>JAEOAD010000003.1:25602500-26802500 GCA_036365145.1 Orientallactaga sibirica
TTTCCACAGCAGTATGCGTCTCAGGCACAAATGGCCCAGGGTAGCTATACTCCCATGCAAGATCCCAACTTCCACACCATGGGACAGCGGCCTAGTTATGCCACCCTCCGGATGCAGCCCCGGCCAGGCCTTCGACCCACGGGCCTAGTGCAGAACCAGCCAAATCAACTGAGACTTCAACTGCAGCATCGCCTCCAAGCACAGCAGGTCAGTTCTTCGATGGGACCAGCAGAGCCAGGGGCCCTCAGTGGGTGACACCAAAAGGTGTAATGGGGGCTGGAGAGATGATGTAGCAATTAAGGCACTTACCTACAAAGCCAAGGGACCCGGGTTCAGTTCCCCAGGACCCATGTAAATAAGATTCACACGTTGCACGTGCATCTGAACTTGTTTGCAGTGGCTGGAGGCCCTGGTATGCCCATTCTTTCCCCTTCCCTCCCTTCCTCTTTCTCTCTCTCTCAAATAAGTAAATAAATATTTTTAGAAGAAAAAAAGCGTAAGGAGAGATGGTGTAGCAGTGCAGCAGCAGAACCAGATTGGGGGGCTGCTGCTTGGAAAAGGTGATTTGAAGTCACATATTTCCTGTTTCATAAACTTATTGAGGGGCTGGTGAGATGGCTCAGTGGATAAAGCATTCGCAGCTAAAGCTGAAGTACCTGAGCTGGATTTCCAGACCCAACACAGAAAGCCAGAAGTGTGGTTGGCTTCTATAATCCTTGCATGCTGATGCTGATGGCCTGCACTCATACAGTCATGCACACATGCACATAAATAATAAGATAAATTTAGGGCGGGGGAGATTTAGGGCTTAGCAGTTAAGCTACTTGCCTGTAAAACCTAAGGACCCAGGTTCGATTACCAGTACCCACATAAGCCAGATGCACAAGGTGGCACATGCCTCTGGAGTTCGTTTGCAGTGGCTGGAGGCCCTGGCATGCCCATTTTATCTCTCTCTGCCTGCCTTTCTCTCTCAACTAAATAAACAAAATATTTTTTAATAATAGGGCTGGAGAGATGTCTTCATGGTTAAGGTGCTTGCCTGCAAAGCCTAAGGACCCGTGTTTGTCACTGCAAATCTCACATAAGCCATACATACAAGGTGACGCAAGCACACAAGATGGTGCATGCATCTGGAGTTTGATTGCAGTGACTAGAGGCCCTGGCACGCCTGTTCTCTCTCACGCACACGCACACATTAAAAAAATAAATTATAATAATAAAAGAAAATATCTTTTAAGCCGGGCATGGTGACACATGCCTTTAATCCCAGCACTTGGGAGGCACAGGTAGGAGGATCACCCTGAGTTCGAGGCCACCCTGAGACTACGGAGTGAATTCCAGGTCAGCCTGAGCTAGAGTAGGACCCTACCTCGAAAAACAATATATATATATATCTTTAAAAAGATAAATTTAGTGCTGGGTGTGGTGGCGCACACCTTTAATCCTAGCCCTGGGGAAGCAGAGGTAGGAAGATCTCTGTGAGTTCAAGGTCACCCTGAGATTACATAGTGAATTCCAGGTCAGCCTGGGCTAGAGTGAGACCCTACCTTGAAAAACCAAATAAATAAATAAATTTATTGAGCTGTACATAGTGGCAAACCTTGCATTCTAATACTTGAGATAGGAAAATTGGGCGTTCTGGGCTACCCATAGCAAGACTCTGTCTCAACCACCTCACCAAGTCTTGATTCCTGTGTTTTTGTATTTAGAATCGTCAGCCACTTATGAATCAAATCAGCAATGTTTCAAATGTGAACTTGACTCTGAGGCCTGGAGTACCAACACAGGTAAGGATCCAGTTGGCTCCTTTCTTTGCTCCAGGTAGCTTCACCGGCCTTTCCTTCCTCCCTGGGAAACTGAGTGAAGTGCCTTCGTCAGCCTGACAGTGCAGTTTCCACAATGGTTTTGCACTGTCCCCACTCTCCATCTAGTCTGTCTCTCTTTTCCTTTTCTCCTGAGCACTGCCGTCTTTATTGCCCAGACAGTGATATTATAGAAAGTTACACCGATCCTGAATTACAGCGTCCTAAGCATTGCTTCTAACGGGAGCACAGGCTTGGAATCCTGCAGGCTGCTCACAGCATCTTTCTTAGAAGCAAATCAATACATAGCTTTGTTTTATGTGGGTTTTATGTTTGAAGACTATATAGGTAATGTATCTACTCGTTAATATTGAGATCACAAGCCTACGGGCTATAACTGAGGCCTGGACAGAGTTTCTCTAACATTCACGTTTTCTCCATAAGCATTGCACCAACAGAAAGCTCTAGTGGGTTCCATTGGGCCACATAAGAACTCTACTAACACTGGAGGAAGAAGGCCGAGCATCTGACACCGCACTCACCCTTAGCGAGAAATGTGTGTGTTGAATAGCTGGGGTTCTTGCCACTGTTCTCATAGTCCTAAGTGGCCACAGGAGTGTTGTGAGGATTGATCTGAAGGTTGCAAATAAATCTGAGAGAGCAAACAACTTCACACATGGAAGTTACAAGTGGCCAGGAAGTGTTTTCTCAGAACCGGTACACAGCCACACACCTCATACTGACAATGAGCCCAGGATCCCTGCATCTAGCTCTCCTCTCCTCCATCCCCACCCCTCCTGATTGTCCCAGAGAGCTGGGACATGTCCCTCTCAGCCTTCTTCCCTTCTAGATCCCTTTTCTTTCTGAAAGTGGGTCTGGAGGTTCTGGAAGGGAGCACAGTTACTCATATCCCCTTCACTGAAGAACGGTCCTCCTCTGTCAAGGAAAGTCATCCTCTGTTACCAAACAATGAGGGAGGAAGGGGATGAGCCCAGTCAGCTCTGGGCACTCTACCTCTGCCTCCCAAGTGCTGGGATTAAAGGCGTGCATCACCACACCTTGTTAATAAAATGGTTTTTCAAAAATTGAACATTCCTTGAAAGAGATTCTAAAAACCGACTGCCAGCTGGGCATCGTGGTGCACACATTTAATCCTAGCACTCAGGAGGCTGAGACAGAAAGATCACAAGTGTAAGACCAGTCTGAGTGACATAGCCAGATAAGAACAAAAAGGGTTTCTTTAGTTGGCTGTGTCTTCACAAGATGCATTAGTTGATATCAGCAGTATTTCAGACTCATCCTCTTGGTGAAACTCACAGGCTCACATACTCAGTCATCAGTTTCACTCCAAGTAATCCTTCCTTGTAATTTTATTTTCCAGTGGTTTACTGAAACAGAGCCCTTGGTTATCCTTTCTAGCCTGTGTCTAACCCGCTGTTTCCCTTGGTTTCAGGCTCCTATTAACGCACAGATGCTGGCGCAGAGACAGAGGGAGATCCTCAACCAGCATCTTCGGCAGAGACAGATGCATCAGCAGCAACAAGTGCAGCAGAGGACTTTGATGATGAGAGGACAAGGGTTGAACATGACCCCAAGCATGGTGGCTCCTAGTGGCATACCAGCAGGCATGAGCAATCCCCGGATCCCCCAGACCAATGCCCAGCAGTTTCCATTTCCTCCAAACTACGGTACTGGACTTACATCCCCACCACCTCTCACCAGTCCTTCCTCCCTGATGTCCCCCAGTCCTGGGTCACAGATCCTCTCTCTCAGCTCTTTGCATGGCTCCCAGATGAACCTGGCTAACCAGGGAATGATAGGAAACCTGGGAGGACAGTTGGGGCCTGGCAGGAGTTCCCAAGTCCAGCACAGTACCTTCCAGGCTCTCGGCTCAGGTACCTCCTTTTCTCTGAGTTCAGGTCTTACTTTAAGAATGACTGAAGTAAGTGTGTATGTATAGAGTGTGTGTATCTGTCTTTTTGGTGTGTGTGTATGACTAGTACATACATAATTCTATTTATATTTGAATGCCTCGGAGTCTGATTCAGACAAATCAATAGCTAGATACAAAGTGTTAGGTGACATAAATTTACATATTAAAGATACTCTATAGCCTTTGTAAAATAAAGGCTTTAAAGATTATTCCAAA
Organism: Orientallactaga sibirica; assembly: GCA_036365145.1. Taxonomy (NCBI): domain Eukaryota; kingdom Metazoa; phylum Chordata; class Mammalia; order Rodentia; family Dipodidae; genus Orientallactaga; species Orientallactaga sibirica. The sequence goes on from JAEOAD010000003.1 coordinate 25,606,452, forward strand.
TCTTTAATGAGTAGATAATTTCTGAGATGTGCTCTGTAGAAACCACAGTGGCAGACCTCTTCGTTTTCTTTGTATTGATTTGTTCTTTAATGTCAGTCTAAGAGATGAGATGCCAAGTATGTAATGTCATAAACATTAATATCTGTGTGCATGTCATATTGAATTAATAGTAGAATTATTGATAAGTGTAAGTGCTGCATGAACATTAATACTCAAAATGACTTTCCCTTACCCTTGTCTGAGAGATCTATAAGTAGCTAGCCAGTCTTGGTGTATCCTAAATTCAAGTGTCTTATTTCTTTAAAGAGCAAAGGTAATGTATTGCTTCCCCCTCCCCACTCTCCCATGATCTTTGACTTTGGTCTTGTGGCTGATTTAAATAGTAATTGAATATTTATATATTAATTGAATATGTTTACAAGTTTTAAGCAAAAAATTGTACTTACAGCCATCCCTGAAATACTCTAAGCTGTTGCTTTCTTTCTGTCCCAGCTCCATGCCTGTATTTCTGATTTGATGATTTAGAAAAGTTGGCTGAAAGTTCTTTCCATTTACTGTCAATTCCTTTGCCTTCAAACCAAACAAGAAACACATGTTGAATTTTTTTTCCTTATTGTGAATTTTACATGGCATTAAAGTACCACAAAGCCCTTTTCCAAGACAAAGAAGCCAAACACAAATACAATGACTTCTTCTTAAAACTGCATCCATTGGGCAGGGGAGATTTCTCAGTGGTTAAAGGCTCTTGCTCGCAAAGCCTACTAGCCTGAGTGTGATTCCCTAGCACCCACATTAAAGCAGACACAGAAAAAAATTGCTGAAACATCTGGCATACATTTGTAGCAGCAAGAGACCCTGCACACATATACACATGCAAATAAACATCCTCTTTCAATGCATCCATCACATTATGGGATAATTTAAGTGAGCTACATGAAAAAAATTCATGTTGATTTTAGATATATAGCTGAACTTAATTGGCTGAAGCTATATTTAAACAATACAGTTGTAAATGACACTTAAAAATATAAAGACTGGGGCTGAAGAGATGGCTTAGTGGTTAAGGCACTTGCCTGCGAAGCCTAAGGACCTAGGTTTGACTCCCCAGGACCCACAAAGCAAAGTGGCATGTATCTGTAGTTCATTTGCAGTGGCTGGAGGCCCTGGCATGCCCATTCTGTCTATCTGTCTCTCTCTTTTCTCTTCCTGTTTGTAAATGAATATACACACACACACACACACACACACACAGAGACTTTGACTATTTCAGATCAAATTATATATATTTGGCTTATTTTTCATTCTGACGGGGTTAAGGAAAGAATCCCAACACTTTATTCTGTAACACTAGGCATGATGTTTAATATGGGTCCCAGGAGCCCTCTAACTCTTACAGAGAATTAAAATGTGGAGATTTTTTTTTCTTGATGTGTTATCTCCACTTGGAATCTTTTTATAATGTATGTAATTACTTAGCACATGCTCGTGTATTTGAAAGTAATTGTGTATACATTCTTAATTAAAACATCTCTTTTCCCCAGTTTCTATAATGAATCTCACGGTCTCTTTTGGGTTTCTGTTTGCTTTTTAAGGAATAAGTCAGCAACCTGATCCTGGCTTTACTGGGGCTACTACCCCCCAGAGTCCTCTAATGTCACCCCGGATGGCGCATACCCAGAGCCCCATGATGCAGCAGTCTCAGGCCAACCCTGCCTATCAAGCCCCTTCAGACATGAACGGATGGGCCCAGGGGAACATGGGCGGAAACAGGTAATGGCGTGCTGCTGAGTCATGTTGCTATGATACCCAAGGACTACCTGTTCTCTTCCACATACCTTTCTAAACTTAAGCAAGCAACATCAAATGAACTGCTAAGTAAGATAGTTTTGACTTCCTAGAGAAGTTGTTGCCAGAAACTTACAAAAGCTTAGCAAAACCTCTTAGCTACACCTATAAGCAAGTACCACCTCAGCGTAGAGCTGTGGTGGAAGGCAGTAACAGAACCACCTCCTCATCCATACAGATAAAAGAACGAGCACAGTTATCTGTGCTCCAACATGGTAGTATATGGAAGGAAAGCGCTTGCTGCCTCTGCTGTCGTAGGCCTCACCACCCTACCATCTGTGCGGGCCCACCCTGGGTTCGTGCAGTTTAGATTGCATCATCCTAAAGTACTCAAGACTGCCTGCCTACGTCTACTATTAGGCTCTAACAGTTTATCTTTTCGCTGTGTCCCAGCATGTTTTCACAACAGTCCCCACCACACTTTGGACAGCAAGCAAACACCAGCATGTACAATAACAATATGAACATCAACGTATCCATGGCGACCAACACGGGTGGCATGAGCAACATGAACCAGATGACAGGACAGATCAGCATGACCTCAGTGACCTCCGTGCCTACGTCAGGGCTGTCCTCCATGGGTCCCGAGCAGGTGAGTACCAGAGAAGCGACCCGGAGTTGTCTGCTCTTTTTTGGGGTTTTTTTTTTTTGGTCTGTTTCTGCATTAACTGTCTTTGCAAGTACCTAACATCTATCTGCCTTCAAGTCCCACATCTATTTTGAAAAGTGTTTTTTTCACCTTATTTTCACCTATTAGTGAGATTTAACAAAAATACTTGTTAATGACAAAGTAAACATGAAAGGCTTCCTGGCTATAGAGGGGATTTTTTTTTTTTTCCTGAGGTAGGGTCTCACTCTGGTCCAGGCTGACCTGGAATTAACTATGTAGTCTCAGGGTGGCCTTGAACTCACGGCGACCCTCCTGCCTCTGCCTCCCGAGTGCTAGGATTAAAGGCGTGTACCATCACACCCGGTTTAGAGGGGATTTTTTTAAAAAAACTAAATTTTATGCCAGACGTGGTGGCACATACCTTTAAACCCAGCACTCAGGAGGCAGAGGAAGAAGGATAGCTGTGAGTTTGAAGCCATAGTGAATTCCAGGTCAGCCTGGGCTAGAGGAAGATCCTACCTCCAAAAAAACAAAACAAAACAAACAAAAAAAACCACTAAATCTTAGCTTTCACATTTACATTTTTATTTAGGGAATTTAGCAATATCTAAAAATGGAGTGGTGTGCTAGAGAGATGGCTTAGCAGTTAAGGCATTTGCCTGCAAAGCCAAAGGATCCCAGTTCTACTCTCCTGGACCCACGTAAGCCAGATGCACAAGGGGCACATGTATCTGAAGTTTGTTTGCAATAGCTGGAGACCCTGGCATGCCCATTCTCTCTTTCTCTCTTTCTCTCTCTCTGCCCCTCTCTCTCAAATAAATAAATAAAATATTTTAAAATGTTTTAAAAAATTGGAGTGGTGATTGTGCTTTTTTGCATGCTTTACTTGGGGTTCACAGTTTAAGAACTGACTTTGTTCTAAAAGCAGATGGAACACAAGAACCCAATCCCTGCCACCCAGCAAGCTCAGGATACTCGCTTCTGCCCACAGGCTGGCACACACAGGGTCCAAAAGTATTACTCTTATTTTAAGTATTCGATTTTTATTTATTTGACAGAGAAAGAGGGGGAGAGAGAGAGAGAATGGGCACGCAAGGGCCTTTAGCCACTGCACATGAACTCCAGACACGTGTGCCCCCTTGTGCATCTGGCTAACATGGGTCCTGGGGAATCGAAACTGAGTCCTTTGGCTTTGCAGGCAAATGCCTTAACCACTAAGCCATCCCTCCAGCCCAGAGTATTCCTCCTAATTGCCACAGTGTGGGTGCCGTGTAGGGATTTAAAAATATTTTTTTTGTTTGCAAGCAGAGAGAGATAGAGGTAAGAGACACAAAGAGAATAGGTGTGCCAGGGCCTCTTTAGCTGCTACAAATAAACTCCTGATGCATGCACCACTTAGTGCATCTGGCTTTACATGAGAACTGGGGAATCAAACTCGGATCGTTAGGCTTTGCAGGCAAGTGCTTTAACTACTTAGCCATCTCTCCAGTCCACATGTTTTTTTTTTTTTCCTGGGTAGTTTCTAAAATTTTATGATGTAGGTTGGTGTTGTACACCTGGTATCCAAGCACTTGGAGGCAGAAGCAGGAGGATCAGGAGTTCAAAGCAACCCTCAGTTACATAACAATTTCAAGGCCAGCCAGGGCTACTTGAAACCCTGTCTCAAAATAACAAAAAGGCAAAATAATTTTTTGTTTGGTATTGAATAGCACTGAATTGATTCTGCAACCCCTACTGGCATAAGCATATACCAGCTTCATTCAATGATAAAAAGACACAAATCACTGGTGATGGTAGCCAGCCTAGAATTCAGAAGTCTGGCTGGTCTAGAGGTAAAGCCATACAGGTTAGTCATTTTAACATAGCATCTACACAGTGTCTTAGTTTGGGGTCCAAAATGCCAGTCCTTCTCCTGCTGATCCTTAATAGGTCATTCAAGAAGAGAATAGACAAAGCCGGGCGTGGTGGCGCACGCCTTTAATCCCAGCACTCGGGAGACAGAGGTAGGAGGATCGCCATGAGTTCAAGGCCACCCTGAGACTACATAGTTAATTCCAGGTTAGCCTGGGCCAGAGTGAGACCCTACCTCGAAAAAACCAAAAAAAAGAAGAGAATAGACAAAGGCTCTTCACTGTATCTCATGCATATAGAAACTGAGGCCTGGCGATTTTGAATGAAATGAGTCATTGGCAGTTCTGTGTATTTCTGTTCAAACATGACTAGGAGAATGGTGGAAGATTGATTAAGCTGTTTAATATTAATGTTAGTAAACCATGCTGTTGTAAAAATTTACTAGATGTTAAATGTGTTGGAATTTATTCTATAAAATGATTAATATATATGAGGGGTGGCACAAAAGAAGGCCATATGCTCACAGTAATAACCTGTATGTCTGGTGTTACAGTGATAGTGTGTACATGCTTATTTGGATACAATGAGCAGACATGCAGAAATGCAGACTTCAATGAAGAAAATGATTTTGTTTTGTTTTTGTTTTTTGGGGGGCCTCACTCTAGCCTAGGCTAACCTGGAATTCACTATGTAGTCTCGGGCTGTCCTCAAACTCACAGCAGTCCTCCTACCTCTGCCTTCTGAGTGCTGGAATTAAAGGCATGCACCACCATGAAAATGATTTTTATAGGGTCTCTTTTCCTCATGATTATACTTCTATTGAATGTCCTACAAAAATAGGCCACTAGTGACTCTTTTTTAATTATATTTTTATTTATGTATTAGAGAGAGGGAGAGAGAGAAAGAGGATGGGCATGGCAGGGCCTCTAGGCATGGCAAACCACCTCCAGATGCCACCATGTGCATTTGGCTTATGTGGGACCTGGAGACACGAACCTGAGTCCTTAGGCTTTGAAGGCAAGTGACTTGACTGCTGAGCCATCTCTCCCACCCCACTAGTGACTCTTGATATGAGGCCCACTGTGACACTGTAGCATAGCGTAGTCCTCCAGTCAACTCTAAAGTAATGTGATGTACTGAATAATCCAAACAATTTGAAACTTCTGTATCATTCGAGTGTTTTGAGTGTCAGAGCTCATCTTGAAGTCACCTTCCCTCCCTGTTTAAAAAGAAAAAACAATACTTTGTGTCAATAGATTCTTTCTTAGCTAGACATGGTATTTTACATCTGTAATTCCAACACTCAGGAGACACAGGTGGGAGTATAGCCATGAACTTGAAGCCATTCTGAGCTACAGAGTGAGTTCCAAACCAGCCTGAGCTAGAGTGAGACCCTGTCTCAAAAACAAGGGGGAGGGGGTGGCTGGAGAGATGGCATAGTGGTTAATGTGTTTCCTGGTAGAGCCAAAGGACCCAGGTTCATTTCCCCAATACCCATGTAAAGCCAGATACATAATGTAAATGTGTGTCTAGAGTTCACTTAGGATTTGTGCGTTTACTTTGTAATTTGTTTTAAAAAAAATACCCAAGTGGCCGGGCATGGTGTAGCACACCTTGAATCCCAGCATTCAGGAAGCAGAGGTTGGAGGATCACCATGAGTTTGAGGCCACCCTGAGACTTCATAGTGAATTCCAGGTCAGCCTGAGTTAGAGTGAGACCCTACCTCGGAAAAAAAAAAAAAAAAAAAAACTCAAGTGGCTAGGCATGGTGGTGCATACCTTTAATCCCAGCACTCAGGAGGCAGAGGTAGGAGGATCGCCATGAGTTCGAGGCCACCCTAAGACTACGTAGTGAATTCCAGGTTAGCCTGGGCCACAGTGAGACCCTACCTCAAAAAAAAAAAAAAAAAAAAAAAAAAAAAAACTCAAGTGGCTAGGTATAGTGGTGCATGGATTTAATCCCAGCACTCAGGAGGCAGAGGTAGGAGGATCACCATGAGTTCGAGGCCACTCTGAGACTACATAGTGAATTCCAGGTCAGCCTGGGCTAGAGTGAGACCCTACCTCAAAAAGCCAAAAATACTCAAGTGCTAATGAGTGGTTTACTTGGCGATAGTAAATTCACAAAATGCAGCGCAGTTTTGGATATTCACACTTGCTCTTGCTAATTAATGACTTGCCTAAGCAGCAGAGATGTCAGGAGTGTCTCAGATGATTTCACAGTCCCACACATGAGTCATCGATATCATTGAACTGTCCAAAAAGAAAATAGATTGCTGGGTGTGGTGGCGCACACCTTTAATCCCAGCACTTGGGAAGCAGAGGTAGGACGATCACCATGAGTTCGAGGCCACCCTGAGACCTACATAGTGAATTCCAGGTCAGCCTGAACTAGAGTGAAACCCTACCTCGAAAAAGCAAAAAAAAAAAAAAAAAAAAAAAAGAAAAGAAAAGAAAAGAGAAAGAAAATAGGTTGTAGATAGAAATATTTCTAAGTATCTGTGTTGCATTTGACTTCTGTAGAATGCAAATAATCTAACTTTTGGTTTTGTTTTGTTTTGTTTTGTTTTGTTTTAAGCAGAATCTCATGTAGTCCAGGCTGACTTGGAACTCACCCTATAGCCCAGGCTGACCTCAAACACATGCCAGTCCTCCTACTGCGACCTCCTGAGTGCTTGGAGTAAAGGATGAGCCACCACACTCAGCTAAAATTTAATTAATTTTGAAGGCAGATTGAATACTTTGTTTGCACGATCCTCAATCTGTACCCAAAAGATGCTTATGGGAGAAGAGGTTTAGGGAGGAAGTTATTTTTATAGGTCTCTTTTCCTCATAATTATACTTCTAAAAATAAAGACGAGGCCAGGCATGGTGACACACACCTTTAATCCCAGCACTTAGGAGGCAGAAGTAGGTGGGTGGCTATGAGTTCAAGGCCACCCTGAGGCTACATAGTGAATTCCAGGTCATCCTGGGCTACAGCAGGACCCTACCTCAAAACACACACACAAAATGAATGAATGAGTGAGTGAATGAATGAATGAATGAATGAATGAAAGAAAAAATGCTAAGAAGTGTGGTGGTGAGGTTTCTTTTCTGTACACTTGTAATGTCTCTCATTGTGTGTTTCCCCCTCAGGTTAATGACCCTGCTCTGAGGGGAGGCAACCTTTTCGCAAACCAGCTGCCTGGAATGGAAATGATTAAGCAGGAGGGAGATGCATCACGGGTAAGAGACAGTAAGGGAGCATGTGAATGTGGCAGCCACGGGTAAGAGACAGTAGGGGAGCACTGCAAAAAGGAGGAAAGACAGGGTCACTCACTGTATAGCCCAGGCTGGTCTCAAACTCAAAGCAGTCTTTTTGTTTTTTGTTTAAGATTTACTTTTATTTATTTATTTATTTATTTATTTATTTATTTATTTAAGAGGGAAAAAGAGAGAGAGAATGGGTGTGCCAGGGCCTCTAGCCACTGCACACAAACTCCAGACACATGCGCCACCATGTGCATCTGGCTTACGTGGGACCTGGAGCATTGAACCTGGATCCTTAGGATTCGCAGGCATGTGCCTTAACCACTAAGCCATCTCCCCAGCCCCAGTCCTTTTGCCTCGATCTCCTAAATACTGAGAGCACAGGCGTACATCATCAGGCGCAGCTTGAATAATTATTTGTTGAAGCAATTTAACTGAGGTGGCACATCCAGTGTAAGAACGTTGTGTAGAAGCCGGGTGACTGAATGCGGCCAGGAAGCAAGGGCAGTTGAGCAGTCAGGTTCATCTCAACAGAAGGCAAGGATGTCTTTGTAATCAGTGGGGGTCATTCAAGAGAGACTGACATTCCATTTGCCCCCTGTAACCTGCATGAAATTGCGTTACTAATCTGGCCCTCGTCCCTTTGGAAATGCTGCATTCAGTTAGGAACAGTGACATCTGCCTTCCCACATCAGAAGCACATCTGCTCATCCAGATGTTGCCTTAGTTATCGAGAACAACATAGGATTTGATTTTTTTTTTTCAAGGTAGGGTCCCCCTCTAGCCCAGGCTGACCTGGAATTCACTACATAGGCTCAGGGTGGCTTTCAACTCACAGTGATCCTCCTACCTCTGCCTCCCGAGTGTTGGGATTAAAGGTGTGTGCCAGCGTGCCTGGCAGATTTGATGTTTTTAGATGAACTTTACAATGGTTTCAAAACTTCAGATTATTGTCAATGTGGTAGCACAATGCAGAGGACTGAAGTGAAGGGTAAAGGGTACAAGGCAGGCTGAGGCTCCCTAAGTAAACCTTGTGTCAAACGAACAAAAGCAGGCTGGAAAAATGGTTTAGTGGTTAAGGCCTGCTAAGCCTAATGACCCAGGTTCAGTTCCCCAGAATCCACCCACATAAGCCGATGCACAAGATAGCATAGGTATCTGGAGTTCTTTTGCAGTGGCTTGAGGCCCTGGAGTGCCCATTATCTCTCTCTCTCTCTCTCTCTCTCTCTCTCTAATAAAAAAATAAAAATTGGGCTGGAGAGATGGCTTAGCAGTTAAACACTTGCCTATGAAGCCTAAGGACCCCCAGTTCAAGGCTCAATTCTCCAGGACCCACGTGAGCCAGATGCACAAGGGGGCACACACATCTGTAGTTCATTTGCAGTGGCTAGGGGCCCTGGTGCGCCCATTCTCTCTCTCTGTCTCTCTGTACCTGCCTATTTCTGTATCTTTCTCAAATAAATAAATAAACAAATAAATAAAAATAAAAATTATATATAAAGATATAAAAAACAAAATCTGGCCAGGCATGGTGGTGCACACCTTTAATCCCAGCACTTGGGAAGCAGAGGTAGGAGGATTGCCATGAGTTCGAGGCCACCTTGAGACTACATAGTGAAGTCCAGGTCTGCCTGAGCTAGAGTGAGACCCTACCTCGAAAAACAAAACAAAACAAAACAAAAAAAAGCAACCAAACATACATACATACACACATGCATACATACATACCATGAGCTACTTGACACTTTGTTTCTGTTTCCTGCAGAAATACTGCTGACCCAGCAGGAAGCTGTTTGCCTCTTTCTTCAGCCTACTGGGCTCACTTGCTCAAAACACTTACCAGTCCGGGGAGCTGCATCTCTGTGTGGACCCACCTGGGTGGCAGCCAGTTCTCCCCGAACATGATCAGCAGACAGCTGGGCTCTGACCCCCAGCGTGGAGCTTGCTCGGCTACCACCAAGGAGCCGCCTCTTCTGACAGCCCGAAGCTCACGTCCAGACCGTCGCTCAGTCTGTTCACTGCATTCACCTTAGTGCAACTTAGATCTCTCCTGCAAAGTAAATGTCGACAGGCAAACTTCATACCCGTGTCAGATTGAATGTATTTAAATGTATGTATTTAAGGAGAACCATGCTCTCGTTCTGTTCCTGTTCGGTTCCAGACACTGGTTTCTTGCATTGTTTTCCTTGGCTAATCAATCAGTCTAGTCCAGAAGGTTAAGATTTCATCTACAGGGAAGAAACAGGTTTTTAACAAAAGCAAACAAAAGGTGTTTTAAGCTAAAGCCTGCATTAGGGATGGAAGCAGGACAGACACTGTGGACAGACACACCCAGTGAGGATGGCCGACAGAGTCATAGTTGAACCTTTACAGAAAGCTAAAGACCATGTTAGGAGTTTCCAGTTACTAAGCAGATGAAAAGGATCCTGTAAGAGGGCTGTTCACATTAACAAGCATCTGTTCCATTTTTTTCTCTTTGTTAAAACTAGTACACCTAACTTGTGAATCAAGAAGAAATCTTATTTCTAAATTCAGTTCGTTTTAGATTGATCAGGTGACTTGTGTTTGCATCTCCCCTCCTCCTCTAGTCCCCATTCCTCCCTTTCTTGCCTTCCCTTGTGCTCCTTGCTTTGGCCCATTTTCAAACAATAACATAAGCTACAGAAACCAGGTAAGCTCTTTCATCAACATTTTGCCAGTTTCCATCGAGTTTCAGAAAAGAACGCATTTACTGGCAAGGAGAGGAGTAGTTAAGATGCCAGTCAAGCTAAGGACACCTGCTATGGAAGCATGTCTGTTCTGTCCCCAGCAACTCTGGCCTCCCAAACAGGAGACCATACTAGTGCATTGAAATTGACAGCAGATTTCACGACAGATTAACCTCTGCCATGTGTTTTTTATTTTGTTTTTTAGCAGTGCTGACAAAGCCGAAGTTTTGTAAGGTACATAAAAATCCAGTTTATATGTAAACAAGCAATAATTTAAGTTCTAAACTTAAGTGTTTTAATTGTATAATTTTTGTGAGGTATACATATTGTGGAATTGACTCAAAAATGAGGTACTTCAGTATTAAATTAGATATCTTCATAGCAATGTCTCCTAAAGGTGTTTTGTAAAGGTTATCAATGCCTTGATTAGACCTAATTTGTAGACTTAAGACTTTTTATTTTCTAAACCTTGTGATTCTGCTCATAAATCATTTATCTAATCTATATGATATGCAGCCGCTGTAGGAACCAATTCTTGATTTTTGTATGTTTATATTCTTTCATAATGAACCTTAGAAAGACTACATGTTACTAAGCAGGCCACTTTTATGGTTGTTTTTCTTGCCCACTCTGGTAGGGGAATAATATTTTATTAATTGGTGTCAGTTTCAGACAACTGCAATACCAAGAAACTGATGACCTTTTTTGAGCTATTTCTCCCCAACCCCTAATACATATACTTTCTTACCTAAATTTCAGAATGATGTCTTTTTGATGTCTAAAAAAAATACAAAGCATTTTATAATATCTCATTAGCCAAGCTTTATAGGAACAGAGAAGTTTTTCCTTCAAATTTGATTGCTTGTTTATTTGTGGCAGGGTGAAAACGTACAAACTACCCTATTTGTATTTATATCTCTCTATATATCTATAGACTATGGAAATATAGAAGAGATATAGCCCAAAGATGAATGGTAAATACAGTCTGAAAGTGTGGCTCCATACTAAAGAAACTTTTTGGAAATTTGCATTTCGATATCTCTTTTCACTTTGAGAGGGATCTCTCTACAGGGAGGTGGCCAAGGAACAGCTCTTCTCAGCAGCCACCAGTTCAAATGTCCCCTCAAAACCTCTACTGTTCTCCACCAAACCATTGGGTTGCCCAGCTAAGATAACAAAAGAGCAGCTGTGGGCCCGGAACTCCAGGACCTCATCCCAGTGATGAGGCTCATGGGACACAGTTTACTGTGACCAATTTTGACTCAGTTTCTTAGAGTGACATGAGACAGGATGACTTTCAGCTTCACACAGCACAAAGGAGAAATGGGGTTTAAACCAGATTTTTTTGTTTTGATTTTTAAGTCCCTTTTCACCCTAACACTACCCAAGAATATACACGTCTCTTTCATTGTTTCTCCATCCACCCACTGTGTCTTAACACCAGTCCCAAAGGAAAAATGTGCAAACTTATGATCCTGGCAGTTTGGAATAACCCTGATCATGACTTGAAGGAGGAGAGAATGATTTCTCTGATGGCTCCCATCGCGTAGTACATTCTGTTTTACATCAAATCAGGAGAAGAGAATAAGTGAAGGAATCCTCTGATCATATTGATCGTATCGCAGCAAAAGCAAACCAGTCCCCTTCATTATCAGTATTGCTCATGCTATACTCAAGAAAATTATTAGACGGAGTACTTGGTTTTTGTTTAATAGAACAAATAATCAGTGTTTTACTTATATTACTCAATGTGAAAGACATAATGTGAAAAGTAGACATACGTTAACTTGGTTGTAAAACCCATTTAAGTGTTCATGTAACGTGGTAAGTTGAAAAAGTGCAGTGAGCTGTTTTAATCTGTGTTTAAAACTGGAGTTCATACGGGCGAAACACGTGAACCAGGAGGCACAGATCCACTTGCAGAACCCAAAGATACACAATCAATTTTGAAATGCAACTTAAGCCATTAATTGTCGGTGTGAGTTTCAAGTTTTCTAGTGTTTGTATGGTAGTATGCTGCCTGAGAGCAAAGCATTCTCTGCACAAAGGAAATTACTGTAGTGGCTTCGATTTTCATTAGAACTTTCTCCCTGGTGTTTCTTTATAGACTAAAACAAAATCTTTTAAGTTTCTTACTACAGGTAAAAGCTATGTGCAAGAACCTCAAAATGCTAAAATCTAGCATAATGCCTTAGATCTGTTTTTAAGTCTTGTATATTCCTACATAGCTGTCCAATGTATTATATTTGTATAGTGAATTGTGTACAATTTTTGAATAAGTACATCATCGCTTAACCATATGTTATTGAACAGTGATGATACATTTCTTCAAACATTTAACTGTCTTTTTTTTTCCTTTGTCATTTGTGGGTTTTATTTGTACAGTTCCTCATGAAGTTGCATCTGAGATATGTGTATATGAAAAGATTATACAAGGGTAAAATTAAGCAATATATTAACTATGGTTCTTCAGGAGAAAGCTTACAGTGTTTCAGGTTGTGATTTATTTTCAAAACAGAGTTGACTCTGAACATCACTTTGTTCATCTGCATTGATGTTTGTATTTCTAGTGTGAGCAGTTTATGCAAAGGTAGATATATTCAGAGAAATTTTAAATACATTTATGCAAGTTAATATTGCTTTGCTGATGCTATTTGCTTATTTGATGTTAAATAATGCTATTGTAAATAAAGAATTCTGTTGTTATTGCATCATTTAATAAATTTTAATGCCTTCGGGTTTTACATGGCTTTAGAGATTTTTATGTGGTTATATTGTATCTTTTTTTCATAACTACATTTAAATTAAAAACACCATACAAGCCATTTCAGGATTTCTTACTTGGATATGGTCATTGACACGATTCACAGCACTTTGGCATTTCATTCTCCCACTTTCAATTGGCAACCAAAAAGGAGGTGTGTCCTGCTTTACATCATGTACCGACTAAATGTAAATATAAGCCAAACCTGTTCCCTGAGTCCTAAACAGTGTTACTACTGCTTTTACCATTTTGTATTCTGTCCCTCCTCTAGTCCCAAGTCTCCAGAAATGTTTATGAGAACAATGGGCATTGTTGGCTAGCTTATTGAATCTCCCTGATGGCTTAGTAGGTTGATTTGATAAGAGTGGATAAACAGTGGACCTACAGCACACAGTGCTCAGCTCAGAAACCATAAGAAATGCTAATAAGTACAGTCTGAAGGTTTTATTGAGCTGTCACAATGGTAATCTAAAAAGGACCAGGTGCCAGGGCACATTCTAAAACTACCATGGAAATGTCTGGAATTATATATTTTTTTGAGGTAGGGTCTCACTCTAGCCTAGGCTGACCTGGAATTCACTCTGTCTTCTCAGGGTGGCCTTGAACTCGGGGATCCTCCTACCTCTGCCTCCCAAGTGCTGGGATTAAAGGTGTGTGCCACCACGCCTGGCTCTGGAATTATATTTTTTAAGTGGCTAAGAACAAAATGAGAAATTAGAAGAATCTATCAATGCTGTTGTCCACATTAACAGGGTAGAGGAAGAAGAAAGAGTATAACTAAATAGATAGAATTTGATAAGTTTTCAGAGGAGAATTTTCAGCTCGTACTGATGATAATACCTGTAGGGAAAAAGGAAACCTCTATGAAAAGTAAATGTCCTCCAACCAATGTAAGGTTCAAGTCATGCAAAATATTAACTAAGTGGGATGGGAAGATGGCTTATCAGTTAAAGGCATTTGCTTGCAAAGCCTGCTGACTTAAATTCTATCCTTCACAATGCCACGTAAAGCCAGATGGAAAGTAACACACGTGTCTGTGATCCCAGCGTGCGTGTGACAATACAAGGCAGAGCCAGGAGAATCCTAGCATTCTTGTGCAGCAGCAAGGGACCCTGTCTCAAAGAAGGCGGAAAAAGAGCAGACACCCTGTGGTTGCCCTCCATGCGTGTGCCAGGGCAAGTCACAACTATACACACACGTGCAAAGAAAACAGCTTATTTTCTTTATTTTTAGATTTTCAAGGTAAGGTCTTACTCTAGCTCAGGCTGACCTAGAATTCATTATGTGCTCTCAGGATGGCCTTGAACTCTTGGTGATCCTCCTACTTCTGCCTCCTGAGTGCTGTGATCGAAGGCATGCACCACCATACCCAGCTCAAAGAAAACAATTTTTTTTAATTATTAAAGTCAGGGCTGGAGAAATGGCTTATAGTTAAGGCACTTGCCCACAAAGCTTAAGGACCCAGGTTTGATTCCCCAGTACCCACATAAGCCAGATGCACCAGGTGGCGCATGCATCTGAAGTTTGCAGTGGCTAGAGGCCCTATCGCACCTATTCTCCCCCCCATATTTGCCTCTTTCTCAAATAAATTAATAAAAAATAAAGTTCTCATAAGAAGAAGTGCAAATGGCCAATAAACATCTAAAAAAAATTGTTCTACATCCTTAGCCATCAGGGAAATGCAAATTAAAACTAAAACTCTGAGATTCCATCTCACTTCTATTCCAAATGGCTGTCATCATACCAAATGACAACAAATGCTGACAAGGTTGTGGGGGTGGGTTCTCCATTGGTGGAAATGTAAAGTAGTGCAGCCATTGTGGAAATCAGAGTGGATGTTCCTGAGACAGCTAGAACTAGCTTTACCATAAAATCCAGCTGTACCACTCCTTGGCATACACCTAAGGACTTTACATAGTACTGTAGAGATAGTTGCTCAACCATATTTATCACTGCTCTATTCACAGTAGCCAGGAAATAGCCTAGATGCCCATCAACTGATAAAGGGATAATGAAGATGTGTACATTTACACAATGGAGTTTTATTCAGATATAAAGAAAATGATGTTTGCAGGGAAATGGATCTGTACAAGATGATACCAAGTGAAGTAGCCCAGGTTCAGAAAGTTAATGCCACATGTTCTCTGTCATATGTGGATCCTAGCTTCAGAGTGTTAGATTCGCATGTGAATTGGAGTAAAGTCAACAGTGCAAGCCAGGAAGCTAGAAAGAGGCCATGGGGAGCGTGCAGGAGAGGGTAAGGGAGGGCTTAAGGGAAGGATATAGTAGACAGGTAAGTAGAGGGGCAGAATACTGGGAGTGGAATGGTCTAAATGGGGTCAGGGGATGGAATGGAACATGAGAGGGTTAATCAGAATTAAAGATGGTATAGCCAGGTGTGGTGCCCACCTTTAATCCTAGCACTCAGGAAGCTGAGGTAGAAGGATCAGAATTCCAGGGCAGTCTAGACTATAGCTAGAATGAGACTCTGCTTCAAAAAATTAAAAATTTGATGAATAACCTATATGGAAATCTACTTCACTAATTAAAAAACATACGTGTGCTGGGTGTGATGGCACACACCTTTAATCCCAGCACTCGGGAGGCAGAGGAAGGAGGATTGCTGTGAGTTTGAGACTACCCTAAGACTACATAGTGAATTCCAGGTCAGCCCAAGCTATACTGAAACCCTACCTCAGAAAAACAAACAAAAAAAAAAAAAGGTGATTAAAAAAAAGTTTGGGCAGAAGTAACCTGTGGGGGTGGGTAATGCTGTGACCAGAAGCCATGGCTTTTTACAAGAAAATTCAGTGCCAGGGGTAGGACACCTTCCAGTAAGTTGGTCAGTGAGGCCCCTAGTGCCCCCCAAACATTACAAACTATTGCCAAGGCTCTTTGTTTGCCCACCAGAACTAGATGGTAAAATGGAGACACCACATGCTCAGGCTGCAGGACTGAGAAGTCAAGCTGGAGCTAGGCTGGAAGCCACCTCCCTGCTGCCTAGCTGTCAGGATGCTGGAAAGCTATACATTCTGTTGAACAAGAAAAGACATCAGTGGTGTTAACCAGCAGTGGACCCTGCAAGTTTCATGCCTGGCCAACCAGACCAAAATGTGGCAACTGGTGCACTGATGGCATTTCTGTTAAAGGGAAACCAACTGCTCTCTGATTGGATTTGAGGACCACTCCAGGGAAAGAAATTCAAAATCAAAAGCCTATGACTGGGGAGGTCATAAGTCGTAGGGGGAAAATACTACTGTTGTTATGGGAAACTGAGCACACAGATAGAGTGGACAATCAGAAAATTTGTTCATGTCAACATGGACTTGGGAATAAGTTCCAAAGCCTGAGTCCTGAGCTCTGATGGCTCAGGGTTTTTATAGACAGTACAGCAGGCAGTCTGACATCATCTTGAATTCTTTACACTATTTGCAAGTTATTGGTTTCTAAGGCTACATGATTTTGGAGCAGAGAAAATTCCTTAGCAATAAGTCAGTGATAAGGAGGTCCAAATGTAGAACAGTTTATTCAGGGATGTCTTTACCTATGGTTTGGTCTTGCAAGGTATCTGACTGACCCAGGATGGGACTCGGTGACACAGTTGTGTTGGGTTATGACAAGAATGGGACAAGGTTGATTAATCTCTTTTTCAGCTTAGAATCTGAGGTGTTTGCAAAACAATATTCGGCACAGAAAAGAGGAGAGGGAATTTAGTTTGAAATCTCCAACACACTGTTGTTGTTAAACTAAGTGGGCATATTATGTCCACCAAACTGCCCTCTCAATACTTATGTTTATACCCACATGCCACTCTCACCTTTGGTTAGAAAAACTTTTTTACAGATGGCGGAGACCACTGGGAAGACTCAAAACTCATCCAAGTGCTAAGAAGAAGTGACAGTAGAATGTTCAGCACTAAGTGAGACATCTCTTTCACACTCTCCAAAGCTCAGGGACCATCATGGAAGAGGTGGCAGAAGATATGTGAGAGCCAAAATCAGGGAGGAGAGCTTTGCAATACTGTCTTCCAGACACAAAGTAGCTGTGGCCCTCATGACCTTATAGTGGCTGATGCCACCTACCCAAGACCTGCATAATAGGAGGTGGGAAATGACGACATCAAAATAGAGCAGGGACTAGTTGAAAAGAAGAAGGGATTCAGTAGAGAAGGCATAAGGAAAGGGTACAAAGGAGAGTAGTGGGAGGGTATTAGGATCATCATATATGTGGAGAGAGAGAGGGAGGGGGAGAGAGATTATCAATGTAAAGGTAAAAAGGGGCTTTACTCAGCTCTACCTTCTCATGGGTAGGATCTGGCTGTATTCTCTCCTCTTAGGTGGGCTTCTCAAACCCCCTCTTGTCTCCTTAGGGAAGAGTTCTGCATGTCTTCTTTCTCCTCTGTAAGTTTCCCCATTTCTGAGAACCCCACTCATGCCTCTTGGGCATGGGGTCTATCTTCCTTCTATTGTTTATCTGTATTTATTTATTCATTTTATTTTATTTTATTTTATTGACAACTTCTTTAATTATAGACCATATCCCATGTTATTTCCCTCCCTCCCCCCACTTTCCCCTTTGAAACTTCATATCGCCTCCTCCTCTCAATCAGTCTCTCTTTTCAGTTTGATGTCATGATCTTTTCCTCCTATTAAGACGGTCTTATGTAGGTAGTGTCAGGCACTGTGAGGTCATGGATATCCAGGCCATTTTGTGTCTGGAGGAGCACGTTGTAAGGAGTCCTACTCTTCCTTTGGCTCTTATATTCTTTCCACCCCCTCTTCCGCAATGGACCTGAGCCTTGGAAGGTGGGTTAGAGATGCTTCAGTGTTGAGCACTCCTCTGTTACTTCTTCTCATGGTGCCTTCTGAATCATTCCAAGGTTGCCACCATCTGAAAAGAGAAGCTTCTCTGACCAAAAGTGAGAGTAGCATTAATGTATGGGTGTGGACATTAAGAGTAGTGATTACTGGGCAGTTTGGTGAGCATAGTATGTACATTTAGCGAGACACCAGCAGACATTAGTTTATCTGTTTTTTTTTTTTTAGAGAGAGACACAGAGAGAGACAGACAGAGAGAGGGAGAGGGAGACAGAGATGGGCTTGCTAGCAGTCTCTCAGCTGCTGTAAACGAAATCCAGATGTGTGCGCCCCCTTGTGGGCAAGTGCAGCATTGCACCCTGGTGTCACTTTGCATCTGGCTAAACATGGGACCTGGAGATTGGAACTGCTGGAGATTGGAACCAGCGTTCTTAGGCTTAGGAGGCAGGCGCCTTAACCTCTAAGCCATCTCTCCAGCCCTTATCTGTATCTTTTAAATATTTATCTTTTGGCCAGACATGGTGGCACACACCTTTAATCCCAGCAGATGTAGGAGGATTGCCATGAGTTTGAGGCCACCCTGAGAATAGAAAGTTAATTCCAGGTCAGCCTGGGCCAGAATGAGACCCTATTTCAAAAAAACAAACAAACAAAAAATCTTTTGGAGAGAGAGAAAAAGAAAGAGAAGGAGGCAGATAGAAGGGGCACATCAGGATCTCCAACCACTGTGTAGCAGACAGCTTTAGGTTCGCTGAAATGAATTTCCAGACCAGGCATAGTAATGGAGGAAGGGATTTATTGAAGCTTACAGATCCAGGGGAAGTTCCATAATGGCAGAAGAAGCTGATTTGCTTTCACACAGAGAAAAGCCACAAGCCAAAAGCCACACAGCACAGCACACTTTGCATGTCTTTAGATTGAAATCTCAAACCCACCACCACACCTTAAGATCAGCCCAGAGACACTGCCTCCAACCAGGTGGCTGCAGATGTAAACTACAAACTAATAAAACACTGAATATATTGGGGACCATATATTCAAACTACCACACAGTACAAAGAAACCCCAGACACATGCGCCACCTTGTGCATCTGGCTTACATGGGTCCTGGAGAATCAAACCTGGGTCCTGTTGCAGTGAGGTTCACATTGCTAGTAGAGATCACCCAACCAAGAGCAGCTTGTGGGGGAAAAAAAAGGAGGTTTATTTTGGCTTACAGTCTCGAGGGGGAAGCTCCATGGGGGCAGGGAGAAAAGATAGCATGAGCAGAGGGTGGACATCACCCTCTGGCCAACATAACAATAGCAACAGGATACCGTACCAAACACTGGCAAGGGGACACTGGCTATAATACCCATAAGCTCACCCCCAGCAATACACTGCCTCCAGGAGGTGTTAATTACCAAATCTCCATCAGCTGGGAACCTGAATCAAACCACCACATTCCGCCCCTGGCCCCCATAAACTGATAACTATATATGATATAAAATGCAATGCATTCAGTCCAATTTTAAAAGTCCCCATATTTTTTATCATTCCCAATGATGTTCAAATATTCCCATAGTCTGAGATCTTTTAACTGAGCCATAATACCAAACAAAAAAAAAAAAATCCCCTCAAAACCCATAATGGCATATAATGCATATTCACACTGAAAGAGATAGCAAAGAAATATTCAACCAAACAAGATTTAAAACAGGGCAAACATCAAACTGTAGTTCCAAATCTAACAACTCTAGTCAATGACAAATCTACAAGTCCGATAATTCTAACCAGCAACAAGTCTCTGGAGTTCCAAGTCTGCCCCTCCAGCAAGGCTACTCGCAGTCCTGGAAAACTTCATCCAGGGCTGGCAGCTCTCCTTGTGGTCCTGGCATCTCCACTGGGACTCCATTGCAATCCACGGTTCATCCTCATGGCTCCATTTGGTCTCCATGCAGGCATCCAGCAAACCTGTTTCACACTGCCCATGGCCATTTCCAAATCACAATTGCAGACTCAATGACCCTGCATTTCTTATTCTCCACAATACCAGGTAGGGTGCCAACTTGTAAATACAGGGGGGAATAAAGCATATTTTAAGAACAGGACAGTCCTTGAACACTCAGGCCCCTTCAAAACAGTCTACATTCTTCCTGTTGCTCCAATGCAAGTCAGACGGCCCAATCTCAAAGGCTGTAATCTCTCAATTACACAGCTGAATGGGCAGTAGTTTTAGCCCAAAGATTTCATTTCTTTTTTTAAAAAAATTATTTATTTATTTATTTATTTATTTGAGGTGGGGAGGAAGAGGCAGGGAGAAAGGGAGAATGGGCATGCCAGGGCCTCCAGCCACTGCAAATAAACTCCAGACGCATGCTCCTCATTGTGCATCTGGCTTACATGGGACCTGGAGAATCGAACTGGGGTCCTTAAGGCTTCACAGTCAAATGCCTTAACCACTAAGCCATTTCTCCAGCCCCCCTTTTTCTTGTTTTTGTTTTTTGTTTTGTTTTCTTTTGGTTTGGTTTGGTTTGGTTTTTTCAAGGTAGGGTCTCACTCTGGCCCAGGCTGACCTGAAATTCACTATGCAGTCTCAGTATAGCCTTGAACTCATGTGATCCTCCTACCTCTGCCTCCCAAGTGCTGGGATTAAAGGCGTGCGCCACCACGCCCAGCTCCAAAGATTTCATTTTTGTGCCATATCTCTCTGCTCACACCAGTCTATTTCTACACAATGCAACCCTGCCCAAATTCTCAGGACACAGGCACAACAGCAAGCCTCTTACACAAACTGCTTCTAGCCCAGTCCAGGCAAAGCTCTTTCTCACCTTCACAAGCCAAACCTCACAGTCCTTAGTTCTTTCTGCATTCAGGTCTTTCAACTCTGACCAGAAAGTCCATCAAGCTGTACTTACAGTACTGCAAGGCATCTCTTAGGCCAAGGTTTCATATCCTTCCACAGTCCTCTTGAAAATCAGCTCCAAAAAGCCAAAGCCACACAGTCAGGTGTCTAACAGCAACGCCACTCTCAGTACCAACATTACTGTTGCAGTCAGGTTTACATTACTGGCAGAAATGACCTGATCAAGAGCAGACTGTGGGGGAAAAAAGAGGTCTATTTTGGCTTACAAGCTCAAGGGGGAAGCTCCATGATGGCAGGGGGAAAATGATAGCATGAGCAGAGGGTGGGCATCACCCCCTGGCCAACATAAAGTGGACAATAGCAACAGAAGAGTGTGCCAAACACTGACAAGGGAGCACTGGCTATAATACCCTTAAACCCACCCCCAACAATACACTGCCCCCAGGAGGCATTGATTCCCAAATCTCCATCAGCTGGGAACCTAGCATTCAGAACACCTAAGTTTATGGGGAACACCTGAAAACCACCACAGCAGGCAAGCACCATAACCACTAAGCCATTTCTCCAGCCCCCAGCCCCCTTCCTTCTCATAAGTACTATCTATAATCTAATAAAACACACACACACATACACACACACATAATTTCAAAAAAATGAAGCCAGGTGTGGTGGCACACACCTTTAATCCTAGCACTCAGGAGACAGAGGTAGGAGGATCAACATGAATTCAAGGCTACCCTGAGACTATATAGTGAATTCCAGGTCAGCTTAGGCTAGAGTGAAACTCTACCTTCAAAACTCAAAATAAAATAATAAAATAAAATAAAAAGATGAAACACAAAGGTTGGGTGTCTTAGCATCCATTGATCATCCCAGCATTTGGGAGGTAGAGGGGCAGGAGGATTGTCACAAGTCTAAGGCTATCTTGGTCTACTAGCCACCTCCAGGCCAGCAGGAGCTACATAATAAGAAGACTGTCTCAAAATAAAAAGAGGAGAAGGAGGAAAACAGACAGGAAGGAAGAGACTGGCTCCTGTGGAGGGTCTAGTGGTTGAAATGGCACAGTGCAGTGAGTTCTGACAGAAAAATCAGATCACATACTTCTGGAATGCCAGAGCAGAGCTGGGACAATCTACAACACAGTACAGTTACCATTTGGTGTCTTTCGGGATTTTGTCTCAAGATGCCCCAAAAATACCAAAATCCATGGGTGCTCAGGTCTTTTGTATGAAATTTATATATAAGCCAGGTGTGGTGGTACATGCCTTTAATGCCAGCACTTGGAAGACAGAGGCAGGAGAATCACTGTGAGTTCAAGGCTAGCCTGAGACTACATAGTGAATTCCAGGTCAGCTTGGGTTAGAGTGAGACCCTACCTCGAAAAAAAAAATGTATATGAAATCTACATACATCTTCCTGAATACTTTACATCATATAAAGGTTATTTAAAATATCTTTTGGGGGAGAGATTGCTCAGTGATTAAGGCGCTTGCATGCAAAGCCTAAAAACTCAGGTCCAATTCCCAAGTACCTACATAAAGCCAGATGCACAAAGTAGTGCATACATCTGGAGTTTGATTGCAGTGGCTAGAAGTATTGACACACTCATTCTCATTCTCTCTCTCTCTCTCTTTTCTCTCTCTCTCTCTCTGCTTGCAAATATATAAAAATATTTTTTATAAAAAGAAAGATATCTCACTACATAACCCAAGCTGGCCTTGAACCCCTTATCCTTTTTCAGCTTCTCAAGTGCTCCTGTTACCTTCATGCCCTACCTCACCCAACTAAATGCTCTTTGAGAAGCAACTCTAGGATGTTGCTGGACCCTGGTAGACAGAGCTCCTGACCAGCAAACACGAACTGTTAATACGTAGATAAGTGACTCTTATGAACTGGGTTCTGTTGAGCCAGTAAGTCCCACATACCCAGCAGCAAGTGTAAAATAGAATGGTCCATCCAAACAAACTCCCGACACATGCGCCACCTTGTACATCTGCCTTATGTGAGTACTTTGGAATTGAACCTGGGCCCTTAGGCTTTACAAGCAAGCACCTTAACTGCTATACCATTCCTCCAGCCCAAACATCTCCTTTTCAGATATATATATACCTCTGGGATGATGAATAGGTGTCATAGTGCTATGTGTGTGAGTGTGCATTGAACATGTGTGTGTGTGTGTGTGTTTGTCATATGTATGTATATAATTTAAAACCATGGCCAAGAGACTTGAAAGGAAACAGACTAGAAGATTGGAGACTAGTTGTTCTAGGAAAGACCCACGGACGCACCATGGAACATGAGGACTTTGGGATGTCATGTTACTTCCCACCAGCAAACATCCACACACGGCCAAGGAGACAGCTGACATGAGCCAGGCTTGCTTCCTTATCAGCCCGACACACCTGACAGGGTCAGGAACGCAGTGGTGGTGGTGAGTGGTGGCCAACAGCACTAGGATGCCCCCTGCGGCGGGATTTTCATTAAGCAGCACAGATTTAGCCGTGGCTGTTGTGTCCAATTTTCTAATCTTTGTACATATGTTAGAACGATGGCAAATCTTGCCCACTGGGGGGCCCCAGACACTCAGCTAACTGTGTGACAGCAGTCAGAAGAGGAAGTCCTGCCGCACAGCTTCCAGCCTCCCCAGAGCACCCTGGCAGAGTGGAAGTCTCTGAAAGGCCGCTTTGCCGTAGGTAATCTGAGTCTTCTACTTGTCACTCGCTGTGCCTAAGGAGACACTGTCTCACGGGGGGTTTTTCAAACAAGAAAACCCTTCTCTGGTCTGAACGGGAATTGGTTTGTTGCTTGGTGTGTTTTTCAGGCAGGGTCTTAGTAGTCCCAGCTGGCCTGGAATTCAGTTCCCTGTGCATCTGAGGAAGACCTTGACCTGCTGATCCTTCTACCTCCATCTCCCAAGTGCTGGAATTACAGGTGTGAGCCACTATGTTCAGTCCCTCCTCACTCCTTCCTTTCTTCCTTCCTTCTTCAATATTTTTTTATTTTTATTTTTCGGTTTGGAATTCCTTACATAGTCCAGGCTAGCCTCAAATTCACGGTTTTCCTGCCTCTTCCTCCCCAGTGTTGGGATTATTACAAGTGTGCAAAACCAAGCCCAGCAGAACAGAGGAGTTTCAAATTTAAAGCAGACTTTACAAACAAAGTGCTATTGGCCAGCAAGTCCCATGAGGTCCCCAAAACAATGCAGGCCATTGCCAAAACACTTGATTACCTGCCAGAGCTAAAAGGTAAGACCTGTTGCTGAAGATGCCACAGGCTGCAGCCACAGGACATCGGAATACTATGCTGGAATGAAGCAAACTAACTTCCTCCTGGCTAGTCCTCATGGTGCTGGGGAGATGGGAGCCACTGGAGGACACGGTCACCAACAGCATGAATAAGCAGGGGACCCTGCAGACTATGAGATAAATCAGCTGGTCAAGAAGTACACACTTGTGCAGTCGTGGCACACAGCCCTTGAGGGTAACCAACTGTTCTCTGATTGGACATGAGGCCTTCTCAGTGGGAGAGAATTCATATCTGGTGATGGAAAGCAAGTCATGGTCAGGAAACTGAGATTTCAAGCCCAGTGTGGTGGCACATGCCTTTAATCCCAGCCCTTGGGAGTCAGAGGTAGGAGGATCACTGTGAGTTCGAGACCATCCTTAGACTACATAGTGAATTCCAGGTCAGCCTGGGCTAGAGTGAACCCCTACACGGGGGAAAAAAAAATAACTCAGACTTCAGAAAAAAACCCCAACTACACTCTGGAGAAGAAGAGTGGACTCTCAAACTTTGGAGAATCTGCTTTATTTTATATATTTCAGAGAAAATGGAGGAGAACCAAGATCCATCAGTAAGAGAAGAAGATAGCCAACTTCCAATCTCCAGATGTGCCACCTCTACCATTTGTGCCAGGGCCGAGGAGAAAATGCAGAGGAAGTGATGACACCAACACTGCAGCCTCACATCACACAGTTCTAGGCCAATGGTGACAGACACGGTGATCAATCAAAAGCAATCAAAGCAGAAATCCAGAGGCTACAGAGAGCTCAACACTAGATCAGACTGCCAACAGGCCTGCATGGCTCAGGAAACATAGCTTAAGAGGGGACAGAAAGATTGTACAAGCCACAGAGCGAGTAGGATTATCCTGAGGCATGGTCCCCAGCTATCCCACAGGGACTGACCGAGGCCTTCATGACCCCACAGTGAATACCAAAACCCCACTGAGGAAGGCTTCCAGGAGCAGGATCAAGGGGGGGGGGGGTGTATAACCTGTTATATATAAAATAAAATAAAAAGTTAAAAAAAAAACTCTTGGGCTAGAGGGATGTCTTAACAGTGAAGGTGCTTGCCTGCAAAGCCAAAGAATCCAGGTTCAGTTCCCTTGGATCCATGTAAGCCAGATACACAAGGTGGTGCAGGCATCTGGAATTCATTTGCAGTGGCTGGAGGCCCTCGCATGCCCATTCTCTTTCCCTCTTTCTCTGCCTCTTTCTCTGTCTCAAATAAATAAATAAAAATAATTTAAAAACTCAAACAGAGTGAAGAATATTGGAAACAGAGCTGAGCTGTTAAGGCTTTTGCTTGCAAAGCCTAAGGTCCCATATTCAACTCTTCAGATCCCATATAACCTAGACGCACAAGGTGACACAAGTGTGCAAGGTCACACATGCGCACAAGGTGGTACACATGTGTGGAGTTCAATTACAATTACAGTGTAGGAGGGTCTACTGGGAATGCTGAGGCAGGGAATTATGATTTTGAGGACTGAGGCCAGCCTGGGCTGAGTGCATATGAGAGCCTATACAAAAACACAAATGGCCAGGAGTGGTGGCGCACGCCTTTAATCCCAGCACTCGGGAGGCAGAGGTAGGAGGATCGCCATGAGCTCAAGGCCACCCTGAGACTAGATAGTGAATTCCAGGTCCGCCTAAGCTAGAGTGAGACCCTACCTTGAAAAACCAAAGAAAAAAATTGTATAGGACTTAAATAAACTCTGGGAACAATGTGCAATAAAGAGCCTAGAGTTAAAGATCATAAGGAAAAAATTTAAAAAATAAGAACACAAATGAAAAATAAATTTGGTGGAGCTGGGGAAATGGCTTAGTGGTTATAGGCACTTGCATGCAGGTCTGAGTTTGTTTCCCACCACACCTGGCTTTAAAATAGTGTTCTATTACCCCTTCTTTCCCAGACCTTAAGATCGCCTGAGGCTAGGACAATTGTTCAGTGGTTAAAGGCACTTGCTTGCAAAGCCTACTTGCTCAGGACTCATTTCCCAAACTCACAGAAGCAGGATGCAAAAAGTAGCATACTCCAGGTGTGGCAGTGCATGCCTTTAATCCCAGCACTCGGGAGGTAGAGGTAGGAGGATCACCGTGAGTTTGAGACCAGTCTGATACTACATAGTAAATTCCAGGTCAGCCTGGGCTAGAGTGAGAGCCTACCTTGAAAAACCAAGCAAAGGGCTGGAAAGATGACTTAGTGGTTAAGGCACATGCCTGTGAAGCCTAAGGACCCAGGTTCAATCCTCCAGGTCCCATGTAAGCCAGATGCACATGGTGGCACATGCATCTGGAGTTCGTTTGCAGTGGCTGGAGACCCTGGCATGCCTAATCTCACTCTCTCTCTATCTCTCTCCCTAATAAATAAATAAATAAAAATAAATCTTTTTTAAAAAAAGAAAAACTACAAACAAAAAATGGCACACACCAGGAATAGATGATAAAAACCTGTTGCTGAAGACTCCACATGCCTGGGCTGCAAGGTCACTGAGAAATCAAACTGAGGCTGAACTGAAAACCTTCTCTTTGTCGACCAGCTGACAGAAAGCTGGAAAAAGCTGCACTGCATGCAGCCCTATGGGAGACAGAAGTCATCAGTGGTGCAAACAATGGATACTGGAAGCCTCAAATTTGGCCAGTCAGGCCAAATGAGCCAATGGGTGCAATAGTGGCATGTCTGTTATGGGGGAAACCAACTACTCTCAAATTGGACTAGAGACCTGCTCTATGGGAGGGAATACATGCCTGGTACCTGAAAACCTAATCAAGAGCCTGTGGTAGGGGAGGCCATGAGCCTTAGGGGTATAAAGCCTGCTCTTGTCTGGCTAAATGTATATATTATTCTCACTAAACTGCCCTGTAAGCACTACACTTAATGTTCATACCCATATATTAATGCGACGCTCACTTTTAGTTAGAGAAGCTTCTCTTTTCAGATGGAGGTGACCAATGGGATGACCCAAAAGGCACCACAGTGCTGAGAAGAAGTGACAGAGGAGTGCTCAGCACTGAAACATCTCTATCACACCTGCCAAGGCTCAGGGTCCATTGTGGAGAGGTGGCAGAAAGAATGTAAGATCCAAAGGAATGATAGGGCTCCTTACACTGTAATCATCCAGACAGAAATTGGTCTTGATATCCACGATCTCACAGTGCTTAGCAATACCTTCACAAGACCCTCATAATAGGAAAAGATGACATCAAAATAAAAGAGAAACTAAGGCCAGGTGTGGTGGCATGCATCTTTAATCCCAGCACCCGGGAGGTAGGCAGAGGTAGGAGGATCACCTTGAGTTCGAGGCCACCCTGAGATTACATAGTGAATTCCAGGTCAGCCTGGGCTACAGTGAGACCCTATCTCAAAAAAACAAACAAACAAACAAACAAAAAAAAAAAAAAAAAAAACTGGAAAGAAATCTCCTCCTCCTCCTCATGGTGGCCTTTCAAGTTTCATAGCCCCCGACATACATAAATCTAAATCAGATTCTGAACGTGAGAAAAAAAAAAACATGGTATTTTTCTTTCTTTCTTTCTTTTTTGATATTTGTCTTCCTGAGTCTGGCTTGTTTCACTAAGTGTCATGATCTCCAGTTCAATCCATTTACTTGTAAATGGTTTCATTTTTCATTACAGATGCATAAATTCCTTTGAGTATGCATACTGTTTCCTTTATCCATTTCTGTTGGTGGGCATCTAGACTGGCTCCATTTCTTAGCTATCGTGAATAGAGCAGCAGTAAGCAGGGATGTGCAAGTATCTCTGCCGTATGTTGACTTAACAGTCCTTTAAGTATATACCCAGGACTGGTATAGCTGCGTCATATGGTATTCCTAATTTTTCTTTCTTTCTTTCTTCTTTCTTTCTTTCTTTCTCTTTCTTTCTTTCTTTCTTTCTTTCTTTCTTTCTTTCTTTCTTTCTTTCTTTCTTTCTTTCTTATTTTTTGAAGAACCTCTATACTGAGTTCTACAGGGTCTGCACAGGTTTACATTCCTACTAGCAGTTTATGGGGAGCCCCTTTCCCCATGTCCATGTCAACATCTGTTGTCCTTTGTTTTCTAATGATAGCCTTTGTGAATGGGCTGAGATGCAAATCTCAAGGCAGTTTCATTTACATTTCCCTAATGGCTAAGGATACAAAACACCTTTTCAAGTATGTATGGCCATTTGTATTTTTTTCTTTTGAGAACTATCTATTCAGTTTATTTGCTCATTGTTTATTGGTTGGATGATTTGGGGATTTAGTGCTGAATTTTTGCAGTTCTTTAATTTTTTTATTATTTATTTATTTACAAGCAGAGAGGGAATGGGCACATGCAAGCTTCTAGATGCTGCAAATACACTCCAGACACATGCACCACTTTATGCATATGGCTTTATATTGGTACTGGGGAATCAAACCTGTGTTGTTTGGCTTTGCAAGCAAGCGTCTTAACCACTGAGCCATCTCTCAAGCTCTGCAGTTCTTTATATGAATATATAAATACACACACTTTGGTGTATTTATATTTGTGTGGTGATGGCTATCAGAGTCCAGTTCAGAAGGCCTTGGCTATGTCTGTATCCTGAAATATTTCACGTGTATTTTCCTCTAGCATTCCTCTGGTGTTTTTTGTTTTGTTTTGTTTTGTTTTTGTGTTTCGAGGTAGGGTTTCACTCTAGCTCAGGCTGACCTGGACTTCACTATGTAGTCTCAGGGTGGCCTTGAATTTATGGTGATCCTCCTACCTCTGCCTCCCAAGAACTGGGATTAAAGGTGTGCACCATCACACCATCACACCTGACCCTAATTTTCAACATAAAGTGTCACAAACATATATGTTAAAAAGATGTATGTCCACGTGTAGAAGAATGAAACTAAATCCCTTCCACTCTGGTTGGATTTTTGTTTTTTTGTTTTGTTTTGTTTTTTTTTTTTTTGAAGTAGGGTCTTACTCTGGCCCAGGCTGACCTGGAATTCACTATGTATTCTCATCCATCCCACCATCCCAGTTTTGATGTTTTAAAAGAGGGACTCATGTAGCCAATGCTGGCCTTGAACTCTTGATTCTCCTGCCTCTACCTTCCAAATGCTGAGATGGCAGGCATGTGTCATGATGCTTGCTTAAAATTTCAGTTGTCACCTTAAGGTATTTGATCAAAGGGAAGGAAGGAAGAAAGGAACAAAGGAAGGGAGGGAGAGAGGAGCAGGGCGTGATGGCGCATGCCTCTAATCCCAGCACTCAGGAGGCAGAGGTAGGAGGAGCCATGAGTTTGGGGCCACCCTGAGACTACATAGTGAATTCCAGCTAGAGTGAGACCCTACCTCGAAAAACCAAAAAAAAAAATAAATAAAATAGATTTAAAGGAAGGAAGGAAGGAAGGAAGGAAGGAAGGAAGGAAGGAAGGAAGGAAGGAAGGAAGGAAGGAAGGAAGGAAGGAAGGAAGGAAGGAAGGAAGGAAGGAAGGAAGGAAGAAAGAAAATTAGGTAGGTATAGCTGTGGTTTCTGGGTTCTCTGTTCTATTCCATTGGTCTACAGTAATAGGTTGCTTTATAATTTTTTTATTTTTTTATTTTTTTTTTCTTGGAGAGAGAGAGAGAGATTGAGAGAGAGAGAGGAAGACAGAGATGGGCGCGCCAGCAGTGTCTCAGTTGCTGCGAACGAAACCCAGATGTGTGCTCCCCCTTGTGGTCAAGTGCGGCATTGCGCCCTTGCGTCACTTTGCATCTGGCTAAACGTGGGACCTGGAGATTGGAACCGCTGGGGATTGGAACCACTGGGGATTGGAACCAGTGTTCTTAGGCTTAGGAGGCAGGCGCCTTAATCCCTAAGCCATCTCTCCAGCCCTAGGTTGCTTTATTTGAGAAGAATAAAGCTTTGTACAATTTAGAGATCTTATAGCAATTCAAATGTCACCTCTCCACACATATACACTATGTATCTTACAAAAGCACTGGCCACCAAGACAACCCAATACCCCATGAGCCTAGACACATTCAAAGCAGATACTGAATTCTGAAATTAAGCAGGTATGACTACCAAGGAAAAATATAGATTCACCTGCTTATTTATTTATTTGTTTGTTTGTTTATTTATTTATGAGCGAGAGGGAGAAAGAGAAGTGTGCCAGAGCCTCTTGCCACTGCAAACAAACTCCAGATGCATATGTCACTTTGTGAGTCTTATTGTTTTACATGGATACTGGTGGCTCAAACCCAGGCTGTGACAGACATTGCAAGCAAGAACGTTTAACTTGCTGAACCTCCCCCTGTAAATTATTGGAAGATGCTCTCAGAACTTCCAGGACAGCTTCCTGCCAGCACCAAAGCCTTTCCAGTAGAGAACGCTTCACTTCCTAAGATCTCAGGAGCGATCATCACACTGGGCGCATCATCACAAGGATGCACCTACCAGACATCCCTACTGCAGCAGCTGAGGAAGTCTCACCTGCTGTCCTGCCCTAATGAGCCTGGATAAGGAAACCACAAAAGAGGCTCCCCGGGCAGACAGCAAACCCTGCGGGCTCTGTTGAACTGTTCGAGGTGGGCTACATACTTACTCCCTTGGTAAGGATGGTGGGTTCTTGCTCCTTCTCCCCATATGCTGTAGATCAAACTTGGGGCTTCGTGCATGACATTTCTATGCATAACCTACTTCCTCAGCCCTCTGCCATGAGGAATACGTTCTGATTGTGCTTAGCTTTCTTCAGAGTGCATGAAAACTTCTCCCTATGACAAGAAGCCCGACATCACAGCCCGCATGGGGGCCAAGACGCGGTGCTTCGGAGGAGTCTCGCACCTTCCTCCCCCTTCTCACAAACTGCGGGCCGGTAGGGTACAGACTGCAGGTTTAACGTCCTAAGGACCAGCCCCTGCGAAGGGTCGGGAGAGGACCAAGGGGTCTTCCACCCACTCCCCAGTCAGCTTTAGGAAGTTTGGCGGCGTGGTCTACAGAGCAAACCATTCCTCCTTATTCTCCCTCCTTGGTAAGTAACCTAACCAAACCACAGCCGGCGGAGTCCCAGGGTGTGCGCCTCTTCCCCGTGGTCATCCCAGCACGCCCCGGGGAAGATGGCTCGCTCCATTTGCCAAGAAGCAACTGTCGGCGGAGAGGCTAGGAACCTGGCCAAGGTCACCCGACTTCTTCGACTTCTCCGCGGTTTTCTCCATCCAAGGTGCTTTCATCTGTGAATGAGAAGAGAATTAGAAGCTCCATTCTCTCCCACAAAGGCAGGCATGCGGAATACAATGCAGTTGGTGAGCACCAGGTACAGACAGGTCTGGGCCTTGATTTGCAAATCAGCGCGTCCCAGGTTGCAAGTGTTCCTCAGAAGGATCAGCTGAAAAGGTGGTTGAAGTCACAGTAAATAAATAAATAAATAAATAAATAAATAAATAAATAAATAAATAAATAAAAATAAAGTTCCCGAGGAGGCAAAACGACTTCGGAACTCAGGTGCTTCCCACTCCAGACCCGCAAGGCACCGCTCTCCAGCCCTTAGGACCCCGCGCTTAACTCCTTAGGAGGGGACAGGGACGTTTGCCCACCTGACCCCGGGCCAGGTTTGATCAGGCCTTCACGCAGGCTTGGCTTAGCGCGATCTCAGGTCCAGAGGACAAGGGACGTGGGTTCAGGACGTATTTGTGTGGCTCGAGCGTGCAAAGGGACTTATGGGGGGGCAGGTCTTGAGTTACACTGGCCGAGCTTCGACCTACTCCCTGGCTTCACTAGCTCGAAGCAACAGCAGGGCCTGGAGCAAGGGCTCTCCCAGCGATCGGGGGAGGTCTGGAGATCAGATGAATAAAAGGGCGACCTCTGGAGACCTAGGGACCAGGCGAGCGCCAGCCAATGGCTGCAATGGGCGGGGAGAAGACGGAGCCCCCCTCCCCCCGACCTGCGTGGATCTGATCCCTTCCCCAACCCCACCCTGTAGGTACACAGCCACCACGCCTATTCTCCCTTCCTCTGAACGCCCGCGCAGCCTTCGGGGTTTGCCCGAAGCCAACCCTCCCTGCGCCGGGCCCCGCGGCCCCCTGCGACGTCTGAAGACTTGGGCGCGGAGAAGGTGGCTGACGCCGCGCGCCGGGGGACCCCTGGGTGGTTGTCATCCTGCACGACCCTTGGAAGGGTAAGCGGCACTAGCCATGCAAAGTTCGTTCAGGGTGTTGGTTTTGCTGTTCCTGGTTTGTGTTTTGTGTTTGTTCTTTTTTATTTTTTCGAGGTAGGGGCTCACTCTAGCCCAGGCTCCAGTTTGTTTCTGTCTTTGTCGGTGAATGGTTGCCGGTCGCTCAAGTTGCAGGTGTTTGGGGTAGCTGCAGGGCGACCTCCGAGGCCCGGGAGGACGTGGGCAGATGCCTGAGTTGTCGCTGACCTCTCCGCCTGACCCCGTGTTCTTTAATTTCTGAGTCACGACCCTGGTTCGTTTCCTTATTAGACGCATTGATCTCGCTCTCAAGATCCTTGGGCCCTGATGGTGCGTCATTCTTCAGCAATGCGCTGCGTGCCCTAAAAAACGCTATCCTTTGGGGCCGGGGGCCCGGACCGCGGCGGGATGGGGGGTGGGGTGGGGTGGCTAACGCGGCCACCGCACCCGTCTGACCCGGGACTCACTGGTCATCGTGGGGTTCCCGGGGGCGGCTAAGGCTGGGATGGCTGGAGTTTCCGAGAGACTTGGGGTAATGCGAGACTGGACGGTGCGGGGGGACCCGGCGCTGAAAGTCATGTCCCGGGAGGCCAAGATGCTCTGCTCCTCTCTGTGAAGCCGAGATCTGCACGACCTGCTGGGGACTCTCCCCGGGACCCACGGCGGCTCTGCCCGACCTCCCAGGAACTCCATCTGCGGGGTCCTTCCCTCTCTCCTGGGGACCCCAAAGCGCCCGGAGCCCTGGGCTGCCTCGAAGCCCTCGCCCAGTCTTGCCCGGGGCTCTGGGGGGACCCAGCCCCGGGGTGTGTGGTGGGGAGGGGAGGGGCTCCGGCGGCTCGGGCCCGGACTTTTTGTATCCCTGAGAATCAGCAGGGAAGGAATTTTGCAGGAACCGGGTTGGAGAACGAAGGTGGACCGCTGGCGTGGAAAACCCGCAGTCCTCCGTCAGGGTCGTTTAGAAGCCCTGGGGCGAGGGTGACCTGAGCCAGCAACTAGCAATCGGGAGGGATTGAGGATGATTTTCGTTGGAGGGCTATTTCACGTTCGTTTTTATGCGCTGTTTCCTCTTTTAATTTTTATGAGACAGGATTGACGGGATCGAATTGGGAAGTTTTTATCAGTTCACTTCGACCCCTGATGACCAGAGTAGAAGAACCAGGCAGGTAGGGGCCGCCCGGGACCGCGCACTCAGCCGCCTGCCTCGGTTTTCCGCAGATGCGCAGAGCTCTGTCCGCGATGGCCCTGCAGGCGCCGAGTGAGGTGGAGTCGCGGGACAAGGTGCATTTCCCGCTCCAGAGCCCCCAGCCCCTGGCCGCCTACTACGCACCTTTCCCCGGCTATGGCCAGTACCCCAGCGCCCTGGGCACTGTGGAGGACGACGTCCAGCCTTTCCCTCCGTTGGAGGCCGCGGTGTCTGCGTCCCAGGTCATGGCCCCCTTCAACCCCTTCGGGATGGCACCTCCCTTGCTGAGTCCTGGCCTGGCTGAGCCGCTCTGTAGTGTGCCCTGGTACAGCAAGCTGTCACCCTGGTACCCTATTCCTCACATCCCCCGGGCGATGCCACACTTTGGGAACAGCACCGACTATGCGCGCGGAGGCGGTCCCGCCAGCCAAGATTTGGTTCCTTTTGGTCACTCAAGGCACAGTGGGCAGCAGTGGGAACCTGAAACTTTATTTCTGCCGCCCCCGGCGGTGACCTCCCGGTTACCTGAGGGGCTGAAGACCTCGCACTTCATATCGGCCCCCCAGCTCCTGAACCGAGAGGAGAAGCTGCCGGTTCCCCGTCGTTTCGACTTTACCGAGGAGGACCTGCGCTTCGTTCTGTATGGGGTCACCACCAACCTGGAGCATCCAGCCCGCCTGCAGCATGCCATTTCGGGAATCCTGGTCCCCACCGACTGCTCGGGTAAAGGAAATCTACACTTCCCCTGATCGGGTTGTATATAGAACAAAGTGGGTCGCAGTGTCAGGAGCACTTCCAAACGGATCTAAATCGTGCAAGTGGAATTGGGACCATCCTGGCTTACGTGTGTGATTGCGGAGGTTGGTTTTAGCAAGAGCTGAGGACTAAGAAATGGTTCCTACTGTGGCCTTGGGAGTGTACAAGCTATCTCCATGACTGCCTCCTGCCAGAAAATTCTTTCTGGGTCTCAGCTCGGCCACCTCCCTTGACCTTGCCTCCGATCCTCAGTTGCATAATAGAGTTAATTTACCTACTCATCCTTGCCCAAAGGGTGTTCCGGGTCTCAAATGAGCTATTGTATACAAAAAAAGCTTGTGTAGGAGGAGCTAGAAAAACAATAACGGCCAGATAAACATCTAACACAGAATGATAGTAATTTAGGGAGTTTGGGGGGGGGCACCCTACGTAATCATTTTATGGCACTTTTAATGCCTTTTTCTAGGGTCTAAACATCTTCCTCAAACTCTGGATAAAGACTCCCTCCAGCTTCCAGAAGGTGGGCATTACTCCTTACCTGTATTTCCTTCCCAAAACTAAGGTCGGTCTCTTGGCTCACTGTCTTTTCTCTCCACGTTTCGGGTTTTCCTAGGTCTCTGTCTCATGCAGACCATGTTTGGCGAAGCCCCACACGTGGGTGTGTTCTGCAGCAATTTCATTGCCAAAGGAATCAGGTTCGGACCCTTTGAAGGTAAAGTGGTAAACGCCAGTGAAGTGAAGACCCACAGAGACAACTCTAGGATGTGGGAGGTAAGTACTCAGCTGGTGACCCTCCTGAAAGAGGGGTGGGGGTGAGGGAGGGAACCCTTGGCCTTTGTTCTCTGCTAGAGAGGGACAGCAGGTGTTCACTCCACCAGGAGAGCACCCCTGCATGGAATCCGGTTTTTTTAGTGCATGAAGTCATTTTAATCTCTGCAGATTAGCCATGGAAGGTACATTTAAAGAATTACTGCACTGTTTTATATCTGCAGACCAAATCAAATTTACAGACCAAACCAAAAGTAGAATGCAGAAAGTACGTTTTAGGGAAGAAAAATGAATTTAAACTTTGATATATAAAATTAGCTGAGGATTTTTAAAATCTGATGCCCTCCAAGCTAGTTGTAGTGTGGGGCAGGAGGGTAAGACTGCAGCCTTTTTTAAAAAATTTTTTTTTTTAAATTTATTTGAGGGAGAGAGAGAGACAGGAAGAGGCGGATAGAGAGAGAGGGCACGCCACAGCCTCCAGCCACTGCAAACAAACTCCAGGCATGTGCCCCCTTGTGCATTTGGCTTACATCGGTCCGGGGGAATCAAACCAGGGTCCTTAGGCTTCGCAGGCAAACACCTTAACCGCTAAGGCATTTCCCCAGAACTGACTGCAGCCTTTTAGACTATAGAGGAAAATCATTTGTCAGAATATGCCAGATAATTTTAAATATTCAAAATGGCTTGACCTTGAACTTCTAGGAATATAATTTAGGAAAACAATATAAAATATAAGCTATGTAGAAGAGTTAATTGTAGAGATGTTTTATAATGAAACTTTAGAGACACTTAATTTCCATGCCAGCAGTGGCAAATTATGCCTGAGAACTACATGGAAGTTCATTAACCTGCTCTCTTTAAGTCCAAAATGTAACCTATTTGCTTCCCTTACAAAAGGAAAATGCTAACTATAGAAATTCATAAGTCAAGAAAGTGATAAAAGGGGCTGGAGAGATGGCTCAGTGGTCAAGGTGCTTGCTGCAAAGCCCAATGATCCAGGTTCAATTCCCCAGTACCCATGTAAAGCCAGATGCACAAAATCACACATGCATCTGGAGTTTGTTTGCAGTGGCTGGAGACACTGGTGTGTCCATTCTCTCTCTCTCTTTTTTCTATCTCTCTCTGCTTATAAATAAATAATATATATTTTTGAAAATGAGGCCCTGTGTGGTGGTGCACACCTTTAATCCCAGCATTCAGGAGGCAGAGGTAGGAGGCTTGCCATGAGTTGAAAGCCACCCTGAGACTACATAGTGAATTCCAGGTCAGCCTGAACTACAGTGAGACCCTATCTCACACAATAAAGGGGGGAGGGGCAGGTTGGAGAGATGGCTCAGTGGTTAAGGTGCTTGCCTAAAAAGCCAGTACCACACAAAGTCTGATGCACAAAGTGGCACATACATCTGACTTTGTTTGCAGTGGCTAGAGGCTCTGGTGTGCCCATTCTCTCGCTTTCAAATAAATAATATAAAAAATATTTTAAAGAATGTTTTAAATGTATTTATTTATTAGAAAGACAGAGAATGGGTGGGACAGGGTCTTAGTGACTGAAAATACACATGTGCCACCTTGTGCATC
The DNA here is from genome assembly GCA_036365145.1 of Orientallactaga sibirica. Taxonomy (NCBI): domain Eukaryota; kingdom Metazoa; phylum Chordata; class Mammalia; order Rodentia; family Dipodidae; genus Orientallactaga; species Orientallactaga sibirica. Next base: position 25,642,837 of record JAEOAD010000003.1, read on the forward strand.
ACCTTGTGCATCTGACTTGAACCTGGGGGTCCTGGAGAGCATTGCCCTAAAAACCTGGTTTTTTAGGGTCTCACTCTGGGCAGGCTGACCATTCACTATTAAACCACTGAGCCATCTTTCTGGCCCTAAAAAATTCTTTTAAAGTATGTTATACCACCTATATTCATGTCTTTAAGGTAGTAAGTTGACTTATGCTTCAGTGTATTTACATTCTACTTGTAATGGTATAGAAATGTGATTATAGCAATATATTCCATAGATTCAAGTATGAAATTTAGGTTATCAATTATTGGTAATTTCATTTTATGCATCAGGGAAAAAGAAAAAAAAAGTACAGGATTGGGGATTTAATGTAGTTTTGTTGGGAGACTGCTTGCCTAGCATGCACAAGGCCCTGTGTTCTGTCCCCAGCACTATAAAAGGCAAGACGTTGGATGGGAGAGATGGCTCAGCAGTTAAATGCACTTGCTTGCAAAGCTTGATGGATTGGGTTTGATTCCCCAATACTCACATAGACCAGATTCATAAAGTGGTGCATGTATCTAGATTTTTTTAAAAAGTTAAGGGGCACATACCCAGCACTCAGGAGTCTGAGGCAGGAGGATCACAGATTTTAGGGCAACTTGAGCTACATAGCAAGACCCTGTCTCAAACATAAAATAAACACAAAAACAAATTTCATGTCTTATTCTATCTAGATCTTTGAAGATGGTCACCTGAGCCACTTTATAGATGGAAAAGGCTCAGGCAACTGGATGTCCTATGTCAATTGTGCCCGCTTCCCCAGGGAGCAGAACCTGGTTGCTGTACAGTTTCAAGGGCAGATATTTTATGAGAGCTGCAAGGAGGTCTACCAGAACCAAGAGCTCCTTGTGTGGTATGGAAACTGCTATGAGAAGTTTCTGGACATTCCCATGAACCTCCAGATCACGGAGCAGGGCAAGCAGCTGTCTGGGTCATCAGATGGTGAGTGCCCACTTTTGCCCTGCCCAGTGAGAGCACCCTAATTCCAGAATTGGGCTCTTCGCATAACTCCAGGAGATTGAATTGAGTGTATCTCTAATGGGATATTACCCAGCTGAAGGAAATGTTCCCGTATTTCCAAAGCTTTTGTGTTAAGGGTGTCTTCCCACCCCTCACCTCTTTTGAGAATAAACGTAAAATAGACAGATGCTGTCTGTGTCTTAGGTGAGACACTTTCTTATTCATCTCTGCTCAGGCCAAGGTTTGCAAATGGTGGGATGCACTATCTTAGTGGAGTGGAAAAATCAATTTAGTGATTGAGACCAGCTTTTAAAAGAAAGTTGGGTATGGTGATGCATGCCTTTAATCCTAGCACTCTGGAGGCAGAAATAGGAGGATTGCTATGAGTTTGAGGCCAGCCTGAAACAACAGAGTGAATTCCAAGTCAGCTTGGACTAGAGTCAGACCCTACCTTGATAAACAAAAACAAAACAAAAAAAAAGGAATATGAACAAATTAGAATAGAAAATATTGATGGGAGGGTTAGAGAGATGGATTAGTGGTTAAGGCACTTGCCTGCAAAGCCAAAAGACTGAGGAGGTTCGATCCCCCAGGAACTACGTAAGACGGATGCACAAGGTGGCACAGGCATCTGGAGTTCATTGGCAGTGGCTGGAGGCCCTGGCATGCCCAGTTTCTCCCTCTCTCTCTGTCAAATAAATAAATATAAAATAGTAAAAAAATATTGATGAGAATCAAGAAATAGTAAGGATTAGCAAGGTGTGGTGACACATACCTTTAATCCCAGCACTCGGGCGGTAGAGGTAGAAGGGTTGCTGTGAGTTTGAGGCCACCCTGAGAATACATAGTGAATTCCAGGTCAGCCTGAGCTGACCTAGAGGGAGACCCTACCTCAAAAAACCCAAAAGAAAATCAAAAAAAGAGAGAGAAGAAAGAAATGGTAATAAGCATTGTTAAGCTTTCATTTTATATGTAGGACAGGTCTCCAGCATAGACTGTTTTTCCTTCAAGACTGGATCTCACCATAAGGCCCAGGTTGACTTTGAACTCTGAACCTCCTGCCTCAGGTTTCTGAGTGTTGGAGTTACAGGGGTGGCTCCTGGGTATCCAATTTTAATGTGGGTATGAACACTTGGAGATCTCTTACAGATGTGGGCTCTTAGGGGTGGATCCTGCAACTGTGTGTCTGTAAGCTTTCAGGGGTGGCTGCTGGCCCCCAGACCACTCCAAGTAGCAAGGATTTGGAGGACCACCAACCCACCCTGGGAGTAAGCCTTTGGAGTTGGCTGTTTTGGTAGAGAGGGTAGTGCTGGGACCTTTCAGATCATGGGACACAAACAAGTGCAAATGCTACACCACTGAGCTGATTGCCAGGCCTACAATTTCCATTTTATCTTATTTATCTGAGAGAGAGAGAAAGGAGAGAGTGTGTGTGTGGATGGGTGCACCAGGGCCTCCAACCACTGCAAATGAACTCCAGGTGCACGCGCCACCTTGTGCATCTGGATTACACGGGTACTGGGGAATCGAACCTGAGCCTTAGGCTACATAGGCAAGCACCTTAAACACTAAGCCATCTCCAGCCCTATTGTGCATTTTAAATAAGCTCCCACTGATTTTTTGTACATAAAAAGGATTAGAAACTACCAACCTACAAGGTAAAACTAATATGTAAATAACCATAATGTGCATAATAAGACAGACAACATTATTTTGATATAATACATGTCCAAAGGAATAGGTAAAAGAGACATGAATTGCATTCATCACACTGGTGACTGTCTACATACCTGTCTTCCTGCTGCACCACCCGTCAGGGCAGGAAATATTCATAAACTCCAAAACATCCCTTGCTCCTGCATCTCAGTGTGTACGGAGTGACTTTAAACTGAATTAGAAAAAGTTGCTTAGGAGCCCGGTGGTGTGGCGCATGCCTTTAATCCCAGCACTTGGGAGGCAGAGGTAGGAGGATCACTGTGGCTTCAAGGTCACCCGGAGACATAGTGAATTCCAGGTCAGCCTGGGCTAGAATGAGACCCTACCTCAAAAAACCAAAAACAAAACAAAAGAAAAAGTTGCTTAGGAATGAGATGTGAAAAAAGGACTGTGTAAGGTAAAGGAGAGAGAGGTGACTGAGGCTCAGGGAATAGTGAGGCAATACCAAGAAAACCTCCAAGGACCAGATGGAAATTATGAATACTCTCTTCCAGTGGTTTGAATAATGAGGGATTTAGAGGGTGAACTTTCTTCTCCCCCAGCTTGTACAAAACATGGGAATGGGAGTGTGGGAAGATGTGGTAGTGGTGATGAGATGGTGAGAAATCTATAGTGGAGCTTAATTATCTCATCACCTTCCTTTGATGAAGTCCAGGAATGTATGAAGTGTTTTTTTTTAAAAAATCCTCTTTGCAGGATGTGGTGGCACAAGCCTTTAATCCTAGCTCCCAGGAGGCAGAGTTAGGAGGGTCACTGTGAGTTCAAAGCTAGCCTGGGACTTTACAGTGAATTCCAAGTTAATCTGGCTAGATTACCTCAAAAAAAAAAAAAAAAAAAAAGGGGGTGGGGGCTGGGTGACACACACCTTTGATTCCAGCACTTGGGAGGCTGAGGTAGGAGGATCTCTGAGTTCAAGGCCAGCCTGAGACTACACAGTGAATTCCAGGATAGCGTTGGATAGAGTGAGACCCTACCTCGAAAAAAACCAAAATAATTTGTTTTACTTATTTGCATATGGGGATGGGGATGGGCATGCCAGGGTTTCTTGCTACTGCAAATGAATGCCAAATGCATATGCCATGGTTTGCATCTGGCTTTATATGGGTGCAGAGAAATCAAACCTGGCTGGGCAGGTTTATGAACAACTACCTTTAGCCGCTGAGCCATTTCCTCAACCCCCAAGTGCTTTTGAAATTCAAGTAAAAAAATGGAGGCACACGCCTTTAATCCCAGCACTCGGAAGGCAGAGGTAGGAGGATTGCTGTGAGTTCAAGGTCACCGTGAAACTACATAGTGAATTCCAGGTCAGCCTGGGCTACAGTGAGACTCTACCTCAAAAAAAAAAAAAAATGGACTTGAGAAAAAATATTAATAGCTCATACAATGTGAACCATGCTATCCTTTTGAAAAATTATTCAAATACATAATGAATTGCTAAAATGTCTATAATCTTTGATATCTCAGTTCTCTGCTAGAATCAAGACAAAGTCCAAAACTGCTCCTGGTGGTTCATGTCTGCATTCCCAGTTAAGGGAAGAGGAATACACAAGTTCAAGGCTAGCCTGGTCTGTGGAGTAAGAGCCTGTCTCAAAAGCAAGAAGAAAAAGCCCACCTGGCTTGGTGGTACACACCTATAAATAATCCTGTTATTCAGGAAGTGGAGACAGGATTCTGAGTTCAGAGCCAGTCTTAGTTGTATCCTAAGTTTAAGACCAGCCTGGGTTATAGTGAGAACCTGTTACAGAAACATAAAACAACAACAGGGCTCGGGAGATGGCTTAGATGCAAAGCCAAAGGACCAAGGTTTGATTCCCCAGGACCCACATAAGCCAGATGTACAAGGTGGCACATGCATCTGGAATTTACTTGCAGTGGCTGGAGGCCCTGGCATGCCCATTCTCTCTTTCTCTCTTTCTCTGTCAAATAAATAAATAAATAAATAAATAAATAAATAAATAAATAAATAAATATAAAATATTTAAAAAACAACAACAAACGATAAAAATTATTCAGGTCTGGAGAAATGGATTTAGTACTTAAGACATTTGCCTGCAAAGCCAAAGGACCTAGGTTCAATTCCCCAGGACCCACATAAGCCAGATACACAAGGTGACACATGCATCTGGAGTTCATTTACAGTGGCTGAAGGCCCTGGCTCTCCCATTCTCTCCCTCTCTCCCTCTCTCTTTCCGTCTTTCTATCTCTCTCTCAAATAAATAAAATAAAAATTACTCAGAATAAATGTGTATCTCTCAGGCATTTTCATTAGGATTGGTTGAGAGTCTTGGGTTGAGAGGGCAGGGTCTGGATATGTGAGTGGGCTATATGACATGAATATCAAGTGTGTCTGTGTTGGGGGAGTGGAGAGAGGGAATGTGGGGATAGCTTTTATGATGAGAAGAACACTTACTATGAAATCCATCCATTTGAAGGCAACTCTTTTTTAAAATAGTGACTGTATAATGCAGGCTGCCTTTAAACTCAATCTTTCTGCTTCCTGGGATTACAGAGTGGTGTGTGGTGTGCACCACAATGCCAGGCTTGAACACAACTCTTTTACTTTTTTTATTTTTTTGGAGAGAGACACAGAGAGATAGAGAGAGAGAGAGAGAGAGAGAGGAGAGAGAGAGATGGACACACCAGCAGCCTCTCAGCTGCTGCAAATGAAATCCAGATGTGTGTGCCACCTTGTGGTCAAGTGTGGCATTGCAGCATCACTGCATCTGGCTAAACATGGGACCTGGAGATTGGAACCAGCATTCTTAGGTTTAGGAGGCAGGCGCCTTAACCGCTAAACCATCTCTCCAGCCCTCTTTTACTTATTTATTTATTTATTTATTTATTTATTTATTTATTTTTGCGGTAGGGTTTCACTGTAGCCCAGGCTGACCTGGAATTCACTATGTAGTCTGGTGGCCTCAAACTCATGGTGATCCTCCTACCTCTGCCTCCCAAGTGCTGGGATTAAAGGTGTGAGCCACCATGCCTGACTTAACTTTTCTTAACTTTTAAAAATTTTTTATGTATATATGTGACACTGAGATAGAGAGGCAGATAGAGATTACGGGCACACTAAGGCCTCTAGCTGCTGAAAACAAACTCTAGAAACATGCACCACTTTGTGCATCTAGCTTATGTGGGTCCTGGGGAATTGAACCTGAGTCCTTTGGCTTTGCAGACAAGCTCCTGAACTGCTAAGCTATTTCTCTAGTCCCAGGTTCCCCCCCCCGATATAGGGTCTCGCTCTAGCCCAGGCTGACCTGGAACTCACTCTGTAGTCTCAGGCTGGGCTCGAATTCTTGCCAATCCTCCTACCTCTGCCTCCTGAGTGCTGGGATTAAAGGCATGCAAAACCATGCCTGGCTATTTTTTTTTTAATTTGCTTTTTGTTTTGGTTTTTCAACATAGGGTTTCACTCTAGTCCAGGCTGACCTGGGATTCACTATGTAGTCTCAAGGCGGCCTCAAACTCACAGTAATCCTCCTACTTCTGCCTCCCAAGTGCTGGGATTAAAGGAGTGCACAACCATGCCCAGCTGCACCTGGTTATTTTTATTTTTTATTTATTTGATGTGTGTACATGTGGGCACACTTGTGTCATGCTATGTGTAGAAATGAGAACAAAACTTTTGGGTTGATCCTTGCCTTCCATCTCATTTTTAAAAATATTTTTTATTTATTTGAGAGAGACAAAAGGAATGAGAATGGGCACAACAGGGCCTCTTGCCATTGCACATTAACTCCAAGTGCATATGCCACTTTGTGCATCTGGCTTCACATGGGTATTGGGGAATTGAACCCATAATGGTAGGCTTTGCAAGCAAGTGCCTTTAATTGCTCCAGCTCCCATCCAACTCATTTTTGTTTACTCCTGTTATGTGGGGTCTGGAGGTCTGGAAAAAAAAAAAAAAGGTACATTTCCAAAGACTGGGCAGGAATTGTAAACATCTGAAGCCAGTTGGTAAAGGTTAATTTCACATTTACCCAACTAGTTGTTATTCTACAAACTCACTGTTGACCTTTTTTTCTGAAGTTTGGTCTGCTTTAGTTAGTGCTTTAATTTGGAAAATCACTAACCTTGTCTTGGACCCTTTCTTTCTGCCCCAGGAAACTGGAAGACCAGGTATTGCTAACCAGTGAAAATCCTAGCTCTGGAAGGCACTTATAATCCCAGCACACAGAATACAGAGGCAGGAGCATCCAGTGTTCCAGGCCAGCCTCAGCTACATACTGAGTTCAAGGCCTACCTGGATTACATAGCAATAGTCTCAAAAAAAACTGAAACAGCTGTACGTGGTGGCTCATACCTTTAATCCCAGGACTCAGGAGACAGAGGTAGGAGAATTGCTGTGAGTTCGAGGCCACCCTGAGAATACACAGTGAAGTCCAGGTCAGCCTGGGCTGGATTGAGACCCTACCTCAAAAAGAACAAAACCAAACAAACAAACAAAAAAGCTGAAACAAAGAAAATCCCAGCTCTGAGTTAGAGTCACCACAGCAGGGCATTCTGAGAGAATGAAGCACCTCAAAGAAAGTGATGCAGCAAGCAGGGCTTGGATCCTATAGGTGGCCTGTTGCCTTCCTGTTTATTTAATGAATGATCTATTTCCCTTTTGGTAAAGAAAAAAAATCAATGTTTCAATTTCAGTATTTATTTGTGTGTGTGCGTGCTTATATGTGTGGGTATATATGGGTATATGTGTGGGTGTATATGGGTGTATGGGTTCCCTGGTGTCTCTTTCTGCTGCCAATGGATGCTGGTCCAGCTTTACATGGGTGACTGGCAGGCTATTTATTTAACTATTGTTCATTTGTTTTGGCAGAGAGGGAGGGAAGGGGAAGGAAGGAAGAGTATGGGGATGCCAGAACTTCTTACTACTGCAAAGGAACTCCAGATCCATGCATCACTTTGTGCACCTGGCTTTTCATGGGTACTGGGCAATCAAACCCAGGCTGGCAGGCTTTGCAAGCAAGCCTCTTTAATGGCTGAGCCTTCTCTCTGATCCCTGAATAATTCATTTCCTTAGCTACCTGCTAACCATGTCTGGGATGCAGTCAGTTATCAACTAACAAAATCCCTGATGGATAGCTTTTCCTGTTATCCTGATGGAGATGAGATTTCCCTCTGCAGATTTTATTTGATTTTTATTTTGTTGGTTTTTCTAGGTAGGGTCCTGCTCTATCCCAGGCTAACTGGGAATTCTATGTAGTCTCAGGGTGGCCTTGAACTCACAGCAATCCTCCTACCTCTGCCTCTGAGTGCTGGGATTAAAGGTGTGAGCCACCAGGCCTGGCTACAGATTCTTGATTACATTCACTCTTGACTCTTTTCCCTCCCTGAAGACAGATGTAAATTCTCTGGTTCATTTCACAGTCAATCATTGGAATCCTGAGTGTCCTTGGCAGTGGTGGCTCTGTAAGTGGCCCTATCCTCTCCTGTGCCCAAACACATTGACACTACTTGTGTTGGGTCTTGATTGTTTTTGAGGCAGGTGTTGCTCTAACCTGGATGACCTGGAACTCTTGGTCCTCCCAGTCCTGGGATTCCAGGTGTGGGATCTCTCCTAGTATAGATACATGGATCTGACACCTTTGCTCTAACTTGTTTTATTCCTTCTACCTGCATTGATAAACATAGACTTTTTTTATTTGTGGGGCTTTTTTTTTTTTTTTTTTTTTTTTTTTGCAGCATCTCTCTATTAACCCAGTCTGGCCTAGAACTCACAGACTCACAGATCTTTCTGCTTCAGCTTCCCAAGTGCTGAGATTATAGACAGGCACTACAGGTAACCTTTGCTCTTTCTGTGAACATTCTAGCTTGAGAGTTTCCCCTCCAAAGTTCAGAGAAGAGCACTATAAGCGGGAATAGCATTGGGAAGCCAGCCATGGATGTCCTGGCTTTGAACTTGTATGAAAGATCTCAGTCTAGCTGGTACTGACCTGGAACTCACTTTGGAGTCCCAGACTGGCCTCAAACTCACAGAGATCCTCCTTTTCTTTGTGCCTCCCTAAGGCTGAGATAAAGGCATGCACCACCAAGCCCAGCTTGGAAAGGAAGACAGAGATGGGAGCGCCAGCAGCCTCTCAGCTGCTGCAAATGAAATCAGATGTGTGCGCCCCCTTGTGGTCAAGTGTGGCATTGTGCCCTTGTGTCACTTTGCATCTGGCTAAACGTGGGACCTGGAGATTGGAACCAGCGTTCTTAGGCTTAGGAGGCAGGCGCCTTAACCGCTAAGCCATCTCTCCAGCCCTTGATATATTTTTTTAATGTGTGTGTGTGTGGTGGGACTAAAGGATCTTAAAACCAGATCTCATATAGTCCAGGCTGCCTCTTACCGTCAAAGTGCTGGGAAGAGAAGTAGTAGATATACATATCTCCATGTATTCCCCTGTAACACAGCCAGGCAGGAATGTGTTCCAGGACTGGTGGGTTGAGCTGCTCTTAAATTGGACTAGAGAAAGGATTTCTTCAACAAAACTATTTTAGCAAGTAATGGATGAAGATTTTTAAAGAAAATGTTTAAGAAGTAGATGGACTGAAATTTGAGCATTAGTGAGCTGAGGTACAAGGGCCAAATGTTTGAAGCCAGTCTGGGCTATCAAGCAATACTTGCCTCACAAACTAAAATATTAGACCTGGAGAGATGGATTAGTGGTTAAGGCATTTGCCTGCAAAACCAAAGGATCCCGGTTCCACTCTCCAGGACCCACTTAAGCCAGATGTACAAGGGGGCACATGTGTCTGGAGTTCATTTGCAGTGGCTGAAGGCCCTGCCACACCCATTCTCTCTCTGCCTCTTTCTCTCTCTCATATAAATAAAATATTTTTAAAAACTGAAATATTGGGCTGGAGAGATGGCTTAGGGGTTAAGGCACCTGCCTCTAAGCCTAAGAACACTGGTTCCAATCTCCAGCGGTTCCAATCTCCAGGTCCCATGTTTAGCCAGATGCAAAGTGAGGCAAGGGCGCAATGCTGCACTTGACCACAAGGGGGCGCACACATCTGGATTTCGTTCGCAGCAGCTGAGACACTGCTGGCGCGCCCATCCTGTCTTCCTCTCCCTCTCTCTCTCTGTCTCTCTCTGTGTCTCTCTCCAAAAAAAAATAATAAAAACTGAAATATTGAGTAGATAGTCAATCATTACACATGCAGACAATCAATATTCATTTAAAGAAACTGATTATAGGAGCTAGAGAGATGGGTCAGGGGTTAAGGAGCTTGCCTGCAAAGCCTAAAGACCTGGGTTTGATTCTCCAGTACCCATGTAAAACCAGATGCACAAGGTGGCACACACATCTGGAGTTCATTTGTAGTGGCTAGAGGCCCTGGCATGTGCTTTTTCTCTCTCCCTGTCAGAAAAAAACCAAAATTTTTAAGGATTAAAAAAAAAAAAACTGACTATAAGCCAGTCATGGTGGTTCATGCCTGTAATCTCGGCACTTGAAAAGCTGAGGTAAGAGGCTTGCCATGAATTTGAAATGAGCCTGGGCTACTTCCATGTCAGTATGGGCTAAAAAGTGAGATGCTGCATAAAAAAAATAAATAAATAAATAAAAGAGGACTTAGTGGTGAAGGCACTTGCTACAAAGCCAAAGGATACATGTAAGCCAGACACACAAGGTGGCACATGTGTCTGGAGTTCATTTGCACTGGCTGGAGGCTCTGGTGCGCCCATTCTCTCTCTCTGCTTCTTTCTCTCTCTCTCAAATAAATAAATTAATTAAAATAAGAAGAAACTGACTAGTTAAGTAGATATATGTGTAACTAAATGTACATATAGTTTATGTATGTATATATTTCTATCTAGGAATGAGAGAGAGAAAAAATATGAACACACTATTCAGGGCCTCTCTCCACTGCAAACAAACTCCAGATGCATCTGCTACCTTGTGTGTCTGGCTTTATGTGAGTACTGGGGAATCAAACCCCAGATTAGTAGGCTTTACAGGCAAGCACCTTAACTGCTGAATCATCTCTCCAGTCTATGAATGAATTTAAAAAAACTTATTTATTTATTTGACAGACAGAAAGGGGGAGAGAGAGAAAGAATGAGTGTGCCAGAGCCTCCAGCCACTGCAAACGAACTCCAGATGCATATGCCACCCTGTGCATCTGGCTAATGCAGGACCTGGAGAATCGAACCTGGCTCCTTTGGCTTTGCAGGCAAAGGCCTTAACTGCTAAGCCATCTCTCCAGCCCAAGTGAATTTTCTTTGAGGCAGGGTTTCACTCTAGCACAGGCTGACCTGGTTACAGGGATCCTCTTACCTCAGCCTCAAAAGTGCTGGGATTACAGGGAGTTAATTTTTTAAATATTTGAGCCGCATTTTGGTTATACTTGAAGGTCTTTATCTCCCAAAGATTGTAGTTTGAGATATCTATGTATTAAATAACGGGATTAAAATAATTCATTATGCTGAGAAATTATGTGAATGAAGAGGAAGTTGATTGTGAATTAGTCATTGTCAAGTCAGTGTTGAGCACATGAAAGGGTGTGTATATTTGTGTATTTGGGGGATGGTAGTTGAGAACCTTGATCAGGCTAGACCTGTGATCTACATCATGGATCTACACCCACAGCCCACTACCCCTCAAGGGTTCCGCCCAAGGGTTCGGTCCAAGTTCTCTTGGAGGAAGTGAAGAGGGACATTAGCTAACAAAGCCACAGGCACCCCTTACACCCCTGTGTTTGACAGAGTCTGCCGAAGGTTACCGGTGTGAGCGATGTGGAAAGGTGTTTACCTACAGTTATTACAGAGATAAGCACCTCAAGTACACGCCCTGTGTGGACAAGGGGGACAGGAAATTCCCATGTTCTCTCTGCAAACGATCCTTCGAGAAGCGCGACCGGCTCCGGATCCACATCCTTCACGTCCATGAGAAGCACCGGCCTTACCTGGTGAGCATTAGGAGGGGCTTGAGCATCTCGATGTTCTTTCACACCCCCTCACCCCTGCACACATGGGGTGTGCCCCTGGCTGCTAGCTAGAGGCTGCAAAGCCTGCCCAGGCTGGGGAAAAGACGGGTGTGTGAGAGAGCACACACAATTGTTGGGGTCATGTGCATAGCCGGAAAGCCATTGCTGGGCCCGTGGAGTTAGGTAAGGGGCTACAGGAGAGGTGGCCAGCAGCTGAGTAATTGTGCAGACACAGGTGGGCATAGGTGACCACAGGCTGTGGCAGGCCACAGTCTTTTAAGGACAGGAAGCAGCACTGGAGCCAGAGTCATTTTTGGTGTAAAAAGGACAAAGTAAGCTTTGGTCTGATTTGGAGAGGGGACAAGATGTGAGCACAGACAGATTCTTGTTTGATTTCTGGCACTTCTGTACTATTCAAGGAAATGATGACATTGAACCTATTTACGTAAAATTGTCTCTTTTCTTTCCTAAGCTTCTGGACTCCCGGAGAAATGTCTCCTGTGAATTTTGAGGCAGGGTCTCACTGTAGTCCAGACTGGCCTCAAACCCGATGGAGATCGTCCTACCTCAGTCTTCTGTGTGTGCTGGTACTGGGGCCGAGAGATGGCTCAGCACTTAAAGACACTTCCTTCAAAGTGCTGCTATTACAGGCATGAACCAGTACACTTGGCTCAGGCTGGCCTGGAATTCACTATGTAGTCTCAGGGTGGCCTCGAACTCACGGTGATCCTCCTACCTCTGCCTCCCAAGTGTTGGGATTAAAGGCATGTGCCACCACCCCTGGCTCTTTCTGGGTTTTAAAAATAATTTTATTTATTTATTTGAGAGAGAGAGAGAGAATGGGCACGCCAGGGCCTCCAGCCATTGTAAAAAAGAACTCCAGACACATGCGCCACCATGTGTATCTGGCTTATGTGTGTTCTGGAGAATCCGACCTGGGTCCTTAGGCTTTGCAGGCAAGCATCTTAACCATGAAGCCATCTCTCCAGCCTCTTTCTGTTTTTTAAAATTATTAGTTATTTATTTATGTATGTATTTGTGGAAGATAAAGAGGCAAATAGGACGAGAAAATGGGTGCTCTAGGGCCCCCCACCACTGCAAATAAACTCCAAACTCATGTGCCACTTTGTGCATCTGACTTTACCATGTGCACTGGGAAATCAAACCCAGCCTGTTAAGTTTTATAAGCAAGCTCCTTTAACTGCTGAGCCATCTCTCCAGCCCCTACTTTCTGTTTAGGTTAGTACAAAGTCACGGTGGGTCTTAGAAGTGATGGCATATGAACATTTAGCTAGTTAGCTGGAGATAAACATCAGTGGTTATTAAGAAAGAAGCTACAGGATTTGTGTTTGTTTCTGTTTTTTGGTTGTTGGTTATGCAGTTATTTGGTTGGTTTGGATTTCTTTTTCTTTTTCTTTTTTCCAATAGGGTCTAGCTCTGGGCTGGCCTCAAACTTACAAACTTACTTAGCCTCCCAAGTACTAGGATTGTAGGTGAGAGCCACGGTGCTGGGCTGTTTCTGGTGGTTTTGTTTGTTTGTTTCGGTTTTTGGTTTTTTGAGGTAGGGTCTCCCTCTAGCCCAGTCTGACCTGGAATTCGCTATGTAGTCTCAGGGTAGCATTGAACTCACAGCAATCCTCTTACCTCTGCCTCCCAAGTGCTGGGATTAAAGGCGTGCGCCACCAAACCCAGCCTCTGTCTTGGTTTTTGTGATCATGTGCTTCATATATGGCACTGTACCATTACTTTGACACCTTCCCCTCATTCTTATTTTTGTTTGCTGAGCTTTTTGTTGTTTTGTTTTGGGAAAGGGTTTCCCTCTTCCCTAGGCTGACCTGGAACTCACTCTGTAGCCCCAGGCTGGCCTTGAACTTTAGTGATTTTCCTCCTGCAGGGATTAAAGGTTTATGCTATCACACTGGCGTGCTTGAGTGTGTAAGACATTTCTGCCAGGATGTTAGACGAGTCATATGTCTAAAGGAGGATGGCGGGATGGGTTGGAGCAAGGCAAGAAAAGCTGCAGTGATGTGCTGATCCTCGGAAAGTGAGGGCTGAGGCAGGCAGGGAGCAGGCAACATGAGGTTATCAGTTGACGTCTTGAGCTGCTGTTAGGTAGAGTGGAGGCAGAATCATTTCAAACTGTTTCTTTTCTTTCTTTTTTTAAGATTTATTTTTATTTATTTATTTGCTTACTGACTTATTTATTAGAGAGAGAGAGTGTGTGTGAGAATGGGTGTGCCAGGGCCGCTAGCCACTGCAAATAACCTCAGGCTCATGTGCCACCTTGTGCATGTGGCTTACATGGGACCTGGAGAGTCGAACCTGGGTCCTCAGGCTTCGCAGGCATGTACCTTAACTGCCAAGCCATCTCTCTAGCCCTTAAACTATTGATACAAGATTATGAAGCCTGTCACATTTAGGAAAGGTCTTTGCAGACTTCTCTTGAGTGGTCTCATTCTTTTTCCTGACAATGGTGCTACCAACCAGCATTCTGACCAGCTTTCTGTCCTGGACTAAGGCATCTGTCTGTCTATGCTACTCAAAGAGTGCTTCACTTTGAGTTTCAAGTAGCTTCCCTGCCAGAGGGTTGAGGGTTTGACTTAGTTAACATTAACACTTAATTTGACCAGAACAGAGAAACCTTACATGAAACAGACATAAAGAACTTTAGAGCCTTATGTGGTGGTGCACACCTTTAATCCTAGTACTTGGGAGGCAGAGGTAGGAGGATCGCTGTGAATTCAAGGCCAGCCTGAGACAACATAGTGAATTCCAGGTCAACCTGGGCTAGAGCGAGACCCTACCTCAGGAAGAAAAGGAAAAAAAGAAGAAGAAGGAGGAGGAGGAGGAGGAGGAAAAGAACTTTAAAGACCTGATTTTGGTTTGGGGGTTAGGAGTTGAATCCAGAGTCCAGCACATACTGGACATGCCCTATACCACTGAGCAACATCCCCAGATCCCGCGTAAGTGGTTTGTAGGAAGAAAAGCAATCATTGACTAGCTATCATGTGAGGTAGACAATTAACAATGCTCTTCCTGGGCATGATAGGTCCCTCCCACAATTAGGGCACTTAGAAGACCTAAGTCAAGTTCAGCCCTGGCTGCACAGTTTTATACCAGGCAAGGACACAAAGAGAAACTTTATCTTAAAAAAATACATTAGTCTGGTGTGGTGGCACATGCCTTTAATCCCAGCACTCAGGAAGCAAAGGTAGGAGGATCATTGTGAGACTGAGGCCAGTCTGAGACAACATAGTGAATTCCAGGGCAGCCTGGGCTAGAGTGAGACCCTGCCTTGAAAAAAAAAAACTTAAAAAAATTAATTAAGGGGCTGGAAAGATGGCTTAGTGGTTAAGGAGCTTGCCTGTGAAGCCTAAGGATCCAGGTTCGATTCTCCAGATCCCACATAAGCCAGATGCACATGGTGGCACATGCATCTGGAGTTCATTTGCAGTGGCTTGAGGCCCTGGCACACCCATCTCACTCACTCTCTCTCTCCCTCTCTCAGTCTCTAATAAATAAATAAATAAAAATTTAAAAATAATAATTAAAAATCTGTCTCCCTACCCTACATCTGACCTAAATGTATCTCCTCTCCATATGATACCCATTCAGCTGGGATCTGGGTGGAGGTCAGTGGAAAAGCATTTGCCTGGCATGCATGGGGCTCTGCGTTCAATCCTAGCATGGGAAAAAAAATCCATGAAATCAGTGATCCTGAAAGTGACAGTTTCAAAAAGAACACAAAGTGACAGTGTCAGAGGGAGTCCCCACAGTCTACAATAATAACAAAGTTCATGTACAACTGAGAAGTTTCTCTTCTGAAATGCCAGACCTACGGCAGAGGGGTTTGCATTCTTAGAAAGCATTGTTCTCACTTGGTTTTCCAAAATGGCACTGTATGCCTTGGCTTTGTCTGTTTTGTCTGTGACTTCTTTGGTTTACGCATGACCACCAGTAGGTGTTCAGCAGAACACTGAGCACACAGTAGGCATGTCATAAATACTGGAATGAATCGCAGCACTCGACAGTCTTTCTTGCAGTAGTCACAAAGCTCCTTGGGAACACAGCCAGCCTGGGACACTACATTTCACACCTGAAACCACGGGCAGGGAGGAGGCCGGGTGATTGATTACCTGAAATCGCAGCACCAACGTGACAGTGTCAAGCCGAATTGGCCACTTCCTGGTTCTTGTGCGTCTGGCTTATGTGGGTCCTGGGGAATTAAACCTGGGACTTTTGGCTTTGCAGGCAAGCGCCTTAACCACTAAGCGGTCTCTCCAGCCCCGCTTCCTGATTCTTCAAGGCAGTCCCAGGAAGCCTTGTCTATCTCAACGGAGTGGGTGATCCACGGATATGCACAGAATAAACACACGAGTTCTCCCCCACCCAAGGGAACGTCAGGTTGAGACAGTTGCTGGGGAAAATGAGATTTCAACTCTATTTCTCTTTTTCATCTTAGTGCTCTATATGTGGGAAATGTTTCTCTCAGTCTTCCAGCTTGAACAAGCATATGAGAGTCCACTCTGGAGACAGGCCGTACCAGTGTGTGTATTGTACAAAGGTAGGTGGGACTTCTTGGGAGGGGTCTGCCTGGAGCAAGGCATGAGGGTTCATGGGCAAGAACTAGAAGCATAAAGCCTGACTTGTAATGCATTTGGGGTAAAATGTTAATTGATTACCAGCCCACTCCATATTTCCACTCCCAAATAGCTCAGTTTTGCTGAAGATGGTCAGATATGACCTTCTGTTGCCATGCTGGCCTTTGGGAACATGTTTAATGAAACATCTCAAGTTTATAGGGCTCTGGCGATCCACACAGTATGATTCATAATATATGCAAAAGAAATATTTAGGACCAGTAAAGTCTAAAGTGAAAGTATCAAAATGTAAGACTGCAGACTTAACCAAGGTTCAACCCCTGCTGTTGGTGCTTACCTAATAGTAAAACTTCAAACAATTCCAATAACTTTTTTAAAACTATTATTTGCAAGCAGAGAGCAATAGAGGGGAGAGACAGAGAGAATGGGCCTACCAGGGCCTCCAGCTGCTGCAAATGAACTCCAGATGCATGCGCTGCTTTGTGCATCTGACTGGGAATCGAACCTGGGTAGTTAGGCTTTGCAGGCAAGCGAATTAACAGCTGGGCCATCGCTCCAGCCCCAAATCCGTTAACTTTTCTCATTGAGTTTCCTCACTGTTAAAATTGAGGGTGGGGGTAATCTTCAGAGTTGTTAGGTTCAGTATATTTAAAACTTGCCTAACAATGGCTGGCATGTTGTATTACTGAAATGTTAGCCAGTGTTATTAGTACTTTAATGTGTGAGGATTTACAGTGGGGAAATGGTGCTGATCAAGCAGTCTAGCGGGACAATGCAGAGGTGGCATCCAGTTTGTTACACAGAAGTAAGAGTTACAAAAGTAGATGGGGGCTGAAGAGATGGCTTAGCGGTTAAGGCGCCTGCCTCCTAAGTCTAAGAACACTGGTTGCAATCTCCAGCGGTTCCAACCTCCAGGTCCCACAGTTAGCCAGATGCAGTGATGCAAGGGTGCAGTGCCGCACTTGACCACAAGGGGACGCATGCATCTGGATTTCATTCGCAGCAGCTGAGAGGCTGCTGGTGCACCCACCTCTATCTGTCTTCCTCTCCCTTTCTCTCTGTCTCTCTCTCTCAAAAAAAAAAAAAAAAGTAGATGGGCTGGAGACATGGCTCAGCAGTTAAGGTACATGCCTACAAAACCTAATCACCAGTGTTTGATTCCCCAGTACCTATGTAAAGCCAGATGCACAAAGTGGTGCATGTATCTGGAGTTCCTTTATAGTGGCTGGAAGGCCTGGAACATCCATTCCCTCCCTCCCTCTCTCTCTCTCTCTGTTTGCAAATAAATAAAATAAAATATTTTTAAAAAAGAGTTAGCCTGACATGGTGGTGCATACCTTTCACCCAGCCCTTGGGAGGCAGAGGTAGGACTGACATGAGTTCAAGGCCACCCTGAGACTACATAGTGAATTCCAGGTTACAAAAATGGAGGTGGTAGGGGTGCTGGAGAAATCACTCAGCAGTTAAGGAGCATTGAAATAAAAGACTGGTTTGGGGGCTGCTGGAATACAGACAATTGCTTGTCCATGTTTCATAAATATACTAAAACACCTTAAATTTTATTTTGATGGCATGCATCTCTGCCATCCAATGTAGCTATCTGAATTCACAAAGGTGAAATAAAATAGCTACACAGAATAGTGTTTTTGAAATTCCAGCACTTATAAAGGCTAAGGCAGGAGGATCAGGAATTTGAGGCCAGCCTGGACTACGTAGTGAGATTCTGTATCCAAAATAAAGGTGAAATAAATAAGAAAATATTGCCAGGGGCTGGAGAGATGGCTTAGCGGTTAAGGTATATGCCTACAAAGCCCAAGGTTCCCAGTTTGATTCTTCAGGTCCCACGTAAGCCAGATGCACATGGTGGTGCATGCATCTGGGGTTTGTTTGCAGTGGCTAGAGGCCCTGGTGTGCCCATTCTCCCTCTCTCCTCTCTGTCTCTAATAAATAAATAAAATAAAATAAAATAAAATATTTAAAAAAGAAAATATTGCCAGGTTTCACTAGCAACACTTTGTTTTTGTTTTGTTTCTCAAGGTAGGGACTCTCTCTAGCCCAGGCTGTCCTGGACTTCACTATGTAGTCTCAGGGTGGCCTCCAACTTATAGCAGTCTTTCTCCCTCTACCCTCCAAGTGTTGGGATTCAAGGCGTGTGCCACCATGCCTGGCACTAGCAACACTTCAATGCCCATTGTCCCCAGGTACAAGTTGGACAGCACAGGGGCGGAGAATGCTTACCATTGCAGGGTCCTATTGAAGAGCACTGGTATGGACTTCATTTCTGTATTATTGTCATTTCTTACAATAAAGCCATTAAAGGGAAATAGGATGTTGAGGGAGGCTTCTAACCACCCTGTTTCCCAAGAGAAATAAAACATTAAATCCAAGCCCAGGCATGGTGGTGCATACCTGTGATCCCAGCACTTAGGAAGTGGAGACAGGAGGATCGAGTCTGAGGCCAGACTAGTCTACCACAGAAACAAACAGTTAAGTCTAATAGGCTTATGGAAACTAGTACCTGTGAATGCGGAAAAAAAAAAAAAACCCACCAAAGTGCAGAACACTGGGGTTGAAACCCAGGTAACCATGAGAGGGGGAAGCTAGCACAGTGTGAAGGAAGGCAGCAGTCAGGATGGTGGAAGCGACTGTCTATCCTGGCAGCTAAATGGCCTCAGATGAGATATGCGGATCAAGGACAAAAGGCTCCACAAACCATCCTGTATCTGTATCTCTACTTCTTCTCTGTAATGCTGGAGATTGAACAGGGTGCTGTGCATATGCCAGGCAAACATTCACTGTACCACTGTAGCCAGCTGGGAGCCTGAACCATTCCCTGTATTTCTAGCTAACCTGCAGATGATGAATGCTTTGAAGGCAGAACTAAGTCTGCTTATGACATGAGTTGGTGGTAGGGCATTCTGGCGGACACACGTGACTCCAGCTAGTGTACTGAACACTGGTCCTGTCTGGGAGCAGCGGCCTGACTCCTCACGCATCACTTGAAAGGTCCTGCTATGGCAGATGGATACCCCAGCACCCACTGTCAAGTACTTTTACCAAACCCCAAATCCCATCATATACATCACTGTCATTGGGCCCAAAAACCCAAGCAATTTTCTTAATATCTTTAATATACCACCAAAAGTGACAAAGATGAAAACTAGTTGTGAAATAAATGGGCAGATAAGTTATCAGTAAAGGAGAGAGAACGAGTGGCCAAGAATACATATGTAAGATAATAAAGTTTCTAAGTGCTGTAGAAAACAGCTTGGTAGCTACCAAAGCTAAACTTGGGCCAGGCATCATGGTTGTCATTACCAGCACTTGGGAGGCTGAAGCAGGAGGAGTATCATGAGTTCAAGGCCAGCTTGGGCCAAAGGATGAGACCCTGTCTCAAAAAGAAAGTTTAAATGATGGCTTCTAGGTCTTGTGTCAGATTTTTGTTGGAGGGTTACATTTTGTAGGGGTGCCGGGCATGATAGTGCGTGCCTTTAATCCCAGCATTTAAGAGACAGAGGTGAGTTCAAGACCAGCCTGAGACTACATAGTGAATTCCAGGTCAGCCTGGGCTAGAGTGAGATCCTATCTGAAAAAACAAAAAGAAACAAAGTAAGGTTGACAATCTATATATTTTTTTCTGGTGCTAGATCTTGAGTCCAATGCTTCAAATGTGCTGGGCAAGCATTGCACCACTAAGATGTTCCTCAGCTCACCTGTTGGTTTTATTTATTTATTTAGTTAGTTTTCGTTAGTTGGTTAGTTAGTTAGTTAGCTTTTTTTCTGCGTATGGTCTCCAGACCAGGCTGACCTGGAACTCACTCTGTAGTCTCAGGGTGGCCTTGAACTCACGGCGATCCTCCTACCTCTGCCTCCCAAGTGCTGGGATTAAGGCGTGCACCACCACGCCCAGCTGAACTAATGCTTTTTGATAAATAGACTTAAAGTCAGGGTTCATCAATGGAAGAGCTAAGAATGACCTAAGTGTCAATTTCATACTGAATTCATCTCTTTGTGAATGCGTTGTCCCACTCATGTAAGCTGGTTTCTTCTTCCACTTCTGTTCCCTGCAGAAGTTCACTGCCTCGAGCATCCTTCGCACACACATCAGACAGCACTCAGGGGAGAAGCCCTTCAAGTGCAAGCACTGCCGCAAGTCCTTCGCGTCCCACGCTGCCCACGACAGCCACGTCCGACGTTCGCACAAGGGGGATGACTGTCTCAGCTGCAGCATTTGTGGGAAAAGCTTCCTGGACCAAAAGGATTTCTACTCGCACACGAAGTTCCACAAAGCCTGCTAGTCCTCAGGGAGTGAAGTGAGACCAACACCAAGGGCTCTCGGGTGTGGCTGTGTCTCATGAACGCAATGATTGTCACACGGCTGACTGGGGCCTTTGCACACATGGTTTTCTCAAGTGTCAGCAAGAATGGGACTTCGGTGAACTCACCCAGGAACAGGGAAAGCACAAGGATGCTAAAGTTGCCAATCTGAAATCTTAATACACCAAAGAGTGACTGTGGGAAGCTCCTGCAATTCAAAGACTGGGAATAGATCCCAGTGTTGTGATCAAAGAAAGGGAGACTTTCTTTCCTGTTTGCTTTGGGCCTCCAGCTACACAATGCTTATGGCCATCCACTCCAGTATTACTTCAGAACAAAAATGATTTTTTTTTTTTTTTTTTTTTTTTTTTTGTAGGGTTTCACTCTAGCTAAGGCCAACCTGGAATTAACTATGTAGTCTCAGGGTGGCCTCAAACTCACAGCAATCACCTACCTCTGCCTCCCGAGTGCCCAGCTCAAAAATAATTCTTTTATTTGGTTTTTCAAAGGAGAGTATCCTGATGGTGCATGTCTTTAATCCCAGCACTCGGGAGGTAGAGGTAGGAGGATTGCCATGATTTCGAGGCCACCCTGAGACTACATAGTGAATTCTAGATCAGCCTGGGCTAGAGAGAGAGACCCTATCTTGGAAAAAAAACAAACAAACAAGAAAAAAAAAAGAGAGAGAGAGAGTGTGTGTGAGAGAGAGTCTCTTGTAGCCTAGGCTGACTTTTAAACTTGCTTCCATCTTCCAAGTACTGGAATTTGGAATTACAAGGCATGAGCCACCATGCCCAACCAAAATTTTAGAATTCACCCAAGCTTAAGTTTTATTACTAGTGTACTTATCTTTTTTTTTTTTTTTTTTTTTTTTTTTTTTTTTTTTTTTAACTGAGCGAGAAATAGGAGCAAGGTAGATTTTGGATAGCTAGTCAGCCAGGGAAAGGCCTGAAGAGAGGAAATATCACTCCACCTGCCTTGGCAGGACTGGAATTCAGCCTCTGATCCAGTCTCATCCCTCAGCCACAGTGCCCCCATTTCTTCCCCAATCTGGCATTCCCAGGTAGGCTGGCCCCTCTTGGGCCACCCCTTTCGTCTCTCTCTTCCTAACTCACCTGAGCTGCCAGTAAAGCCCATCCAAATTCACTATAAGAGACTAGCTGTGTGGGCAAGGGGTCTTCCATGTTCTTCCTCTCTGATGCGGGACCCTTGGGGTCCCTGTTGTGGTAAGCCCCTCCCATATCCCAGCCTGTGATGGGGGAGGGAGGGAGGAAAATGTCTTCCTTCTCATTTTGTTACTGTCTTCTAAACCGCGGGACCCTTACTAACTGATCTCTTAGCTGTTTTTCTAAAGTGAAGGCCAAAAGGCTTGGCATCTTCCTATTCCACTTGGCACACGAGTGTGTTCCTTTAAGATGAGGGAAGGGGAATTTCTTCCCTCTTATTTTGTTAATTCCCCTCCACATTTTCTCTCCGCTCCATTCCCATGCTCTGCTTCCCAAATGGGCTCTCAGGCCCTGCCTTTCATGTGTGTGTGTGTGTGTTTCCTTCCGTGTCCATTCCAGCCTTTCCCTGGATACTAATTTTCCCTAAATAAACCTCACAATTAATAATTTAACTCTCTTCGAGTCTTTTTCCCTCAATTCTTTGATTGGTAAATGCATAAGAATCTTAGAGTTGGGATTCATAGGCCAGGGGGAAAGCCCCTGTACTCCCCAAATCCTGTAACATAAATGAATGGTCCACTTTAGTAGATCCTTTTCGCCCCTCACCCACCACATGACAAATGCCAGGTAACACGCTTGGCACCAAAAAAATTAACAAAATTAGGGTACAGAGACTGGTAATTCATGCATGTTACCATCTTATCTTTATCAATTGGGGAAGAAAAATTATAACCAAGTGGAGGAAGGTTAAAGGTAAACACATATTTGTTATTGGTGTTTAAAACCTATCTTTTTTTTTTTTTGTGGGGGTGGTGGTTCGAAGTAGGATCTTACTCTAGCACAGGCTGATCTGGAATTCACTATGTACTCCCAGGGTGGCCTTGAACTCACAGAAATCCTCCTACCTTAGCTTCCTGAGTGCTGGGATTAAAGGCATGTGCCACTATACCCAGTTTAAACCCATTTTCATTCCAAGTGAATAAAGAAGATTCCCAATATTTCTAATTAGGTGGCTCCTGGTAATACAGGGAGGTACAAAATGTCAGAAGCCAGCTGAAAAGTGTACTGTGTGTTAGGTGGGTGTGGTGGCTCAGACTAGTTTCAGCCCTTGAGAAGCTGAGGCAGGAGGATCAGCAGGAATCTGAGTGAGACTGCTTCAAAAAGGAAAATTGTAGTCTGGATGTGGTGGCGCACACCTGGAAGGCAGAGATAGAAGACTGTGAGTTCAAGGCCACCCTGAGATTACATAGTGAATTTTAGGTCAGCCTGGGATAGAGCGAGACCCTACCTTGAAGAAAAAACAAAGGGGGGTTGGAGAAATGGCTTAGTGGTTAAGGTGTTTTCCTGCAAAGCCAAAGGATCCTGGTTTGATTCTCTAGGACCCACGTAAGCCAGATGCACTAGGGGCACATGCATCTGGAGTTCATTTGCACTGGCTAGAGGCCCTGGCATGCCCATTCTCTCTGTGTTTGCCTCTCTTCTCTCTCTCTGCTTGCAAATAAATAAGTAAAAATTAAACAAAACATATTAAAAAAAAAAAAAAAGGAAAAATGTGCTGTACCAGTGAGTATGTGGAAAGAACAACATTGCTAATGTGTAGCTTGTGTGTATTGAACAGTTATCTCCCTGAGAGATAAGTGGTGGGTGGACACCTGCCTTCAAAGGCCCTAGTCAGGCCTGCTCCTCCAAAGGCCAGTCTGGCAACCAATCACACTAGTTCATGTAAGGAACCTGCTACCGAAGCGGCGTTGCGTTATTAGTCATCCTGTTCGTCCCACACCAAGACAAGCACACCAAAACTTAGACATCCAAAGAGGCAAGATGCAAGTGCTCCCTAGGCAGCCCTAACCACTGTGGATACATCCCACCCATCGCCAGGGTTCTATTGACCGCCCAGGCAATCGCTTCACCTCTATCCATGACGCATGTCCGTCAGAGCACAGCAAGTGCAATAGGGAGCAGATGTCCTTGCAGGGGGCTCCCAGCCCTCTGAGCCATAGATGTCTTGCAGGTGAACAGCAGTGACAGATTTTCCTCTGGGGAATTCTTTGCTGCTTTGACTAGGGCTGAGTAATTGATCCTAATGGGAATGTGCCCTGTTGTTTTAGGACCATTTTAATTCATGTTAATTAACTCAGAACAGTGGTCTTTTGAGAAGATCCAGGGCTCATCTTGTAATTAGGCAGCTAGTTCAAATTATATTACCTGCCTTTTATGAGTTAGAATGTTATTTTATTTATTTATTTATTTATTTATTTATTTATTTGCAAGCAGAGAGAGATAGAAGAGCGGCAGACAGAGAGAGAATGGGCATGCTAGGGCCTCTAACCACTGCAAACAAACTCCAGATGCCTGTGCCCCTTGTGCATATGTCTAAGGTGAATCAAACCAGGATCCTTTGGCTTCGCAGACAAACACCTTAACCGCTAAGCCATTTCTCCAGCCCCCAGAATGTTATTTTAAAATCAAGTAGGGTTTTCCCCCATTCATTGAATCAATCAGAGGTATATTTTACTTTGAACTTGAATAGCAGCAAAGGGAGGTGGATTTGCTTTTTGTCTTTAAAAAAAGACATTCTGCTGGGCATGGTCGCGCGCCTTTAATCCCAGCACTCGGGAGGCAGAGGTAGGAGGATTGTCATGAGTTTGAGGCCACCCTGAGACTACAGAGTGAATTCCAGGTCAGCCTGGGCTAGAGTGAGACACTACCTCAAAAAAAAAAAAAAGACATTCTATTTATTTGAGATATATAGAGAGAACAGGCATGCCAGAGCCTCTAGCCACTGCAAACAAACTAGATGCATGTGCCACCTTGTGCATCTGGCCTATGTGGGTACTGGGGACTCAAACCTGGGTCCTTAGGCTTTATAGGCAAGCACATTAGAAGAAAGCAGATTGCAGATGGAGCTGTACACTTGCTGGGCATGACAATGAGAGCGGTCACTTTGCTGTGGGAAACAAAGCTGTGTAGCTAGTGTCTTACTATGGATGGATTTAGAATATTCTTCTGCTTCTACTTCTCTTTCCTACCTGAACTTAGATCTGTTGATAAAATTCTGTCCACTCAGAATTTAAAAAAATAGATGTGTTGGCTAGAGAGGAGACTTAGCAGTTAAGACATTTGCCTATGAAGCCTAAGGACCCATGTTTGATTCTCCAGGACCCACATAAGCCAGATGCACAAGGTGGCACATATATCTGGAGTTCGTTTGCAGTGGCTGAAGGCCCTGGCACACCCAGTCTCTCTATCTGTCTCCTCTTCTTCCTTCCTCCATCTTTCCCTCCCTCCCTCTCTCAAATAAATAAATAAATAAATAAATTTTATATATGTGAGTATATATGTATATATAGGCATTAACAACCCTGAAAAAATAAGGTTCACAGTGAGCAGCATGCACGACATTGATGGAGTTTCTTTTTTTTTTTTTTTCAAGTGTACTTTTTAAAAGTTTTTATTTATTTATTTATTAGAGACGGGCGGGGGAGAATAGGCAGGATTAGCCAACAACCCAGATGCAAAAATGTACATCTGTCTTCACGTGGGACTTGGAGAGTGGGCTTCACAGGCAAGCTTAACATGCACGCCATCTCATTGATGGAGTTCTTAATGGGACCTCAGAGTGTCCTAGGACCTGGGAAATTATCAATTGCAATGAGCAAAGCTCTACTTAGACACATACATGGTATTTCAATAGAACTTTCGTAGGTGCACTGTTGTGGCCATAAACTCAGCTTAGTTTGTACCCAGTCAAAATAGAGGGTAGGTTGGGAGGAACTCAAATTCATATAAGTATAAGAAGTAAAATCCCAAAATTTTCCATGGATACTCTATTACTTAAATGAGTCCAGTTTTGTCATGATAGCTTTAAAATGCTTTCAGAATTTCTTGACTCTTACTGGTAGCATTTACATAGAGCTGCTATGAACCGCACTAAGTTGAGGACAATGAACAAGTTCTGATAGCAGGTACTATTGAAAAATGAAAAAAACAAACAAACAAACAAAAAAGAAAATAAAAAAGAAAAAGAAAAAAGAAAGCCGGTGTGGTGGTGCACACCTTTAATCCCAGCACTCGGGAGGCAGAGGTAGGAGGATTGCCATGAGTTTGAGGCCACCCTGAGACTACATAGTTAATTCCAGGTCAGCCTGGGCCAGAGTGAGACCCTACTTTGAGAAACCAAAAAAGAAAAATGATACTAGAGCTGGATGTGGTGGCACATGCCTTTAATCCCAGCTCTCTGGAGGCCAAGGTAGGAAGATTACCACTGAGTTCACAGACAACCTGTGCTACAGAGTGAATCAGGTGTCCTGGGCTAGAGTGAGACCCAGCTTCAAAAAACAAATGAGGGGCTGGGGAAATGGCTTAGTGGTTAAGGCGTTTGTCTGTGAAGCCTAAGGACCATGGTTCGATTCCCCAGGACCCACATAAGCCAGATGCACAAGGGGGCAATGCATGCATCTGGAGTTTGGAGTTTGCAGAAGTTAGAGGCTCTGGTGTGCATATTCTCTCTCTTTCTGCCTTTCTTTCTCACATAAATTAATAAATAAAATAAAAAGGAATTCTTTAAAAAGAAAAAAGGTTAATATAGATATATGTCTCATAAAACAATAGTTTCATATGCTATTTAAACAGGTTCAATTTTCTGGACATATAGTTTCTCTCTCTTTTTTTTCCTGAGCTGGGGTCTCTTAGCCCAGACTGGCTTTGAGCTCATTATGTGAAAAGAATAAGCTAAAACCTTGGGTCCTCCTGCTTCTACCATTGGTGTAATGAAGCTTAAACCTAGGGCCTCATGAGTGCAAGGCAAGTAAGCCTTTGACAATTTGAGCTACATTCTAGTTTTCCAGATATTGATGCAAACAATTTTTACCTCGCTGCTTTATTGGCTTCATTAACTTATATTACAGTATTTTGAACAAAATGCTTGGCTCTAGTCTCTAACCAAATGATCAGGGTGATGGAGGTTCTAATTTGCATATGGTATGATCTCATGATAAAATACTCCTCAATGGCAGGGCATGGTGGTGCATGCTTTAATCCCAGCACTCAGGGAGGCAGAGGTAGGAGGATTACCGGAAGTTCAAGGCCACCCAGAGACTACGTAGTTAATTCCAGGTCAGCCTGGGCCAGAGTGAGACGCTACCTTGAAAAACAAAACAAAACAAAACATAAAAAACCAAACAAAAAAACAAAAACAAAACCTTTTCAATGTTATTTTAATCTTAAGTCAACTAAATTCTTTGAGATACTTGGCTTATAGAGATAAATTGTGCTTTAACATACAAATTCTTTCTAGGAATTTGTAAAGTTAATTCTGAACTTATTTCTACCATAGTACTTTGGGTTGCAAGCACTTTCTGAAGAAACTATGATATTTGCATTGGGGAGATGGCTCAGCAGCTATAGGTGCTTGCTTGCAAAGCCTGATGGCCCAGGTTTGATTCCCCAGCACCCACATAAAGCCAGATGCGTAAAGGAGCATGCATCCAGAGTTTGTTTAGTCACAGGTGGCCCTGGCAAAACCCATGTGCTCACTCTCCCTCCCTTGTTCTCTCTTTCCTAAGTAAAAAGAGAAGAAAACAAAGAAACTATGATATTAAAGGGGTTGGGACCCCACTCCTGACTTTTACAAATTTGTCTAAACATACTAAGTATTCCTTTTCTTTCACATATTTTCTGCTTGGCATCTGCATATGGGTGAATTTTATTTGCTTATTTGTTTATTTATTTATTTGTTTGTTTGTTTTGATTTTTTGAGGTAGGGTCTCGCTCTAGCTCAGGCAGACTTGGAATTCACTATGTAGTCTCAGGGTGGCCTTGAACTCAGCAATTCTCCTACCTCTGCCTCCCAAGTGCTGGGATTAAAGGTGTGTGCCACCACGCCCGGCTGGGTGAATTATTTTTAAGTGTTATTAAAAACATATGGTAGCTGTGCTAGAGAAATGGCTCAGAAGTTAAGGTGCTTGCCTGCAAAGCCTAACAACCTGGGTTCAATTTCCCAGTACCCACATAAAGCCAGATGTACAAAGGGACACATGCATCTGGAGTTCCTTTGCTGTGACTGGAGGCCCTGGCATGCCCATTCTGTCTATCTTCTCTCTGTCCCTCTCTGCTTGCAAATAATAAAAATATATTTATTAGGGGCTGGAGAGATGGCTTAGCGATTAAGCACTTGCCTGTGAAGCCTAAGAACCCCAGTTCAAGGCTCGATTCCCTAGTACCCACATAAGCCAGATGTACATGGTGGTGCATGCATCTGGAATTCGTTTGCAGTGGCTAGAGGCCCTGGCATGCCCATTCTGTCTCTCTCTCTTCTCTCTCTCTCTCTCTCTCTCTCCCTTTCTCTGTCTCAAATAAATAAATAAATAAAAATAAAATAAATGTATTTATTCTAAAAAAAACATATGGAGGCTGAAGAGATGGCTTACTGGTTAAGGCACTTGCCTGCAAAGCCAAAGGACTTAGGTTCAAGTCCCCAGGACCCATGTAAGCCAGATGCACAAGGTGGCACATATATGTGGCGTTTGTTTGCAGTGATTGGAGGCCCTGGTACACACATTCTCTATCTGTCTCATTCTCTCTCAAATAAATAAAGAAAGAGAGAAAAAGAAAAATTCTCTTGGGGCTGGGAGATGGTTCAGTGGATAAAGCACTTGCTGTTCGAGTTGGAGTACCCAAAAAGCTGGGAGCCACGGCAGACATGTAATTCCAGAATCCTGATGCTAATAGGAGAGTTTCCCAGATGCCCCTGGGGAGTGAAGCCAAGAAGAGCCGAGTAAGAAACCCGAAGTTGGCTGGGTGTGCTGGCACATGCCTTCAATCCCAGCACAGATGAGAACCACCCCTTTCCTCTGGGCCCCTTAAGCCTAGCAACTGTGCTGTGCAACTGTGGAGTTGTTTTGTTTTGTTTTGTTTTTCAAGATAGGGTCTTGCGCTAGCCCAGGTTGGCCTGCAATTAGTTTTAGGCTGGCCTCAAACTCACTGCAATCCTCCTACTTCAGCCTTCAGAGTGCTGGAATTAAAGGCATTTTCCTCTTTTTCTTCAATTGCGAGGGTCTCTCCTGGTTCACCAGTGATCTGGGTACTTAAAAATGATGTTTTTAAAGGGTTTTGTTTGGTTGGTTGTTTTTAAAAATCTATTTTATTTATTTATTTCAGAGAGAGAGAGAGAGAGGGAGGGAGAGAATGGGCACTCCAGGGCCTCCAGCCACTGCAAACGAACTCCAGATGCATGTGCCCTCTTGTGCATCTGGCTTATGTGGGTACTGGGGAATCAAGCCTCGAACTGGGGTTCTTAGGCTTCACAGACAAGTGCTTAACCCTTAAGCCATCTCTCCAGCCCTGTTTGTTTGTTTTTTGCAGTAGGGCCTCACTGTCTAGTCCAGGCTGACCTGGAATTCTATGTATTCTCAGGGTAGCCTCGAACTCACAGTGATCCACCTATGTCTGCCTCCTGAGTGCTGGGATTAAAGGTGTGCGCCATCACGCCTAGCTTCAGCTTTCTTTACTTCTCATTTTTCCTGTGTCTGAATTTGGAGGCCTCTGCTTTGGTGATTCCCCGGTTATCCTACTTAATCTCCTAACACTTTCCTGTGTTTAGGGCCAACACTGATGCTGTTCATCCTTTGCTCCCACGTGAGTGTGTGAAGGCTTCCTCTATCCTCAGCATGGGCCTCTAGGTCCTGTCTTCCATGTGCATATGGGACTGCTCTAGTCTCTTCCTAGATGCCAATTTCCCCTAAATAAACCCTACAATCCATATTTTTTCTCTAAATAAGCTCAATAATCCATAATTGATCTTTGTACAGTCCATTTTCATAAATTCTTTGTTAAAATAAGGACAACACCCTAAGACCTGGGGTTTACAAGTATGGAGACCCTTCCTGAACCCCAAAGTCTTGTGTCAGTAAGGTCTCATTCTAGCCTAGACTGATGTGGAACTCACTCTGTAGTCTCAGGCTGGCCTTGAACTCACAGTGATCCTCTTACTTCTGCCTCCAGAGTGCTGGATTAAAGGTGTGTGCCACCATGCCCAACTAAAACAGGTGTTTTTAGTCTGTATTAGTTGAAGAGCAAGTATGAAATGTCAGCCAGGTGTAGTGGTACACTTTATCCTGCAAAGCTATCCATTCAAATAGACTGAAAAATAAGGACACTCCATAGGAAAAGCAGGCTAAAGGAATATTTGAAGACAAAACCAGCTCTACAGAAAATACTTGAAAGGATCCTCCAATAATAACTTTTTTTTTTTTTTTTTTTTTTTTTTTTGGTTTTTTGAGGTAGGGTCTCACTCTACCCAGGCTGACCTGGAATTCACTATTAGTCTCAGGGTGGCTTTGAACTCATGGCAATCCTCCTACTTCTGCCTTCCGAGTGCTGGGATTAAAGCGTGCGCCACCACGCCTGGCTTCGATAATAACTCTTAAAATCAATGGCCTCAATGTCTCAACCAAAAGACATAGGTGTGCTGACTGGGTTAAAAAGCAGAATCCTTCAATTTGTTGCCTCCAAGAAACTCACCTTTCTACAAAGGATGGACACTATCTTAGGGGGAAAAGGTTGGAAAACGGTGTTTCAAGCAAATGGGCCTAGAAAACAAGCAGGGGTCACTATCCTAATATCTGACAGGGTAGACTTCAGACCAACATTAGTTAGGCAAGATAAGGAAGGTCACTTTATATTGATTAAAGGAACACTCCAACAGGAGGACATTACAATCCTAAACAGATATGCACCTAACATGGGAGCTCCCAATTTCATCAAACAAACACTATTAGAACTAAGGTCACAAATAATACCAAACACAGGTGTAGTGGGTGACTTCAAAACCCCACTCTCATCAATTGACAGGTCATCCCAACAAAAAATAAACAGAAATGCATCTGGATTAAATGAGGGCATAGAACAAATGGACCTAACAGATATATACAGGACATTTCATCCAAATGCTGCAGAATACATTCTTTTCAGCAACACATGGAACATTCTCTAAAATAGACCATATATGAGGACAAAAAAAAGTAAATCTTAACAAATACAGAAAAATTGAAATAATTCCTTACACTCTATCTGATCACAATGGGATCAAACTATAAATCAATAGCAAGAAAATCTATAAAGCATACACACAATCATGGAAATTAAACAATACACTACTAAATGATGAATGGGTCAATGAAGAAATGAAGAAGAAAATCAAAAATTCATAGTCAGCTGGGTGTGGTGGCACACGCCTTTAATCCCAGCACTTGGGAGGCAGAGGTAGGAGGATCGCCATGAGATCGAGGCCACCCTGGGACCACATAGTGAATTCTAGGTCAGCCTGGGCTAGAGTGAGACCCTAGCTCAAAAAAATAAAACAAAAACACAAACAAAAAAGAAAACAAAAAAATTCATAAAATCAAATGATAATGAGAACACAACATACCAAAACCTTTGGGACACAATGAAGGCAGTCCTAAGAAGGAAATTTATAGCTTTAAGCACCTATATTAAGAAATTAGAGGGCTGTACAGATGGCTTAGTGGTTAAGGTGTTTGTTTGCAAAGCCAAAGGATCCCGATTTGACTCTCCAGGACTCATGTAAGCCAGATGCACAAGGGGGTGCATGCATCTGGAGTTCATTTATAGAGGCTGGAGGCCCTGGGGTACCCATTCTCTCTATCTCTCTATCTGCTTCTTTCTCTCTCTCAAATAAATAAATAAAATAAAATACTTTAAAAAAATAGAAAGATCACAAGAAAACAACTTAATGCTTCATCTTAAGACCTTGGAAAAAGAACAAGGCAAACCAAAAATCAGTAGATGGGAAGAAATAATAAAGATTAGGGCAGAAATTAATGAAATAGAAAACAAAAAATCAATCCAAAGAATCAATGGAACAAAGAGTTGGTTCTTTGAAAGGATAAACAAGATTGATAAACCCTTTAGCAAATCTGACCAAAAGAAAGAGAAAAGAGACACAAATTAATAAAATTAGAGATGTAAAAGGCACCATTACAACAGATATCACAGAAATTTAAAAAAATCATAGGCACATACTATAAGAACATATACTCCAGTAAGTTTGAAAATCTGAAAGAAATGGATTATTTCCTTGATTTATATGACCTACCAAAATTAAATCAAGATGAGATTAACCACTTAATTAGACCTATAACAAGTATGGAGATCCAAGCAGTTATAGAAAAAATCTCCCAACTAAAAAAAGTCCAGGCCCAGATGGATTCAGTGGTGAATTTTACCAGACCGTCATAGAAGAATGAACATCAATGCTTCTCAAACTTTTCCATAAAATAGAAAAAGAAGGAACCCTACAAAACTCCTATGAAGCCAGCATCACCGGATACTAAAACCAGACAAAGACAGAGCAAAAAAGAAAATTACAGACTAATCTCCATCATGAACATAGATGTAAAATTCTTAACAAAATATTAGCAAACAGAATACAAGATTTTGTCAGAAAGATCATTCACCCCAACCAAGTAGGCTTTATCCCAGAGATGCAGGGATGTTTCAACATATACAAATCAATAAATGTAATACATCATATAAATGGACTGAAGGACAAAAATCACATGATCATCTTATTAGATGCAGAAAAAGCATTTGACAAAAATCCAACATCTCTTCATGATAAAAGTCCTACATAGACTGGGAATAGAAGGAACATATCTTAATATAGTAAAGGCTATTTATGACAAACCCACAGCCAACATAATACTAAATGGAGAAAAACTTGAAGCTTTTCCACTAAAACCAGGAACAAGATAAGGGTGTCCACTGTCCCCACTTTTTTTTTTTTTTCTTGGTTTTTCAATGTCAGGTCTCACTCTAGCTCAGGCTGACCTGGAATTCACTATGTAGTCTCAGGGTGGCCTCGAACTCATGGCGCTCCTCCTACCTCTGCCTCACGAGTGCTGGGATTAAAGGCATGGGCCAACACGCCTGGCTTCCCACTTTTATTTAATATAGTATTGGAAGTCTTAGGCAAGAGACACACATAAAAGGGATACAAATTGGAAAGAAAGAGATCAACTTATCATTATTTGCAGATGATATGATTCTATACATAAAGGACCCTAAAGACTCTACCAACAAACTGTTAGAGCTGATAAACACCTACAGCCATGTAGTAAGACACAAAATAAACACACAGAAATCAGTAGCCTTCCTATATGCTAACAACAAACACACAGAAGATGAAATCAGAGAATCACTCCCATTCACAATTGCATCAAAAATAAATAAATAAATAAATAAATAAATAAATAAATAAATAAACAAAGTACCTTGGGATAAACCTAACCAAGGGAGTGAAGGATCTCTACAATGAAAACTTAAAAAAAAAAAAAAAACTCAAGTGAGAAATTGCAGAAGACACTAGGAAATGGAAAGACATCACTTGTTCTTGGATTGGAAGAATCAATATTGTGAAGATGGCAATCTTACCAAAAGCAATCTACACATTTAATGCAATCCCCCATCAAAATTCCAATGGCATTCTTCATGGAAATAGAAAAAACAATCCAAAAATTCATTTGGAAGCACAAAAACCCTCGAATATCTAAAACAATTTTGAGCAGCAAAAATAAGGCTGGTGGTATCACCATACCTGATTTTAACCTATATTTCAGAGCCATAGTAACAAAAACAGCATGGTACTGGCACAAAAACAGACATGTAGATCAATGGGACAGAACAGAGGGCCCTGATGTGAGTCTGGGTAGCTACAGCTACCTGATCTTCAACAAAAATGCCAATAATACTTATTGGAGAAAAGACAGCCTCTTCAGCAAGTGGTGCTGGGAAAACCGGATATATATCTGTAGAAGGATGAAAATTGATTCTTACCTCTCTCCATGTGCAAGAATTAAGTCCAAATGGATCAAAGACCTTAATATCAGACCTGAAACTCTGAAATTGCTTGAGAAAAAAGTAAGGGAAACCCTTCAATATATTGGTCTTGGCAAAGACTTTCTGAATATAACCCCAATTGCTCAGGAAATAAAACCATAGATCAAAGCCAGGTGTGGTAGCGCATGCCTTTAATCCCAACTCTCAGGAGGCAGAGGTAGGAGGATTGCTGTGAGTTCGAGGCCAGCCTGAGACTACATAGTTAATTCCAGGTCAGCCTGGGCCAGAGTGAGACCCTACCTCAAAAAACAAAACAAAACAAAACAAAACAAAACAAAACAAAACAACAACAACAACAACAACAACAACAAAACCCCACAGATCAACCACTGGGAACTCATGAAATTACAAACCTTTTTACAGCAAAGGACACTGCGAAAGAGGCAACCTACAGAATGGGAGAAAAAAAACAACCCAATTAACAAACGGGCTATGCAACTAAATAGAGAGTTCTCAAAAGAAGAAATACAGATGACATATAAACATCTAAAAAATGTTCTACATCCCTAGCCATCAGGGAAATGCAGATTAAAACTGTGTTGACGGGCTGGAGAGATGGCTTAGTGGTTAAGGCATTTGCCTGCGAAGCCAAGGGACCCAGGTTCAATTCCCCAGTACCCACATAAGCCAGATGCATAAGTGGCACATGCATCTGGAGTTCATTTGCAGTGGCTAGAGGCCCTGGCGTGCCCATTCTTCTCTCTCTCGCTCTGCTTGCAAATAAATAAATAAATTTTTTTTTAAAACTATGTTGAGATTCCATCTCACTCCCATCAGATTGGCTACCATCATGAAAAAAAATGACCATAAGTGCTGGCAAGGATGCAGAAAAAGAGGAACCCTTCTACACTGTTGGTAGGAATGCAATCTGATCCAGCATTGTGGAAATCAGTGTGGAGGTTCCTGAGACAGCTAAAAAACAGATCTACCATATGATGCAGCTATACCACTCTGTGGTGGTTTGATTCAGGTGTCCCCCGTAAACTTAAGTGTTCTGAATGCTAGTCTCCCCAGCTGATGGCAATTGGAAATTAAAGCCTCCTGGAGGTGGTGTATTGTTGGGGGCGGGCTTATGGGTATTATAGCCAGCTTCCCCTTGCCAGTGTTTGGCACACTATTCTGTTGCTATGGTCCACCTTATATTGGCCAGGGGGTGATGTCCACCCTCTGCTCATGCCATTGTTTTCCCTGCCATCATGGAGCTTCCCCTTTGAGCCTGTAAGCCAAAATAAACCTCTTTTTTCCCCGCAAGCTGCTCTTGGTCGGGTGATTTCTATCAGCAATGTGAACCTGACTGCAGCGTACTCCTAGGCATATATTAGGATATATTAGGACTCGTCTCACTACCTTAGAGATACTTGGTCAATCATGTTTATTGACACTGTATTCACAATAGCTAGGAAATGGAACCAGCCTAGATGTCCCTCAACTGATGAGTGGATAATGAAGATGTGGCACATTTACACAATGGAGTTCTACTCAGTGCTAAAGAAAAATGAAGTTAGGAAATTTTCAGGAAAATGGATGAATCTGGAAAGGATTATACTTAGTGAGGTAACCCAGGCCCAGAAAGCCAAACGTCACTTATTCTCTCTCATATGTGGGTCCTGGCTACAAATGATTGGACTTCTATGTGAGTAGGAATAAAACTCAGTAGCAGAAGCCAGTAAGCTAGAAAGGGGATATAAAGGGAATAGAAAGAGAGGGAGGGGGAACTTAATAGGATGGTATTGTATATATGTAAGTAGAAGAACAGATTAATGGGGGTGAAAAGGTCTAAGTGAGGTCAGGGGAAGAGATTGAGTAAAGAAATGCAATAGTGGCATGTCTACTCTTGGGGTAACCAACTGCTCCATAACTGGACTAAAGGCCCTCTCTACGGGAGGGAATACATACCTGGTACTGAAAAACCTAAGCAAAAGTCTATGGCAGGTGAGGTCATGAGCCTTAGGGGTATAAGCCTGCTCTTATCTGACTAAATGTATATATTATTCCCACCAAGCTGCCCTGAAAGCACTACACTTAATGTTCATATTCACATATTAATGCTACTCTCACTTCTGGTTAGAGAAGCTTCTCTTTTCAGATGGTGATGATCACTGGGATGACCCAAAAGGCAACATAGTGCTGAGAAGAAGGGATGGAGGCATGCCCAGCACTGAAACACCTCTGTCACACCCTCCAAGGCTCAGGGACCATTGTGGAAGAGGGGGTGGATAGAATGGAAGAGCCAAAGGAAGGGTATGACCTCTTACAATGCAACTGCCCAGACAGAAACTGGCCTCGATATCCATGACCTTGCAGTGCCTAGCAATACCTTCACAAGGCCCTCAAAATAGAAGAAAAAGATGATGACATCAAATTAAAAGAGAGACTAATGGAGAGAGGGAGGGGATATGATGGAGACTTGAGTTCTAAAGTCGAATGGGGGGAGGGAAGGGAAATATCAGGTGGGTTTTTTTTTGTATGTAAGTATAAAAGTCAATAAAAAATAATAATTAAAAAAAAAGAAAGGGTGGAGTGAAGGCTAATCAAAATCTAAGAGGATATAAATAAGTAAATAAAATAAATAAATATGGAAACCTATTTTTCTGGACAATGGAATACTCAGAGGCATAGATTGTTACTAGAAAATTTTCAGTGCCAGTGATGGGATACCTTTGAATGAGTTGTGGGCCGGGGAGGTCACAGATACCCCCAAAACATTACAGGCCATTGCCAAGGCTCTTAGTTTCCCACCAGGAATATATGATAAGACCCTATTGCTGAAGACTCCACATACTTGGGCTGCGAGGTCACTGAGAATTCCTGCTGGAGCTGAGCTGAAAGCCTCCTCTATGTGGACCAGCTGACAGACAGCTGGAAAAAGCTATGCTGCATGCAGTTCAATGGGAGAGAAAGAAATCGCCAGTGGTAATACTCAACAGTGGACACTGCAAGTCTTAAATTTGGCCAGCCAGGCCAAATGAGCCAACAGGTACAATAGTGTCATGTCTGTTATGGGGGAAACCAACCACTCTCTAATTGGACTGGAGGCCTGATCCATGGGAGGGTATACATCCTGAATATATACTGAAAACCTATAACAGAGGTAGTCATGAGCCCTGGGGGTGTAATGTCTGCTGGTGTCTGGTTAAATGTATATACTATGTTCATCAAACTGTTCTTTGAGCACTTCTCTTAATGTCCACACCCATATATTAATGCTACTCTCACTTTTGGTTAGAGAAGCTTATCTTTTCAGATGGTAGTGACTTTGGGATGACTCAGAAGGCACCATGGTGCTGAGAAGAAGTGGCAGAGGAGTGCTCAGCACTGAAATATCTCCAACACACCTTCAAAGGCTCAGGGTCCCTTGCAGAAGAGGTGGCAGAAAGAATGTAAGAGCCAAAGGAAGGATAGGACTCCTTACAACGTGCTCCTCCAGACACAAAATGGCCTGGATATCCACGACCTCGCAGTGCCTGACACTACCTACACAAGACCATCACGATAGGAGGAAAAGATCATGACATCAAACTGAAAAGAGAGACTGATTGAGAGGGGGAGGGGATATATGGAGAGTGGAGTTTCAAAAGGGAAAGTGGGGGAAGGGAGGGAAGTACTATGGGATATTGTCTACAATTAAGGAAGTTGTCATTAAAAAAGAAAAAGAAAAAGAAAAAGAAAAAGAAAAGTGAGACTGGGTCAGAGAGATAGCTTATGAGTTAAGGCACTTGCCTGCAAGTCAAAGGACCCAGGTTCGATTCCTCTGTAACCACATAAAGCCAGATACACAAGGGGGCACATGCGTCTGGAGTTCCTTTGTGGTGGCTGGGGACCCTGGCATGCCCATTCTATCTGCATCTTTCTCTCTCTTTCTCATAAATACAGAAATTTTAGATCTTTTTATTTATTCATTTATGAGAGAGACAGAGAGAGAGAGAGAGAGAGAGAGAACAGGTACATCAGGGCCTCCAGCCACTGCAAACAAACTCCAGACGCATGTGCTACTTTGTGCATCTGGCTTATGTGGGTACTGGGGAATCGAACCTGGCTTCTTAGGCTTCACAGGCAAGCATCTTAACTGTTAAGCCATCTCTCCAGCCCTAAACAAATTTTAAAAAGTGAGATTGGCTGGGCGTGGTGGTGCACGCCTTTAATCCTAGCACTTAGGAGGCAGAAGTAGGAGGATCACCGTGAGTTCAAGGCTACCCTGAGATGACATAGTGAATTTCAGGTCAGCCTGAGCTAGAGTGAGACTCTACCTTGAAAACAAAACAAAATAAAACAAAACAGTGAGATTGATGGGAACGCTCCACTCAAGTGGACAGAGCAGCTGAGTTCTGGGGCTGTCAAGGGAGTTCCTGGCTGAGAAGCCTTTCCTAAGCTCCAAGTGAGTCAGCAGAGCGGTTCCCTGTTCCCTTCCCACTTGAGCCCTGCACTGACTGCAGGCTGAGAACGGGGAGTCCTGTCACTCCTAAGAGGAGCCTCACTTTCCATGTTTACCCCATCCCTCCCTCTAAGTGGCTACCTGTCAGTTTCCATTTCAACTGCACCCATCTACTTACATCACTCACCACCAGCTGCCATATTACTTGTATTGATTCCCTAAGAGCTGTTGAGGTGGAGGGAAAGACTGCAAAGGCAGCCCTTAGCTCTTAGCTGAGTGGGATCATAAACGCGCCCATTAAAGGTTTCATTCAATAACAATGAACAATCCCTGCTAAAGCAAATGGACACGGGTCTCTCTCCCCCACACCGGGATCCCATCGTCAATGGGCAAGGAGCACTGGTGTGGCAGTATCAGTTTCCACATTTTCAAATGCTTCCTTTAATGAAAAGCTGCTTTCTTTTCAGGCCATAAAACACCCAGGAAAAGTCTATTCATTTAGCTACTGAACATATTAGCTTATTTATTTATGTCTGATGCTGCCATCAGCATTCCTTGGTTGTACAGTTAACTCACATAATGATGGGTTAATTGATGCCTAAGCTCTGATAGACTGAAATCAGCTCTCATGCTGTCATGTGGGGTGAATTAAGTTGGATATTTTTATTATTTATTTATTTATTTAGGTTTTTCAAGGTAGGGTCTCACTGTAACCCAGACTGACCTGGAATTTCCTATTTAGTCTCAGGGTGGCCTCGAACTCACAGCAATACTCCTACCTCTGCTTCCCAAGTGCTGGGATCAAAGGCATGCGCCACCATGTCTGTTTTTTAAGCAGTCTTACTCTAGCCCAGGCTGGCCTTGAACTCACTGTAATTCTCCGACCTCAGCCTCCAGAGTTCTGAGATCAAAGATACCACACCTGGATTTGGGGTGAGTTAAGTTTATTTTCTCATTTCAAACACAACTTCACTGTCTTTATTTGGAAATTAGCCACATCAGGCAAGCTCTGACCTGGAATTCACTATGTAGTCTCAGGGTGGCCTCGAACTCACGGCCATCCTCTTATCTCTGCCTCCTGAGTGCTGGGATTAAAGGCGTGCTCCCAGCTCAAGGAAAGCATTTTTATTCACATGCCTATTTGACTCGGAGCACACAAAGACTTTTTCAAAGACATTCTTAAGAAATAAATAGCTTTAGCCGGTGTGGTAGCGCACGCCTTTATTTTATCTTATTTTTTTTTTTTTGGAGAAAGACACAGAGAGAGACAGAGACACACACACACACAGAGAGAGGCAGGGAGGAAGACAGAGATGGGCCCGCGAGCAGTGTCTCAGCTGCTGAGAACGAAATCCAGATGTGCGCGCCCCCTTGTGGCCAAGTTCAGCATTGCTCCCTTGTGTCACTGCATCTGGCTAAACGTGGGACCTGGAGATTGGAACAGCTGGAGATTGGAACCAGTGTTCTGAGGGTTAGGAGGCAGGCGCCTTAACCCCTAAACCATCTCTCCAGGCGCATGCCTTTAATCCCAGCACTAGGGAGGCAGAGGTAGGAGGATCGCTGTGAATTCAAGGCCATCCTGAGACTACATAGTGAATTCCAGGTCATCCTGAGCTACAGTGAGACCCTACCTCGAAAAACCAAAATAAAATAAAATAAAAATAAAAATAAATAATTAAATATCTTAACATTTACCAGAACCTACATAAGCCAGACGCACATAGTGTCATGTGTCTGGAGTTCATTTGCACTGGCTAGAGGCTGGCATGCCCATTCTCTCTCTGTGTCTCTTCCTCTCTCATAAATAAATAAATAAAACTATTTAAAAAACCACTTTATTTAGCTGGGCATAGTGGCACACGCCTTTAATCCCAGCACTCAGGAGGCAGAAATAGGAGGACTTCCATGAGTTTGAGACCACCCTGAGACTACATAGTGAATTCCAGGTCAGCCTGGGCTAGATTGAGATTCTACCTCAAAAAAAAAAAAAAAAAAAAAAAGAAAAAAAAAAAAAAAAAAAAAAAAAAAAAGAAAAACAAACAACAGCACAAGAACAAAAAAAACCCCAACCAACCAAACAAACAAAAACCACCTTATTTATTTGCAAGGAGGAGGACAAGAGAGAGAAACAATGGGTGAGCCAGGGCCTCTAGCCACTGCAAATGAACTCCAGATGTATGCACAACTTTGGGCATCTGGCTTTATGTGGGTACTGGGGAATCAAACCTGGATTGTTAGACATTGTAGGCAAAAGCTTAACCACTGAACCATCTCTCCAGTCCTGTTCTTTGCTTTTTGAGATACAGTGTCATGCTACAGGTGAGCTCCACTACACCCACCTTATTAGTGTCTTTTATTTATTTTGTTGTCGTATTTTGTTTGTTTGAGCAGGGTCTAATATGGTCCAGGCTGGGCTCTTGGACTCCTGACCCTCCTGCCTCTACCTCCCAAGTGCTAATTACAGGTAGGTGCTATCCTGCTTGGCTAAATTTCTTAAAAATAGGGCTGGAGAGATGGTTCAGTGGTTAAGGTGCTTTTCTGAAAAGCCAAAGGACCCAGGTTTGATTTCCCAGGACCCAGGTAAGCCAGATGCATAAGATGGCATTTACATCTGGAATATGTTTGCAGAGGCTGGAGGCCCAGGCATGCCCATTTTCTCTCTCAAATAAATAAATAAATAAATAAATAAATAAATAAATAAATAAATTCCTTAAAATAGATCTTCACCAAATTGTGGGTTAAGGTGCTTTCCTGTGATGCCTAAGGGCCCATGTTGGATTCTCCAGATCTCACATAAGCCAGACACATAAAGGTGAGGCAAGTACAAGGTCACACATGTCCACTGGGTGGCGCAAGTGTCTGGTGTTTGATTGCAGCGGCTGAGGCTGTGGCATGCCAATTGTCCCACCACTGTCCCCCTCGTCTGTTTCTCCTTCATGCGCATGCTTGCTCACTCTCTCTAAAAAAAAAATGTAATAGGGCTGGAGGAATGGCTTAGCAGTTAAGGCGTTTGCCTGCAAAACCAAAGGACCCAGGTTCACTTCCCCAGGACCCATGTAAGCCAGATGCACAAAGTGGTACATATGTCTGGAGTTCGTTTGCAGTGGCTGGAGGCCCTGGTGCGCCCATTCTCTCTCTCTATCTCACTGGGGAGGCTGAGTTAGGACAATCACCATGAACTTTGGGCCAGCCTGAGATTAGCC
This sequence comes from Orientallactaga sibirica, assembly GCA_036365145.1. Classification (NCBI taxonomy): domain Eukaryota; kingdom Metazoa; phylum Chordata; class Mammalia; order Rodentia; family Dipodidae; genus Orientallactaga; species Orientallactaga sibirica. The sequence continues at coordinate 25,684,028 of JAEOAD010000003.1, forward strand.
TTGACTAGAGGGAGACCCTACCTCCAAACTCCCCAAAAATGGGCTGGAGAAATGACTCAGCAGTTAAGGTGCTTGCCTGCAAAGCCTACTGACCTGGATTCTATTCCCCAGTGCCCATGTAAAGCCAGATGCAGAGGTGCATGCATCTAGAGTTCATTTCCAGCAGCTCAGAGCCCTGGCATGCCAATTCTCTCCTAGTCTTTCTTCTCTCTAACTCTTGCAAATAAATAAATAAAATATGATTTTTTTTTTAAAGAATCATCTTGGGGTTTCTTCCTTCCTTCTTTCCTGTCCTCCCAATTTTCGGTCATTAAATGATAAATGAACACCTAATTTGGATCATCTCCCTGGTGATTTGCACATCAGGACACAATGACTGGCAGAATCAGTTTGGCTGGGAAATACAGTTGCCTAAGTGAGACTAGTCACTCATCTGGAGAAGAGCTGTAGTCTGGTATTTCTGAAGATTAGGGTTCAGAACTTGATTTACTGTTTCTTTTATTTATTTATTTATTTATTTATTTATTTTTATTTATTTATTGAGAGAAATAAGCAGAGAGAGAGAAGCAGATAAAGAGAGATTGGACTGGGCATGGTGGCACATGCCTTTAATCCCGGCACTCGGGGAAGCAGAGGTAGGAGGATTGCCGTGACTATATAGTGAATTCCAGGTCAGCCTGAGCTAGTGTGAGACCCTACCTCGAAAAACCAAAAGAGAGAGAGAGAGAATGGGCGCACCAGGGCCTCCAGCCATTGCAAACGAATTCCAGATGCATGTGCCATCTTGTGCATCTGGCTTACGTGGGTCCTGGGGAATTGAATCAAGGTCCTTTGGCTTTGCATGCAAGCGCCTTAACCATTAAGCAATCTCTCCTGCCCCACCCCCCTTTTTTGAGGCAGGGTCTCCATGTAGTCCAGGTTGACTTGCAACTCAGTCTGTAGTCCCACACTGGCCTGAAACCAATGGCAATCCTCCTACCTCAGCCTGAGTGCTGGGATTAAAGGCATGCATTATCATACCTGGCCCTATTTTACCATTTGTGTCATTGTAAAGACATTTATTTATTTATTTATTTATTTATTTATTTATTTATTTATCATCAGTGCTGTAATGAGACTTAGGGCCTTGCCTGTTGCTAGACAAGTGTTCTACCACTGAGATTTATACTCAGCACTCTAAAGAAATTTAAAAATATCCAATCAGAAAAAATAAAATAAATATTCAATCAAGGGCTGAAGAGATGGCTCAATATTTAAAGGAACTTGCTTGCAAAGCTTGCTGGCTCCAGTTCAATTCCACAGTACCCACATAGGGCCAGATACATAAAATGGCATGTGTCTGGAGTTCATTTGCAGCAGCGTACGCTCTTTCTCCTTGCAAATAAAGTTTTTATTTAAAATTTTTATTTTATTTATTTATTTGAGAGAGAGAGAGAGAGGCATAGAGAGAGAAAGAGAGAGAGAATGGACATGCCAGGGCCTCCAGCCACTTCAAACGAACTCCAGATGCATGCCTCCAGCCACCAGCCCCCCCAATTTTTTTTTTAAGAGTGACAGCAAGCCAGGCATGATGGCACATGATTTTAATCCCAGCACTCAGGAGGCAGAGGTAACAGGATCGCTGTGAGTTAGGGCCACCCTGAGATTACATAGAGAATTCCAGGTCAGCCTAGGCTAGAGTGAGACCCTACCTGGAAAAACCACAAAAAGAGTGAGATGACAGCAGCCACCTAGGGCGTATCAGCCTGAAAGGGGGACAGATAAAGACAGAAAGCACAAGAATGAATGAGAAAGCTTGGCATGAACAGACCAGAACGGGAAAGGCAATGTGATGCTGATCTCTTGCCTGCTGCGGGTAGCTGTCTACCTTCCTATTTGTCACTGAGAAGACACAGCCAGTGGACTGGCCCCAGAGACCTACCAGTTGTGGTTCTGGTTGCAGGAGTCAGGGTGGGGATGGAAGCAAGGTGGGACCCATTTATCCAGTCAGCAACATGCCTGGGGCACAGTGTGGTGGAGACAGCAAGGACAGTGGGCTAACGCACAGTTAAAGGAGACAGGATGGGGCTGTGCCTCGGTGCTAGAGTGCATGGCCAGGCCTTCAGCTCAAGTTCCACCACCAAAAACGATGAAACAAACAGGCTGTGGCATTTGCCTGCCATCTCAGCAAGCAGGAGACAGAGACAGAGGATTACAGTGAGTTTGCAGCTAGCCTGGGCTACATAGTGAATATTAGGCCAGTCAGAGCTACATAGCAAGACCTTCTCTCACTCTTCCTAGGGTCCCCACTGAAGAACCCAAACCCTCTTATATAGTGGGTTTGTATCTGTTCCCTCCCTTTATTTTATTTTATTTTATTTTATTTTATATTTATCTGAGAGAGAGAGAGAGAGGTAGAGAGTATGGGCACGCCAGGGCCTCCAGCCACTGCAAACAAATTCCAGACGTATGCACCACCTTGTGCATATGGCTTACATGGGTCCTGGGAAATTGAACTGAGGCATAGAGAAATTAGGTGTGCATTGTCCTCACAAGCATGCTGAGGCCTTCTTTATTGGAAGTTTCTCGGGGCTGTCTCCGTGGACTGACTGAAGCTATGATGCCTCTCGTGTGTGGCCTGTCACTGCAGTGGGTCTCAGTTGCTCAGGGAACATATTAGGAGGTTGGCTTTAATTATGCTGTCAGGGCTTCTGTGAGCAAAACATGCAAGGTAGGTGCCTTCTCGGTCAATTTCCACCATGATCAGGCTTTCCCCTTTGCAGGGTTTGGAAGGAATGCCCTGGAAGGCTGAGAAGCATTTGACTGAGAAACTCAAGACAGGCAGTTTTTTTTTTTTTGTTTGTTTGTTTTTTTTCCTTCTTGTAGTTGCCTCCAACAGGGCAATGGAGAGAATCACAGAACCGGAGTGGTGTAAAGGAGCCAACACTTCAGATTCTGACGAATATGTCACAGCTCTCAGGCAGCTGCGAGCAGATGTTCCCTAGGCCAATGGGGCAGATGGCTGTGCCCCCAGGGAGCCAAGCCATAGGTTCATGTCTCCCTAGTTTCTGGTCAGCAGCGGATGCCATCTCCTCTGTCCCTCAGCCACCAACCTAGTCCTCTTCCACACCCAGCAATAGCCTGGTGGGGAGGATTCGGGTAGGGGCAGCACAAGGTCACCGAGGCTCCCTGGAGACGCATGGCATTATTTGAATCCCAAACAGCGCTCTAAGCCCCAGGGCCTTTAAATTGGCCCTGCAGTTTGAGCGCCCTTTAGAATACCACAGCCTGCAGGTACTCCCGCAGCCAAGAGGGTCTGGGGTGCGAGTGGGAGCAGGAGGGAAGGGATGCAGATGCCGTCTAGGAACCACAGCACAAGGCCAGGGCCCGCCAGCCTCGCCCTGTCCCTGCCCTAGCCAGGCCCTGAGGAAGGATCACGGCCTCGGAGCGCGGCTGCTGTGTCTTCAACGGGACATCGTGAAGAGAGGCAAGGAGAAACAATTTAACTCAGGAACATCAGAACTGAGCCTTTTAGAAAATGTATGCTCAAGTTCCAGGAACATGAGGATACCCACCTTCCACCCTGCTCACTCACTTGATGGATACTTGAGTGTTTTTCTTTCCCTCCCTCCCTCCCTCCTTCCTTCCCTCTCTCCCTCCTTCCCTCTCTCCCCTCTTCTTTTCCTTCCTTCCTTCCTTCCTTCCTTCCTTCCTTCCTTCCTTCCTTCCTTCCTTCCTTCCTTCCTTCCTCCTCCTCCTCCTTCTTCTTTCTCTCCCTTTCTTTCTTTCTTTCTTTCTTTCTTTCTTTCTTTCTTTCTTTCTCTCTCTCTCTCTCTCTCTCTCTTTCTTTCTTTCTTTCTTTCTTTCTTTCTTTCTTTTTTCTTTCTTCAGCACGTTTTGTAGATCAATCGCTGGAATGCTGGGATTACTGGTGTGCACCATATGCTCGGTTTACCCGGTGCTGGGGATGGAACTCAGGGCCTCATGGCAGGTCTTAGGCTACAAAATGAGCTACATCCTCACCCTGTTTTTAAAATTTGATTTTAGTGTTTTTTTATTTATTTATTTGAGGGAGAGAGAGAGAGAGAGAAAATGGGCGCACCAGGGCCTCCAGCCACTGCAAAGGATCCCCAGATGCATATGCCTCCGCCCCCTTGTGCATCTGGCTTTATGTCTGTACTGGGGAATGGAATCTGGGTCCTTTGGCTTTGCCAGCAAGCTCCTTAACCTTAACAGCTAAGCCATCTCTCCATTTCCCTGATTGTTCTTAAGACAGGATTTCACTCTGTTTCTGAGGGTGTCCTGTAATTTGCTAGGTAGCTCAGGCTGGCTTTGAAATCATGGTGGGCCTTCTGTCTCCAACCTCTTGAGTGCTGGAATTTAAGGTGTGCACCTCCATGTTTGGCTTTACTTGCGTTTTAAAAAAAGATTTATTTTTATTTATGTATTTATTAGAGATAGAGAGAAGAGAGAGAGAGAGAGAGAGAGAGAGAGAGAGATAGAGTGAGAATGGGTGCACCAGGGTTTCTAGCCACTGCAAACGAACTCCAGATGCATGTGCCACCATGTGCACCTGGCTTATGTGGGAGCTGAAGAATTGAACCTGGGTCCTTAGGCTGCGCAGGCATGTGCCTTAACCACTAAGCAATCTCTCCAGTCCTGTTTTCTTTTTCTTCTTTTTCTCTCTTTCTTTCTTTTTCTTCTTTTTTAAAAAGTTTTTTATTTTTAGTTTTAGAGAAAGAGACAGAGAGAGAGAGAGAGAGAGAGAGGGAGAGGGAGACAGAGATGGGCGTGCCAGCAGTCTCTCAGCTGCTGTGAATGAAATCCAGATGCTTGCGCCCCCTTGTGGGCAAGTGTGGCATTGCGCCCTTGCGTCACTGCATCTGGCTAAACATGGGACTTGGAGATTGGAACTGGGTTCTTAGGCTTAGGAGGCAGGTGCCTTAACTGCTAAGCCATCTCTCCAGCCCTTCTTCTTTTTTTTTTTTTCCGAGGTAGGATCTCACTCTAGCTCAGACTGACCTGGAATTCACTATGTAGTCTCAGACCGGTCTCAAACTCAGGGCAATCCTCCTACCTCTGCCTCCTGAGTGCTGGGATTAAAGGCATGCGCCACCACTCCTGGATCTACTTGTGTTTTTCAAAAGCTGAAACTTTTGCAAACTGCCCCGTATTTGATATATAGTGAACGTTTTCTCATAGTGAACATTTTCTCTGAATCGCCCCCATCACTTCTTTTTCTCCACTGGCTCTCGTTACCCAAGCTGGCTCAGAAGTTGTCCTCTCAGATGATTTCTTCTGCCTCAGGCTTTCCAGTAGCTGGGATTATAGACATTTGTCACGGCAGTATTCTCCACATAAAATGCCTTTAAACGTGTACATTAAATTTTATTTAGAAGATTAGCGTGGTGTAGAACCAGTCCCCTAGTATTAGCCATGTTGGTCCCTTCCAGTTTTTCATTGTCACAAGTAGCTGTGTTAAAAACCTTGTGCAAGCCTAGATGCCTGCATCCCGCATTGCTTTGTGCAAACAAGGTCCTAGATGCGAACAAATGGGAACAAATAGGATAGGCTAGAAAACGGTGTCCCAGCTGTGCTGAAGGTGGTACAGGACCGTGCGATGGCAGCCCCAACGGAGGCTGTGATCTTGCCTTTCTTTGAAGCCTGTTGTTTCAGAGCAGGACACTGTGGGTTTCCGCGGTAGGAAACCCCGAGTGTCCGCAGGTGCGTGGGGCGTGGCACGGGATGGTGGTAGTAGCCTTGTTGGCAGATGGTCCCCAGCCATGAAGTGCTGCGTTCTCCCCCTTCTTCCCTTTTCCTCCGGCTCACGGGCACAGCAGCGGTGGCCTCGGAGGAGGACGCGGGGTGGACCGCTCTCCACCAGCATCCGGCCGCCGCGCAGACCCGCCCCTGCAGAACTCCACCCCTGGGTGACTTTGGAAGTGCAGGACTGCCGCTGGAGACCAGTCCTCCAAGGACAGGTTCTAATTCAAGTCTCCCTGCGGAACACAGAGCTGGGGTTTCCAGGCAGGGACGTCAGAGCTGAGTTCTTGTTGGGGCAAGGTTGCCAGAGCCTCATGCCCAGTTTGATGTATGTCACTGCTCTGGTAGCATTTCCTGATTGCTTTTCTCTTCGCTCTTCTTCCCTCCCCTCCTCTGGCCTCTCCTATTCCTTTCTTTCATTTTGTCTTTCCTTCCCTTTCTGTGCCCCTTCTCCCTGAAACAGGGTTTCTGATATGTAGCCCAAGCTGGCCAAACTTGCAGCAATCATCCTGCCCCCACCTCTGGGATTCTAAGCATGTGTTACCACAACCTACTTGGTGATGGTTTCGCACTGTTCACTTTCACCAGTTCCCCTATAGTTAGCCTCCACAGCAATGCCTACTTCACTTTAGAAAATATTTATTTATGTGTATGTGTACAGTACATGCCAGGGCTTCTTGACATGGACCACTTTTCGTTTGTTTGTTTGTTTTGAAGTGGGGTCTCGCTGTAGCCCAGGCTGAACTGGAATACACTATGTAGAATCAGGCTGGCCTTGAACTCACAGCAATCCTCCTACCTCTGCCTCCCAAGTACTGGGATTAAAGGTGTTCCCACCAAGCCCGGATCAGGTCAACTACAACAACAACTGCTGCTGCTGCTACTTCTTCTTCTTCTTCTTCTTCTTCTTCTTCTTCTTCTTCTTCTTCTTCTTCTTCTTCTTCTTCTTCTTCTTCTTCTCCTTCTCCTTCTCCTTCTCCTTCTCCTTCTCCTTCTCCTTCTCCTCCTTCTCCTTTTTCTCCTCCTCCTTCTCCTCCTTTTTCTCCTCCTCCTCCTCCTCCTTCCTCTTTTTTTTTTTAAAAAAATATATTTATTTATTTATTTATTTGAGAGGAAAGAGAGAATGGGTGCACCAGGGCTTCTAACCACTGCAAATGAACTCCAGGCACATGTGCCACTTTGTACAGCTGGTTTTACATGAGTACTGGAGACTCAAACCCCGGTCCTTACGTCTTGCAGGAAGGTGCCTTAACTGCAAAGCCATTTCTCTAGCCCCAATATCAACTTTTTTTTTCAAGATAGAGTCTCACTCTAGCCAAGGCTAACCTGGAATTCACTATGTATTCTCAGGGTGGCCTCAAACTCACAGCGATCCTCCTACCTTTGCTTCCTGGGTTATTAAAGTCGTGCACCACCACACCCCACTTCTGCCTTCAACTTTTGATTCTCCTGCTTCAACATTCTAAGTTCTGAGATTACAGGCATGAACTATAATTTCCAACTAGAAATGTGGCAGTCTATAGCATGAAACAGTTTGGTATAATTTCTTTAAAAATTGGGTTATGCCAGGTGTGGTGGCGCACACCTTTAATCCCAGCACTGGGGAGGCAGAGGTAGGAGGACTGTCGTGAGTTCGAGGCCACCCTGAGACTACAGAGTGAATTCTAGGTCAGCCTGGGCTAGAGTGAGACCCTACCTCGTAAAACACAAAAACAACAACAACAAAAATGGGTTGTAAGTTTTGAGGAAACACAGCATATTGACTATTTTTTCCATAAAAATGCATTTGTAGTTTCATTTTCCTGCTGTGCTCTGAGCACACATTGGGTGCAGATTGACTCACTTTAACTCATGCAAAAGGTTGCTTACTAGAAATTGATTTGTTGATTTTTAAAATGCCTCTTACAATAAGAATGCCCATTACATTTCATATTGGAAAGAGAAGCAATCTGAATGACGGGCATCACCAGAAATGTCTGTGTGCTGCATATACATGAGTTTGTTGTGCTCATCATATTGAACATGCCTCATTTTCAGAAAACGACCTTGAAGTGTCATTGCTTTAGAAAACATGGACGGGTTAGGATATCCATTAATGTCCTAGAACAAATGCTGGAGCAGACTCCCCAGGGGAGACAAGGGTTTTACTAGTCTCTGGACACAGGAATCCATTTGTTGGGGCATATGCTGAGTGCGATGAGCTGTAAAATGAAGTGAATTTCTGTACCGACCAAACTGGGTAAAAGAGACAACGGAAGGAAACAATGGCGTCATATTCTTCTCAATGAGAAACAGTTGTGTATTTTCAGATACTGCCAGGCACAATCTTTATTTGAGAGGGCCACATAGAACAATATGATTTGGGAGGAAGTTAAAATGGCCTGGGTTAGACGAGGTCTGAAAGTGAGGGAGGTCCAAAGAATCAGAACTTAGTCCTCAGTGTATTCTGATGGATGGGGTCGTAGTGTTGGCTTAACTCTCTGTAAACTGGAGAAGGTGGAGTGGAAAACAGTCCTGTTACTGGAGCTCTGGTTTTCAAAGTGAGGTCTGAGAGGTCAGCTAGGTCTCTACTTCAACCTCAGCTAGTTGCATCCGAGACCCTGGGCATAGGATCTGGGGATTCAGATGTATGGCCAAGTTTGAGAGTCCCTGAACTAGAATCCAGCTGTCCAACACAGTAACCACTAAACAAGTTCAAGAAATGTGGCTACTCATAATTTAGATGTGCTGAAAATATCAAGTGTATGCTTGATTTTGATGCTTTAGTGTGGAAAAAGAAAGCACAATATGCTGAGCATGGTGGCGCATGCCTTTAATCCCTCACCCAGAGGCAGAGGTAGGAGGATCACTGTGAGTTTGAGGCCAGCCTGAGACCATTCTATATCTGCTTCCTTATCTCTCTCTCTCTCTCTCTGCCTCTTTCAAATAAGTCAAAATAAAATACAAAAAATAATAATTTTTGAAAGAAAGTAGGGTCTCAAAGAAAGCTCAGCCTGATCTGGAATTCATTACAGTCTCAGGGTGTCATTAACTCATGGTGATCCTCCTTCCTCTGCCCTTCTGAGTGTTGAGATCAAAGATGTGCATCATAGCCGGGCATGGTGGCGCATGCCTTTAATCCCAGCACTCTGGAGGCAGAGGTAGGAGGATCACCATGAGTTCAAGGCCACCCTGAGACTACATAGTTAATTCCAGGTCAGCCTGGGCCAGAATGAGATCCTACCTCAAAAAAAAAAAAAAAAAAAAAAAAAAAAAAAAAAAGATGTGCATCATCACACCCAGCCTTTTTTGTTTGTTTAAAAAAAAATTTAATGTTTTATTTATTTGAGAGAAAGAGAGAGAGTGAGAATGGGCACACCACGACCTCTAGCCACTGCAAACAAACTCCAGACACCTGTGCCATCTTGTTCATCTGGCTTACATGGGTACTGGAGAATCAAGCCTGGGTCCTTAGGCTTTACAGGCAAGTGACCCAATTGCTAAGCCACCCCTCAGTCCCTAAAATATTTTATTTATTTATTTATGAGAGAAAGAAAGAGGTAGAGAGAAAGAGAGAATGTGAATGGGTGCACTATGGCCTCTAGCCACTACAAACAAACTCCACATGCATGCACTACCTTGTGCATCTGGCTTTACATGGACTAGGGAATTAGACACAGGTCCTCAGGCTTTGCAGGCAAGTGTCTTTAACTGCGAAGTCATCTCTCCAGCTCCACTTGTTAATTTCTATTTTTTTCTTTTTCTTTCTTTCTCTCTCATTTTTTTTTTGTTTTTTGTTTTTTGTTTTTTGTGGTAGGGTCTCGTTCTAGCCCAGGCTGATCTGGAATTCACTATGTAGTCTCAGGGTGGTCTCAAACTCACAGTAATCCTCCTACCTCAGCTTCCCAAGTGCTGGAACTAAAGGCACACACCCAGCTTAATTTATTGCTATGGTGTTGGGGACTCAAACCAGGGTCATGGGCGTGCTAGGCATTTGCTCTTCAGTGAGCTACATCTTCAGCTCAAGTTGTAATTTTTAAAAAGTCACTATTGCCGGGCGTGGTGACACACGCCCTTAATCCCAGCACTCTGGAGGCAGAGGTAGGAGGATTGTCATGAGTTCAAGGTCTCCCGGAGACTACATAGTGAATTCCAGGTCAGCCTGGGCTAGAGTGAGACCCTACCTCGAACCCCCAAAAAAATGTCACTGTTTAGATATTTTGAGACAGGACCTCAGATAGCCCAAGCTAGCCTTGAACTTGCTATGTAGCCAAGGATAACCTTAAAATCCTGATCCTTCTGCCTCCCAGTTACTGCTATTACAAACACACACCACCAAGCATGGCTGATTTTTTTTTTTTTTTTTTTGAGATAGGATCTCATTATGTAGCTATGGCTACCTTGGAATTTGATATGTAGACCAGACTCGTCTTCAACACCTGAGTGTTAGGGTTCTAGGAATGCACCACCATGCCAGCTTCAAAAGTTTAAGTGTTGGTGTAGAATACCAAACTCACCCCCAGTGTTGGAGAGCTCCATTCTACACGTGGCTTTGCAAGAGGCCGGTTTCTTGTTGCGTTTTGATCATTCTCTGCAGAGAAACAATCACCATCTCATCATCACCATATTCCTTCTGTGACCAAAAATAAACTTACCCAGACAGGGTCATCCACTAAGAGAAGTGGCTGTTGTGGAGAGCACGTGCCAACTTCATAGGGCGATTGTTGCCTTTTGCTATTCCATCGTGGTTGGTATGGTAAAATAAAGAAAAGATGGCTGTAAAAAAAAAATCAGAGGGACTCTGTGTCTTGAACTGAGATGGCCTCCTTAGTTTGCCCTTGCACAGTTTAGCACCAGTGCCTTATTGATTAGAATTAGGAAGTTAATAAGGTTTGGGCTAATTAATCAGATGGGTAGGGACTGGAACTGCACTGCAAGGCTTAATCAAGTCATCAGAGCTCTCAAGCCATGAAGAAGGTAATTAAAGGAAAAGGATGCCTGTTATATAGTAACAGGAGCCCAGGAGAGGACAAGAGCAAGATAGAGAACCTCCATTTTCTTCCATCCACTCTCCTCATATAAATCAGTCCCAATGATCACCGTGCATTGCTCAGCTTCCTATCAGAGAATTAAGTTGAATGAATTTATAAATCACTTCATTGGGTCATTTACTTGCCCTAGACCAAATGCCAATGAAACTGTACTTATGGATAACAAATACAGTCTTTGCAGGTTCTGCAGAAATGAGTTCCTTAGGATAACCTGCAGTTATCATTAAGGATTGCAGTCATTCTGACTTATAAGCAATAAATAATTCAGTAGTTGATCTTTCAACAGAATCTGAATGCCCTGCCACCAAATCTCATACCAGACACTGTCCTGTTGACCTTAGAAAAGATGCTTATTTATTCAGGTGCATTTATTTGTTGGGCGTCAGTCCACACACACTGCTCCTTCTCAAAATACCTTCTTGCAGCATTCTGAAACTCAGCTGGGAAAGGATTGGGGATGGTATGAAGGTGAGGAAGACGCATGGAGTGAACACAGAGGTGATTGTGTGGGACCTAGGCACTATCACACGTGGAGTGGATGCTTCTTAAGTCAGGGAGAGAGAGCTAGTCTAAGTGGCTCTGATCTTATAATCAAGAGGGCATCAGCAAGCCAGTATGATAATTTGAGGACTATCCACAGGAGCTCAAGAAGAGTCTATAGGTTCCAAGCTCCATGAAAAACAAGAGTCCTTGTGATGAAAAGATGAGATGCGCCACCTTTACCACATCTACCAGGGTCTAGAAATTGTGGAGGGCATATTACAACTTATGATAAAAAAAATTAAATAAATCCTGACACATGCTGTAATACAGATGAACCTTGAGTGTAATAATAAGTGAAATAAGCCAGTTACAAAGATACGGTATGATTCCTCTACACTAGCTGTCTAGAATTCCGCGGCATGCTGGCTGCTAGGGCCTGAGGGAGAGTTGATTGTTTAATAGTAAGAATTTCAGGTGGGCAAGATGAGTTCTAGAGGTGGGTGGTGGGAATGGTTGCTGTCCTGGAAATGGTAGTGAGGGAGGGTAGAATTTTACCTGAAGGTAAAAAACACAGGAGAATTTGCACTTGCTAGCAATCCAAGATGATCTGACTTCTTATCTTTTGCCTAGTTCCCTAAGAGACCTGTTTTTCCACAATCAGGACCCCTCCTGGGAGGGAGGTCTTTCATAGGATTTAAACATTGAGGTTGGTCAAGTTCGGCCCCCAGAACTTGGTGCCAGAGCTAATCTCTTCCTGAGACAGGCCCTAGCCCTAACCAACCAGCTGGCCCTTTGGTTCACCTGGCCCAGAAGACAGCCCCCCCCCTAAGGTTATAAATACCTTTGCAAGGGCATGGCAGCTTCTCTGAGCACTTGTGAACTTCCAGCTATCAGTGAGGTTTTCCTTCAGGCTCAGGCCCAGCCTGAAGGGTACCCCCTAACCCTTACTCTGCAAATGGGTTCTTTACCTCCTCCTGCTCCCCACATGACAGGAGCTCTTTGTACTTTCTTTTTTCTTTCCGTGCTCTTTTTCCAGATCCATATCTGGTCACATGGACTCCTGCACTACACGAGGCCCACATGGGCTCTTGGGATCTACGTGGTGTACTTCTCTTCTCCTCACTTTATCTCTCTTTACTTTCCAGCCTTCTCCTTTCCTTTTCAAAATCTGAATAAAAGGTGGTGTTTTAAAAATAACTCACTGAACATGGTAGTGCACACCTTTAATCCCAGCACTTGGGAGGGAGAGGTAGGTGGATCACTGTGCGTTCTAGATCACCCCAAGACTACATAGTGAATTCTAGGTCGGCCTGGGTTAGAGAGTGAGACCTTAAAAAAAAAAAAAAATTCTCAGAGCCAGGTGTGGTGGTGCACATCTTTAATCCCAGCCCTTGGGAGGCAGAGGTAGGAGGATCACTGTGAGTTCAAAGTCACCCTGAGACTACACAGTGAATTCTAGGTCAGCCTGGGTTAGAGTGAAGCCTTACCTCAAAAAACAAATACATCCACATACTTGGGCTTCAAGATCACTGAGAAATCCTTTTGGAGCTGATCTGAAAGCTTCCTCCATGTAGACCAGCTGACAGAAAGCTGGAAAAAGCTATGTTACATGCAGTTCATGGGAGAAAGAGAAATCACTACTGAAGATACTCAACAGTGGTCATTGCAAGCCTTAAATTTGGCCAGCCAGGCCAAATAAGCCAATGGGTGCAACAGTGGCATGTCTGTTATGGGGGAAACCAACCACTCTCTAATTGGACTGGAGGCCTCTCTATGGGAGAGAATACATCCCTGATACTGAAAAGCTACAACAGGGGTAGTCATGAGACCTAGGGGTATAATGTCTGCTGGTGTCTGGTTAAATGTATAAAGTATGTTCACCAAACTGACCAGTAAGTACTTCTTTTAATGTGCATACCCATATATTAATGCTACTCTCACTTTTGGTTAGAGAAGCTTCTCTTTTTAGATGGCAGTGACCTTGGGATGACTCAGAAGGCACCATGGTGCTGAGAAGAAGGGACAGAGGAGTGCTCAGCACTGAGACATCTCAAACCCACCTTCCAAGGCTCAGGGTCCATTGTGGAAGAGGTGGCAGAAAGAATGTAAGACTGAAAGGAAGAGTAGGACTCCTTATAATGTGCTCTTCCAGGCAAAAAATGGCCTGGATATCCATGACCTCACAGTGCCTGACACTACCTACACAAGACCATCATAATGGGAAGAAAAGATCATCACATCAAAACAAAAGAGACTGATTGAGAGGGGGAGGGATATGATGGAGAGTGGGTGTAACAGACAGCTTCAGGTTCGCTGAGATGAACTTCCAGACCAGTCACGGTTATGGAGGAAGGGATATTAATTAAAGCTTACAGATCCAGGGGAGGTTCCATAATGGCAGAAAAAGCTGGCCTGCTTTCACAGTTCCAAACACAGGGAGAGCCAAGCTAAAAGCCACACAGCACAACACACTTCAGGAACTCCAGCTAGGCACACTTTGCATATCTTTATATTGAAATCCCAAACCCATCACCACACCTTAAGATCCACCCAGAGACACTGCCTCCAGCCAAGTAGCTGCAGATGCAAAAACTATAAACTAATAAAACACTAAATATATTGAGGGCCATCTATTCAAACTACCATAGTGGGAAAGATGGAGAGAGGGGCAAGTGGGGGGGGGAGAGGGAGAGAATAACCATTGGATATTATCTACAATTATGGAAGTTGTACAAAAAAAACTTAAAAAACCAAATACAAACAACAAAAAAGCATAGATTAGGGCAGAAAAAATAGGAAGCACTCAGTATTAATTAATTCACATTCTCACAGTCTGTTCTAGAAGAGGAAAGGAGGAAGGAAAGGATTTAGAGAGAGAAAGGGGGAGACAAGAAAGGGAAAACTGCAGGCTGGAGAGATGGCTTAGCAGTTAAGGCGCAAGCCTCTGAAGCCTAAGGACCCAGGTTCGATTCTCCAGGTCACACATAAGCCAGATGCACATGGTGGCACATGCATCTGGAGTTCATTTGCAGTGGTGTGGCCATTCTCCCTCTCTCTCTCTTCCTCTCCGTGTCTCTAATAAATAAATAAATAAATAAATAAATAAATAAAATTTTAAAAAAAGGGGGGGGTCTGGAGAGATGGCTTAGTGGTTAAGCACTTGCCTATGAAGCCTAAGGAGACTGGTTCAAGGCTCAATTCCCCAGGACCCACATAAGCCAGATGCACAAGGTGGTGCATGCATCTGGAGTTCATTTGCAGTGGCTAGAGGCCCTGGTGTGCCCATTTTCTCTCTCTCTCTCTCTCTCTCTCTCTCTCTGCCTCTTTCTCTCTCTGTCTGTCACTCTCAAATAAATAAATAAAAATTTAAAAAATTCTTTAAAAAAAGGGGGGGGGGATCTGCCGGGTGTGCTGGTGCATGCCTTTAGTCCCAGCACTTGAGAGGCAGAGATAGATGTACCACCAAGAGTTTGAGGCCATCCTGAGACTACATAGTGAATTCCACGTCAGCCTGGGCTAGAGTTAGACCCTACCTCAAAAAACCAAATAAATAAATAAATAAAATTAAAATTAAAATAAAAATCATTCACTTGAATCTGGAATTGTTAATTCTTTGGTTAGTTTGCAGATATGAACTCAGGGCTTGGAGTCCAGTAAGCACCCCAGATCCCCAATTTTCCCCATTACAGTAGCTGGTTAATTTTGTTACATGTGTTTGAGTACAATAAAAAAAATGAAAAGCCATTTAAAAAAAGAACATTCCAGTGGAGTTGGGATAGCCAGTTTGCAGGGTATGGATGGAGTGCAGTCCCCCCCCCTTTTTTGCTTTGTTTTTTCAAGGTAGGGTCTTGCTATAGCCTAGGCTGACCTGGAATTCACTATTTGGTCTCAGGGTGGCCTCGAACTCTTGGCAATACACCTACTTCTGCTGGGATTAAAGGCGTGTACCCCCATGCTTTTTTTGTCTCCCCCTTTCTTTCTCTAAATCCTTTTCTTCCTCCTTCTGTCTTCTAGAACAGTCTGTGAGAACATGAATTAATTAGTACCTGAATACTTCCTATTTTTTCTGCCCTAATCAACTCTTTTTCGTGGTTTGTATTTTTCATTTTGAGTTAGGGTTTCACTCTAGCCCAGGCTGACCTAGAATTCACTGTGTAGTCTCAGGGTGACCTTGAACTCACAGTGATTCCTCTACCTCTGCCTCCCTAATGATGGGATTAAAGGAGTGTAACACCATGACTGGCCCAGTCAACTCTTTGAGTCTTTGAGTACATCTACAAGTTACAAAATCTTTTTAAAAATATTTTATTTTATTTTTATTTATTAGAGACAGAGAGAGGGAAAGAGAGAGAGGGAGAGGGAGAGGAAGAATGGGCATGCCTGGACTTCTAGCCACTGCAAATGAACTCCAGATGTATGTGCCCTCTTGTGCATCTGGCTTATGTGGGACATGGAGAATCGAACTGGGGTCCTTAAGCTTCGCAGCATGTGCCTTAACCGCTAAGTCATCTCTCCAGCCCTACAAAATCTTTTAAGAATGTAATGGGGGACTGGAGGACTGGCTCAGTGGATAGAGTGTTTGGCACACAAGTATGAGGACCTAATTTCAGACGCTCTATTAGTCAAGGTTCATGATAGGATCAGAAGTGATAGGATGAATACAGGTTACAAAAGAGAGGCCGAGAACCCCACAGCTATACTCAGTTCACGAGGCTAGATGCTTCTGTGATCCGAATCTGAGGCTGAAGGCCTGGAACATTTCCTGAGAGACAATGGTTTTCAGTCTACATCACAAGGCTGAAGAAACTGGGTTCCTGTGGCTGCTGTCTATGAAGGATGGCAGCAACCGAGTTGACATACTCACCAGCAGCAAGTAAGGGCAAGCAGGGCATGGTGGCACACACCTTTCAACAGCAGAAAAAATAAATAAAAGAAGAGGAGGAGGAAGAGGAGGAGGAGGAGGAGGAAGTGTAGCAGCAACAGCAAGGGCAGACAGCCAAAAAAAGAGGGGGGCTGCACTTTCCTGGAACCCCTCTACCTAGACTGCCACTGGAAGGACTGCCCATTCTGGGGACAAGTCTCCCCCCTCCTTGGTAAATCCTTCCTGGAAATGCTCTCACAGATCTGCCAAAGAGGTGAGTCTCTTACTTGATTCCTGATCCAATCAGGCTGACAATAAAAATTAACCATCCAGACTCCCAATACTCATAAAAGCTGGGCATGATCACGTGCACCTGTTATCCCAGCATTGAGGAGACAGACGGGAGCATGCCCACAAGGTATCTGTCACAGAAGAAGTGAGAAACAATCTAATATCTATTAATAAAGCGAAGTAATTTATAATACTCACAGGAATATTAGCCTGACTAGAAAGCAAAAAAGCATGCTATATAAAAATATTTTTGAGGGCTGGAGAGATGGCTTAGCAGTTAAGGTGCCTGCCTGGTAAGCCTAAAGAATTCTGGTTTGATTGTCCAGGTCCCACGTTTAGCCAGATGCAGTGATGCAAGGGCACAATGCCACGCTTGCCCAGAAGGGGCTCATGTATCTGGAGTTCATTCACAGTGGCTGAGAGGCTGCTGGGGTGCACCCATTCTCTCTCACCCTCTGCCTCTTCCTCTCTCTCTCTGACTCTTTCATATATATATTTTTTGTTTTGTTTTTTGAGCCAGTGTGGTAGTTTACACCTTTAATCCCAGCACTTGAGACACTGAGGTAGGAGGATTGCCATGAACTTGAGGCCACTCAGGCTTCAGGGTGCTCTGGGTCAGCCTGGGCTAGAATGAAAACTTTACTTCAGAAAATGCAAACAGCCAGGCATGGTGGCACACACCTTTAATCCCAGTGCTCGGGAGGCAGAGGTAGGATTGCCAAAAGTACAAGGCCACTCTGAGAAACCTAGTGAATTCCAGGTCAGCCTGGGCTGAAGCAAAATCCTACCTTTTGGAAAAAAAAAAAAAAAAAAAAAACCACAAACAGTGCTAAATCTGACAGCACAGGCCTGCAATTCCAGCTACTTAAGAGGCTGAGGCAGGAGGATGACAGATTCAAGACCTGCCTGAGCTACAGAGTGAGTTGAGGCCCAATCTTGGGTTACATAATTCCAGGCTAGCTTGTCTCACAAATGGGGTTAAACTGGGCATGGTGGCCCATGCTTTTAATCCCAGCACTCAGGAGGCAGAGGTAGGAGGATTGCTCTGAGAGTACATAGTGAATTCCAGGTCAGCCTGGGCTAGAGTAAGACCCTACCTCAACCCCCCCAAATAATAAATAAATAAATAAATAAATAAATAAATAAATAAATATTTTTTTAAAAGGTGGGCTGGAGGATGGCTTAGTGGTTAAGGTGTTTGACTGTGAAGCCTTAGGACCCAGGTTCGATTCCCCAGTACCCACGTAAACCAGATGCATAGATGGTGCATGCATCTGGAGTTTGTCTGCAGTGGCTGGTGGCTCTGGTATGTCCATTCTCCCTGACTTTCTTTCTCTCTCTCTCTCTGCTTGCAAATAAATAAATTAAATAAAGTAGAAAACGGGCAGGGGGAGGGGGGCTGGAGAGATGTCTCAGCGGTTAAGGCACTTGCTTACACAGCCTAATGACCAGGTTCGATTCCCCAGTACTAACATCAAGCCAGATGCACAAAGTAGTGCATGTATCTGGAGTTTGTTTGCAGCAGCTGGATACCTTGGTGTGCCCATTCTGTCATCCTCTCTTCTATCTCTCTCTCTCTCTCTCTCTGCTTGCAAATAAATAAATTAAAATTACATATGTATATAAACAGGGTGGCATATAGTCGTGGTAGTAGCAGTGCTCAGATCTGGTGCCTCCTGTGTGTCCTTGATCAAGTTACTTGACCTCTTTGCACCTCAGTTCCTCAGTGGAGAAATGGGTCTACTGTGAGTACTTTTCTCATCAGCTTATGAAGATTGCCTCAATAATCTGCTGTAGTAGCCATTCCAGAGTGAATGCTGTGTAAGTATTAGCTGTCACTTTCCTATCTGGTCTAAGCGAGGCATTTAAATGTCGTTGCGCTTACTACTGGGCAAATTTTCATCCTGTGCTACGAGGACAGCTGTTGTTCCCCACTGCAGCTTAGGCATGGGGCATTGTGCCACACTTGTTGGTAGAATTCTAAGCACTGAACATATATTACTGCACGGAGTACACATTCCATCACAGACTAGCTAGCTAGCTGTATTACCCCATCATGCAGGTGATGGAACTGACACAGAAGAAAAGTCTTTTTCCCCCTTAGTGTCTGGGTATTTTCGTGTTCCTGGTATCTTACCCCAAGAATTGAAGAAAGGTGCACACAAATAGAAAAAGAGCAGGGAATTTTATTAAAAACAAAGGAATTGAACACTGCCCAAGGGGGGCAGTGGGCCACCCCTCAGAGCAGAAGAGGCCCTGGTTTCTGCCTGGGCTTATTTTTTTTTAAGGAGTCCATGAAAAGGTGGGGTTGCTTGCTTAGGGGCACAATTTGGGTGCTTCTTCTTCTTTCTTTTTTTCAAGGTAGGTCTCACTCTAGCTCAGGCTGACCTGGAATTCACTTTGTACTTTCAGGGTAGCCTCGAACTCATGGCAATCCTCCTTCCTCTGCCTCCCGAGTGCTGGGATTAAAGGTGTGCGCCACCATGCCCAGCCCCTGGGTGCTTCTTTATTTCAATTGACAGACTTTAGTTATATGGTTTGCTCTACTGTGTATGTTCCTTGAGTTATACTGGTTTTTTTTTTTTTGGTTTTTCAAGGTAGGGTCTCACTGTAGCCCAGGCTGACCTGGATTTCACTCTGTAGTCTCAGGATGGCCTTGAACTCATGGTGATCTTCCTACCTCTGCCTCCTAAGTGCTGGGATTAAAGGCGTGACCACCAC
This sequence comes from Orientallactaga sibirica, assembly GCA_036365145.1. Taxonomy (NCBI): domain Eukaryota; kingdom Metazoa; phylum Chordata; class Mammalia; order Rodentia; family Dipodidae; genus Orientallactaga; species Orientallactaga sibirica. The sequence continues at coordinate 25,703,156 of JAEOAD010000003.1, forward strand.
CACACCCGGCTCATTTTTTTTTTTTTTTTTGAGACAGTATCTTGCCTCAGTTTCCAAGTAATGTGATTACAGACTTGAGCTACCATATGTGGTCTGGCTCCCTTTTCTTCTAAGATAACTCTCCATTGAATAGGTTGGGCTGGTGCAGAAAAGCATCCAACGAGGAGTTGTTATTTTTGAGACAGGGTTGCTCTATGTAACCCAGCTGGTCTAAAAACCCCTCATGATCCTCCTACCTCAGCAATGCTGAGATTAGCCTATATCTACAATCCCAGCACATGGGAGGTGGAGGCAGGAGGGTCAGGAGTTCAGGGTCATCCTCAATTACACAGTGAGTTCAAGGCCTGCCTGGGCTACACAAGACCCTATCTCAAAACCAGAAATATACACAAGCAAACAAAAAATTCAACTGCGATGGCCTGCCTTAAAAAGTCTGCTGGTTTTTTTTTTTTTTTTGAGACAAGGTCTCATCTGTAGCCCAGACTGGCCTTGAACTCAAGATGATCCTCCTGCCTCTGCCTCCTGGGTGTTGGGATGCTCAGACATGTGAATGCCGATGGCATCTGAATCAAGCTGCAAAGGGAATGAGCCTGCTAGGCAGACAGAGCATCACAAAAAGGAAGTCTGGTGAAGTGCTGATTCCATCGACTTCCTCCCTGGTGGGAAGGCAGCCATGCAAAAGGTGTGTGAGGCCTGTGGCAATTCTGCCAGGTCCTTGCTGGGGTCTGCAGCTGGTGGGTAGAACCTTCACATTGTCTCCCTGCTGAAAGTACAGGTCACATCACTCACTAACACATCTATTTCTTTTCTTTTTCCTTTTCCTTTCCTTTCCTTTCCTTTCCTTTCCTTTCCTTTCCTTTCCTTTCCTTTCCTTTCCTTTCCTTTCCTTTCCTTTCCTTTCCTTTCCTTCCCTTCCCTTCCCTTCCCTTCCCTTCCCTTCCCTTCCCTTCCCTTCCCTTCCCTTCCCTTCCCTTCCCTTCCTTCTTGCCTTGAACTCATGGTGACCCTCCTACCTCAGCCTCCCAAATTCTGGGATTAAATGTGTGTGCCATTACACCTGGCCATATTTCTTTTTCAAGATGTGAAATGAGTCTGTGTAAAAGAGGGATTATCTCTTGAAAAATACAGCTGTGAGACCCATTTATTAAGATGTTCATGCAAATCATTATTAGATAATTTGAAGTTTTGGTAATGGGAGTGTCTGTGACTGGGATAATTCATGCATAAGTTATTTCCTTACACGCTTGCATACAAAGACCCATTCCTTTTGAATTCCAATTATCAGAAAATTGATCACATGCCAAAAAGTGACAGATTAATTGTACCAGAAATCCAAATGTCTAAGGGACTGACATCTGCAGAACAAGTAGTGCTTCCACGTTTGGGTGGAGAGGAACCATGCAGGTTCCTAGACATGTCTTATATTGGTAAAGTTATTATTGAGGGTGGGGTACAGTGGTACAGTTATTATTGAGGGTGGGGTGGCAGTACAACCATGCAGGTTCCTAGACATGTCTTATAGTGGTACAGTTATTATTGAGGGTGGGGTGGCAAGTACAGTGGCAGCCAGGAACTAGGAATGTGGTTCAGCAGGAGAGCTCTTGCCAACACTTCTGGCATTTTTTTTTGTTTTTGTTTTTGTTTTTTTGAGGTAGGGTTTCACTCTATCCCAGGCTGACCTGGAATTCACTATATAGTCTCAGGGTGGCCTTGAACTCACAATGATCCTCCTACCTCTGCCTCCCTGAGTGCTGGGAGCATTTTTAAAAATATATCTTAAGCTGGGCGTGGTGGCACATGCCTTTAATCCCAGCACTCGGGAGGCAGAGGTAGGAGGATCACCATGAGTTCAAGGCCACCCTGAGACTACAGAGTGAATTCCAGCTCAGCCTGGACTAGAGTAAGACCCTACCTTGAAAAACCAAAAAAAATTTTTTTTGTTTATTTTTATTTATTTGAGAGCGACAGAGAGAGGGAGAGGGATAGGGAGAGGGAGAGGGAGAGAGAGAGAGAGAGAGAGAGAGAGAGGGAGAGAGAATGGGCGGACCAGAGCCTCCAACCACTGCAAATGAACTCCAGATACATGTCACCTTGTACATCTGGTTTATGTGGATACTGGGGAATCAAGCCTCCAACTGGGGTCCTTAGGCTTCACAAGCAAGCACTCAACCACTAAGCCATCTCTCCAGCCCTTAAAAATATTTTTTAAACTATTTTATTTATTTATTGGAGAGAAAGAGAGCTAAAGAGGCAATTAGATAAAGAGAGAATGGGCATGCCAGGGCCTCCAGCCACTGCAAACAAACTCCAGACCCATGCACTGAAAGGATAAACAGAATAGTTACAAAGTAAAAGTATATAGATAGAAATGTAAAAAATGTAAGCAAGAAATGCCCAAACTAAAGTAATGCCATGACAGGCTCTAAGGATATTCACAGGCCTGAGTTTCTATTTCTGGGCTGAGCTGACACAGCATTTTTGCAGTTACTGGAAAACCCCCCAAACTGCCCAGTACCCAAAATAATCCGTGAAATGAGCCAGTCAGAAGAAACCAAGCAAATGTTATACATACTTGTGGGCCTCAAATTATAGATAAGTTGGCTCAAAATGCCATAGTAACCACATAACCAATGAGCATACTACATGTACATTATTTTTAATTGTTAACCAATCATGTTATAAATTCTCCTCTCCTTTGTTTGAATCCAAAAGCTGCCCTGATTCTACCCTTGGGGCCTCTAGTCCTCTACCCCTGTGTGGCGTATGACTGGGGGCCCCAGCGTGCTGGAATAAAATTCCTCTTGCTGTTTGCATCAAGACCGTTTCTCGTGAGTGTTTTGGGTGTTGCCTTTCCCGAGACAGAGCCCGGGGAGTCCTCACTTCCAGGGTCTTACAGCACCACTTTGTGCATCTGGCTTATGTGGGTACTGGGGAATTGAACCTGGGTCCTTAGGCTTTGCAGACAAGTACCTTAACTGCTAAGTCATCTCTCCAGCCTCTTAATATTTTATATTTATTTATTTATTTTTATTTATTTATTTATTTATTTATTTATTTGAGAGAGGGGGAGAATGAGCATGCTAGGGGCCTCTAGCCACTGCAAACAAACTCTAGACACATGTGCCACCATGTGCACCTGGCTTACGTGGGTTCTGCAGAATTGAACTTGGGTCCTTATGCTTCAAAGGCAAACACCTTAACCATTAAGCCATCACTCCAGCCCCTTTCCCCCCCTTTTAAAAGATTTATTTTTATTTATTAGACACAGAGCGAGAAAGAGACAGAGAATGGGCACAACAGGGCCTCTAGCCAATGCAAACAAACTCCAGCTGCATGCGCCACTTTGTGCATCTGGCTTATGTGGGACCTGGAGAATTGAACCTGGATCCTTAGGCTTCACAGGCAAGTGCCTTAACCACTAAGCCATCTCCCCAGCCCACCTCCTTTATTTTATTTTATTTTATTTTATTTTATTTTTAATTTATTTATTTATTAATTTATTTTTAGGTAAGGTCTTGTTCTAGGCCAGGCTGATCTGGAATTTACTCTGTAGTCTCAGACTGGCTTCAAACTCACGATGATCCTCCTACCTCTGCTGGGATTAAAGGTGTGCACCACCACACCCCACTACTCCCTGGCATTTTTATATGGGCTCTTTACCCATTGAACGATATCCTCAGCCCTAATATGATTTTAATATGCCCATGTGCTCTTAGGCCCCTTCACACACATGCAAAACAACAATAACACTATAGACAGTTCCCAACCCTGGTTAGGTTACCTAACTTTCCCAGAGGTTCATAGTTCTTGCATAGTCAAGGCACAAAGATCAAAGCCAGGAAGTTAACAATGCAAATAAGGAAAGATGGAGACCAGAGACACTGCCCCTTCTCCTGTTCTGGGAACAAGAATTAGAGAGAGAGTCCACCACCTTCTTCTCTCTCTTTTCCGAAGTATGGTCTCACTGTAGTCCAGGCTGACCTGGAATTCACTCTGTATTCTCAGGTTGGCCTTGAACTCACAGCAAACCTATCCCTGCTGGGATTAAAGGCATGCAGTACCAGGCCCAGCATTGTTTTTTTTTTTTTTTTTTTTTTTTTTGGTTTTTCGATGTAGGGTCTCACTCTTGCTCAGGCTGACCTGGAATTCACTATGCAGTCTCAGGGTGGCCTTGAATTCATGGCAATCCTCCTACCTCTGCCTCCCGAGTGCTCGGATTAAAGGTGTTTGTTTACTTTTTAAAAAAATTTTTAAAGTGATTTTACTTATTTTTGGAGAGAGAGACAGAGAGGGAGAAGAAGACAGAATGGGCGCGCCAGCAGTCTCAGCTGCTGCGAACGAAAACCAGACGTGTGCGCCCCCTTGTGGTCAAGTGCGGCATTGCGCCCTAGCGTCACTTTGCATCTGGCTAAACATGGGACCTGGAGATTGGAACCCAGTTCTTAGGCTTAACAGGCAGGTGCCTTAACCACTAAGCAATCTCTCCAGCCCTTGTTTACTTTTTATAATGATTTCTAACAGGCAGTAATCCTCCTGCCTCAGCCTCTGGAGTGCAGAAATTGCAGGCGTGGGCTCCCAGGCTGAGCTGATGCACCACCTCTTTATGGGCATGTGAGGACTACTCAGAAAGGCCTTTGTACTTGGCTTAATGCTCTGCTGCTGGCAAAGTCTTAACATTCTTAGTAAGTGTACCCAGCATGGGTCCACCCCATCAGGAGGTCAAAGGAGATGCTGAACACTCAAAAGTTCATTCTCCGCTTCCTTCCCAGTTTAGCTTGGCTTCTCCAGACCTCTGAGTCCATAGCATGGTCGCAGATCCAGGAAGAGCCCTGAAAGCCAGCAAAGCAGTCCCAGGCAGAATGTGAATTGCTCTTAGACTAGCTTTGGGAATTAGCATTTAGAAAGCAGGCAAGAGGAGAAAACAGAAAAGTGCCCAGTGTCCAAGAGGAAGAAAGCTGTAGAGAAGACACCCTCTGAGTTCCCTGGCCAACTGCACCAATATGAAATGGGAATTTTGAGATTCTGCAACGGTGTGTTAGGGGTCCAAGAAAGTCCTTGAATTCCAGGAACTAGGCATCTTTCTTTCTTTCTTTCTTTCTTTCTTTCTTTCTTTCTTTCTTTCTTTCTTTCTTTCTTTCTTTTTCTTTCTTTCTTTTTCTTTCTTTCTTTCTTTCTCTCTTTCTTTCTCTCTCTCTCTTTCTTTCTTTCTTTCTTTCCTCTCTTTCTCCCTCCCTCCCTCCCTCCCTCCCTCCCTCCTCCTTCCTTTCTTCCCTTTCTTTCTCTCTCTCTCTCTTTCTTTCTTTCTTTCTTTCTTTCTTTCTTTCTTTCTTTCTTTCTTTCTTTGAGGGAAAGAGGCAGAGAGATAGAGAGTGAATAGGGCACACCAGGGCTTCCAGCCACTGCAAAGGAACCCCAGCAGCTTTTAGAGGCAAAGGAAAGACCCAATTGGTTTGCAGATTTTCAGGGCCTATCCCAGAGCCAGCCTACCTGAGCCTGATCATTTGGGCCTTCTATCTAGGTAGAGTGCTAGACTATGGATAGCAGGGGCACTGTAGATCAGTTTCCATCAGACACAAGTTCCTTTTCTTCTCTTCTCTTTTCTTTTCTTTTCTTCTCTTCTCTTCTCTTCTCTTCTCTTCTCTTCTCTTCTCTTCTCTTCTCTTCTCTCCTCTCCTCTCCTCTCCTCTCCTCTCCTCTCTTCTCTCTCTCTTCTCTCTTCTCTTCTCTTCTCTTCTCTTTTCTCTTCTCTTCTCTTCTTTTCTTTTTTTTCTTTCTTTTTTGGTTTTTCAAGGTAGGGTCTCACTCTAGCCCAGGCTGACCTGGAATTCACTATGTAGTCTCAGGGTGGCCTCAAACTCATGGCAATCCTCCTACCTCTGCCTCCCAAGTGCTGGAATTAAGGCGTGTGCCACCATGCCAGGCCACAAGTTCCATTTCTGCCAAGAGGTCTGTTCTTGTGTCAGGGCGAGGTGGTCTTTGGGGTGGCATCTCCTGGTTCTTTCTGGGCCTCAGTCTCTAACTGAAACTACCTAAAAGGAGCTAGCTTTCTCCTATCCTCCTTCAGTATGGAAAACCAAGTCAAAAGCCTGTGGCTTGGAAGTTAATAGACCCAACAGGGAAGCTTATGTTGTTTTCTGCCTAAATGGAGAGGTTCTGAGAGGGGGTCCAATCAGGGTGACAGGACCCCTGAAAGTAAAAAAAAAAAAAAAAAAAAAACAAAAAGGAGGAAAATCTGCACTTGCTAGACATCAAAGATGATCTGACTCTTTTTTAAAAAAAATTTATTTTATTTTATTTTTGGTATTTTGAGGTAGGGTCTCACTCTAGCTCAGGCTGACTTGGAATTCACTATGTAGTCTCATGGTGGCCTCAAACTCACAGCAATCCTCATACTTCTACCTCCTGAGTACTAAAACTAAAGGTGTGCGCCACTACACCCAGCTTGACTCTCCCCTCTTTTTTTTTTTTTTTTTTTTTTTGGTTTTCAAGGTAGGGTCTCATTCATTCTAGCTCAGGCTGACCTGTAATTCACTCTGTAGTGTCAGGGTGGCCTCAAACTCACAGTGATCCTCCTGCCTCTGTCTCCCGAGTGCTGGGATTAAGGGCGTGCACCACCACACCTGGGCTTTTTTTTTTTTTAAAGATAGAATAAGAATGCATGTGCGCACTCGTGTGAGAGAGAGAGAGAGAGAGAGAGAGAGAGAGAGAGAGAGAGAGAGAGAGAGAGATTTGGTGTACCAGGGCCTCAGCCACTGCAATCAATTCTTGGGCCACCTAGTGGGCATGTGTGACCTTGTGCTTGCCTCACCTTTGTGCATCTGGCTTATGAAGGATCTGGAAAGAGATCGAACCTGGGTCCTTTGTTGCAGGCAAGTGCTTTAACTTCTAAGCCATCTCTCCAGCTCCTATCTGACTTCTTATCTCTTGCCTAGTTCGCTAGACCTGTTTTTCCACAAATAACCAGGACCTCTCCTGGGAGGGAGGTCTTTCATATGATTTAAACATTATGGTTGTTCAAGTTCAGCCCCAGAACTTGGTGTCAGGGATAGCCTCTTCATGAGACAGCCCCTAGCCCTATCCAAGTAGCTGTCTCTCTGGTTCACCTGAGCCACTATAAGGTTATAAATACCTTCACAAGGGGAGGTCAGGCTCTCTGACCACTTGGGAACTTCCAGCTGGGGGTGAGTTTTTCTCTCTGCTGGAAGGGACCCCAGCCCTTACTCTTCACATGGCTCCTTTACCCCCCCCAGTTCCCCACATGGCAGGAGCTCCTTGAACTTTTTTTCTCTTTTCTTTACACAGTTTTTCCAGACCCTCCACGTGGGATCTGTAGCCACGCAGGCACCTTTCCTTGGCTCTATACCTCCTTTAATAAATATAATAATTCAATCGTTATTCCTCTCAGTCTTTTTTTATTCAATTGATTAAAATTAGAAACAAGCCTAGTGCTTGGGGTTCAAGGACTTTCCTGGACCTGAGCACCCCGTTATAGTTCTGCCCATCAAAAAGTCTTCTAAATGCATATGTTTAACCCCTTTCTTTGATCAATGCTGTTTTCACCCTTGGTTAGACCCTTGGTTTTTACAGATAGTGGCAAATACTAAGGAGCCCCAAGACCCATCAGAATGACAAGAAGAAAAGCCAAGTGCTTAGCACAAGAGGAGTCATCTCTGTCATATCTACCAGGGCCCAAGAAGCATTCCAGCAGAAGTGGGCAGATTGAATATGAGTGCTACTTTCATGGATAGCCAGAGAACCTTCTCCAGGGAGATGGTGGAGACACTAAGGAGACCACAGATACACCAGTGCTCCTCCTGTGGCTACAGGCACAGCCCTACAGAGGAATCGGTGTGACTTGCGAAGACAAGGAGAAGCCAAGCCTGGTTTACATGTGGATCTTCTCAGTTCATGACTCCAGATAAAGATGGCCATAAGCTACCAGGGAAGTGACCCTGAAAGGGAGAGCAATCTTCCAATGGGAAGTGGTGCACAGACTACATAAAATCTGATGTAATCTGGGCTGCTGTGTTAGCTCAGTGGTTAAAGGAACTTGCCTGCAAAGCCTGCTGGCTTGTGTTCAATTCCCCAGCCACCCACATAAAGTCAGACATAAAAAGTGGCATAAGAATCTGGGCATAGCCATAGATTTTTCCAGTGCAAGGGATGGGATACCTTCCAGTGAGTTATTGGCCAGGGAGGTCCCTGATGCCCCCAAAACATTATAGGCCATTTCTAAGGTTCTTGGTTTCCTACCAGGAATAGATGGTAAGAGCCTATTGCTGAAGACTCCACATGCTTGGGCTGCAAGGTCACTGAGAAATCTTGCTAGAGCTGTGCTATAAGTCTCCTCACTGTAGACCAGCTGACAGAAAGCGCAGGAAAAACTACACTGCATTCAGCTCCATAGGAGAGAGAGAAGTCATCAGTGGAGATGAACAACAGTGGACACTGCAAGCATAAGTTGGGCCAGCCAGGCCAAATGAGGCAACGGGTGCAATAGTGGCATATCTGTTATGAGGGAAACCAGCCACTCTCTAATTGGACTGGAGGCCCGCTCCATGGGAGGGAATACATGCCTGATACTGAAAACCTATGGCAGGGGAAGTCATGAGCCTTAGGGGTATAATGCCTGCTGGTGTCTGGCTAAATGCATATATTATGCTAACATTACTGCCTGGTAAGCATTTTTCTTAATGTTCATATCCATATATTAATGCCACTCTCATTTTGGTTAGAGAAGATTCTCTTTTCAGATGTTGGTGACCTCTGGGATGACTCAAAAGGCACCACAGTGCTGAGAAGAAGTGACAGAGGAGTGCTCCACACTGAAACAACTCTTCCAAGGCTCAGGTTCTGTTGCAGAAGAGGTGGCAGGAAGAATGTAAGAGCCAAAGGAAGGACAGGACTCCTGACAATGCACTCTTCTAGACACAAAATGGGCTGGATATCCATGACCGTGCAGTGCCTGGCACTACCTACACAAGACCATCATAATAGGAGGAAAAGATGATGACATCAAAATAAAAGAGACTGATTGAAGGGGGAGGGGATATGATGGAGAGTGGCATTGTGAAGGGAAAAGTTGGGGGAGGGAATTATGGTTTCTTGTCTATAATTATGGTAGTTATTAATAATAAAAAATTCTTTAATAAGGGGTGGCTCTGTCTCACAAAGTGAGGGACTATTTAAACGTCAGAAAGGTTCAGATACTGTTCATTGAAACAGAAATAACACCTCAAGGCAAGAATGGATTATACTTTACCCATCCGCAAAATTGTAGTGAGTTACTCTCCTGACATCCATTAGATTTATGCGTTCTGATGTTGGAATACTAAGCTGGGACACTGGCTTGCTAATAGGTCACCTGGGACATTACCTGTGCATGCCTACTCAGATTACTGACCCAGGAAGGAAGGGAAAGGGGGAGGGGTGTCAAGAGTATTTCATAGCATCATGGCAAGACGAAGAAGGCACAGGATGGCTGCCAGTGGGGCAATTAACATGACATCTTCACCAATAACAAAGTGAATACACGCTCTTAACAAGAGCTTATGAACGTTGAGGTTCTGCTCACTGTGCTGAGAGACTATGATAGTGTTAGTCTCCTGGCACTGCACGGCTAAGTTCCACAGATCAAAGCAACAGCCATGCCTCCTTTCACAGTTCTGTACTGTCAGGCTGGCCTCAGACTCACAGCGATTCTCTTACCTCAGCCTCCTGAGTGCTGAACTTAAAGGTAAAGGTAAAATCAACACAATGCCTGCCCCGTCTTTCTTTCAATATTTTATTTATTTATTTTGAGAGAGAGGAAGAGAGATAGAAAAACTGATAGAGAGAATGGGAGCACCAGGGCCTCCAGCAATTGCAAATGAACCCCAGACACATGGCCACCTTGTGTATTTGGCTTACGTGGGTTCTGGGGAATTGAAACTGGGTCCTTTGGCTTTGCAGGCAAGCACCTTAACTACTAAGTCATCTCTCCAGCCCCCCCCTTCTTTTTTTTTTTTTGAGGTAGGGTCTAGCTCTAGCTGGATCAGTCTCAGGCTACTTTTTGAAGTCACAGTGATCCTATCTCAGCCTACACTACACCACCACATCCGGCCTTTTATTTTTATTTTTAAGTGGTAGATACACCAACGGGCACATCAGTAAGATGCAATTACACAGTGGCTCCTTCCAGAGACAGAAGTTGTCCCCACTGGGATGGAAGCTTATTAACCTTGCCCTGGTTGTGGTTGTGAGCTGCCACTCATTTATTATTCATCCTCACCCCCTCTAACCTGGTTCTCTATCCACTTTAAGCTAATGAGACAGCTCTGAAGGCTCTTACAAATACAGGATACTGCTTAGGCACAGTCTGAAGGTCTGCTCCTTGCAAAACCTGGCTGGGGGCCAGGGTATAGCTCCATGGCAGAGTGCTTGTCTAGCATGCGAAAGGCCTTTGGGTCTATACCCATACCCAGCACGATAAAACAAGTCAAATCAACAGCATAGCAGAATTCTGGAGATAAATTAGAAAGATTAGAATTAATTTTTGCATTCTTTTCTTTGTGTGTGTGTGGTAGGGTCTTACTGTAGCTTAACCTGGCGTTGACCTTAAGGCAATCCTTCTACCTTAGTACTCTTCTTTGTTCTCAAAAAAACAAAATCAAAATCTCAAAATCAGGGCTGGAGAGATGGCTCAGCAGCTAAAGGTGCTTGGTTGTCTGTAAAGTCTGATGGTTTGGGTTCAATTCCACATTACCCATGTGTTGTAGTCAGGTTTGCATTGCTGACAGAAATCACCCAACCAAGAGCAGCTTGTGGGAAATAAAGGTTTATGTTGGTTTACAGGCTTGAAGGGAAGCTCCATGATGGCAGGGGAAAACGATGGCATGAGTAGAGGGTGGACATCACCCCTTGGCCAACATCAGGTGGACAACAGGAACAGGAGAGTGTGTCAAACACTGGCAAGAGGAAGCTGGCTATAACACCCATAAGCCCTCCCCCAACAATACACTGCATCCAAGAGGCTTTAATTTCCAATTGCCATCAGCTGGGGAGACTAGCATTTGGAATATCTAAGTTTATGGGGACACCTGAATCAAACCACCACTCCACATAAACCCAGAGGCACAAAGTGGTGCATCTGGAGTTCATATGTAGGAGCAAGAGGCATTGGCTCACGCAGTCTCTCTCTGCTTGGAAATAAATAATAATTATATATATATATTAAGAAAGAGAAGGTCTTCCTAGGTAGCCCTAGCTAACCTCAAATTCTGCCTCAGTGTCCCTGAGTGCTCAGATTGAGAGGGAAATGGGTAGCATGGGTGGGGGCAGAAAGCAGTTAGACAGGAAGGCCAATGGGAGATGGACCTTGATTCCTGTCCCATAGGCTGCGGCTGCTTCACATTGCACATTCACCTGCAGCAGGTGTCTGCAGCAGCTGCCATAGATGTGGAATTACTTGGGTGCACTCAGAGTTTGGGCCCAGCCCCTTAGAGATGCACAGTGTGCTGACTTTGTATGGATCCAGCCTTCCACCCAGGATAAAAAGCCTGGCTGCTCATGAGGCTTTTTAAAAAAATATTTTATTTATTTATTTATTTGATAGAGAGAAAGAGAGAGGAAGAGATGGAGAGAAAGAGAGGATGGGCGTGCCAGGGCCTCTAGCCACTGCACTCGAACTCCAAATGTGTGGGCCATGTTGTGCACATGTGTGACCTTGAGCACTTGCCTCACCTTTGTACATCTGGCTTACGTGGGACCTGGAGAGTTGAACATGGGTCCTTAGGCTTTGCAGGCAAGTAAGTGCCTTATCCACTAAGCCATCTCTCCAGCACTCACGAGGCTTTTTTGTTGTTGTTTTTCAAGGTAGGGTCTCACTCTAGCTCAGGCTGACCTGGAATTCACTATGTAGTCTCAGGGTGGCCTTGAACTCATGGTGATCCTCCTACCTCTGCCTCCGGAGTGCTGGGATTAAAGGCGTGTGCCACCACTCCAGGCTTTATTTTTTTTTTTATTTTTTCAATTATTTTATTTTTTAATTTTTATTTATTTTTGGAGAGAGACATAGAGAGAGACAGACAGAGAGGGAGAGGGAGACAGAGAATTGGCCTGCCAGCAGTCTCTCAGCTGCTGTGATGGAAATCCAGATGTGTGTGCTCCCTTGTGGGCAAGTGCAGCATTGCGCCCTTGTGTCACTTTACATCTGGCTAAACGTGGGACCTGGAGATTGGAACCGGGTTCTTAGGCTTAGCAGGCAGGCGCCTTAACTGCTAAGCCATCTCTCCAGCCCTTTATTTTGGTTTTTCGAGGTAGGGTCTCTCTCTGGCCCAGGCTGATCTGGAATTCACTATGTACTCCCAGGGTGGCCTCAGACTCTCAGGGATCTTCCTACCTCTGCCTCCCGAGTGCTGGGATTAAAGGTGTGCACCACCACGCCCAGCATTCTTTCTCCTTTTCATGTTTCTTTTTTCCCTAGGGCCATGAATATTTACATGGGCCCTTAGGCCATGTGGATGTACCCACTCCAAACTCTTTATTTTATGGGTTTTATGAAATGAAATATTAATTCACTATAATAATCTTTCTCAGTCTTGCTTTATTTCAATTCTCTGGTAAAGCAGACACTAGCTCGGGTTTGGGGTTTGCATTTGAACCCCCAAACAAGTCCCATGTCAGAATTATAGGCTTGTACACCACCACTCTTTGCAGTCTAAAAAAAACTATTGGAAGAAAATTACAGCAATGTAATTTCCAGCACTTATCAGTAGAGGCCACCACATCTCAACATGTCCTTTCCTGCCTATGAGTTAGGGTGAAGCTCTAAGCATTAGCACTGTTTCTAGAGTCAATGAAGAAACCAGACAAATGTGAATACAGTAGGAGGTGGAGGCAAGAGAACCAGGAGTTCAAGGCCAGCCTGGACTACATGACACACTGTCTTAAAAAAAATAAAAATAGGGTGGGTGTGGTGGTACACGGCTTCAATCCCAGGGTTTAGGAGGCAGAGGTAGGAAGATCTCTGTGAGTTTAATGCCAGCCTGGATTGCAAAGCAAGAGCTCACTTTGTAGCCTAACCTAGCCTCACAATCCTCTGCTACCATCTGCTTTCCAAGTGCTGGTATTTCAGGTATGCATGTATCACACGCCTGGCCTCCTGTGTACTTTATTTTTTTAAATTTATTTTTAAAATGTATTTATTTTTTGAGACAGAGAGAAAGAGGCAGATATATATATATAGAGAGAGAGGGAGACAGAGAGAGAGAGATTGGGTACACCAGGGTCTTCAGCATTTGCAAACGAACTCCAGATGCACGCACCACCTTGTGCAGCTGACTTACATGGGTCCTGCAGAATCGAACTTGGGTCCTTTGGCTTTGCAGACAGGCACCTTAACCTGTGTACTTTAAATGGCCTCTAGGTTACTTATAATACATAGTAATTTAAATGATATGCAGATCATTGTTGTACCATATTGTTTTGGGAATAGTGACAAATTAAAAAATCTCAGGTTTGTTCTGTGAAGGCCTAACTTGGGGAGGAATATTTTCTCTGAAGTTGGTTAAATCCTTAGAGCTGGAACCCACAGATACAAAAGCCCAATTGAACAATGCTGCAACCACTCAATTTCTTAAACTATTGCACCTAATAAATAGATGAAAAAATATTTTAAAAATAGGGCTGGAAGCTGGGCATGGTGGTGCATGCCTTTAATCCCAGCATTTGGGAGGCAGAAGTAGGAGCATCACTGTGAGTTCAAGGGCACCCTGAGACTACCTAGTGAATTCCAGGTTAGCCTGAGCTAAAGTGAGACCCTACCTTGGAAAACCAAAATAAATAAATAAATAAATAAATAAATAAATAAATAAATAAATAAATAAATAAAATAAAAAATAAATTAAAATAGGGCTGGAGCACTGACTTAGCAGTTAAGGCACTTGCCTATAAAGCCAAAAGACCCAGGTTCGGTTCCTCAGGACCCACATAAAGTCAGATTCTCAAGGTGGTGCATATGTCTGGAGTTCATTTGCAATGTCTAGAGGTCCTGCTGTGCCCATTCTCTCTCTTTCTACCTCTTTCCTTCAAATAAATAAATAAAATATTTAAACTATTGTGCCTGATTTAAGAATATTCTGGGGGAATGGCCTCACAAGACCTCACCTCTTTCATGTATCTATTGGTAATTAATGGTTGTTGGGAGAGGCAGAGGCATTTTCTTCAGGGATGTTGCCACTAGAAATTTGTCCATGCTTCTATAAAGAACCCCCCCAGGGGTCCTAGTTGGGAAGAGGAAGGGGCTTGGGGAATGGAGTGTAAAATAAGGTAATGAGCCAGGCATGGTGGCGCACGCCTTTAATCCCAGCACTTGGGAGGCAGAGGTAGGAGGATTGCGAGTTTGAGGCCACCCTGAGACTACATAGTTAATTTCAGGTCAGCCTGGACCAGAGTGAAACCCTGCCTTGAAAAACCAAAATAAATGAATAAATGAATAAATAAATAAATAAATAAATAAATAAATAAATAAATAAAATAAGGTAATGAGAAAGGATTATGTGCATGTATTAGAATTGTTGGAGACTTCTGGGTTAGATGGTGTCATACTAGCCACAACAAAGCCACCTGGGTTGGGGCGGGGGAAGAAGCATAAAACAGCAAAATATACTCTTCTACCAAAAAGCGAAGGTTTATAAGGAATTATCAACCTCAGCAGAGAAGCAAGAGTGACCCAGAGCTTCTAGCAAGCAGGCAACCAGCCAGAACTCGCTCTCACCACAGTGCCAGGTCCATGTGCCTACCCAAGCCTGCCTGAGCCACAGGAGAAGCAGGGGAAGGGATTTTCCATTCATACCAACCTCCATGAAAAGTCAAGAAACCTGAAGGGGAAGATGGCAGGGACCAGCTGAGCAGCTGCTGAAGGAGAACACAAATGGGACCAGCTGAGCAGCTCCAGTACAACTCCAGGCATCCTGTACCCTCCCAGCCCCCAACTGCCAGTGCCGCCAAGCACTGGAGAATCAAACAGCATCCAGTACAACCGATCAGAACCCCAGAGCCAGAAACCCAAGCAGCCTAACCAAGTCCACAATGCAACAGAGAGGGATCAATGGGGTCACTCAGCCTTGGTGAGACTGGAAGCCATTCCAACAGGTGACAGGGCCTACTTACACAAAGCCAGGTGCATAGACCTGCACTGGAAGTGCTGATCTCACCTTCCGTGTCAGGGCAGGTTACGTGTTAGATTTCATTGATGACTTCCTCATTGGCTTTACCATTCTCAAATAAGCTGTACTTTGGTGTTCATTATTGTTGCCGTTGATATTTCCTGGTTTATAAGGCCTCTGTCTTTTTCTTCTGTCATTTTTTGGGGCAGGATCTCATTCAACCCTGTAACCCATTTCAGACCAGAAATCTCAGCCTCCTAGTTGAAAGGATCAAGGATTTGGGGTAACACACACCTTTAGGGACTTTTTTTTTTTGGTGGTTTTTCAAGGTAGGGTCTCACTGTAGTTCAGGCTGACCTGGAACTCACTATGTAGTCTCAGGGTGGCCTCGAACTCACGCGATCCTCCTACCTCTGCCTCCCAAGTGCTGGGATTAAAGGCGTGCACCACCACGCCTGGCTTACTTTTAGTGACTTTGATTTTATTAGATTATGTTTGTTATAATTCCCACTCTTGCACAAATACTCCATGCTGGTTTTGATTGAATGTATATAATGCTCAGTTGAATTTTAGAATTTGCCAGTAATTTTCAAGCCTTATGTTTGGCCAGCTAGACCAAATGAGCCAATGGGTACATGGTGGCATGTCTGTTATAGGGGAAACAAATCACTCTCTAATTGTACTGGAGGCCTGCTCCACTGGAGGGAATACATGCCTGCTACTGAAAACCTAGTCAAAAGCTTATGTCAGGGGAGGTCATGAGCCTTAGTGTTGTAATGCCTGCTGGGATCTGGCTAGATGCAAATATTATGCTCACCAAACTGCCCTGTAAGCACTTTTCTTAGTGTTCATACTTGTATGTTAATGCTACTCTCACTTTTGGTTACAGAACCTTCTCTTTTCAGATGTTGGTGACCCGTGGGATGACTCAAAAGGCACCATGGTGCTGAGAACAATCTCAGGGCCAATGTGGAAGAAGTGGTAGAAAGAATGTAGGAACCAAAGGAAGGGTAGGGCTGTTCACAATGCACTCTTCTAGATAAAATGGCCTGGATATCCATGACCTTGCAGTGCCTGGCACTACCTACACAAGACTATCATAAAAGGAAGAAAAGATGATGACATCAAAATAAAAGAGAGACTGATTCAGAGGGGAAGGGGATATGATGGAGAGTGGAGTTGTGAAGGGGAAAGTGGGGGAGGGGAGGGAATTACCATGGTTTATTGTCTTTAATTATAGAAGTTGTCAATAAAGTTTAGGGGGCTGAACATGGTGACACATAAAAATAAAAAGAATGTTTTGGGGGCTGGAAAGACAGCTCAGTCACTTGTTGGCAAAGCCTCCTGGCCCCAGTTTCAATTCCCCAGTACCCACATAAAACTGAATTGGCATTTATTTGCAGTGTTAAAGAGACCCTGGTGGTTGCATATGTGTGTGTGTGTGCATGCGTGTGCACACACACATACACACACAGATAAAGAAATAATTTAAAAAAATTAAAGATATTTTATTTATTATTTGAGAGATAGAGAGAGAGGGAGAGGCAGAGAGAAAGAGTGAATGGGCACATCAGGGCCTCCAGCCACTGCAAACAAACTCCAGACATGTATGCCCCCTTGTGCATCTGGCTTACATGGGTCCTGGGGAATCAAACCCAGGTCCTTAGGCTTCGCAGACAAATGCTTTAACCACTAAGCCATGTCCCCAGCCCAAATAAATAATTTTTTTAAGTTTAAAAAAGAGGAGGCTGGAGACATAGCTTAGTGGTTAAGGCATTTGCCTGCAAAACCAAAGGATCCTGGTTTGATTCTCCAGGACCCATGTAAACCAGATGCACAAGGGGTACACGCATCTGGAGTTCGTTGGCAGTGGCTAGAGGCCCTGGTGTGCCCATTCTCCCTCTGTCTGCCTCCCTTCTCTCTCTCTCTCTCTCTCTCTGCTTGCAAATAAATAAATAAAAATTGAAAAAAATCTTTTTTTTTTTAAAGAGGAAGGGAGCTGGATGTGGGACATACCTTTAATCCTAGTACTCAGGAGGCAGAGGACTGAAGGATCATTATGCATTCAAGGCCAGCCTGAGACTCTGAGGCTGCATATTGAATTCCCCAGCAAGATCCTACCTCAAGAAAAAAAAAAAGAGGAAGGATTTAGTGAAAATGGAAGGGGGATAAGAAGGGTAGTGGAGGGGTGAATATGATCAAACTACATTAAATAGGGGCTGGAGAGATGGCTCAGCTATTAAGGTGCTTGCCTACAATACCTAATGACCTGGGTTTGATTCCCTAGTATCCATATAAAGCCAGATGCACAAAGTGGTACATGCATCTGGAGTTCGTTTGCTTCAGCTCGAGGCCCTGGCACACCCATTCTTTCTCCCTTTCTCTTATTCTCTGTCTCTCCCTCCCTCCTTGCAAATAAACAAAAAATTAAGGGCTGGAGAGATGGCTTAGTGGTGAAGGTACATGCTTGCAAAGCCTAAGGACCCTGGTTTGATTCTCCAGGTCTTATGTAAGTCAGATGCACATGGTGGCGCATGTGTCTTGAGTTCGTTTGCAGTGGCTAGAGGCCCTGGCACACCCATTCTCTCTCTTCCTCTCTCTCTTTCCCTCTTTCTGTCTCTAATAAATAAATAAATTAAAATTAAAAATAGAGTAATTAATTAAATACATGTATGAAAATGTCATAATGAAGCCTGTTATATATGATTGACATATACTAATAAAAACCTTAATATTCTGCCAAGGTTCAGTGGTCAGTTATACACTGCTTTTTTTTTTTTTTTTTTTTTAAATTTTTCTTTCAAACAAACTCCAGATATGTGTGCCCCCTTGTACATCTGGCTTATGTGGATCCTGAAGAATCAAACCTGGGACCTTTGTCTTTGTAGACAAGTGCCTTAACCATTAAGCTCTCTCTCCAGCCCCCACACTGCCTTCTTTGTCTTTGTCCTGAAGTCATTTCTGTGACTTATCAAAGTCCACTCTCCTTCCACCTTTCCTTTAACCCTGGGACCTCAGCTGTCACAGGGACTCATCCTGCTGCCAGCCTCTCTTCCTCATCTTTATAAGTAATGCCTATTTGGCCAAAATAAAAAGAACTACTTGGCAGGAGAGATGGCTTAGCAGCTAAGGCACTTGTCTGCAAAGCCCAAGGACTCAGGTTCAATTCCCCATGACCCACATAACTCAGATGCACAAAGGGGTGCATGTGTCTGGAGTTTGTTTGCAGTGGCTGGAAGGTCTGGCATGCCCATTCTTTTCTCTCTCTCTCTCCCTCTTCCTCTCTCTCAAATAAATAAGTAAAATTTTTAAAATTTTAAATAAGTAAAAATTTTAAAATTTTAAAAAAGAACTTCTTGACCTGACTCAGGTTCTCTCTGCCCTCTACCTCTTACCTGTGAAGAGAGGGAATCTTGGGTCTCCTTCATTCTCATATTGTTCTCTATGTTTTCAAAATACTATGGACTCAAGAAACAATGAAAAGAGAGATTGAGGAAGAAGGCTTGGTAATCACCAAGGTCTTCCTTAACTTGCCTCAGGAGAAGACATGCATGCTGCAGGGTGAGAGAGGCTTGCCTGAGTGAATCTCCATGGAAAGGCTCTGCAGAATTTTTAGTTATCATCATGACCCCTGGCTATTTTTTTGATCACCAAGATAGTTTTGGAAACAGATTTCTAATCTATTTAGGCTCAACCCCTAAAGTACCAGTTTCAATCAGTCTGAGGTAGAATCCCAGAATTTTCATTTCCCACCAGATCCCTGGTGGTGGTAACACTGGGGCCTGGGGACCCACCTTAGAAACCATTACTTCCTTTCTTTAGATAGCAATCTACCTATGAAGGAGGGGGTTAAAAATAAGATAACAAAGCTGTCACATCTGTGCCAAGACTAGCTCTATTGTTTAATTAGAGTGATGAGAAACACATGCCTGTAATCCCAGAACTTGGAAGGCTGAGACAGGACGATTGTGAGGACAGCCTGGATTATGTAGTGAGCCCCTGTCTCATAAAACAACTAAAAGGCTGTTCAGTTGGCAGAGTGCTTGCCTAACATGCATGATGTCCTGGATTCTACCCACAGCACTGAATAAACAGAACATGGTGCCTTGTGCCTGTAATCCCAGAACTCTAGAGATGGTGGCAGGAGGATCAGAAGTTCAAGGTCACCCTTGGCCACATAGTGAGTTCAAGGCCAGCTTGGGACGCATGTGACCCAGTCTCAAAAACAACAACAACAACAAAAAGAGCCACATATGAGAGAAAACATGTGGCATTTGTCTTCTTAATCTGTGTGACCTTGCTTAGAATGATATTTTCCAAGAACATTCATTTTTCTGAAAATTTCATTATTTCATTTTTCCTTACTACTGAGTAGAATTCCATTGTGTGTAGGTATCACATCTTCATTATCCATTCATCAGTGGGTGTAAAACGAGAATAAGACTAGGAAAAAGTGGTACTAGGGTGGTAGGTGAGGAGGGGATACCAGACAAACTAGTAGAGGGGATGGGGGCAGGGGAGATGGTTTACTGGCTGAAGGCACTTGGTTGTCACCTGATAGCCTAGGTTTGATTCCCCAGTACCCATGTAGAGCCAGATGCTAAAGTGGTATATGCATCTGGAGTTGGTTGGCAGGCAGTGGCGATTGGCCCCGTGGGTGCGCTCATTCTCTCTGTCTGCTTGCAAATAAATAGATATTAAAAGCAGAATAAAGGGGATGGAAGGGTGGAGGGTCAGGGAAAGGGCAGGTGGGGAGGGGAACTACAGAAAACTAAAGATTAAAGTAGTTAGTGCAATAGGAACCTGCCTCCTGGATACCACTATACAAGCTACAACCTCCACTATACAAGATATCATCTCCAACTTAGGAGAGGTGGATGGACCAGATTGAAATGCCCAGTAGAAGATGGAGAAAGCTTAATCCTAAAACCATTGGCTCTGGCTTGTGAAACCATGGACCAGATCTGGGTCACCACCCCTCCCCATAGCGAGTGGTTGGCCAGGGAGACCTGTAAGGTCCCAAAATAATGCAGGCCATTTGTTGGAGACCTTGAGCCAAACTGCAGCCATTTGGAGGAAGAAGCCTCCACTTTTTGTGTTAAGATTTCAGCTTCCTGAGTTCCTGTGAAAATTACCAAGCCTTCCCAAAAAGCCTACTTTGATATGTAGATAAGAACAAGGTGTAACCTAAAGATGTGTATCTTAACAAACAGGATTGATGTAACTCCGCCCTGCCTGTGATCTCAACACAGACATTCTTGTAAACATCCGTGAGGCCCATCACTCAAAAGACCCCCGCCCCTCTCTCCTCATCAATCAAAACATCTGGTAGCCATAAAATCCATTTGGCAGCCATAAATCCCATTTGCTCACATACCTTCTTCCTGCCTCCCCTATATATACCTCTGTATGAATAATAATAAATTGAAGCCTTGACCGGAGTCTGAGGCAGGGCTGCCTTCTTTGTTCCTGTTTGTTCCCCATCCAGGTTTAGCCTCCCCTTGAGCCTCTGTTGAACCCCGCCGGCCGGGGCAGCCATTGCCAAGCCCTTGGTTACCCAACAGAGCTAAAAGGTAAGACCCTATTGCTGAAGACACCACAGGCTGCTGTCACAGGATACCGAGAGATCATGTGGGAATTGAGAGGAAAACGAGTCCTCTCCTGGCAAACCCTCATGGATCTGGAAAATGCTATGCAAGCTACTAAGTGGCAATGGTCACCAACAGCATGAATAAGCAGGAGACCCCGCAAGCTACACAGCCCACCAGCCAGACAAGAAGTGCACACGTGTGCAATAGTGGCAAACAGCCTTTGTGTGTAACCAACTGGCCTCCCATTGGACGTGAGGCCTGTTCAGTGGGAGAGAGCTCACAACTGGTGCTGGAAGCCACATCAGCGCCCAAAGGCAGGAGACTCACAATCCCCAGAGAGAAGCCCACACTGTTCTCTGGACACACTGAGTACGTATCCTCAATATGTCTGTCAAACTTGTATGCAAATCTTTTTTTTTTTTTTTTTTTTTTTTTTTTTTGGTTTTTGAGGTAGAGTCTCACTCTCGCCTAGGCTGACTTAGAATTCACTATGTAGTCTCAGGGCAGCCTTGAACTCACGGTGATCCTCCTACCTCTGCCTCCCCAGTGCTGGGATTAAAGGCGTGCGCCACCATGCCCAGCTTGCAAATCTTTCTTAATTGAAGCTGTACTCATCCTTGGTTAGAAAAAAAATCTGTATTTTACAGATGGCAGAGAATACTGGGGAAATCCAAGATCCATCAATACGACAAGAAAAGACAGCCGACTGCTCACCATAAGGTGTGCCACGTCTACCACATTGACCCGGGTCCCAGAGAAACTGCAGAGAAAGCTGCAACCCGAGAACTGCTTCCAATGCTAGCCGGACAGCCACCTCCAGGGAAACTGCAACCAATACGGAGGTGAACTGAAACACATCATAGCAGAAATACAGAGGCTACAGTGGACTCAACACTAAACACAAAGTGCTACCACACTCAAGACTCAGATTGCTGTGGAAGAGGGGATGAGAAGATTAAGAGCCACAGGGGAGTAGAAATATTCTGAGGTACAGCCCCCCCCCCAACTCCAGAGACCCTAATTATCTCACAGTGAACCCAATAACCCCACTGAGGAGGGCCTCAGGGAAACGGGGACTGGGAGAGAGGAGGTATATGACCTATGTAAAAATAAATAAATATTAGTATTTTTATTTGTATTATTTAAAAAATTTAAAAATATATATATTTATTTATTTGAGACAGAGAAAGAGGCAGATAGAGAGAGAATGGGCACACTAGGGCTTCTAGCCACTGCAAATGAACTCCAGATGCATGTGTCACCTTATGCATCTGGCTTACAGGATACTAGGGAATCAAACCCGGGTCTTCAGGCTTTGCAGGCAAGTGCCTTAACTGCTAAGCCATCTCTCCAGCCCCTTTTTGAATTTTTAAAATTTTGGTTTTCTGTTTTTGTTTTTGTTTTTTTGTGTTTTGTTTTTTGAGGTAGGGTCTCACTGTAGCTCAGGCTGACCTGGAATTCACTATGTTCTCAGGGTGGCCTTGAACACATGGTGATCCTCCTACCTCTGCTTCCTGAGTGCTGGGATTAAAGGCGTGCGCCACCACACTCAGCTTAAAATTTTTATTTATTTATTTGAGAGAGAGTGAATGGGCACATGCCAGGGCCTCCGGCTGCTGCAAACAAACGCCAGACGCATGCGCCACTTTGTGCATCTTGCTTATGTGGGTCATGGGAAATTGAACCTGGGTCTTTTGGCTTTGCAGGCAAGTGCCTTTAATGCTAAGTCATCTCTCCAGCCCTTAAATTATTTATTTATTTATTTATTTAGAGAGAGAGAGAGAGAGAGAGAGAGAGAAAGTGGGCACACCAGTGCCGCCAGCTGCTGCAAATGACTTCTAGATGTGCATCTGGCTTTACATAGTTACTGGGGAATCAAAACTGGGTCGCTAGGCTTTGCAGGCAAGAACCTTAACTGCTAAGCTATCTCTCCAGCCCTAGATAAATATTATAAAAAGATAAAATAAAAGCCAATGCTAAGGATGTAAAAAAAAAGCTACAACAGTGTGTATACCTATATATGTATATATACATATATACTTACACACATTTATATATAGTGACTAGAGAATACTTACTAAAAAAAAAAAATAGTGTGTACTTTCCAGCTTACTGCACAAGATCATAAGTTTATAAATGTGCTTTTCTTAAGTATTGGAAATAGCAATAAATAATATTTTTCAGTGCTGGGACTGAATCCATGCATAATCTTTTCTCATAAGCTATTTCTCACAACACTAATAAAACAATTTTTCTTCCCTTTCTTCTTCCTTTCTTGTTTCCTCTTCCCACCCTTCCCCTCCCTTCCCTCCATCCCTTTCTTCTCTCTCTTTCTCTCTTTCTTCCTTTCATTCTTTGTACTGGGAATAGAACCTAGAAACTCTTAACTATTAGGCAAGCACTCTTCCTACATCCCCAGTAACCCCATCTTTTTCTTTTATTTTGAAACAAGGTCTCACTAATCTACCCAGGCTGACCTTGAACTCACTCTGCAGCCCTTTCAGGTCTGCATCTTGTGCCTGAGACATCTAGGTATCTGCGATTACAGGCTTGTGCACACAAACCTGGCATAAAGGCCATTTATTCTTCCTCTCTCTATATATATTTTTTGGAGGTAGGGTCTCCAGCTTAGGCTGACCTGGAATTCACTATGTAGGCTCAGTGTAGCCTTGAACTCACATCGATCCTCCTATCTCTGCCTCCCGAGTTCTGGGATTAAAGGCGTGTGTCACCACACCCAGCTTTTCTTCCTCTATTTTTAAAGCTTTGTTCAATTTCATCTTGCTTTCTCTTATTTTCTTTTACAAATTAACAGAATGACTATTGAAGTTTTTAGGTCTGGGCCAGAGAACTTTCCAGCTACTTTAACATGATTTCTGTGGAAAAAGGGGTTCCAGTTCCAGACCAAAATGTGCTTTGAAGACACATTGGGAGGAGGTCTCACCCACGCTGGGACTCCTTACAGACTGTGGAAACGGAGAATAAGCCAGAGACTAGAAGCAGTGTCCATCAGCCAGCTTGCACTGATCAATCAGGCATCGATGTGCTTGCTCCTCTGAGTAGCTCATTGGGGACTAAAACGGGATCCAATACTTTGATGCCAGCCTACTCTGCAGACATTAGGAGTTAATAAAACTCATCACCTTTCAGCCACTTAGCTTCCTTCTGCCCAGAGACTAGACACTAATTCACTCTGGTATAAATCTCTGCGTGTGTACACACACATGCACATGCATAATTAAAGTTTTCATGAGAAACATCACAGTAAAAACTGGTTAGCAACATTTATCACTATTTGTGGAATTCTGCAGTTTCTAGTTTTTTTATTTTTATTTATTATTTATTTAATTTTTTGTTGTTGTTGTTTTTTGTTTTTGAGGTAGGGTCTCACTCCAGCCCAGGCTGACCTGGAATTAGCTATGTTAGTCTCAGGGTGGCCTTGAACTCATGGAGATCCTCCTACCTCTGCCTACTGAGTGCTGGAATTAAAAGTGTGCACCACCATGCCTGGCACTAGTTTTTTTAAAAAATATTTTATTTGCCGGGCGTGGTGGCGCACGCCTTTAATCCCAGCACTTGGGAGGCAGAGGTAGGAGGATTGCCGAGAGTTCGAGGCCACCCTGAGACTACATAGTGAATTCCAGGTCAGCCTGGACCAGAGTGAGACCCTACCTCGCAAAAACCAAAAAAAAAAAAAAAAAAAAAAATTATTTTTACTTATTCATTTATTTGAGAGAGAGAGAGAGAGGTAGATAGAGAGAGAATGGGCGCACTAGGGCCTCCAGCCACTGCAAACGAACTCCAGGTGCATGCACCATCTTGTGCATCTGCCTTACGTGGGTCCGGGAGAATCAAACCATGGTCCTTTGACTTTGCAGGCAAGCGCCTTAACAGCTAAGCCATTTCTCCAGCCTGTTTCTAGGTTTTCTTTTTGAAATATTTTTATTTATTTGAGAGAGAAAGGGGGAGAGAGAGAGAGAAAGAAAATGGGCAAGCCAGGGCCTCTTGTCACTGCAAACAAACTTTAGATGCACACACAATTTTGTGCCTCTGGCTTTACATGGTGGTGTAGTCAGCTCCATGTTGCTGGGTTGAACTTTCAACCAGACAGTTTATGCGAAGGGATATATTTCAAGTTTACAGACACAAGGAAAGTTGCATCAATGATGGAAGAAGCTGGCTCCCTTTCATAGATACAAGTGGAGAGAATCTACCAAACAGCCAGCAAACACCAAAAAGCAGCAAGCAGGGACCCTGCTAGAGCTCAAACCCCTGTGCACACCTTTAGGCTAGAATTCAGGTCTACCCCTGCAGTAAGAGTTGGCCTGCAAACTCCTGAAGCAATAAACTCAATTTTATTTTATTCTTTTGGTTTTGGTTTTTCAAGGTAGGGTCTCACTCTAGCTCAGGCTGACCTGGAATTCACTACGTAGTCTCAGGGTAGTCTTGAACTCACGGCGATCCTCCTACCTCTGGGATTAAAGGCGTGTGCCACCACGTCCAGCTTTTTAAAAATATTTTATCTTTATTTATTTATGAGAGAGAGAGAGAGAGAGAGAGAGAGAGAATGGGCATACCAGGGCCTCTAACTACTGCAAACGAACTCCATATGCATGCACCACCATGTGTATCTGGCTTACATGGTATTGCAGTCAGGTTCACATTGCTGGCAGAAATCACCCAACCAAGAGCAGCTTGCGGGATAAAAGGTTTATTTCGGCTTACAGACTTGAAGGGAAGCTCCATGATGGCAGGGGAAAACGATGGCAGGAGCAGAGGGTGGACATCACCCCCTGGCCAACATCAGGTGGACAATAGCAACAGGAGAGTGTGCCAAACACTGGCAAGGGGGCACTGGCTATAATATCCATAAGCCCGCCCCCAACAATACACTGCCTCCAGAAGGTGTTAATTCCCAAATCTCTATCAGCTGGGAACCTAACATTCAGAACACCTAAGTTTATGGGGGACACTTGAATCAAACCACCACACGTGGTTTCTGAGGAATTAAACTTGGGTCTCTAGGCTTCACAGGCAAGCGTCTTAACCACTAAGCCATCTCTCCAGCCCCAAGAGTTCCATTCTTGTGCCAGGGCGAGGTGGCATGTGGGATAGCATCTCCTGGTTCTCAATTTCTAACTGAAACTACTAAAAGAAGTTAGCTTTCTCCTGTTTCTCCTCCAGTAGAGCTTTCCAGGCCCAAGGTCTTGGATGTGATTTCTTCCCCATCATGCAGCTTGCATGTGCGCATGCATGTGTGTGTGCACGTGCGCACACACACACACACATGCAGAGAGAGAACATGAATTGGATGAACTGGGGATCTTGAGTCTACGTCATGCTTTCCAGGTGTCTCTCTGCAGTCCTATAAAAATGTTTATTTTATAATGACTATACTAAACTGCATCAGTTTAAGGATAAAATTTGATGTTAGATTCTGACATTCAATAGAATCTGTCAATCCATCATTCCTTCGGAGGGGAAATTATTGCACACAGATGCCTCCCTTTTCCTTTGTGGTTCTATTAATCCATTCATTGATGACTGGCTCATGAAAAAGTAACAAGGTCCGAATAGGCTTTATGGTGTATAGACTCACTTAGTTAATAACCTGCAGATAGAGCTTCTTGACTGCCCCTTTAGGAAAGACCCAGCCCACAAGGAAACTAACTAACTTAATTAGTCAGTGTTAAAATACCTGCAGTCCGGCACAAGATTTGCATGAATAGCCAGGAGTCTAGAGCTCACAGGGATTTCAGGGTTTTATGCCTGTTGTACTTGTGCTAAGGTTGTGAGGCCTGGTGACTGTGACTTACTCTGTGCCACTGGGGTCTCTATTTAGGTTAAAATGAAGCATTCAGCTCAGCATTGAAACAATGAAAGGCACATTCAGGTATCTTTTTTTTTTTTTTTTTCTGGTTTTTCGAGGTAGGGTTTCACTCTAGCCCAGGCTGACCTGGAATTTACTATGTAGTCTCAGAGTGGCCTCGAACTCATGGCAATCCTCCTACCTCTGCCTCCCAAGTGCTGAAATTAAAGATGTGCGCCACCACGCCCAGCTAGATTCACATATCTTAATCTTGCTGAGCTATTGTCTACTTACAAGTTTTTTGTTTTGTTTTGTTGTTTTGTTTTGGTTTTGGGTTTTCCAAGTAGGGTCTCACTCTAGCCCAGGCTGACCTGGAATTCACTATGCAGTCTCAGGCTGGCCTGGAACTCACAGTGATCCTCCTACCTCTGCTTGGATTAAAGGCATGTGCCACCATGCCCCATTTACTTGCAAGTTTATTCCCAAGACTTTGAGCTCAGGATTGATCCATGTAAGTAGTAAGTTTTTTTTTTTTTTTAAGTAAATTTGCAAGTAACTATACAAGAAAAATGTTTTTCTTATTTATTTTTGTTCTCTTCTCTCTGTCTGTGTGTGTGTGTGTGTGTGTGTGTGTGTGTGTGTGTATTTGTCACTAGCCCAGGCTGATCTGGGAACTTATGCTATAGCTGGTTTAGAACTTATAGTGATTCTTCTATCTAAACCTCCCTCATCCCAGGATTATATGTGAGCCATAATGTCTTAAGTTTGCTTTCTTCTTTCTTTCCTTCTTTCTTTCTTTCTTTCTTTCTTTCTTTCTTTCTTTCTTTCTTTCTTTCCTTTTCTTTTTTCTTTTCTCTCCTTCCTTCCTTCCTTCCTTCCTTCCTTCCTTCCTTTCTTCCCTCCCCTCCTCCCTCCCTCCCTTCCTTCCTTTCTTCCTTTCTTCCCTCCCCTCCTCCCTCCCTCCCTTTCTTTCTTTCTTTCTTTCTTTCTTTCTTTCTTTCTTTCTTTCTTTCTTCTTTCTTTTAACTTAGATAGCTAGATGAGAGAGAGGGAGAGAGAGAAAGGGAGGGTCTCTTGCTGCCACATGTTATGCACCTGGACTTTAATGCAGTATTGGGGAATCAAACCAGGGATAATCAAGCAAGGACCTTTAATGACTGATTCATCTCCCCAGCCTTCAGGTTTATTTTGTGAGATGGGATTTAGCCATGTAGTCCAGGCTGGCCTGGAACTTGGATCCTCATACTTCACAGGATTACAGCTGAGGGTCATCGTTCTCAGCAAAAGAAACAGTTTAAAATGTTTTAAACTGAGTATCATTAGTCTTTCTAGTAATGGCAATCAAGAGAAGAAATAGAGCAAACATGGGTTGTTGATGCTCATTTAACACTTGCAAAACTTGGAGGAGGCAGGGGTTAAGAATTTGGGGCCAAAGCTGGAGAGATGGCTTAGCGGTTAAGGCGTTTGCCTGCAAAGCCAAGATCCTGGTTCGACTCTCCAGGACCCAATAAACCAGATGCACAAGGGGGTGCATGCAGCTGGAGTTCATTTACAGTGGCTAGAGGCCCTGGTATGCCCATTTTCTCTCTTCTTTCTCTCTATCTGCCTCTTTCTCTCTCTCAAATAAATAAATAAATAAAATATATTAAAAAAAATAGAATTTGGGGCCAGTCTGGGCTACATGACCATATATATATCTGTGCCTTCCACACCAGTATGTTTTTCTGTTGTTCTTTTAAGTCTCTCTACATGCGCTCCTAGGTTCTATCTTCTGCGTGTTTGTGGATTTGCCTCAGCCTCTTCCTGGACCTCCATTTCTCTTGCATAAACCTCTGTGGAGCGTCTTCCACATGAGGGTGTGTTCACTATCTTCCACATGCTTGTGACTGCTCCACCCTTTTCCTAGACCTTTTCTCACTGTAGGCCTGTTACCTTTGCACTGCTCTAAACTGAAATTTCTCAGGGTGACCAGTGACCACCATTTGCCCTTTTCTTTTCCCATGGGGAAACTCCTAGACCCCATTTTCTCTTCAACAAATCCCACAGTTTAAGATTTCTCCCTAAATAAAGTCAACAATTCATAATTTGTCTTTCATGAGTCCCGTTTTTATCAATTCTTTGTTAAAATTGGATAGGGACACACAATTGGGGCTCATATGTTTGGGAGACCCCTTATGAGCCCACAAATTTTGCATGAAATTTAGCCTGCAACATACTTATTCAAAACAGCATTGTGAGCCAGGTGTGGTGGCACATGCCTTTAATACCAGCACAGGGGAGGCAGAGGTAGGAGGATCGCCATGAGTTCAAGGCCACCCTGAGAACACAGAGTGAATGCCAGGTCAGCCTGGTAGTGTCGTGTGTATTAGTCCCAGTCCAAAGAAGAAGAAACTGAAGTCCTGAGAGCTTGATTGGCTTGCCCAAGGTCACCTATTCATTTAGAGCATGAAAGACCTTGGCCCGGTGTGGCTAAGGCAGAAGGAACAAAGTCTGCTTTCACACCTGTAGAGGCCCACTTGCAGGTCCCATTCTGTGGCAGGACTGGGATATTCTGGCTGGAGCCATGGCTGGGCACACGATCTCTGGTGATGCCTTCAGTATGCAAACCTAAAAGGAGTTAAAGGCAGACATAACCCCACTGGACATCTCCATAGCTGCCAAATGTCATTGAGGTGAGTCCTGTCTAGAGGCAGGGGTCCTACTAGGGAGGACAAATGATTGTCCAAGTTGACAAAAGGAAAAAGTAAAGTTCTCAAAAATTTCCACTGGAGGGCCGGAGAAATTGCTCAGTGCTTAAGAAGGCCTGAGCTATCAGGCATGATCAAGGGCCCCAGGCCACAGGAGGTTGCAGTAGGCCTAGACCCCAATAATCTCACATCAAGACTGGCAGGAGTGAGGCCGCTCCCTCCCTCCTTGGGGCACCTGGACATCTGATGAGACTTAGGTTTCAGTTTCCCTGTGGCCATGTGACCTTTTTACCACTCACCTGGAAGGTCCCTCTATATGTTAATGAGGTATTAGCCAGCAGCCTTCACACATCCAATCCCTCTGTGACCTGTACCCTGTACCATTTCCTGCCACTACATAAATGCATATAAGCCCATTCCCCCAACCAATAAATGAGCTGTCTTCTGACTCAGTCTCCTCGGGTATTTCTTACCGTCATGGACACTCGAGATCCTGATCCCTGGCTGCCTGGATGTCTCCGGGGTGCCGGTGTGCAATGTCTCCCGAGCAGCCAGGGACCCACATCTCTCTCTCTAATAAATAAATAAAGATTTTTAAAAAAGAATACATTGTTGGAATCTCATGTTATTACCAAGCATCAGTGATCTGATACCTAGTTTGTAATCACACCCTTGGAAGTGTTATACTTAACCATTGTAGGTATGCAACCATTCTCACGGAAAGGTCTTGGATGAACAAGAGATGTAAATGACAGGAAAGGAAGAAGTAATAGAGAGATGCCCTGTGGGTTTGTCTTTAGAGTTCTATTCAATAATTTATAGAGTCCTGGCTAGGATTCTTTGATTATAAGTGCGGAAACTGGCTTAAGTTAAGAGTTTATTATAAGAACGCAGGTAAGTTTTGTGGGAGCTGAGGGTCTCAAACTAGAATCAGGGACCTGGATACAATCAGCTGTCTGTTTTCATGGGCTCCATGTCCATTAATTCAACTAAGCACAGAATGAAAATATATTTGAACAATCACATCTGGGGGCTGGAGAGATAGTTTAGCAGTTAAGGCACTTGCCTACAAAACCTGAGGATCCAGGTTCGATTTTCCAGTACCCACCCATGTAAGCCAGATTCACAAGGTGGCACATGCATCTGGAGTGGCTTGAGGCACTGGAGCGTCTATACTCTTTCTCTATCTGTCTATCTCTGTCAAATAAATAAGTATTTTTAATAAAATCACATCCGGGGCTGGGGAGATGGCTCAGTGGTTAAAAACACTTGTTTGCAAAATTTGTCAAGCTGGGCATGGTGGCACATGCCTTTAGTCCCAGCACTCGGGAGGCTGAGCTAGGAGGATTGCTGTGAGTTCCAAGGCCATCTTGAGAATACATAGTGAATTCCAGGTCAGTCTGAGCTAAAGCAAGACCCTACCTCAACTCTGCCTCCCCCCCTAAAAAATAAAAACAAACAGACAACAACAACGAGAACTGTATATCTGGAATTTGTTTGCAGTAGCAAGACATCTTGCTACACCAGAGAGCACACCCGCAAAGAAATAAAAATATTTCACAAACTGCATCTGTGCTGAACACATACACATGATTTTTTTGACATAAAAGCTTAAGGAAATATGGTACAACAGCTAGTTGGATAGGATTTGCAGATAAGTAATCTACGGATGACTTTAATATACAGGAAAATGTATATAGAGTCTATGCTGGACTTGAATATCCTCAGATTTTGGTATCTGAGGTGGCGTGGGAGGGTACCTTAGCATCCATCTTCATACATATGGGACTTCAGGAGATGATGCTGCTTTTGAGCTCCCTTCTTCCTCTCCTGTAGTACTCTCCTTGGGCTCTGTAGGCTTCACTCTTTTTCTGAGGTCTCTTGTCTCTGGCTGCTGTCCACATGATGGGGTTTAACAGGGCAGCTTTTAGCTTCTGAACTTAAATGCTGCAGGTGGTGCAGCTACTTGCAGAAGAAGCCAGGCCTCCCTCTGGTCTGATCATCACCTCTTCAGCCAAGTGTTCAATGGAAGTCATTAGCCATGGACATTATAATCTTAGATCCCAAATTTTCATTGTAACAATGTGTTAGAACACAGGGCATTCATTCTTGTCCCAGAAAAAAGATGGTCATTTGGGTGGGCCTGGTGGCGCACACCTTTAGTCCCAGCACTCAGGAGGCTGAGGTAGGAGGATCACCGTGAGTTCAAGGGCACCCTGAGTCTACATAGTAAATTGCAGGTCAACCTGGGCTAGAGTGAGACCCTACCTCGAAAAACCAAAAAATAAAAGAGTTAGTCATTTGGTAGACAACTTGGGAGGAGTTTCACAGTATTTTAGAGTACTCTTTTTTTAAAAAAAAATTAATTTATTTGTAAGCAGAGAAAGAGACAGAGAGAGAATGAGCATATCAGGCAGGGCCGTTAGCCACTGAAAATGAACTCCAGATGCACACGCCACCTTGTGCATCTAGTTTTACATGGGTGTTGGGAAATCAAACCCAGGTTGTCAGGCTTTGGAGGCAAGCACGTTATTGGCAGAGCCATCTTTCCAGCCCCTAGAGTATTCTTTCTTTTTTGGTTTTTCAAGGTGGGGTCCAGGCTGATCTGGAATTCACTCTGTAGTCTCAGTGTGGCCTCAAACTCACAGTGATCCTCCTACCTCTGCCTCCCTGAGTGCTGGGATTAAAGGCGTGCGCCACCACACTTGGCTCCCTAGTGTATTCTCTCTTCTCAAGAGTTCTAAAAAAGTTATTGACTAAAATCTAAAATGGCTGTTTGTTCTTTTTCTAGTTCTAGAGATCAAACCCAGAATCTCACATTATGCTGGGCAAATGTCCCACCACCACTGAACTGCACCGGCAGCCCTGCCATGTCTGCCAAATCTCACTGAATAACATTGCCAGCCTTCATCCCCCCCCCCCAAAAAATAGCATAACTCAGCTGGGCATGGTGGCTCACACTTTTTTAAAAATATTTTTATTTATTTATTTGAGAGAGAGAGAGAGAGAGAAAGAGAGAAAATGGATATGCCAGGGCCCCCAGCCACTGCAGACGAACTCCAGACACATGCACCACCTTGTTCATCTGGCTTACATGGGTCCTGGTGATTCTAACCCAGGGCCTTTGGCTTTGCAAGCAATTGCCTTAACCGTGAAACCATCTCTCCAGCCCTGCCCACACATTTAATCCCAGCATTCAGGAGGTTTAGGTAGGAGGATCACCATGAGTTTGAAGCCAGCCTGGGCTACAGAGTGACTTCCAAGTCATCCCGGGGACTAAAGAAAGACGTTGCTTAAAAAAAAAAAAAAAAGCCAAGCCAGGCACACATCTTTAGTCCCAGTACTAGGGAGGCAAAGGTAGGAGGATTGCCATGAGTTCAAGGCCACCCTGAGACTACATAGTGAATTCCAGGTCAGCCTTAGCCAGAGTGAGACACTACTTAAAAAAAAAAAAAGCCAGAAGTGGCATGTGCCTTTAATCCCAGGACTGTTGTGAGTTCAAGGTCAGTTTGGGTTGAAGTGAGTTCCAGGTTAGCTTGAACTAGAGTGACCCACTCCCTGCCCCCTCAAAAAAAGAAAGAACAAATATATTAGCTAGACAATACTTAACAACATTCTTGTAATATTAGGTCACGGAGCCTTTTTGTCGTGAGTTTTAAATTATTTTCTTGGACTATTGGTTAGGAATCCCTTCTTGCCCTTCTAATAGTTTTCTTTTAATTATAGTACAATTACGAGATGAAGCTAGATATGGCAACACATTCCTATAATCCCAGTATTCAGAAAGGTGAAGCAGGAGGATCCTGAGTTTTAGGCTGGTCTGGCCTACATAATGAATTCCAAAAAAGTCTGTACTATACAAAAGCAATCAATCAAAGAAAACTATAAACAATTGCCATATGAGTCAATATTTTTTCTAACATTTTATTTTCAGACTATTAGGGGAAAAGTTTAAGTAAAAGCAAGGGTTAGGGTTGTAGAGTTAGACTCTCTCAAAATTAGAATAGTAGGGCGGGAGAAATGGCTTAGTGGTTAAGGCACATGCCTGCGAAGCCAAAGGATCTCGGTTCGACTCTCCAGGTCCCACATAAGACAGATGCACAAGGGGGCACATACATCTGGAGTTCGTTTGCAGTGGCTGGAGGTCCTGGCGTGCTCGTTCTCACTCTCCTTCACTCTCTTTTTCCCTCTCTCTGTCTCTAATAAATAAATTAATAAAAATTAAATCAGCACACCTTTAAAAAATTAGAATAGTAATAATAATAATAATGCATTTTCTTTTCTTTTGTTTTCTTTTTCTTTTTTTTTTTTTTTTTTTTTTTTTTTTTTTGAGATAGGGTCTTGCTCTAGCCCAGGCTGACCTGGAATTCACTATGTATTCTCAGGGTGGCCTTGAAGTCGTGGAGATGCTCCTACCTCTGCCTCCTGAGTGCTGAGATTAAAGGCGTGTGCCACGACGACCGGCAATAATGCATTTTTTAAAAGATGAGACAAAGTCTCTTGTAGCCTAGGCTGGCCTCTAATTCACTATTCAGCTGAAGATGAACTTGACTTCCTGATCCACCTGCTTCTCCCTCTGAAGGTGTGGGATTACCAGCGGGTGCCATTACGCCCAGTTTCTGTGGTGCTGGGAATCAAACCTAGGACTTTAGGCAAGCATTCTACCAACTTAACCTCCCCAGCCTGCTGCCTTGTCTCAAAAATAATAATAATAAAAAAAGACCAAAGTAGCCAGGCATGGTGGCGCATGCCTTTAATCCCAGCACTCTAGCTCAGGCTGATCTGGAATTTACTATGTAGTCTCAGGGTGGTCTCAAACTCATGGCAATCCTCTGACCTCTGCCTCCCATGTACTGGGATTATAGGAGTGTACCAACACACTTGGTTCAAATGCTAACATTTCAGCAAGCAATCATGAAATTGCTTGCTATTGCTTAATAATAAAGAACCACAGGAGCAACTTGGACACCTAAACTGGCCACAAAGCTAAAGGGTAAACTGAAAATATAATATAAATATATTTTGCTGTGAATACTGGCCTAAAGATAAACTCATGGTAATAAGTACAGTTAGCTATCTCCTATCAACACCCATCTGAGTTTTGGGCCACATAAGAACAACTTTTATTTATTTATGTTTTTGGTTTTTCGAAGTAGGTCTCGCTCTAGCCTAGGCTGACCTGGAATTCCCTATGTAGTCTCAGGGTGGCCTTGAATTCAGGGTGATCCTCCTACCTCTGCCTCCCAAGTGCTGGGATTAAAGGTGTGCACCATCACACTCAGCAAAAACAGCTTTTAACTGACTGCCAAATTTATCCAACAGTAATTGAATGTGGTGAGTTAAATAACTCAGTTGACTTGGGACAGGCAAGCATCGGGAATAGTTTTGGCAACCCTAGACACAGCTTGGCTTGGGTAGTAAACATCCCTTGTCTTACCAATGCATCTGGCAACCTGGGACCTCATCTGCATTGAGCTATAAACAATGGAATAAGTCTCTCCTCTCCTGGAAACTTTTAGTATCACTTGCTTTTGTGGGCAATTTCTTTCCAGGATCATGAGGCAGGGGTACCAACCAGCCTTTGGGCTTGTTTCAGATGCATGTGCAGTAAGGCTAGACTGCGTCTCATAAGTCAACATTTAGGGAACTCTCCTATTTACTGTTTTATACCTTAGCATGACTAGGCGTGCACTGATCAAAATCAGATGCATCATGGGAAAAGACATGTTCAATGAACAAATGCTTGTATAACCCAAACCTGTCAATCAAATCAGAAAAACCACCCATATAGCAACCCTAGCAACCAAATGCTTTCCCACTGGACCCCATAAAAGGAACAAACTCTAAACAATAACCACTGCTTGGGGGCACTCAACTCATGTAGCCAACTGCTCTCTGGCAGTATCTTTTTTTTCAAAAAAAGGTTTAGAGAGACTTTTTATTAGATTAAGAGAAGGACAGAGGAGGAAGTAGAGAGAGCTCCTGCCATTAAGGAAGCCAAGTTCTGGTACAGGGGAGCTGGCTATAATACTCCTCAGCCTGCCCCCAACAACACACTCCCTCCACCAAGGTTCCATCTCCCAAATTGCCATCAGCTGGGGTCTAAGCATTCAGAACACATGAGCTTATGAGGGACCTCTGACTCAAATCACCTGTTGTGGGAAACTTTTCCCCTGGGGAGATGAGAACATAGGTCTTCACCCCAGATAGAGCTCAGATGAGAGACCAAAGTACAATTGCACCAACACCAGTTTTGGGGGAAGGGCAGGTAGGAATATTTGTTTGACTTCAGGTGTGGTTCTGGTGGCCCTCCACGCTTCCATTTCTAAGGAGGTGACAGTAGCTCCAGTACCACTACTATAGATCTTGTAGCACTGTATTATTTTGCTCCAAAGTTGCCATAGCTACGTGGCCAAAGCATTCTTGACCTCAAGATGGCTTCATGTGATGCCCAGTGGGGGGGGAAAAAACATCAAACAACACCATCACATTCCATCCCTGACCACCCATGATGTAAAATGCAATGGATTCAGTCCAACTTTAAAAGTCCCTACAGTTTTTTAAAGTTTTTTCTTTTTTTAAATTTATTTATTTTTATTGACAACTTCCATAATTGTAGACAATAACCCATGGTAATTCCCTTCCTCCACCTGTTGTTTGTTTTTTTGAAATAAGGTCTCACTCTAGCCCAGAGTGACCTGGAACTCACTCTGTAGTCCCAAGCTGGCCTTGAACCTATGGCGATCCTCCTACCTCTGTCTCCTGGGAATCAAATCTGCTCACCGTGCCCAGTTGCCATAGGTGTTAACTGTGAGCCTGTAAAACCAAGAACACTTAATAGCTCAGAGTAAACATTCACACATTGCAAGGAAAAGACTGAACCAATAGAGATCTAAAACAAGCAGGGCAAACATCAATCCCAGCACTTGGGTGTCCACCTGAGTCCCACAACAAAATCTCTCAGGTTCCAATTCTGTCCTTCCAGCTGGGCTGCTTACAGCCTGGGGAACAACCTATCCTGAGCCAGCATCTCTCATTGGCAGCCATTCTATAGTCATGGCCCCTCAGTAAGTCTGGCCTTTCCACTGTAGTCCATGGTTCAGCCTCATGATTCTGTTGGGCCTCTATGCAGGGACGATAACAACCCTACCTCACATTGCCCAATGGCCTTTTCCAAGAAAGAAAGAAAAATAAAGAAAGGAAGGAAGGAAGGAAGGGAGAAAGAAGAAAGAAAGGATGAATGAAAGAAAGAATAAAAAGAAAAGAAAAAAAGAAAAAGTTGCAAATTCAATGACCCTCTTTCCTGCATTTTCTATACTCCCATAGAACCAGGTGGAATTATCCACCCAATTGATAATACACAAGGTAATAAAGCCAACTTGAAAAGTAGGAAAATGCCTTTAGCCTTCTTCTCTCATACTCTCTACTTTCAACGCAGAACAGCTGGCCCAATCTCAATGGTGATAATCTGTCAAAAAATTGCAGCTATAGTCTCCAGCCTGACTTTCATTTCTTTCTGTGCCGTACTCAGCTGCTCACACAAGTCCATTCTCTTAAACTCAGCTCTGCACATGTTCTCATGACACAGGCAGAACACAGAAAGCCTCTCAGATGAACTGATTCTAGCCAAGTCTAGACAAAGCTCTTTCTTCCCCTCATAAGCCAAGCCTACACACTCCATAGTTCTCCCTGAATTCAAGTGTTTTAAATCTGACCAGAATGGTCCATCAAACTCTTCTTACAACATTGCAAGACATCTCTTAGGGCAAGGTTTCAAATCCTTCCACATTCCTCATATAAATCAGTTTCAAAAGCCACACAGTTAGGTTTCTAGCAGCAATGACTCTACTTCTGTGTTGGACCAATTTTCTGTTGTACTTACCTTCACCTTGCTTGAACAAAGCACCAGTTGTAGCTACCTTCTTATTGCTGGGTTAAATACCCGACCAGAAGCAGCTAATGGGAGGGGAAGGTTTATTTTAGGATTACAAATTCCAGGGGATGCTCCATCATGGCAGTAGACCCTGGTTCACTTCGGCATCCATCCATTCACAGCAGAGATAGAGAACATCTAGGGTTCAGGCTGGCTCAGGTATACCATAAGCCTGGACCCCACTCCAATGGTCTGCCCTTGGTGATACATCTCCTCAGCAGGGCTCTGCCTGCTAGAGACTTAAGCTTAATCAAAAATGTATGAGGCAATGGGGCCATTTACATTCAAATCACCATAATATCTGACCAAAACCAGCTGATGAAGTTGAGTGTGGTGGTGCACCCCTTTAATCCCAGCACTTGGGAGGCAGAGGTAGGAAGATCACTGTGAGTTCGAGGCCACCCTGTGACTACATAGTGAATTCCAGGTCAGCCTGAGCTAGAGTGAGACCCTACCTTGAAAAACAAGAACAAACAACAACAACAAAAAAAAGGAAAAAAGCAGCTGATGGGAGATGGGAGGAAAGAGGAAAGCTGTTATTTTGGCTTACAATCATGAGAGAAACCTGATGATGGCAGGAGCTGAAGCTGGACATTGCTTCTGCCACACCAGGTAGAAATTAGCAGCAAGAGAGTAAGCCAAGTTCTGGGAAGAGGGAGCAGGATATAACAGCCTTAAGCCCACCCCCAATAACACACCTCCTCCATCAAGACTCCACCGCCCAAATTTCCATCAGCTGGTGTCATGGTCAACTCCATGCTGCTGGGATGAACCTCCAAACCAGACACAGCATATGGGAGGAATGGGATTTATTTCAGGCAAATAGGTACAGGGGAAGTTCCAAAATGTCCACCTTTCACAGACCCAAATAAAGGAAAACCACTACCAGCACCACTAAAAGCAAGCAGTCAGCAACAAAACACCAATAGCAAAACAGCAGGGACCCAGGCAGAACTCGCTCTGCATACCTTAGGCTAGAATTCAGATCTGCCCCCAGTGACATGCCCCCCTATAGCAAGAGTCCAACTGCTAGGGACAGAAGCTTCACACTATTTTATTTTATTTTGTTTTGTTTTTGGGTTTTCAAGGTAGGGTTTCACTCTAGCCCAGCCTGACACTATGTAGTCTCAGGGTGACCTCAAGCTCACAGAGATCTTTGTACATTTGCTTTACAAGTACTGGGTTTAAAGGTGTGTACCACCATGCCCAGCTTGCACACTCCAATTTAAATAACACCTGAGTCTATGGGGCAATACATTCAAACTACCACACCAGCTGTTGTAGTTTGAATCTATGTCCCCCATAGACTCAGGTGTTATTCTCTAGTACTCACATAAAGCCAGATGCACAAGGTGGCACATGCATCTGGAATTAATTTGCAGTGTGTAGAGGCCCTGGCATACCCATTCACATTCTCTCCCTCCTTCCCTCTCTATCTTTCACACACACACACACACACACACACACACACACACTTTTCTTTTTCTGTTTGTTTTTTTCAAGGTAGGGTCTTGTTCTAGTCCAGGTTGACTTGGAATTCAGTATATAGTTTCAGGGTTTCCTCGAACTCTTGGCAATCCTCCCACCCCTACCTCCCAAGTGCTAGGATTAAAAGTATGCACCACCACACCTGGATCTCACACTCTTAAATAAAAAAAAAAATTTTTTTTTTTAAAAATGAGTTTGTAGCTGGGCATGGTGGCTATATAGTGAATTCCAGGTCAGCCTGAGCTAGAGTGAGACCCTACCTTGAAAAAAAAATTAAATAAAAGTAAATTTAAATTTAAAAATTAAAAAAAAAAAAAGAGTTTGCATTAGCCCAACTAGTGCTGGAAGGTGCTACGTGAATTACCAGGGGAAAGTGTCCAACATCTGTCCAAGTAACTCAAAGTCTAAGTGACACAGAAGCATACAACCTGACGTGATGCTCACACAGTGCAATAGTGGCACACAGCCATGGTGGGTAACCAACCACTCTTGGATTGGCTAACAGGTCCACTGAATGGAAAGGTAACCATATCTGGAACTGGGAAACAAGTCAGAATCATATCCAGATAATGATTCTGCTTTCCATTGTCAAGCTCCCACTAATTTTGGCCTATAAGAGGGTCTACACCCTTTAAATTCTCTCTAAATTAATAATGGTTATCCCATTTAACTGGTGCTGACTTCACTCTCCATTGGCAAATCTGCTTCTCCTTTTTTAGGTGGGAGCTGGACCTGAGGAGATAAATGACCCAGTGCACTCCACGCCAGCACCAGCTGAAACCATAGAGGAATGGGGAGATGAAGAAGAGTGCTGCTTTCTTAGTGAATCTGATATCAGCACAAGGGTGAAGGAGATAAGACACTGAGGACACTCAACACCTACCAAACCAGAGATCCAGAGGTTCCTAAGTACCCATTACTGAAGCCGACTTAAAATGCACCCAACATGGCTCAGAGAATTTTATGGAAAAGGGGGCGGACAGATTGTTAGAGCCACAAGTTGGGATATTTTGCACAGAGACATTTCCTCTCTCCCATAACTGTCTGCTACCCCCATAATGCATGACCCACAATCCCCATGGGGTTGACCTGCATCCCCAATGAGGAAGGCTTCTTAAGAAAAGGGGCAGGGATAAGGGAAAGGATGGTACCAACATGTGTTGTTTACACAGTAAATATGACTATATCTAATAAAAATAAATTTAAAAAAAATGAGTTTTCAGCTTTAGCTTTTAGCAGGCAGACTCCTGCTACAGTGAGCATGCTACTGGTCAGATCTGATTTCCAGCACAAAGGTGTGCAGAGAGGTGTGAGCTGTGGCAGGTTTTAATGTGTGCTGATGTTGGTGCTTGCTGGTGGTGCTGGCTGCTTGGTGGTCTCTCTGCTTGGATTTGTGGATTTATGAATGAGTTTCTTCTGCCATTGATGGAACTTCCCCTGAATCTGTAAACTTGAAATGAATCCCATTCCTTTTTGTGGTGGTTTGAATGTGAAGCTGTGTTCCCCATAGACTCACGTGTTTTACTAAACTTGTAACTTGGGTCTCCAGACTCCTGGCTGGAGAAGTTGTCACTGGCAGGTGGATCCTGGGGTTCAGCCCAAAGGTGTGTTTAGGGTTGGATCTGATCTCAAGCCCAAAAGTATGTAGAGAGGTTTCATCTTTGGGGTCCCTGCTTGCTGCTAGTTTGTGCTTGCTGCCTTTAAGTGTTTGCTGGCTGATGTTGGCTTCTCTCTCTGCTTGAATTCATGAATGGGAGCCAGCTTCTTCTGCCATTCATGGGATTTCTCCTGGATCTATAAGTTTGAAATAAATCATTTCCTCCCATGAAACTGTGTTTGGTTGGATGTTTGTCTCAGCAATGCTGGAATTGTCTACAATAGAAATTTGGTACCAAGAGAGTGGGATGTTTCTGTATGATACATCTGACCATGTGGATTTTGGTCTTTTGCAACTTTCATTCTGGAAGAATGGTCATGGACTTGGTACTTGCAACTGAAGATGCCTTACAGAGTGATAAGCCAAATTTTACAGGTTGTTCTGGTGAGAGTTTGATATGATAAAACCAGAGAGAATCATGTTGGCTTTGGAATTTTCAATGGGGAAGGAAAGACAGCAGAGAACTTTGTTGGAACTGGGCTACTGGCATAAAGGCTGGCTGAGTTCTGCTGCCCATGGCCAGAGAGGTTTAATTTTGAAAGTAATGGACTAATGTTCTTGGTGAAAGATATAGAACTGAAAGATACAAGATTTAAAGTTGGAAAAATTCAAGCAAGGTTAAAATTACTGGCACAGAATTAGGTTTTAGGTTACTGAAGCTGCTATTGTCAAGCAGATTACTACCATTAAGGATAGCCCAACAATTTTACATTGAAACAATGGAAAAGATGCCTGAGGTAAATTCCACCCTGCAAAGAATGAATAGTAGAAATGCAAACTCTTTTAAAAGGGGATGCTGAAAGAAAGAAACCTGTTCTTGGAGGTCATGATTTATTTCTTCCTCCTGTTAACAAAATGGGTGTGTCATTGCACACCTGGTACTGACTTTGGAAACACAAAAAATGTATGGAAGTGGGTCATGAAGTGCACGTGGTTCTAGGAGCCACTACTGAGACATGGCATGTGAAACAGGGTGATTACCCCATGGAGCCAATGAAGACATTGTCTGATGTTAAACAGAAGCCCCTGCTGAGATGTGGCATAGGAAGCAGGATATTCTTGTTTTAAAGGCTGAAAATGCCAATGTATGGAGCTGAAGCTGGACTGGATTTACAGTGGAGACCCAAAGATGTTTTGGATATACCAGAACTGAGCAAAAGGCTAACTTGGAGGGCTGTTGGCTTGGGATCAAAATTTTCCCTGGCTACTCAGTCCATCTGGAGGGATGGAAATTGGACATCCAGAGATTATCATCCTTGGTTATGGATGTCAGACTTGAACTGCAGCTATCTGGTGTTTACCTGATGGTTATTGATTTTTAGATTGGTCCAGTATCTCTTTGTTATGTCTTACAGCAATAGAAGTGTTTACTCTGTGTCATTATATGTTGAAAATATTTAACTTTTTTTTTTTGATTTTTATAGGACTCAATTAAGGGAAATCTTAAAGTTGGTAAAGCTTATTGGATCTTAAATGCAATTTACACTGTGATATGGTTATCAGTCTATGGAGGCCAGCAGTGGAACGTGGTGGTTTCAATGTGAATGTATGTCCCACATAGACTCAGGTTTTTTATTTAACATTTTTAAAAATTTTATTTTCATTTATTTATTTGAGACAGAGAGAGGGAGAAAGAGTGTGTGAGAATGGGCACACCAGGGCCTCTAGCCACTGCAAATGAACTCCAGATGCATGTGCTACCATGTGCATCTGGCTTACATGGGACCTGGAGAATGAAACCTGGGTCCTTAGGCTTCACAGGTAAATGCCTTAACCACTAAGCCATCTATCCAGCTCAGACTCAGGTATTTTATTAAGCTTATAACTTGGGTCTCCAGCCATCTGGCTGGAGGAGGTGTCACTGGAGGGGCAGATTCTATGGTCCAGCCCAAAGGTGTGTTTGGGGTGGATCTGAATTCCAGTCCAAAGATCAAGCTAGTTGCTTTTGGGTATTTGCTGGCTAATGGTGGTTTCTCTTTTTCTGCTTGCATTTATGAATGGGATCCAGCTTCTTTCTCCACTGATGGAACTTCCCCTGGATCTATAAGCTTGAAATAAATCTCTTCCTCTCATAATTTTGTGTTTGGTTGGATTTTCATCCCAACAACATTGGAACTGTCTTCAACACTCCCATAAACTATGTCTGGTTGGAGATTCATCCCAGCAATAAGGAAACTGACTATAACAGCTGGAGACCAGGAATTTGGAACACATGATTTTATGGGAGACATCTGATTTCAATCACCACATGATTCAAATCACCACACACCTTTAACCACTGGGCCATCCTCCAGCCCTATCTATGGATTTTAGCATCTACAAGGGTCCCAGAAACGAGTTCCAATGGATACCAAGGGGACAACTGCATTGCCAAATTGCTCCCATGGGTATTTCTCTTCCTCTACATACCTACGTACAGAGCATATCGTCAGACTTTTGAACCTTTGCTAATCTGGTGAATAAAATGCATCTCGGGCTGTGTCCATGCCTGCAACTCCAGTATGTTGAAGGTGGAGGCAAGAGAATCAGGAGTTCAAGCTTCAACTTCATAGCCTGGCCTACATGTGACTCTGTCTCAAAATAAAAGCAACAAAAACAAAAATCAAAACAAAAACATAGTTATCAGGCTGGAGAGATGGCTTAGTTGTTAAGGCGTTTGCATGCAAAGCCAAAGGACCTTGGTTCGATTCCCCAGGACCCACGTAAGCCAGATGCACAAGGTGGCGCATGCATCTGGAGTTCATTTGCAGTAGCTGGAGGCCCTGGAGTGCCCATTCTCTCTCTCTCTCTCTCTCTCTCTCTTCCTCCCTCCCTCCTGCTTTCTCACTCTCAAATAAATAATATTTAAAAAAAAAAAAAAAACAGTGATCAAGGCCAGTCTGGGCTTTGGATATTCTTTTTTTTTTTTTTAGGGTCTCACTCTAGCCCAGGTTGACCTGGAATTCATTATGTAGTCTCAGGATGGCCTTGAACTCATGGTGATCCTCCTATCTCTGCCTCCCTAGTGCGGGAATTAAAGGCAAGAGACACCATGCGCAGCTTTTGGAATAGATTCTTTACAAAAAAATAGAAGAGGGTTGGGAGATTGTTCAGTCAGTAATTGTTTCTTGCATAAGTATGAAGACCTGATTTTGGATCTCTAGAATCCCCATGAAATGCTGGGCATGGTGTCCATGTGTGTAATCCTAACACTGGGGAGGCAGGGATAGGGGAATCTCCAGGGCTTGCTGGCTAGATAGTCTAGTTGGCTTTAGTAACAGACCCTGTCAAAGAGAGAGAGAGAGAGAGATTGATGGCAGCTAGGCATTGTGGCCCACACCTTTAATCCCAGCACTTGGAAGAGGTAGAATCAATGTGAGTTCAAGGCCAGCCTGGGACTACAGCGTGAATTACAAGTCACCCTGTGCTAGAGTAAGACCCTACCTCAGAAAGAAAAAGAGATGGAAGAGAGATTGAGACAGACATTTATGTCAGTTACTTTCTCATTATTGTGAATAAATGCTTGACCAGAAGCAATTTAGGGAAGGAAAGAGTTTATTTGGCTTATAGCTCTCAAGGGCAGAGTCAATCACAGCATGGAAAACATAGAAGTAGGAGCTGGTGTCACAGTGTCACATCAACAGGGAGGAAGAAGAGAGAGGAGCGTGTGTGGCTCTCTATTTTGTTTGTTTTACTTTTTTTCAAGGGAGATTCACTTTTCTTCGTCTGATCTAGTCACTTGCAGAGGTAACTGAAGAAACCCAACAATCAATTCACGCTCATCTAGGGTACAAAAGTAAGTCTATCCTCAGGTATTAATTTATTTTGAAGCAAGAAGGGTCACAAGTATCCCAGTCTGTTTTGGAACTCTCCTTTTTTTTTTTTTTTAGTTTTTCAAGGTAGGCTGACATGGAATTAACTATGTAGTGTCAGGGTGGCCTCAAACTCATGGCAATCCTCCTACCTCTGCCTCCCAAGTGCTATGATTAAAGGTGTGCACCACCATGCCCAGCCTTGTTCTAGAACTCTCTATGTAGCCAAGACTGGCTTTGGACTCATGATCCTCTTGCTTCCATCCCAAGTAGTGGGAATATAGGCATGTGACACCTGCTCAGCTTATTCTCTTGTCTGTATCAAAATAAATAGATAAGTGCAAAAGGAATGAATACTGAAAATATGACCTTTTTGGACTTTCACTTATTTCTTGATTTGTTTTTTTTTTTTTTTGAGACAGGGTTTCATACTGTAGACCAGGCTGTCCTGAACTCACTATGTAGACAAGGCTAGCCTTGTCTAGCCATGTCAGATCCATGCTAGAATTGTAATGTGAGCCTATAATCTTTTTATTTATTCATGTG
This sequence comes from Orientallactaga sibirica, assembly GCA_036365145.1. NCBI lineage: Eukaryota > Metazoa > Chordata > Mammalia > Rodentia > Dipodidae > Orientallactaga > Orientallactaga sibirica. The sequence goes on from JAEOAD010000003.1 coordinate 25,747,804, forward strand.
AGAGAGAGAGAAAGAGAGAGGGGGGGCAGATAGACAGAAAAGACAGGGAGAGAAAGAGAGAGAGAGAGAAAGCATGAGCATTCAGGGCCCTCTGCTACTGCAAACAAACTCCAAACATATGTTCCATGTTGTGCATCTGGCTTTAATGTGGATAGTGGGGAATTGAACTCAGGCCATCAAGCTTTGCAAGCAAGTGCCTTTAACTGCTGAGCCATCTCTCCAGCCCCCAGGCTATAATCTTGAATCATAAAGAGTAGAACATGTCATCTTTTTTTCTAAATCAAATTACAACTCCAGGAGATTTTTCTTCTTCTTTTTCTCTCTTTCTCTTATTTTTTTTTTAACCTGGATCATGAGGTTTTATAGACAAACACCTTAAATTCTGAGGCACCTCTCCAGCTTCTAGTTTTTGTATTTTTTAATTTCGTGTATAAATGCATGCATCTTATGAAATGTTTTAATTAATAGCAAAATGCATCTCCCAAATTCCTTTATAGCTTTGGCCCCCTCCCTTGGCTTTAACTCCTGGAAACCTCTGCTGCTGTTCATCACAATAGTTTGTCATCTCAAAATGAAGATACAGTTAAATGGCAGAATGTCTATCTAGCTTATGTATACTGAGAATTTCTCATTAAAACAAAGATCTTTTATAGTGAAAGAACTGAGAGTCATCTCACTTTCTCATGTGGAAGAGTAAAAATCTGAGGCGCACATGGGCACTTTCTAATTATAGCTAAGTCTGAGTCCTTCCTAACAACCCTGTGTTACCTCCCGTCAGAGGCTGTCATCTTGTGGCCATGTGACTTGTCAAGTTGAAAATGGTAAATGACCCTTCCACGTTTGTTGAGAAACATTATCTATTCGATTAATGGCCCATAACATGATTTAAGTACAAGACAAGACTGCAATGTCTTCTTCCAAAGGAGAAAAATGACACTGTCTGATTTATTTAAAAACTTTGAGCCTAAAAAAAAAAAAAAAAAAACCTTTGAGCTTCTAAGAGGTTTAGGAAATGTCAGAGAGTGCTTGCATAGGATCATACATACCACAAAAGGAGACCAGAAGCTGAAAGGCTAAAGAAAAACTGATTTCACAGAGCAAACGGGCAGCTTCATCGGTTTCTCTCCCTGTATGTGAGTGCCCGCCTCATGGTCTTTCTGCAGGCAGAGTGTTTATACAACAAATGTGGACAATAGAATGAGGGACATAAAACTAACTGGAGCTGTAATCCCAGCATTTAGAAGGCCGAGGCAGGAGGATTGCCAATAGTTTGAGGTCAGTCTGGGCTGCAGAGTGAGAACCTCACGTTTTTTTTTTTTTTTTGCTATTGTTATTGTTGCTTTTTGTTTTGGTTTCAGTTTTTCAAGGGAGAGTCTTGCAGTAGCTCAGGCTGACCTGGAATTCACTGTGTAGCCTCAGGAACTCTCAGTGATCCTCCTACCTCTGCCTCCCAAGTGCTGGAATTAAAGGTGTGCACTACCATGCCTGACTTCCCTGTATTAAAAAAAAAAAAAAGCTATTTATTTAACTAGGCACTCCATGCCTGGCTTCCCTGAATTTAAAAAACAACAAAAAGAACAAAAAAAAACTATTCTATTTAACTGGGCATGATGGTGCACACCTTTGATCCCAGCACTTGGCAGGCAGAGGTAGGAGGATCGTCATGAGTTTGAGGCCACCCTGAGATTACATAGTGAATTCCAGGTCAGCCTGGGCTACAGTGAGATCCTACTTTGAAAAGCACCCCCAAAATATTATTTATTTATTTATTTGATTGATTGATATAAAGAGAAAGGCAGGTAGAGAGAGATAGAGAGAATAGGTATTCCAGGGCCTCTAACCACTGTAAATGAACACCAGATGCATGTGCCACCTTGTGCATCTGGCTTTATGTGGCTATAAGGAATTGAACCAGGGTCTTTAGGCTTTGCAGATAAGTGCCTTAACTACAGAGCCACCTCTCCAGTCCCTGCAATTTTAAAAACTTTTTTATTTTTTTATTTTTGGAGAGAGACACAGAGGGAGACAGAGAGAGAGGGAGAGAGAGACAGATAGAGAATGGGCATGCCAGCAGTCTCTCAGCTGCTGTGAACAAAATCCAGATACGTGTGCCCCCTTGTGGGCAAGTGTGGCATTGCGCCCTTGTGTCACTGCATCTGGCTAAACGTGGGACCTGGAGATTGGAACCGGGTTCTTAGGCTTAGCAGGCAGGGGCCTTAACTGCTAAGCCATCTCTCTAGCCCCCTGCAATTTTTTTAAATTTAAAAATAAATAAATAAATCTGGGTGTGGTGATGCACACTTTTAATCCTAGCACTCAGAAGGCAGAGGTAGGAGGATCAAATTGAGTTCCAGGCCACCCTGAGACAACATAGTGGAATTCATGGTTAGCCTGGGCCAGAGTAAGACCTTACCTCAAAAAAACCCCAAAATAAAAATAATAAATAAAAAAGCCAGGTGTTGTGGACTATGTCTTTAATCCCAGCATTTGGGAAGCAGAGGTGGAAGGATCCCTGTAAGTCTGAGGCCAGCCAGAGTCTACATAGTGAATTCCAGCAGCCAGGGCTGGAGTGAAACCCTTCCTCAAAACAACAACAACAAAAAGTTAATTAAATAGAGGCTTAGGTATGGCTTTACTTATTATGAGTAAGGCCCAGGATTCCATTCCCAGAACTGCCAAAATAATAATAATAATAATAATAATAATAATAATAATAAATAAATGAATAAAAGTAATTTTTTTTTTTTTTTTTTTTTTTTTTTTGAGGTCGGGTCTCCCACCAGCCCAGGCTGACCTGGAATTCACTATGGAGTCTCAGGCTGGCCCTGAACTCTTAGAAATCCTACCTTTGCCTCCTGAGGGCTGGGATTAAAGGTGTGTACCACCATGCCCAGCTAAAAGTAACTTTTAATAGTTCCATACAGAAATATTTTATTTTTCCAGGGTGCAAATAATGTGGCATGGAAAGGAATGTGTGTGATTGTCAGCACTCTGAGATGGCAGTAAGCTTGCTTTCAGAGGAGACGCTTCCATGCCAGAGTCTTGGTGGAGTGTTCAATAAAATCTATCCTATGTGGCCATTAACTTTACTGAAGAGATTCTTTTTATTTTACATTTGTATTATCTTTAAGGCAGATTCTTGTGTATTCGAGGCTGGCTTCAAACTCACCATGCAACAGAGGCTGACCTTAAAACCCTGATCCTCCCACCTCCTTGTTCTAAATGCTGGGATTATAGGCATGCATTACCATGCCAGGGTTTGTGAAGAGGTCCTTTAATGAAAGTCCTCACAATAACATCAGAAAGCTTAATAAGAGCGGCTGCTTTACCCAATGGAGTGAGACCTGTTTCCCGCAGCTGTTGGCTAAAGCATGAAAGGAACCAGAAACTCTTGACAGTGGACCTTGGACATGCAGCCTCAGTGCCTCATGAAGACCACACCTTCTGCTGGGCATGGGACACAACCTCTCAGTGCCCAGATCCCCGTGGCTTGCTTGATTCTCTTCTAAGTCCTGCTCTGTGGCTGTGATGACTTGAGCTGCAAGCACAAGGTCTCTGCAGTTGGAGAGGTCTGAAGAGCTGAGGTTTGCTGCGTTCAGAAGCCCTCGCCTCCTTTCAGGAGGGTCGCCTGCATCCCTGCCTCGGTCTGTGGCCCTTGCACCTGTTCTCGCCCAGGGTCCATCCAATGCAGGGCACAGTGGGTATACTGCTCAACTTTCTTTTTCTAATGTAATTAATTAATTAATTTGAGAGAGGGAGAAAATGGGCGTTCCAGGGCCTCCAGCCACTCTAGACGCCTGCTCCACCTTATGCACCTGGCTTATGTGGGTCCTGGGGAATTGAACCTGGGTCTTTAAGCTTTGTAGGCAAGTGCCTTAGTGGCTAAGCCATCTCTCCAGCCCCTGTTCAACTTTCTGATGCAAGTATAACAATTTCCAGTTTGCATTGCATCGGAAAAGTCCTTCTCCCCAGTACAAGAGGGAGGGACTCTGGGGTCCACTCCTTCATCCACCCATTCAGTCAGTCAGTCAACGTCAGTCTTTGTCCTGTTCACCCCACCCCCCCGCCAACCCGCATAGTAACCAAAGCCACCAAAATCACACATTTGACCATATCACTTTCCTGCTCAAAATCTTCCCAACATCCTATTGTCCCTAGAACAAACATCGGGTCTTTTTTGAGACAGGACCTCATGCATGCCAGGCCAGCTTTGAACTTGACATCTGGCCGAGGATGGCTTTAAATTCCTGATCCTCCTGCCTCCATCTCCCAAGTACTGAGATTTCAGGTGTGCATCACCACACTTAGCTTTATGCAGTACCAGAAGTAGCACCCAAAGCTTCATGCATGCCAGGCAAGCATTCTACCAACTGAGTCACACTCCTATCCCTAAATCCCATATCTTTCATTTGACCCTCATGTCATTGCATAGGTGTTATGGCATTCTCTGAGCTGTGCACAGGGCCTGTTTTAAATATTTGGAGTGGATTGGGTAAATGAGACACAGAAGTAAGTTATAAAGTTCACTACAAGGCGATCCACACCATGAAAGAAAGAAAAGGTCGTATGCAGAGTGTCCTTGCGTGATGATAAATTGTCTTTCTAAGCAGGCCCCATGTAGGCAAATACTCCTTTTTTAAAATGTGTGTCCAAAACAAAACAAAACAAAACCCTGCCAGGTCTTTCCTGCTGCTAAGCTGAGCAGGATAGTGTGCACACCTCAGAATTTTCTTCCTCCAGTCCTAAAGCCCAGAGAAGGGACCACTGGGATCCACCTGTTCTGGGACTGCATCTTCTGACCTGAGCCCTGCTGGCCTGTTTGGGGTGAGAATACTTCATAAACTGGTGAGTTCCTAAGATACCAAACCCCTCTCCCCTTGGATGCTATATTGGTTGGCAGGGTCTTTTTTTTTTTTTTTTTTTTTTTTTTTTTTTAGCTCCCTTTCTGCTCCTACAGAAAGTTCCACCCACTAGAGACTTCACCAAATTATGCATCTGATAGTCAGGGCTTTGTCCAGAGCTGTTCTGGCACGGGGGAGTTTGACTCTCCTAAGGGTTAGAGGGTCTGACCCAACACAAAGCAATATGCACCTGGACTTAGTTTTCATTTCAACAAAGAGGCGATGGCTTTCACAGTGACATATAATCATTAACCTCCTCGTTGGATTGGAAAATGGATCTCCCTGCAGCCTCTGTGTTCAGACTGCTTCATCAAACCGTTGTCTTTGGCTGATTTCAATTAGAGTGGAGACAATTCCACCAAGCATCACACCCCAATAAGACAGTGGCTGGGGGGCAGGACTGGGAGAGGTGAAAGAATAATGTGAGTCGTGTTCTGTTTCCTAGGGTTGAAGCCCCTGTGTAAGCCAGGCTAGTTGGAGAGCCTTCATGTGCTTAGCTGCTCTGACCTTTCATTAGAGCTCCACAAATACCACAGCCGAGCTTGGTATGTGAAGGTCTTTACTCTTTGGTTGGCAGGATGCCTTTGGACTGAAATGCTGCTTTGAGAGCAAAGACCTTTTCCTTGCTTCTGGGCTGAACCAAGGTTCCACCAATGACCTGCTTAGCTCTGATGGAGATCCTCGTGTTAGTGAATGTTGAGTTTCTGTTGTCATATTTGTGGGAAGTAGTGAATTAGATATTGTGGGTTGGAGAGATGGCTTAGCAGTTAAGGCACTTGCCTGGGAAGCTTAAGGACCCAGGTTCAATTCCCCAGTACCCATGTAAGCCAGATGCACAAGGAGTTGCATATGTCTGGAGTTCATTTGCAGTGGCTGGAGGCCCAGGCATGCCCATTCTTTTTCTCTCTGTTTATCTGTCTCTCCTCTCTCTCTCATAAATAAATAAACTATTTAAAAAAAAGAATTAATTACTGTCATTCTTTTCTCTGTTGAATGTATATTGCAAGTAATGTAGAAGTTCTGAACAACCCACATCTGTCTTCTCAGTGCACAGTCCCTGGGAGAGCTGTGGGGAAAATTAATGCTTGTACCAGTTCATGTGGTTGAAAGATTTAGCTCTTCTGCCTTGGCCATAATTCCCCACTCCACTTTTCTTCCTCCTCCATGTGTGTGTGTGTGTGTGTGTGTGTGTGTGTGTGTATGCACGTGGGTAGGGTCTCATTATGCAGCTGTATCTGGCCTGAAGCTCACAGAGATACTCCTGCCTCAGCCTCTCACAGTGATTACCAGCATGCACTGGGCCAGCTGTGTCTGCCTCCTCCTTTTCCTCCTCTTCCTCCTTTAGACAGTAAAGTATGGGGTTTTTTGGTAGCCTGGCTGGCCTGGGACTCCCTGTGTTGCCTAATTGGTCTAGAATGTGCAGTGATCTTCTGCCTCCTGAATGCTGGGATTACAGGTCTGCACCACCATGTCTGGCCAGATGCTAACTTTTTATTGGAAATTATTAATTTTTGAAATATTTTATTTATTTACTAGAGAGAGAGAGAGAGGCAGATAGAGAGAGAGAGAATTGGTGTGCCAAGGCCTCTGGCCACTGCAAACAAACTCCAGAAGCATGCATCACCTTGTGTATCTGGTTTTACATGGGTACTGGGGAATTGAACTTGGGTCCTTTGGCTTTTCAGACAAGTGCCTTAACTACTAAACCATCCCACCAGCCTTGGAAATTATTGATTTGTACTTAAACTCTTCTGAGAGGGTTCCAGAATCTTGGGCTTTGTGTTCAGGGCTGAGCACACACCAGTTGCTTAGTCTTGGTAACTTTGCCAGCTCGGTGTCTCTGCTCTATCCTCTGCCCTTTGTGTGAGGAAACTTCTATGATCAAGGACGGGAGCAGTGCCAATCTATGGGCACAAACATAACAACGTGGTGTGGTGTCAGATGAGCATAGCCACAGACTTGGGTTCCACTAAAGCTTCAGTTCCTAGCCATGGGTATTTGGCCAGAAGTGCCATGCCAGTAGTACCAGGCATGATTTCCCTCCTGCGCAGCAGGCCTGGAATCCAGTCGCAGAGCAGTTGGTTGCTCCCATAACTTTCTTGCTGCTATTGCGCAGGTACACACATCTTCCCTTGCAGGTTGGTTGTGAAGTACTCAGGGTCCACAGCCGGGTGGGCCTGTGGATGCCTTTTCTTCCTCAGAAGCTTTCATAGCACCTTCTGGCATGAAGAAAGTAGCGAGGGACTTTCAGCTTAGTTCCAGCCTGCTTTCTTTCTGTCCTGCTCCCAAGTGTGTGGTGTTCTCATCCAGGGAGTCTTACCATCTAGTTTAGGTGATGCCCACCTTTTTGCATTGCTGCAGGGCCTCAAACTCAGGCAATCACAGGCCCTTTTAGGCCCTAGTGCTTTTGTGATAAGCACTCTTATCACTGAGCGGCGTCCTCAACCCCTCCTCTCTTCATTCTGACTGTGGATTAGATGCGACCAGCTGCTTCACATTTCTGCTGCCATGACTTCTGTGCTATTATGGGCTGTACCTTCATAATAAGTCCTTTTCCCCCTTAAAGAGGGAAGAGACAGGTCCATCACTGGGGCTTGCTGGTCAGCCGTGTAAGTGATCCATGGTGAGTCTCTAGGAAGAGACTCTGCCTCAGGGAAATAAGGTGGAAAAGTGACAGAAGGAGACGTGACTTTCTCCTGTGGCCTCAGCACATGTGTGCAGGAAGCCTGCATGTGAACATATGTATTCATATACCATACACGCACACACTATGTGCTACACACACACTAAACAAGCAGAAGAATGACTACATTCCTATGGTGTATATTATTTTGATTACTTTTCAAAGTTGGGGGTCCTTCAGGTTAAGACAGTGCATGGGTGCCACCTACAGGCTTATGGTGAAACGGAGACACAGCATGTTCAGCACTGAGGTGATCCGTGTTCATGTGGCATCGGAAAGTTTATTATTATTAATATCCAAATGAGGCTAATAATGACTTTTTTTCTGAGGGAAAAAAAGATAACCTAGGAGAGATAGGATGGACAGAGAAGGCACTGTGTTTCTGGGACAGAATGTCAGGGCCAACTTGACGAAATTCCCTCTTCTTCCCCAACAATGCACCTTTGATCTGGGCTTTGCTCTGGCTCATAAATAACCCCCTCGTAGGAACATCACCTTTCCAGTACTCAGCAGGCAGAGACAGGAGGCTTGTTATAAATCTGGGGCTAGCCTGATGTACACAGTAAGACTCTGTCTGAAAAACCAATCAGACTGGGCATGGTGGGGCACACCTTTAATCCCAGCTCACGGGAGGCAGAGGTAGGGCTATGAGTTCAAGGCCAGCCTGAGACTATATAGTGAATTTCAGGTTAGCCTGGGCTAGAGAGAGACCCTACCTCCAAAAACCAAAAGGAAAAAAGGACATTGAACCATCTCTAACACACCTTCCAAGGCTCAGGGTCCATTGTGGAAGAGGTGGCAGAAAAAATGTAAGAGCCAAAGGAAGAGTAGGACTCCTTACAACCTGCTCCTCCAGACACAGAATGGCCTGGATATCCATGACCTCACAGTGCCTGACACTACCTACATAAGACCATCATAATAGGAGGAAAAGATCATGACATCAAACTGAAAAGAGAGACTGATTGAGAGGGGGAGTGGATATGATGGAGAGTGGAGTTTCAAAGGGGAAAGCTGGGGGATGGAGGGAAGTACCATGGGATATTGTCTACAATTAAGGAAGTTGTCATAAAAAATTTTAAACAAAGGAAAAAGGAAAAAAAATAAAATCAATCAGTCAAACAAATAAACAAAACCACTACCACAACCATAACCAAAAAGAGCTGGTGACCTATCTCAGTTGGTCATCTTCAGCCAGCCTGGGGTACATTAGATCCTTTCTCAAAAGCAAAAAACCAACAACTGCAAAAACAGACCAACATTGTCTCTTAGGAACATGCAGAACCTAGGATGTCTTTCTCCCACAGCCCTTTTTTTGGTTTTTCAAGGTAGGGCCTCACTCTAGCCCAGGCTGACCTGGAATTCACTATACAGTCTCAGGCTGGCCTTAAACTCCACATCAATCCTCCCACCTCTACCTCCTGAGTGCTGGGATTAAAGGTGAGTGTCACCACGCTTGGCTCCTTCCCCTTTTTTGAGGCAGGGTCTCACTAGAGCCCAGACTCATCTGGAACTCAATCTGTAGCCCAGGCTGGCCTGGACCTCACAGCGAATCTCCTACCTCAGCCTCTGGAGTCTACAGGCGTGTGCCATCACACCTGCCTTAGGATGGGTTACTCTTGAGCAGCAGAATGGAAAAATGAGAGCAACACAAATTTCTTTCCCTTCCTCCCTCGATCTTCATATTGTTTTAGTTACTCTTGTTTGTTTGTTTTTGTGAGGCAGTTTTACCAAGCTGGCCTCAAACTCATGATGATCCTCTGGCCTCAGCCTCTGGAGGATTCTTTTGGGCTGGGATTCCAGATGTGGGCCGTCATGTCAGACATCAGCAGACTTAGGTATGTATGCTGATTTGAGTGCATTGATGTGTGACCCCTGACCTGAGACTAACAATGCTTATGCTGCCATGAGCAATAAAAGTGGATAATATTCCAGTATCCAGACAGGAGGCTCTGCCTTCAGCTGCTCTTAGCAGTAAAAGTGGATTATAGGGCTGAGGAAATGATTTAGCGGTTAAGGTGTTTGCCTGTGAAGCCCAAGGACCCCAGTTCGATTGCCCAGGACCCATGTGAGCCAGATGCACAAGGGGACACATGCTTCTGGAGTTCATTTGCAGTGGCTGGGGCCCTGGCATGCCCATTCTCTGTTTCTCTCTATCTGCCTCTTTCACTCTCTCAAATAAATAAATGAATAAAAAATAAAAATTTTTTAAAAAGTGGATAATATTCTAGTATCCAGACAGGAAGCTCTGCCTTCAGCTGCTGTTAGCAGGGGGAGGCCCATAATTGCTTTCCTCATTATTTCCAGCTCCATTACATTGGTCCTTTATTCATCTATTTATTTACTTGTTTTTTGTTTTGGTTTGGTTTTGGTTTTTTGAGGTAGGGTCTCACTCTAGTCCAGGCTGACCAGGCTGACTATGTAGTCTCAGGGTGACCTCGAACTCATGGCGATCCTCCTACTTCTGCCTGCTGAGTGCTAGGATTAAAGGTGTGCTCTACCATGCCTGGCTTATTTATTTTTTTAATTTTTATTTATTGATTTATGTATGTATGTATGTATGTATGTATGCATGTATATATGTATGTATTTATGAGAGAGAGAATGGGTGTGCCAGGTCCTCTAGCCATTGCAGACAAACTCCAGATGCATGCACCACCTTGTCCATCTGGCTTATGTGAGTCTTGGGGAATCGAACCTGGGTCCTTTGGCTTCAGAGGCAAGAGCCTTAACCACTGAGCCATCTCTCCAGCCCTGTTTATTTATTTCTGCTGGTGGTTACTGTAAGGATTGCATCCACGGTCTCACACTAGGCAAACACTTTACCACTGTGCTGTATCCTCAGCCCCGAAATTTTTTTTTTTTCTGTTCTTTTCTGTAATGAATTTGCACCTTGGTGACGATGTGACTTCTGATTTGTGGATACTGAATTTAAAATACCCTCAGCAGGCGGCATCCTGCTTGCCTTTACAGACACCTAAACATGAACCGATTCAGTGAACTCAGTCACTCCTTGAGGACTGGGATCACAAGTGACAGCCCCCAGGATGGCCTCCTGACTGTTCCAATGGCTGGCATGGCTTTTTTTCTTTTCTTTTCTTTTCTTTTCTTTTCTTTTCTTTTCTTTTCTTTTCTTTTCTTTTCCTTTTTTTTCTCTTCTCTTCCTCTTTCTCTCCTCTCTTCTTTTTTTTTTAAACATATTTATTTAAGAGAGAGAAAGAGGGAGGAGAGACAGAGTGAGAGAGAGAGAGAGAGAGGGAGAGAATGGGTGCACCAGGGCCTCCAGCCACTGCAAATGAATTCCAGATGCATGTGCCCTCTTGTGCATGTGCTTACTTGGGTCCTAGAGAATCGAACCGGGATCCTTTGGTTTTGCAGGCAAACACCCTAACCACTAAGCCATCTCTCCAGGCCATGGCCAGAGATTTCTACTGGCAATCCCATTCCATCACATCCTCCCATTTAAAAATATTTTTTATTTATTTACTCATGTAATGTAGTGTGTGTGTGTGTGTGTGTGTGTGTGTGTGTGTGTGTTTTCATGGGTGTGCCAGAGCTGCTAACGAATGTCAGACACATGCTCTACTTTGTGCTTCTGGCTTTACATGGGTACAGGGGAGTAGGACCAGCCTGGGTAGACTTTGCAAACAAGTGCCTTAAACTGCTGAGCCATCTCCCCAGCCTCCCGGCCTTGTATCCCCCTTTTTCTTTGCAAAACACCTTAGGATTTCTTCAGGCTTCCACGCGTTTGTTACTCCCACGCTCTTGCTCTTTTATACAAATTCTGCAGTGGAGGCCATTAAAGTGGTTTCTGGAGTTTCTTCCAGAAAGTGGACTTGGCTGTACTGTCTAGCTATACCAGAGCACCCTCTGCTGGGCATCCTGGAAAATGCTCAAAATTTGACAACAGAAGCCAGACCCATACGCCTACTGTTCACCTGAGGCAGCCACTAGAATGAGACCCTCTGGCAAATAAAGACGTCTGGAATTGGCACCTTAGCACTTTCTTCCTCATTGCCCGGAAATATGGCTCCGTTTCCTCAGAGTGGGAGAAAGACGGGAGCATTTCCGCCTTTCCTTTATATTTCCTCCTCCCACCCAGACCTGAGACTGCGTTTCTGGTGGTGGGAGGTCTCGGCCAGGACACGCTCTGTTCAGACCAAGTTCTGACACTATGTTCCCCGCCCACGTCTCCTCACATGCTTCATCCATGTGCGTTTCGTTTTGATTTTATGGGGTTTGGAACAATTTAAATTCCCAGTTGTTTATTTTCACAAAAGAAAATAAAATTGCAGTTCAAGACAAAACAAAACAAAACAAAACAAAAAGCAAAGAGCAGAGTCTACTACTCATTGTATCTACAAACTGGGGCTGAAGAGATGGCTTAGTGGTTAAGGTGCTTGCCTACAAAGACAAAGGACCCAAGTTCGATTCTCAGGTCCCAAGAAAAGCCAGATACACAAGGTGGAGCATGTGTCTGGAGTTCCTTTGCAGTGGCTAGAAGCCTTAGTGCGCTCATTCTCTCTCTATCTGCCTCTCTCTTTCTTTTTCAAATATATATGGAAAAAGACTCGATGCTTAGGAGGACAAATATTCCTGGGACAGAAGCTAATAATACATTTCTACTGTCTGATCATATATATATTATTGTTTGGGTTTTGAAGGTAGAGTCTACTCTAGCCCAGGCTGACCTGGAATTCACCCTGTAGCTCCAGACTGGCCTACAACCCACTGTGATACTTCTGTGTTGCAGTCAGGTTTGCATCGCTGGCAGAAATCACCCGACCAAGAGCAGCTTGTGGGGAAAAAGATTTATTTTGGCTTACAGACTTGAGGGAAAGCTCCATAGTGGCAAAGGAAAATGATGGCATGAGCAGAGAGTGGTCATCGCCTCTTGGCCAACACCAGGTGGACAACAACAGCAGGAGACTGTGCCAAATACTAGCAAGGAGAAACGGGCTATTAATACCCATAAGCCTGCCCCCAATAATACACTGCCTCCAGGAGGCTTTAGTTTCTAACTGCCACCAGCTGGGGAGACTAATGTTCAGAACACCTAAGTTTGTGGGGGACATCTGAATCAAATCAGCCCATTCTGCCCCTGGCCCCCATAAACTGATAACCATCCATGATGTAAAATGCAATGCATTCAGTCCAACTTGAAGAGTCCCCATAGTTTTTATCCCCATAATCCAAGGTCTTTTTTTTTTTGTTTTGTTTTGTTTTTTTGTTTTTTTGAGGCAGGGTCTCACTCTAGCCCAGGCTGACCTGGAATTCACTCTGTAGTCTCAGGGTGGCCTCAAACTCACAGCGATCCTCCTACCTCTGCCTCCCAAGTGCTGGGATTAAAGGCGTGTGCCACCATGCCCGGTTTTCCAAGGTCTTTTAACTGAGCCATAATACCAAAAAATTCCCCCCAAACCCATAATGGCACAGAATAAATACACTGCAAAAGATGGCATTGGGCAGAGCAAAGAAATATTCAACCAATACAAGATTTAAAACAACCAGGGCAAACATCAAACTCTGTAGCTCCAACAACTCTAGACAGTGACAAGTCTCCAAGTCCAATAATTCTAACCAGCAACAAGTCTCTGGAGTTCCAATTCTGCCCCTCCAGCTAGGCTACTCACAGTCCTGGAAAACTTCATCTGGGTCCAGCAGGTCTCCTTAGCAGCGATCTTATGGTCCTGACATCTCCACTGGGTCTCCACTGCAACCCACAATCCTCATGGCTCCACTGGGTCTTCATGCAGGCATCCAGCAAACCTGCTTCACACTGCCCTTGGCCATTTCCAAAACTCAAGACCATGTTGCAAATGCAATGACTCTCTTTTTCCTGCATTTCTTATACTCCACAATACCAGGTAGGGTACCAATTTGTTAATCCAGGGGGAATAAAGCAGACTTTGAAGAACAGGACACTCCTTGAGCACTCAGGCCCCTTCAAAAGAGTCTACATTCTTCCTGGTGCCCCAGTGCAGGTCACCTGGTTGTAATCTCTCATATAATTGCAGCTGAATGGGCAGTGGTTTCACTCAAAGATTTCTTTTATTTTTCTGTGCCATATCCCTCTGCACACACCAATCCATTTCTACACAATGCAATCCTGCACAAGTTCTCAGGACAGGGGCATAACAGCAAGCCTCTCACACAAACTGCCTCTAGCCCAGTCTAGGCAAAGCTCTTTCTCACCCTCATAAGCCAAACCTCACAGTCCTTAGTTCTCACTGCATTCAGGTCTTTCAACTCTGACCAGAATAGTCCATCAAGCTGCATTATAGCACTACAAGGCATCTCTTAGGCCAAGGTTTCAAATCCTCCTACATTCCTCTTGAAAATCAGCTCCAAGAGGCCAAAGACACACAGTCAGGTGTCTAGCAGCAAGTGACACCACTCCTGGTATCAACTTTACTGTTGCACTCAGGTTTGCATTGCTGGCAGAAGTCACCCAATCAAGAGCAGCTTGTGGGGAAAAGGGTTTCTTTTGGCTTACAGACTGGAAGGGAAGCTCCATAGTGGCAAAGAAAATGATGGCATGAGCTGAGAGTGGTCATCGCCTCTTGGCCAACATCAGGTGGACAACAACAGCAGGATTGTGACAAACACTAGCAAGGGGACACTGGCTATAACACCCATAAGCCTGCCCCCAACAATACACTGCCTCCAGGAGGTGTTAATTCCCAAATCTCCATCAGCTGGGAACCTACCATTCAGAACACCTAAGTTTATGGGGACACCTGGATCAAACCACCACACCCTCCTTCTGCCTGTGGAGTGCTGGGACTAAAGGCGTGGCAACCATCCCTGGCTTGCACTGTTTTTCAGTTAGATAGGCTGGCTGGCCAGAGAGCCCCAGCCATCCTCCTGTCTGCGTCCTCTCAGCTTTGAGACTGCAGACACAAGACTGGCTTTTTACATGGCTGGTGGGAATTCAACCATGTTTTCATGCTTGTTCAGTCAGAACTCTTACCCATAAGCCATTTCCTCAGCCCTAAAGTTTTTTTTTTTTTTTAAATAATTATTTTTTTTTATTGACCAGCCTGACCTTACATTAACTATGTAGTCTCAGGGTGGCCTCGAACTCTTCCCTTTAGAACTCCTCCTCCCTCTGCCTCCCAAGTGCTCCATTAGTCTCTCTTTTACTTTGATGTCATCATTTTTTTTAAAGGATTTATTTATTTTTATTGACAACAAGATCATGGATATCGAGGCCAATTTCTGTCTACATACAAAAGTGCATGGTAAAGTTTTTTTTTATTATTTTTTTCCCTCCTCCCCCCATTCCCTTTAGAACACCAAGTCTCCATCAAACTCCTGGTGATCCTCTCCATTAGTCTCTCTTTTAATTTGATGTCATCATCTTTTACTTACTTATTTTAAATATTTATTTATTTATTACAGAGAGGGGGTGCAGACACAGAGATTGTTGGGTGCATCAGGGCCTCCAAGGTCATGGAAATCCAGATGCATGCCAGTTTTGTCTGGCTTTAGTTGCATTGAAATTGAACCCAGGGTGTCAACCCTTAGCAAGCAAAGCCTTTTGATTATTATCTCTTTTTTTTTTTTTTTTATGTTTTTAAACAGCTTATAAAAGGATCAACCGTTCTAATTCTCAGGCTAACCTGGAACTTTTCACTATGTAGTCTCAGGGTGTCCTTCAGTTTGTTTGTTTGGCGATCCTCTGTTATTTATTTCAGTCTCCAAGATTTTTTGTTGTTGTTGTTGTTTTTTCTAGGTGGGGTCTCACTCTAGCCCAGGCTGACCTAGAATTCACTATGTATTCTCAGGGTGGCCTTGAACTCATGGTGATCCTCCTACCTCTGCCTCCCGAGTGCTGGGTTTAAAGGTGCGTCACCACTCCTGGCTAAGATTTTTTTTTTATTAATTAGGAACTTTGTTGTATGGACAGAGCCTGTGTTGGTCCCATTCTCCTTGTATTATGCTATTCTATCCCCTCCTTCCTGTCCCCATTCCACTGACTCACTGGTATTCATCATGGGGTTAGGAATGCAGCAGTCAGTCCCTGGGGGCAGGGTGCAGTGCCTCTGGATATTCCCAGCCTGTGGCTCTGGCAATCTTTCCTCTCCCTCTTTTGCTATATTCCTTAAGCCTTGGCGGTGTGTTACAAGTCTACTTTAGAGTTGAGCTCTCAGCAGCTTCTGGATTTCTGCTTTGATATGTTTTGAGTGTCCTCAGTTGTTTATCACCATCTTCCTGGCGCAGGTTGTCAGGATAGCAGTGAGAGCAGCACTCATGTTTAAAGTTTTTTTTTTTTGCTCTAATTAATCACTGGACCTTGGCTTGTATGGGTGGAGCCTGTGATTGGCCCCATCTTTTCTTGTCATATTGATGGATTTTGGTTCTCCCTGGTTTCCACTGCCTTCTGTAAAAAGGAAACAGATTGAGAGTAGCATGGATTAAAGGGGATAAGCATAGTTAATTGACAGCTTGATGGGTGTATCCACTTTTATTGGCCAAACACTAGTGGGAGCATCTCTCTTAAGTCCATGCCATCATCTCCATAGGCTTCTGACTTGGTTCTGTTACCAGTCTGACTTTTTCTTCCACTGAGCAGGCCTCTTATTTCAATCAGCTTTGCCATTGTTTTACTATCCTCAGTTTGAATTTATCACCATCCCCAATATATTCAGTGTTTTACTAGTTATAGTTTGCATCTGCAATCACCATTTGCTAGAGGCAATGTCACTGGACCCTGGCTCTTAAGGTGTTAATGGTGTGGGTTTGAGATTCCATTGTCTTGATCATGCAAATGGATTTTGCAGGAGTTCCCTGGTTGCTGTGTGACTTCTTTGGCTGTAGTTTTGCTCTTGTGCTATGGTGGCTGGTTGGCTTTTTCTCTCTGCTTGGCCCTCTTGAAAGCAGGCTGCTTTTCCTGCCAAACTTTATGGAACTTCCCTGGATCTGCCAAGTTTCAATAAATAATATCCCTTCCTCCATAACTGTGCCTGGTCTGGAAGTTCATCTCAGCGAACCTGAAGCTGTCTGCTACAGTTACCTGCATAGGCTGAGTGCCACGAGAGCACAGATGTGTACACCTTGTCTGGCTGGTTGATTTTTTATCCTGCTTGTTCACAATATTGGTGATTATCCCCCAGCAGCTCATGTAGCACTTTCCAGCACTAGGAGGGCTGGCCATCAGGGAGCTGTCTGCCTTCTAAATTCCATTGTAATCTCTTGATGTTCTGTATCAGCAGCTTGTGGTGTCTTCAGCAATAGGGTCTTACTGGGTGAGTTTTCTACCCTTGATGTTATATACGTATATTTTCAGGCTCCAGAGCAGTAGTGAGGGTGAATGGAGGGGAGGGTTGCCAGATACAACATAGGACACTTAATAAAATTGGATTTTAATTAATTAATTAAGTTTTGGGGTTTTGAGGGTCTTACAATAGCCCAGGCTGACCTGTAATTCACCATGTAGTTTCAGGGTGGCCTTGAACTCATAGTGATCCTTCTACCTCTGCTTCCCCCAGTGTGGGGATTAAAGGTATGGACCACTATGCCTGGCTAAAATTGGTTTTTTTTTTTTTTTTTTGGTTTTTCGAGGTAGGGTTTCACTTTAGCTGAGGATGACCTGGAATTTACTATGTAGTCTCAGGCTGGCCATGAATTCACAACAATCCTCCTATCTCTGCCTCCTGAGTGCTGAGATTAAAGGCATGCACCACCATGCCTGGCTTAAAATTAGATTTTAAATAAGTATATGTTTAGTACATGTATCCTGAATATTTCATACTATACTTACACTAAATAATTTTTCTTTGAAATTTAACTTTGACTGAATGCCTTGTGTAATGGTTTTTATTAGATCTCACAATAATAAATTTAGGGATTTCAGGAGAAAAGGCTGGCAGGCCATGGCCATGTCCCTCTGCCTGGCAGGGAAGAGCAGAGCTTCTGGCTGTAGTGGAGAGATTCTATTTTCAGCGGGGACATTGGCACAGTCTGAGAATAGAACAGAGCATGCCATAGGCTTGGGGAAGAACTGTTTTCCAGTGTGTGTAGGTAAATCAGCCACTAGTAGTGGCTGGAAACTTAGACTCCTGGACTTGTTGCATACTCATTTTGACCTTGGACAAAGAACTACATCCCTTGGCCAAGTTTCTTGTGTCAATCATTATTAATACAACACAGAGTCATTGGCAGAATTAACATGGTAAAACTGTATTGGAAACCTTGCATAGGAGTCCCAGTAATGAAGTTTTTTAAAATAATTAATTAACATACACAAATATATATATATAGTTTTTTTTGAGACATGGACTCACTTTGTAGCCCAGACTGGTTGTCTCTCAGCAATCCTGCATCAGCTTCCTAAGAACTGGGATTACAAGCCTTTGCCAACATGCCTGGCCAGGAAATATTTAAGGATTGGTACCAGTTTCCTCTCAACCCGTGGGACACAAGGTTCCTAGATCCTTCTCCACAAACTCTTCCATGAGGAGCTCACATTGTTTAAAACCAAACTCAGAAGCCAAGTGTTGTTGCTTTTTAAAGTCTACCCACTGTCCCATGGTGAGGTATAGGAACCAGGACAACTGCACATGTCTCTAAGATAAAGAGCTGAATGTGCCGGGCGTGATGGCACACGCCTTTAATCCCAGCACTCGGGAGGCAGAGATAAGAGGATAGCTGTGAGTTCGAGGCCATCCTGAGACTACATAGTGATTTCCAGGTCAGCCTGAGCTAGATTGAAACCCTACCTGAAAAAAAAGCTGAATATGATTCTGTGATTTCTTCCTTTCTGTTCATCTGCTGTGCCCCTTCAGTGAAGTTCACACTAGTTATATGCATACCACACTCTAAAATCTTACATTCCTGCGCTTGCCTAGTTATGCATGAAACTCTGGGTTCAACCCTCAGCATAGAATACACCTATTCTAAACTTGGTGTGGTGGCACCTACCTAGTACCCCAGTCCTTGGGAGGTGGAGGATCAGAAATGCAATGTCATTCTCAGCTACATGGTGAGTTCAAAGCCAGCCGGGGTTACATGAGATCCTGTCTCAAAAAACAAACAAACAAACCAAAAACATTCCTTTGCTTCTCTCCACAGTAGCTAAATATAGTTCCAGTAGCTAAAACTAAGACAAGTGTCTTCAGCCGGGTGGAGCGGAGCAGTCTTCATATCTGACTCCAAATAGAGACCTGGCCAATGACAAAGATTTTTTTCCTCTCTGTTTATTGGTTGCTAGGTAGAAAGGACCCTGCATAGCTAAAGTCTGACACTCTTCAGCATAGTGGGTGGAAGGCAGACAGCTGCTCTGCTAATAAGACGAAGTCTGTTTTTATGTTTCAACATCATTCTCATGAAGATCAACTTCTGGGTTTTAAATATTATTTATTTTTAATTATTACTTTTTATTAACAACTTTTATACTTACATACAAAAATCCCACCTGATATTTCCCTCCCCTCCCCCCATTTTATTTATTTATTTGAGAGAGTGAGAAAGAGAGGCATATACAGAGAGAGAGAATGGGTGTGCCACTGCAAAAGAATCAGGGTCCATTGTGGAAAAGGGGGCAGAAAGAATGTAAGAGTCAAGGGAAGGGTAGGACTCCTTACAACATGCTCCTCCAGACACAAAATGGCCTGGATATCCATGACTCACAGTGACTGACACTACGTACACAAGACCATCATAATAGGAGGAAAAGATCATGACATCAAACTGAAAAGAGAGACTGATTGAGTGGGGGAGGGGATATGATGGGGAGTGAAGTTTTAAAGGGGAAAGTGGGGGGAGGGAGGGAAATAACATGGGATATTGTCTACAGTTATGGTAGTTGTCAATAAAAGCAAAAGAAGAAGAAGAAAAAAAAAAAGAATTCCAGACACATGCGTCACCTTGTGCATATGGCTTTACATGAGTACTGAGGAATTGAACCCTGGTCCTTAGGCTTTATGGACAAGCACCTTAACCACTGAGCTATCTTTTCAGCTCCAATTTTTGTTTTTTTGGCTATTTTTATGAGAGAGAGAGAGAGAGAGAGAGAGAGAGAGAATTGGCATGCTAGGGCCTCCAGCCACCACAACTGAACTCCAGATGCATGTGCCACCTTGTGCGCATGCAACCTTGTGCATGTGTCACCTTGTGTGACTGGCTTACGTGGGATCTGGGGAGTCAAACATGGATCCTTAGGCTTCACAAGCAAGTGCCTTAACCACTAAGCCATCTCTCTAGCTCCAATTTTTGTTTTAAGTATTTTATTTTTGTTTATTATCATTATTACTTATTTATTTATTTTTGGGTTTTTTGTTTGTTTGTTTGTTTTTTCTTGGTAGGGTCTCACTCTGGTCCAGGCTGACTTGGAATTAACTATGTAGTCTCAGGGTGGCCTTGAACTCATGGCGATCATGCTACCTCTGCTTCCCGAGTGCTGGGATTAAAGGAGTGCGCCACCACGACCGGCTCTCTTTTTTTGATTTTTTTGAGGTAGGGTCTTGCCCTAGACCAGGCTGACATAGAATTCACTATTTAGTCTCAGGGTGACCTTGAAGTCACAGTGATCCTCCTACCTTTGCCTCCTGAGTGCTGAGATTAAAGGAATGTGCCACCATACCCTGTTGTTTATTTATTTGTCAGAGAGAAAGAAGGAGAGAGAGAGAGAATGGACATGCCAGTGCCTCCAGCCACTGCAAACTAACTCCAGATGCACGCGCCATCTTGTACATATGGCTTACATAGGTCCTGGGTAATTGAACCAGGATCCTTTGGCTTTGCAGGCAAATGCCTTAACTGCTAAGCCATCTCTCCAGCCGCAGGATTTTTTTTTTTTAAAAGACAGGGTCTTACTATGTAGTCCAAACTGGGCTCCAACTACTGATCCTCCTGTCCCTGGCTGATTTTGCCTTTTTTTTGGGGGGGGGGGAGGTTTTCAAGGTAGGGTCTTGCTCTAGCACAGGCTGACCTGGAATTCACTATGTAGTCTCAGGGTGGCCTCGAACTCTCAGCTGTCCTCTTACCTCTGCCTCCTGAGTGCTGGGATTAAAGGCGTGTGCCACCAAGCCCGGCACATTCAGTTCTTTAACTTAGAGATATGTGAAGTTGTCCTGGTTCCTGTATCTCTAGTCCAGGCTGACCTGCAATTCACTCTGCATTCTCAGGGTGGCCTTCAACTCATGGTGATCCTCCTACCTCTGTCTCCCGAGTGCTAGGATTAAAGGTGTGTGCCACCATGCCTGGTAGCATATATATTCTTAAAGTATGTCCTTATGATTTTCTGAATTTCTTTGATATCTGTTATAATGGTGCCTTTCTCATCTCTGATTTTTTAAACTGTTGTCTCTTCTCTCTTACGGTCAGATTTGCTCCAGGTCTATCAATCTTGTATATCCTTTCAAAGAACCAACTCTTTGTTTCATTGATTCTTTGGATTTTTTTTTTGGTTTCTATTTCATTAATTTTTGCCCTAATCTTTATTATTTCCTTCCATCTACTGATTTTTTGTTTCCTTTTTTCTTCTTTTTCTAAGGCCTCAAGGTGAAGCACTAAATTGTTTACTTGTGAACTCTGTAATTTCTTAATATAGGCACTTAGAGCTATAAATTTCCCTCTTAGGACTGCCTTCATTGTGTCCCAAAGGTTTTGGGATGTTGTATTCTCATCATCATTTGATTCTATGAATTTATTGATTTCCTTTTTGATTTCTTCAATGACCCATTCATCATTCAATAGTGTACTGTTTAGTCTCCATGAATTTGTGTATGCTCTGTAGTTTTTCTTGTTGCTGATTTGCAGTTTAATCCCATTGTGGTCAGATCTAGTACAAGGGATTATTTCGATTTTCCTGTATTTGTTAAGATTTGCTTTGTGTCCTAATATAAGGTCTATTTTAGAGAATGTTCCATGTGCTTCTGAGAAAAATGTATATTCTGTAGCATTTGGATGGAATGTTCTGTATACATATACTAGGTCATTTGTTCCATGACATCATTTAATCCAGATGTCTCTCTGTTTATTTTTTGCTGGTATGACCTATCAAGTGAAGAAAGTGGGGTATTGAAGTCACCCGCTACAATTGTGTTTGGTGTTATCTCTGACCTTAAGTCTAATAGTGTTTGTTTGATGAAATTGGGAGCCCTCATGTTAGGTGCATATACATTTAGGATTGTAATATCCTCCTGTTGGAGTGTTCCTTTAATCAGTATAAAGTGACCTTCTTTATCTTTCCTCACTAATGTTGGCTTGAAGGCTATCCTGTCAGATATTAGTATAGCAACCCCTGTTTGTTTCCTATGCCCATTTGCTTGAAATACTGTTTTCCATCCTTTTTACCCTAAGAGAGGGTCTCTCTTTTATTGAGACATGAGTTTCCTGGAGGCAACAGACAGCAGGATCCTGCCTTTTAATCCAGTCTGCAAGCCTGTGTCTTTTGGTTGGGGCATTGAGGCCATTGATATTAAGAGTTATTATTGAAAGGTATGTATTTATTCTTGCCATTCTTCTTGTTTTGTAGTGCTTTCTGTTTTCCCTTTACTCACTTGTTTTAACTGTTATTTGAGTATGGTTTATTTTTTCCCATTTCCTCCTGTGTGTCTTTTGCTTTCTCTTCCGCATGAAGGATTCATTCAAGTATTTTTTTGTAGAGCTGGTTTAGTTGTCATAAATTTCTTTAGCCTGTTTTGTTGTGGAATGTCCTTATTTCTCCATCAATTTGGATAGATGCCTTTTCAGGATAAAGTAATCTTGGTTGACAGGTGTTACCTTTCAGAACTTGGAATACATCATTCCAAGCCCTTCTGGATTTTAAAGTTTGTGTTGAGTAATCTGCTGTGATTCTGATGGGCTTGCCTTTGTAGGTGACTTGCTTTTCCTCTTTAACTGCTTTCAATACATTTTCTTTGGTTTGTGTGTTTAGTAGTTTAATTATAACATGGTGAGGAGAGGTTCTTTCCAGGTTTTGTCTGTTTGGTGTTCTAAAAACTTTTTGTGTCTGTATTGGCATTTCTTTCCCAACTTGGGAAAAATTTCTTCTGTGATTTTGTTGAAAATGCCTACTAAGTCTCTGGATTGAAATTCCTCTCCTTCTCCTATACCCGGAATTCTTATGTTTGATCTTTTCATTGTGTTCCAGAATCTTGAAATTCCCATTCATACCTTCATATTAGCTTATCTTTCTCTTTGTTGGACTGTATTAAGTCTGCCACCTGGTCTTTTAGTTTAGATATTCTGTTCTCTCCTTCATCCATTCTACTGGTGAGACTTTCCACAGAGTTTTTTTTTTTTTTTTTTTTTTTGTGGTTTGTTTGTTTTTTGTTTGGGGAGGTAGGGTGGGGTCTCACTCTAGCTCAGGCTGACCTGGAATTCACTATGTAGTGTCAGGGTAGCCTCAAACTTTCCATTATCCTCTTACCTCTGTCTCTGGAGTGCTGGGATTAAAGGCATGCGCTACCACATCTGGCTTCCACAGAGTTTTTTCATTTGACTGACTGTTCTTCTGACTGTTCTTCAGAGCTAGAATTTCAGCCTGGTCTTTCTTTCTTTCTTTCTTTCTTTCTTTCTTTCTTTCTTTCTTTCTTTCTTTCTTTTTCTTTTTCCTTTTCTTTTTTTAATTGACAACTTCTCTACTTACAGACAAAAATCCATGATATTTCCCTGTCCCCTCCCTCCATTCCCCTTCAGAATTCCATTCTCCATCATATCCCCTCCCTCCCTCCATTAGCCTCTCTTTTAATTTGATGTCATCATCTTTTTCTCCTATTATGAGGGTCTTGTGAAGGTAGGCACTGCAAGGTCATGGATGTCAATCAGACTGGTTTTTCTTCAGTATTTCTATTTCCTTACTCATGTCTTGTAATGACCTTCTTATTTCATTCAGCTGCTTTCCTGTGTTCTCTTTCAGGAGTTTGTTTTCTTCTTTAATGCCTTTGTTTTCTCCTTTGATTTCTTCTTTGATTTCTTTGAGTATAGATAAAATCATTTTTTTGAAATCTTTGTCAGGCATTTCATATAAAACAGTCTCATTGGAGGTCATTTCTAATGGATTTATATTTTTTGGGTGGGATTGTAGTGTCTTGATTCCTCATGTTTCTTGTATTATAATGTAGCAACTTTTGCATCCTGAATTGATTTGATGCTTGAATTTTCTACTTCAGTTTTCTTAGATGTGGTGATCTAACTTTATATTTTCAGGATATGAGTTTAAGGTGTCAAGTGTAGCTCTTGTACCCCAATCTAAGCGCAGAAGTAATCCTAGGTGTTGACTTTGCCTGCTAAGCAAGTAGTCTAGTGGACTGGGTGGAATAATTTACTGGCAAATTGTAAACTTCAACTGAGCAATATATAGATTCAATAAAAACCAGCACAGAGTATGCAAGTGTGGGGATTAAAACAGTTTTACAAAGCCAAAATCCCTAATGGTGTGTGTTGCTCTACACCCTTAATCCTGTCAGCTGGGAGGTAGAGAATTCTGTTCTGAATTGGGTTCTAGGTCAGCCTAGATCTGAATCAGACCCTGCCCCCCAAAATGATAAAAGCAAATGAAAAACACCCTATAAATCTGAATGCATCAAAGACAACAATATTCAACCCCCAACTACAGCTTATTTGAAAATGATAAAGTCAACCAAGAATATGTTACCCATAACCTGCCCTGATATGGAAATAGAGATTAGCACTTCCAATGCAGGCCTATGTATCTGTTTTTTTTTTTTTTTTTTTTTTTTTGTCAGTTGGCCTCATTACCTTTTGGGGTGGCTTCCAATCTCACCAATGCTGAGTGCCGCCCTTGATCCCTCCCTGTTGTGCTATGGAGCTGGAGTTCTGTTCAGCTGTGCTGCATGCGTTGCCACCAGGGGCTGAACGCTGGAGGTTCATGGTTCTGATGGTTGGGGGAAGGGAGAGTGCAGGAAGCCTGGAGTTGCTCATGCAGTCCCACCTGTATCCTTTCAGTAGCTCCTTATCTGATCTCAGCTGTCTTTCCTTCAGATTTCTTTTTCATTCTTTTTTTATAGTTTTTTTTTTTTCTTTTTGAGGTAGGGTCTCACTGAAGCCCAGGCTAACCTGGAATCCACTCGGTATTCTCAGGGTGGCTTTGAACTCATAGCGATCCTCCTACCTCCGCCTCTGGGATTAAAGGCATGCACCCCCATGCCTGGCTGCTTCAGATTTCTTGACTTTGCAAGGATGCTGATGAGGTTGTAAAATCCCTTTGTTTGGTCTCTGCTGCTGCTGCCCCACACAGGTGCTGGGCCAGTGGTGCCAGATGGGTGTGTGGATCAGGAGCTGCCAGTGCCTCAGTGGGATTCTGGCTGTTTTCCTCCTTTCTGGTGGATCTTGGTCTCTCCTGCTTCTCTGCTGTATCTAAGAAGAACCTATGCTCCTGCACTTTTCAGAAGAAGAGTGGATTTTGCTGTGGTTTTACTTAAATCCCTTGCTAGGCTGGTTTGGCTTGGTCCCTATACTTACCATCTTACCCAGAAGTCCCAGGGTCACATAGTTCAGGGTGACCTTAAACTCATGACAATGCTTATGCCTCAGCCTCCTTGGTGTTGGAATACACCACCCCTCTGTCACGCCTAATTGCCGCCTTATATGTATATATATATATAATGTGTGTATGTGTGTGTGTGAATGCATAGTCATTCCTTTATATAGTTGAGGGGCTAGTTCCAGAACTTTCTTGCATATACCCAAAACTTCAGATGCTTAAGTCCCATACAATATGGAATATTAATTACATAAAATATCCCCCCATGGTTTACTTTGAATCATCTCTAGATTACTTAAAATACCTAACAAAATGAAAATCTCATGTAAGTAGTTGCTATATTATATATTGCTTAGGGAATAATGATGAGAAAAAAATTCTGTACTTGTTTAGTCACACAATTATTTTCCCCAAATGTTTTAAAATCTGCAGTAGAAACTGAAGCTGTGGAAGCCATAGAGGATATGGAGGGTGGGGTGTGTGCGTGCACACGCACATGTGCACACATCTACTTAGAACTCAGAGAAATCTCCTGAGACTTGGTTTAAGGAAGGAATTTGAAGCTGGCCTTGAGGGATGAGAGGATCAGTATGGACTGGGAATGGAATACTTTATGGGGTGGGAATAGGGCAGGAGAAGAAGGAGCGAGGCGAGGTGGGAGAATGCAGTGTTAGGAGGAGTGAGACACTGGACAGAAAAGTACACTGGAGAAAGACTGCTGTATTCCCGCTTGCTACTTTGCTTCCATGCTGCTGCTATTTGTGATTTATATTTGTCAGTCAATGCAAAACAACTAGGCTTAGCAGCAGTGTGTGGTCAATAATGACAACATGCACAGCCCTTGGAGCTCTTCCAGAACTGGGTAGCACAAGTCTGTAAGCCCAATATTTGGGAAGTTGAGGCAGGAGGATCATCAATTTGAGCCCAGCTGGGCTGCATAGTGAGGCCCTAGTTCAAAATAGTAATTGTGGGGGGCTAGGGATGTAGCTCAGTTGGTGGAGTGCTTGCTGAGCCTGGATGAAGGCCTGGGTTTAAATCATAGGACTGCATAAACCCAGGGTGGTGGTACATACCTGCAATTCCAGCACGTGGGAGATGGAGGCAGGAGAATCAGAAGTTCAAAGTCATCCTTAGCTACCTAGTGATCTGGAGCCCAGCCTGGGCTACATGAGATTCTGTCTCAAAAAAAAAAAAAATAGCATTTTGCATAATCAAATTTCTCAGATCTTTTTTTATCTCTGGGTGTGAACCATGTGGGTGTTTAAAGTTGCTCTCTCGAGAAGAAAATCCCTTGCCATCTGTTTCATGCTTGTGTCGCTGCTCTGCATCGGACAGAGAGATGGAGGGGACACAGGCCACTGCCTCATTCAGCAGCTGCTCTCAGTGAGTCTGCCTGGGTCTCCCTTGATTTTCTTGCAGATAACTCCAGTTTCATATTACTTTGGTTAGGGGTGCCAGGCTGGCCTTAGCAGTAAACATTTCCTGTAAACAATAAAGAAAATTAATATCGCTAATGGCCAACTTGGAAAGGTTATTTGTTTCTTGCCCCACTGCCTATCTTTCAAGATAAAGTTCATTGCTGACCATGCATCTCTCAGATTAGAACGAAGCCCATAGAGCTGGACATGGTGTCTATAGTTCACAGATCCCAGCAAACAAAATGCTGAGGCAGGAGGAGTGAAATATTTAGTGAGATGCTATATCAAAAAATTAAATAAATAGCCAGGGTGTGGTGGTGCAAACCTTTAATCCCAGCATTTGGGAGGTAAAGATAGAAGGATTGCTGTGAGCCTGAGGCCAGCCTGAGACTACATAGTGAATTACAGGACAGACTGGGCTAGAGTGAGACCCTACCTTGAAGAAACCAAAAAAAAAAAAAAAAAAAAATCAAATAAATAAATAAATGAGAAATGAATAAATAGCAGAGGGGAACTGATACCTGTGACTTTTTAAATCTTATTTTTTGTTTGTATACAAATAAATGGGTGTTATTGTGACAATTTCATAGACATATAATTATATATTTTAACTATATAATCAATAATTAAATATATAAATTATAGATTGTAAATATACAAATGTTATATATTCAATTTATAAAAATTATATATAAATTCATAAATATAAATTATATAACCATATATCACATATAATTATACTTTATTCTTTTAAAAATATTTTATTTATTTATTTTTGGGGGTTTCAAAATAGGGTCTCACTCTAGCCCAGGCTGACCTGGAATTCACTATGTAGTCTCAGGGTGGTCTCGAACTCACAGCAATCCTTCTACATCTGCCTCCTGAGTGCTGGGATTAAAGGAATGTGCCACCACACCCAGATAAAATATTTTATTTTTATTTATTTATTTGACAGACAGAAAGAGTGAGAGAGAGAGAGAGAATTGGCACACCAGGGCCTCCAGCCACTGCAAACGAACTCCAGACGCATGTGCCATCTTGTGCATCTGGCTAAATGGGTCCTGGGGAATCAAACCTGGGTCCTTTGGCTTTGCAGGCAAATGCCTTAACCACTAAGCCATCCCTCCAGCCCTACTTTATTTTTTTCTTGTTAATGCCCTACTGCTTTCCCTGTCCTCCTCACCTTCCCTTGTTGGTCCCTTTCCTTCTCCTAAATCACTCTTCCTTTTGTCTGTGTTCTCTCTCTCTTTCAGACAGGATCTCATGCAGTTCAGGCTGGCCTTGAACTCACTATGTAGCTCAGGCTTGACTTGAACTCCTGATCCTCCTGCCTAGTGCTGGGGTTCTAGGCATATGCTAACACACTAATAATATTGCTAAGGATTGAACATAGGGCTTCATGAATGTTAAGTAAATATTCTATCAACTGAGGTATATCCCCAACCCCAAACCTGATAATTTTTTAATTGCAACAGTGTGTACCATAATTTAACATAATTAAAATCACCAAAAATTTAAAGAAATTTGACATTTGATTGAAAATAACCTGAAGGCTTTTAGATATATTCAACATTTTGAGCCTTATAATAAAATAATAATAATATAGAGCCAGGTCTGATGGTGTCCACCTTAGTCCCAGCCACCCAGGAGGCTGAGGTGAGAGGCTTACTGGGGGAGTAGTTCTCACCTGTACAATGACTCAGGTGTTCACAGAAAGTATTGTCATTATCACAGCTGTGATGAGCACACCAGCTTGGGCAATGTAGTGAGTTTCCTATCCAAGTACTAACCAGGCCCAACCATACTTAGCTTCCAAGATCAATTGAGGTCAGCATGTTCAGGGTGGTATGCCCATAGACTGTAGTGAGTCTCTCTCTTGCTTTCTCTGTGTCTGTCTTTGTCTTGATCTCTGCCCACCCTCCTCATACTAGGGACTGAATCCTCCTCCAGGCTAGGCAAGTGTCCTATTGAGCTGTAGTCTCACCTCCAAAAGGCAGATTCTTGGTAAGCCAATCTAGCCAAGGCCAATGAAAGGCCGTGCCTCATGATAGTTCCAAAGATAATGTGCAAAGTCACACACACAATCACACACATGCACCTGCACATACAAATGGACACATATATACACACATGCATTACAGAAAAGGGCTGGGGAGATGGGTCAGTGGGTAAGGCTGCTCACAGCACAAGGACATGAATTCAATTCCTAGCACCTATGTAAAAGGCCGAGTAAAGCTGGCCATACCTGTAACCTCAGTGCCGAGGTGGGTGGAGACAGGAGAATCCTTGTGGCTTGCTGGTCAGCCAATTTAACTGTAAAGAATGGCCAGGTCCAGGGCTGGAGAGATGGCTTAGTGGTTAAGGCATTTGCCTGCAAAGCCAAAGGATCCCGGTTCAACTCTCTACAGGATCCACGTAAACCAGATGCACAAGGGGGCGCATACATCTGGAGTTTGTTTACAGTGGCTGGAGGCCCTGGTGCACCCATTTTTTCTCTCTCTCTGCTTATTTCTCTCTCCTAAATAAATAAATAAATACATACATACATACATACATAAATATTTTTAAAAATGTTTTAGGGCTGGAGAGATGGCTGAGCGGTTAAGGTGTGTGCCTGCTAAGCCTAAGAACGCCAGTTTGGTTCTCCAGGTCCCATGTTTAGCCAGATACAAAGTGATGCAAGGGTGCAATGCCGCACTTTCCCACAAGGGGGCACATGAGTCTGCAATCCATTTACAGTGGCTGAGAGGCTGCTGGGGTGCCCCACTCTCTCTCTCTCTCTCTCTCTCTCTCTCTCTCTGACTCTCCCTGCCCCCCAAATGTTTTAAAAACAAAAGAATGGCCAGGTCCTTCTGCGAGAGACTGTCTTAAGAAAATCAGGTGGAAGAGTGAAAGAGGACACCTGAGACTCTGCTCTGGCTTCATGCACGTGGGGCAGACATCTGCACACACATGTGCATACACAACACATACTACACTCATACATACATTCACACACAGAGGAAAAATGGCCCCATTTCTTGAAGACAAAGCCTTCATTCTGACTTTGCTAGTGACAGTTGTTGCCCTGGGAACACCTCTGAAAGCAATTTCCCATTTGTTTTAGTAACTCTCCTTGTATGCTGTCTGTCATTTAATATTTACATGTAAAATTAGTAATCTACATTATGTTTATAATATGTATTATTATTATATGTAATTATTAAAGATGAAACATTCCAATATGTCTTCAGTTACTTTTTTTTTTTTTTTGCAAGGTTTTAAACACATAGCAAAGTTGGGCACAATGTTCATACCTGTAATCCCAAGTGTGAAAGGAGGCTGAGACAAGAGAGCTGCTACAAGTTCAAGGCCAGCCTGGTCTAGAGTGAGACACTGTATCAAAGAAAAACCAACAACAAAAATTATGTCTATAGGGCTGGAGAGATGGCTTAGCAGTTAAGGCATTTGCCTGCAAAGCCAAAGGACCTAGGTTCAATTCCCCAGGACCCACGTAAGCCAGATGCACAAAGTGGTGCATGCATCTGAAGTTTGTTTGCAGGTTGGAGGCCCTGGCATGCCCATTCTCTCTCTCTGCCTGCCCCCCCTCAAATAAATAAAAAATATTTTAAAAATTATATATATCTGGGCTGGAGAGATGGCTTAATGGCTAAGGTGCCTGCCTGCTGAGCCAAAGAATGCCTGTTCGATTCTCCAGGTCCCACGTTTAGCCAGATGCAGTGATGCAAGGGCGCAACACCACACTTGCCCACAAGGGGGTGGACAAGTCTGGAGTTCATTCACAGCAGCTGACAGGCTGCTGGCGCACCTATTCTCTATCTGTCTCTCTCTAAAAAATTTTTCATATATATATATATTTCATATCTAACATGAAATTTACTACTTCCTCCATTTTTATTTATTTGTTTTTACTTCCTCCATTTTTAAATGTGTGATGCTTTGTGGCACTATATATGTATATGGGCACTTTTGTGCTGCCATCACAACTAGCCATTTACTTTTCAAATTAAATTTACAGCTCATCTTGAAAAGGCAGAGAAGCTTAAAAAGGGTTTGTCAAATCCTTAAGAAGCAAAATCCAGGCAGTAATTCCAAGCTGAAATGCTGCGTCTTTCTGGAACATGAGTGCATTCTATAAAAGGAATTTATTTCTTGGCTTTGCAGGCCAATACATTAACACTGGCCATTTAGCAATTGATCGCAAAGCTGGTTCTTAAACTCTGAGATTCAGCATGAGCTCAGAGACCAGGTTGTGACCTGACAGCTCTTTGGGGTTAGGACAATTGGATGCAGGGACAGTCTGTGCTCAGGAGCTGTGCTCTTTAGGGAATCAAACCTGGGTCCTTAGGCTTTGCAGGCAAATGCCGTAACTGCTGATCCATATCTCCAGGCCTGTTCTGATATTTTTATTGTTTTTTTATTAATCAGTAGTAACATGATCATAGTTGGATAGTCACCTGGAAACCAAGGTAGAAATCCCAGGCATGACATGGTTCTTCAGCTTCTGCAAGAATGCTGCCCTTGGAGGAACAGGCATCATTTCTCTACAGCTTGTTCCATTGCAGGAGAGCTCTAGTTGGCAAATGACCTGTGTGTTAGTCAATTTCCACTTCCATAACCACTTAAAAAGTGAAATGATTTATTTTGGATGAAAA
Organism: Orientallactaga sibirica; assembly: GCA_036365145.1. Classification (NCBI taxonomy): domain Eukaryota; kingdom Metazoa; phylum Chordata; class Mammalia; order Rodentia; family Dipodidae; genus Orientallactaga; species Orientallactaga sibirica. The sequence continues at coordinate 25,778,916 of JAEOAD010000003.1, forward strand.
TTTGTTTTTCTTTCTTTCTTTCTTTCTCTCCTTCCTTCCTTCCTTTCTTTCTTTCTTTCTTTCTTTCTTTCTTTCTTTCTTTCTTTCTTTCTTTCTTTCTTTCTTTCTTCCTGGTAAGTACTAGTCCATGTAAGTTGGATCCGTCACATTTGAGCCCATGGCAAGGCACTGTATCATGGCGGAGACCTTGGCAGAGGAAGCCCATCCTTTTCTCTTCTTTTAATATTTTATTTGTTTGCAAGAAGAGAGAGAGAGAGAGAGAGAGAGAGATGGGCCAGGAACTCCAAGTCCCTGCAATTGAACTCCAGAAGGATGCACTATCTTGTGCATTTGGCTTACGTGGGTCCTGGGGAATCAAACCTGAGTCCTTAGCTTTCACAGGCAAACACCTTAACCACTAAGCAATCTCTCCAGGTCAGGAAGCCCTACCATGGCTGGTGTGAAAAGAGGAAGAAGAAAACTCAGTGTCCCACATCTTTTCTCTAAAAAAAAAAATTAAAACATTTATTTATTTATGAGAGAGAGAGAGAGAGAGAATGGGCACACCAGGGTCTCTATCCACTGCAAATGAACTCCAGACACATGTGCCACTTTGTGCATCTGGCTTATGTGGGCTCTGTGGAGTCGAACCAAGGTCCTTAGGCTTCACAAACAAGTGCCTCAATTGTTAAACCATCTCTCCAGCCCTCACGATCCCTTTTGAAGGCACACCCTCAATGACCTAACGTCTTCCCACTGGGCCCCATCTCTTAAGGTCCCAGACATTCCAATAGTGCCACAGCCAGGTACCAAGCCTTTAACTTGTGGCCATTGGAGAACATTTCAGAAGCGCAATATGCCAAACTCCCTGACCCATGTGGGTCTGAGGCATAGGCACTGTAGTTTTCTGCACATCCACAATGTGAAATGAGTTACATCTGAAGATATCGGTCATGTCTGCCTGTTACACGAGGCAAGCATATACAGGACCTTTAACTAATTGAACTCACTTGAACAAAGTTCAAATGATGTGGGCAATTCAGGTGCTGGGAGGTTGTGACTCTTTAGGTCACACAGTAGGCATTCAGTAGGTGTTCAGCATCTATTATGCCTCCAGTCTCACACAAAGGAAAGAGAAATACAGAGAAAACACATTCCCTCAAGCATAGTTCAAGGCTGGATACATACAGGGACATCTATTTTGCAACTGAAACAGGATAAGGAATGGAAATGCACTTACAAGGCTCTGGAGCCCATAGCCCTCAGAGCGTCAGTACCATTTGCTTAAGAGAGACCTGGATTTAGCGGGCAAATTAATTCATGCTCAAAGCTTTAGAAAGGCTTTAAAAAAATCTGGCCTGCTCATTGTGATTAATGTCAGAGAGACTATTTCTAACTTAACAACCATGTAATTTAGCGATAATATTTGTGGAAGCACCTAGCACAGAATGTGGCCATGAGCTAAACGTTTATGTCTTTTCTTTCCTTTCTCCCTTCCTGACCTTTCCTCCTCCTTCTCTCCTTCCTTCCTCTTCCTATTTGAATCTGCTGGTGGAGTTTATTGTCGACCTCCCTTCACGTCAAAGCTCAAGTACAACTGGCAAATGTCAGGTTCCAACTTCACTCACTCCTTTGGCATTTATATACTTTTTCTTTCTTTCTTTTTTTTTTTCTTTTTTTGAGTTAGTGTTAAACTCTAGTCTGGGCTGACCTGGAACTCACTTGATCACCCAGGCTGGCTTTGAAGTCATTGCTGATCCTCCTACTTCAGCCCATAGTGCTAGGACTAGAGGCATGAGCTACCAAACTTGGTTTGGGGGGGCTTTTGTTTTAGTTTTTGGTCCTGTTGAGACATAGTCTCACCTTGTAGCCCAGATGGGCTTTGAATCATCAATCCTCTGACTTCTGCCTTTTCAGTGCTAGGATTTGAGGTGTGTGGCCCTATGCCTGGCTAACTTTGATATACTTCATGATCAGATGATGCCTTCTGAAGAAGGCCCTCTAAGAACACTGTTTCACAGTTTTTGTACATACTGGGTATTAGGAAGCTTCAATATCATTTTCCCACCTTATAGACTTTTCCTTAATAACTTCATAGGCACAGGCTGAAAAACAGCATTGGGCTGCAGATCATTGAGAACTAAAGCTGTAGCTGAGCTGGAAACCTCCTCCCTGTTGACTAGCTGTCATAATGCTGGAAAAAGCTATGCTGCATTTAGCCTTTTGGGAGAGAGAAGTCATCAATGGTGCTAAACAGCAGTGCATCCTGTCAACCTTAAGGCTGGCCAGCCAACCAGGCCAAATGTGCCAACTGGTGCAATAGTGGCATGTCTGTTATGGGGGAAACCAACCGCTCTCTGATTGGACTGGAGGCCCGCTCCACAGGAAGGAACATATGCCTGGTACTGAAAGCTAGTCAAACCTGTGGCTGGAGTGGTCATAAGCCCCAGGGTAGAAGTAGTAGTGATGTAAGTAGTAGTCATGTACTAGTAATAATAATGACTGCTTGTCTGGCTAAACGCACCAAACCACCCTCTAAATGTATGTTTATACCCATATATTTATGCTACTCTCACCTTTGGTTAGAGAAGCTTCTCTTTTCAGATGGAAGTGACCACTGATGACACAAAACTCACCAAAGTGCTGAGAAGAAGTGACTGTGGAGTGTTCAGCACTAAGTGAGGCATCTCTATCACACCCTCCCAGGCTCAGGGTCCATTGTGGAAGAGGTGCTGGAAAGAATGTAAGAGTCAGAGGAAGGGAAGGAGTGCTTACAGTATTGTCTTCCAGACACAAAGTGGCCTTGATATTCATGACCTTATAGTGGTTGATACCCCCTACACCAGACCTTCTTAACAGGAGGAAAAAAAATGATGACATCAAAATAGAAGAGACACTAGTTGGAAAAGAAGAAGAGATTCAGTGGAGAGGAGGTTGGGAGAGGGAACAGGGAGGGTGGTGAAAGGGGATTATGATCATGGTATATAGTCTATATTCATAGAAGTTGTGAATAAATAGTTAAAAATTTCCAAGAATGAGGCATGGATAGCTCCTATTGCAGTCACTTTCTTCCTGCTGGGACAAACACACAACTAGAAACAGCTTGTGAGAGGAAAGGGTTTTTTTGAAGCTTACAGAATCCAGAGGAAACACCATCAATGGCAGAAGAAGCTGGCTCCCTTCCATAGATCCATAGCAGAGAGATGCCATCAAATAGCCTGCAAACATGGACAGCCAGGGCTCACACTGCTTATCTCCACCCACCTAGTAGGGCTGGACTATAAGATCCGCCCCCGGTGACACCTCCTTCACCAGGCTGCTGGAGAGTTAAGTAGGAAGCACAACTTTATTCAAAAATCCCTGAGGCTGGGGGGGACCTACATTCACATTTAAACCACCACAGCTCCCTTAAGATAAATGGTGATCTTAATTTTTCTATTTCTATTGGCATTGTGTGTGTATGTGTGTGTATTATTTGGGATTAAACCCAGGGCCTCCACCACTAAACTACATGCCTAGTTTTCTGGAAGGTTTCAGAATTCTTTAGTATACTTTTTATATTTGGAGGTGGTATTTAAAGGTGCATAATGATTGCATTTTCTATGTGGATGAAGAATGTCTTAAATCTTTGCCTAGAGTTTACCTTGAACCCCCTTCTTTCTTTCCTTCTGATTAACAGTGGCCTGGGATAACTGTCTCCTGAGTGAATGTTGGCAGGACTTGATTCAGTGGTGGGGTACGGGGAAGGCCTTGGGACAGGCACAGCGGCCAGCTCTTCTGAAAAAGCTTTCCTGACTCTGACTCAGTTTCCTTCACAGCCACAGAATACCCTTTATTCTGTTGGCATCTATTGTCTGTGCATGCTTTGTGAAGAAATATATTTAGCTCTGGACATCCTGTCTCCAAATCTGGAGTTGCCAGCTACTTGATGGCGGGCATTTGTGTGACAGTGTAGCAGCCTGTGTTCTACACACTCTGGGCTTTCATGTGTGCACAGCCATTTCTTTTCTGATGAATGCTTCAAAGTTTTGAAATCCATTTCCACCCCTAAGGAATTTTCCATAATAATTGTTCCTTGGTATCCATGGGAAGTTGATCCTCTGTGGATGCCAAAATTCATGGACTTTCAAGTATTTTATGGAACTAGTATAAACATGACTGAGTGAGAGCAGGTCCTAAAAGTGTAAGTAAATTACATGAAAGAAGTTGTCTCAATGGTACACTGCCATCTGTCCTCACCCATGCACCTAAGGTATCATGGGATGTGCACTATGCTTGGCTGACTGAAGAGGAGGGGCCTGGGGCTTGGTTTACAGATGGTTCTGCATGCTATGCAGGTACCACCCAGACATGGATAGCCACAGCATTGCAGCCCCTTTCTGGGACAACCTTGAAGGCCAGAAGTGAAGAGAAATCTTCCCAATGGGAAGTGGAGATGGTTATGGATTTTGCTTTGAAGGAAAGATAGCTGGATGTGTGGTTACTGGTTCATGGGCTGTAGTCAATGGTTTGGCTGGATGATCTGGGACTTGGAAGAGATACAATTAGAAAATTGGAGAGAAAGACCTTTAGGGATGATGTGTGGGAACAGAGCTCTCCAAATGAGTAAAGAGTGTAAAGATACTTGTGTTCCATGTCAATGCTCATCAAAAGGTCACCTCAGCCGGGTGGGTGTGGGGGCACACACCTTCAATCCAACACTTGGGAGGCTGAGATAGGAAGATTGCCAGGAGTTCAAGGCCATCTTGGGGCTTGGGATATAGAGTGTATTTCAGGTTAGCCTGGACTAAAGTGAGACTTTGCCTCAAAGAAAGGAAGAAAGAAAGAAAGAAAGAAAGAAAGAAAGAAAGAAAGAAAGAAAGAGAGAGAGAGAGAAAGAAAAGGGTTGGAGAGATGGCTTAGCAATTAAGCGCTTGCCTATGAAGCCTATGGACCCAGGTTTGAGGCGCAATTCCCCAGTACCGATGTAAGCCAGATGCACAAGGTGGCACATCAATCTGGAGTTTGTTCGAGTGGCTGGAGGCCCTGGTGCACCATTCTCTCTCTCTCTCTCTCTCTTTTCTGCTTCTTTTCCTCTCTGTTTGTCTGTTGCTCTTTAAATAAATAAATAAATAAATAAATAAATAAATAAATAAATAAAAATTAAAAAGAAAAAAAGAAAAAAGTGACCTTGGCAGCTGCTGAGTACCAAATGTGCCAGTAGCAGAGACCCACACCGAGCCCCTGCTATGGCGCCATGCTCTCAGGTGACTGGCCAGCAACCTGGTGGCAGGTTGACTACACAGGGCACTGCATGGCAAGGGAAGCATTCTGTCTTTACTGGAATCCTTATTCTGGGTATAGATTTGCCATTTCTGCATGTAATTTGCTTCTGCCCACACTACCATCCGTGGGCTTACAGAACGCCTTGTCCACTACCATGGCATTCCCCACAGCATTGTTTCTGACCGTGAAACTCACTTCACAGCCCAGGAAGGGTGGCAGTGGGCTCACAGTCATGGAATTCACTGGTTTGACTGTGTTCCTCACCATCCTGAAGCGGCTGGCTTGATAGGGCAGTGGGAGAGCCTTTTAAAGAAAACATTACAGCCCCAACTAGGAAGCAATACTCTGGAGGGCTGGGCTGTGTTCTCCAGAAGGCTATATGTGCCCTGAACCTGCATCTAATATATGATGTTGCTTTTCCTATAGCCAGGATTCACTGGTCTAGGAGTCAAGAGGTGGGAACTACCATCACCCCAGGCAACCCACTGGCCATTTTTTTCATTCCTGTTCTGCAACCTCATGCTCTGTTGTCCCCAAAGTATTGGTTTCTGAGCAGGCAGTGTTTCTGCCAGGAGGCAAATAAAACATTCCATTCAACTGGAAGCTAAGACTTCCTTCCCCATGACCATTTTGGGCTCCTGATACCCTTGAGTCAATAGGCTAAAAAAGGAGTAACAGTGCTAGTCAGGGTGATTGATCCAGACTAAGGGGGGGGGGGGACATTGGACTGCTCCTCCACAATGGAGGTAGGGAGGAGTATGTCTGGAGTGCAGGAGATCTGTGAAGATGCTAGTGCTACCATGCCCTGTGATCAAGTTCAATAAGAAGCTATATAAGAACCCAATGAAGGCCAGGTGATAATGGCTCGGAGCCTTCAGGAATGAAGGTGTGGGTGATCTCTCCATGCAGAGAACCAAGGCCTACTGAGGTGCTTGTTGAAGGGGGAGGAAATACAGAATGGGGGTAGAAGTGCTTGCAAATACGAGCTAAGGCCACGTGACCAGTTACACAAACAAGGATTATAATTGCTGCAAGTGTTTCTGTCCTATTGTATTGAGAGTGCTTGTGTATCCATATAAAAATACTAAGATACCTTTTTTGTTCCTCTATTTCTTTACTATGTGATTAATAGTGATTGAGATTATATCAGTAACTAAGTGCTGTCAAACTTTCAGGGACTTTGCTACACATTTGGGGGAAAGGAATAGTGTGTTTCCGCTTGTGTGTGGGATAGTTTCACCATGGTAGGTGGAATTATGACCTGGTTATTGGATTTATTTGGAAACTAAGCATGACATAAGAGGATATGGTTTGGTGACAAGTTGAAAAGGGGTGGATATGTGATGGCTGAGTTTGGCTGTCAACTTGATTGGATTGGGAATTAAGGAAGAGACATACTTGTGGGGATGGTCTGTGAGGGCGTTTCCATGAAGGGTTAACTGAGGAAGTCCTTAATCCAGAGTGGGTGGCCCAAGATCCAAGAGAGCCCAGGGCCTCAGCCTGTCCTGCTGACTGGTTTGTGCATCTGGCTACCCTGTTGCTGCTAATCTTGGACATGGGAACCCAGTTTCATGAGCCTTCTAACATGCATTTAAGACTAGTGGCTCTCTCAGAATCCCCCAGAACTTCAGTGCCAGATTGGGACTGCTGAGGCATCCAGCCTCATGGACTGAGCAGCTACACAGCTGTTGTTGGACTGGGCAGCCTGTGTCCTAGTCTAATGAATCTCCTTTATGGGCAAGCATCATAACTGCTGAGCTATCATTCCAGCCCTATGAATCCCCTTTAGAATACATATTCATTCTATTGGTTCTGTTCCTCTAGAGAACTCTAATGCAGATTGTGCATATAATGTACATATAATATATGCATATTCTCTTCTACCCTTTTTTCCTCTGGATACAGGGTATCACTATATAGTTCAGGCTGGCCTTGAGTATTGGGATTACAGTGTGTGCTACTATGTCTGACACACACACACACATATATATTTTAAAAATATTTTATTAATTATTTATATATTTGTTTGAGAGGGGGGCAGAGAGAGGGAGAAAGAAAGAGAGAGAAAGAGAGAGAGATATAGAATATGAATGGGCACACCAGGGCCTCCAGCCACTGCAAATGAACTCCAGACTCATGTGCCACCTTGTGCATCTGGTTTACGTGGGTACTGGGGAATTGAACCTGGATTCTTAGGCTTCTCAGGCAAATGTCTTAACCATTAAACCATCTCTCCAGCCCACATATACAGAGCTTTTGAGGTAGGGTCTCACTGTAACCTAGGCTGACCTGGAATCCACTATGTAATCTCAGGCTGACCTCAAACCCACAGCAATCCTCCTACCTTTGCCTCCTGAATAATGGGATTAAAGTTGTGCACCACTATGCCTAGCTCCCATATATTTTAAATCACTTATAGATTACTTATAATACCTAGTACATTGCTTACACATTACTTTATTTTTGTGGATTTAGAGTAGTACTTGTCCCATAGTATATATGAGTTTTTCGTTTTGGAATGTTCTAGAATTGTTTCTGAATATTTTCTACCAGAGGCTGGTTAATTCATGAATGTAGAGACTACAAATACAGAGGGCTGACTGTATTTCCTGCTTCCTGATCATGTGGAGATGCTAATGCTATAAATCAAAGTATGTACTTACTATTGAAAGTTATATTGTAAGCCGGGCGTGGTGGGGCACGCCCTTAATCCTAGCACTCAGGAGGCAGAGGTAGGAAGATCACCATGAGTTCAAGGCCACCCTGAGACTACATAGTTAATTCTAGGTAAGCCTGGGACAGAGTGAGACCCTACCTCTAAAAACCAGAAATAAACAAAAAGTTATATTGTGACCCGGGTGTGGTGGCACACACCTTTAATCCCAGCACTTGGGAGGCAGAGGTAGGAGAATTGCCATGAGTTAGAGGCCACCCTGAGACAACATAGTGAATTCCAGGTCAGCCTGGGCCAGAGTGAGACCCTACCTTGAAAAAACAAACAACAAAAAAAGTTATATTGTGGAGAATTGGAAGTCCTTTTAATTACCAAGAGGATATTTACCATTCTTTATAGTTTTGTAAAAGTTAAGATGTAGCTATATTTTCTTTTGCCCAACAGTTTATTATGAACATTTTCACATATGTGTGCACACACACACACACACACACACACACACACACACACACGTAAACATCAAAAAAGTTTACAGTAAATATCTGCATATCTAACTAGGGTTGTTTTTATTTGGCTTGTTTCTTGTTTTCAATTTTTATTTATTTATTTATTTGAAAGAAATGGAGAGAGGGAAAGAGATAAAAAGAGAAAGAGAGAGAGAGGGAGAGAATGGGCATGACAGGACTTCTAGCTTGTGCAAACAAACCTCAGACACATGTACCACCCTGTGCATCTGGCTTACATAGGTCCTGGGGTCCTTTGGCTTTGCAGGCAAGTGCCTTAACCACTAAGCCATCTCTCCAGCCCTTGTTTTGTTTGCTGAGACAAGATCTTGCAATGTAGCCCAGGCTGGAACTCAATGTAAACCAGGCAATCCTTTTGTCTTTGTCTCCTGAGCCCTGGGATTACAAACATGTAACACCACACCTAGATTTAACTAGGTTTTAGGTGCTGACCAATAGTTTTTAGATTTTGCTGTTACCAGTTAAATGTTTCTAGATGTTTAGAGAAAATAATCATGCCATTACAGTGATTTAGCTACAGAATTATTTATCCATGTTCCAGCATAAAATTGGAAAAATTCCAAATGTTTAATTAATCATAGGTCAGATCAATTTTAGCTTTTACCCTTTACATTAGAATCATCTTGTGGAGAAGGGGCTGAGCAGATAATTCCAGCATGCAGCTAGGGTTGTGAACCTTTGGGATAAGCTGTGTTACTGAATACTATGAGCTGTTAGCATAATGCATGGAAAATAGTCATTGACAAAGAAAAATATTAAAAATATACTGACTTGTGAAGAAAGTCATAGGTTATAGCAGACTATATATATATATGACATGAGTCTAGTTTCATATGCATGAAATTTTATATATGATTACAATTATTATTATTATTATTGGTTTTCAAGGTAGGATATTTCTCTAGCCCAGGCTGACTTGCAATTCACTATATAGTCTCAGGATGGCCTTGAACTCCTACCCCTGCCTCTCAAGTGCTGGGATTAAAGGTATGTGCCACCACACCAGGCAGAGAGAGAGAGAGAGAGAGAGAGAGGGAGAGAATGGATGCACCAGGGCTTCCAACCACTGCAGACAAACTCCAGACACATGTGCCACTTTGTGCATCTGGCTTTACATGGCTTTATATGGGTACTAGGGAATTGAATGCAGGTCATTAGGCTTTGCAGGCAAGCATCTTAACCGCTTAGCCATCACTCCAGCTCTGGTTACAATTATTAAGCAGATATATTCCAAAATGTTAGCAGTGGTCAGCTCTGATTGGTCAGTTTTTCTTTTAAATTCTTAGTTCCCAGATTGCCACTGTGAGAATGTTTTCACTGGTAATAAAAGAAAAGTAAAGTTAGTTTTAAAAGATTTCCCAGGTATTCTGAATTTTTGCCAGGGCACACCAATTTATTAATGATTTGTGTGAACTAGAAGCACAGAGTTTACAGAAAGCCTGGATGACATGTCTAAACTGTCTAAATGGAGTTTAAACTGTTTAGAAACCAGAGCCATGTGCACAGCAGTTCTCACACTCTGGAGCTTGGCTTGATTCTGACTTGAGAGGTCATGGAGGGGACTGGGAGCCAAGATGATTCCGTTGTGGTTGGTCACAAACCACTTCTCTAAAACACAGCATTGCATATGGAATCAGCCATAACCAGAAGTATGTGAGTGCCCATCCCCCCTCACCACCAGTAAAATTTTTCCAAACTTGTAGAAAGTACTGAGCCTTATATGGCTGCTTCTTGACTTGAAGGTGGGCTACATTTCAGTACAATTATTTTTCCCTTTTTCTTTTTAATTTTTTAATATTTTATTATTTATTTATTTGAGAGCAAGTCAGAGAGAGAGCCAGAGAGAGAGAGAGAGGGAGAGAATGGGCATGCCTGGGTCTATAGACACTGCAAACAAACTCCAGATGTATGCACCACCTTGTGTATCTGGCTTATGTGGGTCCTGGGGAATCAAACCTGGGTCCTAAAGCTTTTCAGGCAAGCGCCTTCACCACTACACCATCTTTCCAGTACTCAGTAACATTATGTTAAGAAAAAAAAAAAAAACACCTCAAGACACCCAGAGAGAACTGGGAGATGCCACCACTACATGCCATCTCACCCTGGCACAAGAATGGAACTCTTGCAGAAATGGAACTTCTGCCTGATTGAGACTGACCTACAGCGCCCCTGCTGCTCACAGTCTAGCACACTATCTAAATAAAATGGCCCAGGTGGGCTGGCCCTGAAGTCTGCCTTCCACATGTACAAAACAATCAGGTCTTCCCCTTGCATACCTGAATCTGATACCTTAAAGGCTGCTGCCTTCCTGTCCCTTCCTCTCTTTCCTGGAGCCACCCTTGGAGTGTGTGTGCAGTTCTCTCTGGATTCCCTCTCATCCGTGCTTGGATACACATGAGTGGCCTCCCCTCTCACCCACCCTGGCTCTGTGTGTGTGTGTGTGTGTGTGTGTGTGTGTGAGAGAGAGAGAGAGAGAGAACACTGCTTCTTGGTCTGGATGGTTTTTCTGCTTGCCTCTGCTTCATGGTTTGGGTAACTTCTCACTTGAATTACATGTGTGATTTTCCTCTGGTCTCTGAATCTACCACATGTGTATTCTCCCTACACTCTAGATCTAACATGTAGGTGCTTTCTCTCACTGTAGGCCTGTTACCTGTGTAACTGCTCTAAACTCGGGGTGACCATGGGTGTACCACTCTTTACTACTCATTTCTCAGCTGAATATTTTCTCTCTGCTAATCTTCCTTAAGTGACCACCATTTGCCCTTTTAACTTTCTCCCATGGGGAAACTCAGGTGGATTCTGTGGGTGTTCCTTCTACATCTCCCTACAAAAGCACTGAAATTCTCTCTTCTAAGTGTTTATTCTCTAAAAACCTCAGTTTCTCTTAAATAAATGTCACCGACTATGCTGTGTCTTCCACCTGAGTGCGTGTTTCCTGCCTCCCATGTGCTCATGGCTCCGCTCTAGCTTTCTTCCTAAATCCCAGTTTCCCTTAAATAAACTCCACACATTGTGATTTCTTCCCAAATAAACTCAATAATTCATAATTTAGCCTTCTTGAGTTTGTCTTTATTAATTCTTTATTAAAGGTAGGACACCAGACTTAAGGGACCCCTCCTGAATCCCCAAATCTTGCATCACTACTTCAATAAACCCATTGTTGGGTTGACAAAATGTAAGTGAAATCATGAGTAAGGGATCATCTGTGCATGTACTTGTGTTGGGGATTGAACTTGGGGTCTGTGAATGTCAAACCCACACTCTACCTCTATGCTTACTTCCCTAATAAAACTTCCTTCCCCTATGGTGTTGGTGATCAAACCCAGGACCTTTTGCATGTGAGGCACATCTTCTACCACTGAACCACATCCCTAGCCTTGTGTGTACTATGCTTTTTCCCATATATACACATACCCATGACAAAGTGTAAAAATTACACAGACTGTTGTTAAGAACAAGTAACAATATAATAGGACAATTGGAACACTACGCTGTAATAAAGTCATTTAAGTCTTTGTGTTTGAGATTTAGTCTCACAATGTAGCTCAGGCTGGCCTTGAACTGCTGTAGCCTCCTGAGTGCTGGGCACCTAGGTGTGCATCATCATGTGGATCTATTTAAAACTTAAGAATTGTTCATCTCTAGAATGTTCTTTTTCTAATTTTTAAAAAATTTAGTTATTTATTTAAGAGAGAGAGAGAGAGAGGGAGAGAATGGGCATGTCAGGGCCTCTAGGCCCTGCAAATGAACTTAGGATGCATGCGCCACCTTATGCATCTGGCTTTACAGGGGCCCTGGGGAATTGAACCTGGGTCCTGTGGCTTTGCAGGCAAGTGCCTTAACTGCTAAGCCATCTTTCCAGCCCTAGAACTTTTAAAATTATTATTTTTATTTACAAGCAGAGAGAGAGGGAGAGAGAGAACGGGTATGCTAGGGGCCTCTTGCCACTGCAAATGCACTCCAGGTGCATATGTCATGTTGTGCATCTGGCTTTAGTTGGGTACTGAGAAATCAAACCTGGGCTTTCAGGTTTTGCAAACACTGATCCAGCTCCTCTGCCCCTATCTCTAGCACTTTCTAGTTAATATTTTTAGGTCATCATTATTGAGGGTAACAGAAACCTTGCAAAGCAAAACTACTGTCCAACCATGAGAACAAATCACAAAATAGTCTTCATATAACGTCTAAAAATATTACCATCTACTTAACTTGTACTCCCCAGAAAATACACTTCTTATACCTCTCTAAATCTCTCAGCTGTAGTCACTCATTCCACAAATACTTTTGGGGTGTACTCTATGTGTAAGCTCTGTGGTACATGCTGGGATTCAATAGTGAATGACAAAACGCTAAATGTCCTGCATATTAATATGGGGATTTGGGGGTGTTTGAGAGTGTCTGGAAGCCTTTTTTTGTGTGTGCAAGATTTTATTAAATGTCTTTACAGAGCAACATTCGGCCTCTAGATGCAGCTGCCAACAAGACCCTTTACGCTGTAGGGACTAGCTGAGTCATGGCAGGTGGCTCTGGCTTCCCACCCTTCTGTTCTGAGATGGGGGTGGTGGGCAGGATCTCATCTTTGGGTTCCATGATGCTCACGTGGTCAGGCAGGGGCTTCTTAGGGCCAATCTTGCCACTTGGATCCCAGGGCAGCATGATCTTCATTTGATGCCCAGCACACCTTGCCTGAGCAGTACATGACACACAGAGGTGTCAAAGTAGTAGTTAACAGGGATCCACTGTGGATCATCAGGCCATCCACAAACTTCATGGATTTTGCCCTCTGTCCTCGGAGTTTTCCAGACACGACAACCTGGCAGCCCTTGGCCCTGCTCTCCATGATGAACCGCGGCACACCATAGCAGACCTTCACATAGCAGGCCTCCTAGGAGTTTGTAACGCAGAGACTCTGCCTGGGCAATGGCACAGACCACCTTTTCTGCATAAAGCACTACTCTGCCCTCAGGAAAGCCAAAGCTCTTCTGGTCCATTGTAGCCAATTCCCGGATGTGACAACCCTTCTCCCCGAGTATATTCTGTGTCCTGGTGGCTAAGATAATGATCTCTGTCTTGGTGGTTGTGACTGGGACCTCCACCCCAGAGTAGCCATCTTCAGCCAGCTCTCGTGTGAGAAATTCATTCAGCTCAGCTTTGAAAATACCATCAGCAACAAGTTTCCTCTTTTTGGAAATTTGCACCGCCATCTTGCAGCTGCGCGCCAGGGAAAAGAAAGGACTGGAAGCCCTTTTTGACTCTTGGGTGGTAATAGCTCAGGAGCTTTGTGCTCATAAAGCCAGTGATGTCATCACAGGGTCCCCTCTGTATCAGTTACTTTTCTTGTTGCTTTGACTAAATACCTGACAAAAGTCACTTAAGGAAAGGTTTGTTTTGACTTACTTTTTTTTCCAACAAAGGATCTGCTTTTAAAATTTAAAGAGATTCTACCTCTCAAGTCAGAGAGATACAATTTACTTTTATTTATTTACAAGGAGAGACAGATAGAGAATGGGGATGCCATGGCCTTCAGCTGCTGCAAATGAACTCCAGATGCATGTGACACTTTGTGCATCTGGCTTTACATGTGTACTGGGAACTTCAACACCGGTCATTAGGTTTTGCAGGGAAGCACCTTAACCATTGAGCAATCTCTCCAGCCCTACTTTTAAATTTTATTTATTTATTTATTTATCTCTCTTTGTATGTATAAAGACAAAGGAGATTTATTAAGAAAAAAAGTGGAAAATTTCCCAAGTATTAGGGCACTTTGGATTTTATCTAACATCCAAAGAAAAGAGATGATTCTGGGCATGGTGGCATATACTTTTAATCCCAGCACTCTGGAGGCAGAGGTAGGAGGATTGTTGTGAGTTCAAGACCAGCCTGGGACTACAAAGTGAATTCCAGGTCAGCCTGAGCAAGATTACCTTGGAAAACAAAACAAAACACAACAATAAATGAATAAAAAGAAGAAGTTACGCTTTCTGAATTAGAATTCAGGGAATGGGGCAGGCTCAGCAGTGAGGGTTTGTGAGCAATTGCCCTGAGGGAGGGGCTTTTGCAGTTTAAGTACATTATCTCATTAAGGGGATACAAAGTCCTCCTGCCTCCTTAATGTGTGCCTGGGTGAACGGGGTGTTCTTGACCAGGTAATCCAGTGTCTCAGTTGGATTTACTCTTAAGGGAGGAGATAATAATCTTATGTTTTGGATAGATTTGAATATCATGTCTCCACCCATGTCTCCTTCCTTTTATACGGTTATTTATTTATTTATGAGAGGGAGAAAGGGAAAGAGGGAAAGAAAGAGAGATTGAGAATGGGCATGCCAAGGCCTCTAGCCACTGCAAATGAACTCCAAATGCATGCGCCAACCATGTGCATCTGATGGTATTTTAAAGCCTATGCTTCTTTGTTTCTGACTTCCCTGAGAAAAGCCGAGCAGTTGAAGCATGCTTTCCCAGCCTCATACAGCAGCACCCACCAAGTTCTATCAACTACTGATATGAGGGCACTGCCCACCCTGGTGGCAAAGTCACGGCAGCAGGAGCATGAGGCAGCTGGTCACATTGCATCTGCGGTCAGGAAGCAGAGAGAGAAGAATGCAGCTGCTCAGCTCGCTCTCTCCTTTTCATTCAGTTTGGGATCCACAGGTCTGGAATGATGTTGTTCACAGTTAGGGTGGGTCTTTCCATCTTAATGAACCTAGTCTAGAAACTCCCTTCTAGACACGCCCAAAAGCTTGCCTCCTAGGTTCTTCTAGATCCTGTCAAGTTGACCATCAATATTAACTATCATTCCACCCTGATGACCTCATCTAAACCAAATTCCCTCCCAAAGGCCTTGTTTCAAAACACCCTTGAGGGTTTGGATGAGGGAGCAAACATTCAGTCAATAACAATCAACCCTTCATAATCAGGTTGACCTCAAAAACCCTAAAAAACTGTAAGAAGTCTCGTACCTAATTATGTGTCACAGTTTGCACATACTGAGGGTGAGATCTCCCACTTCTGTGTCTTACACAGAAACTGAGAAATTACATGGTTGACTGGGGATGGCTGGCATTGCCAGGGCTCTGGGAGTTCAGCCAGACACATTGTTGTGTGAGAGGCTCAGTCACTGCTGCTTCTCTGTGGTCAGCTTGCCAGCTCACCTTGTTCTACTCCAGTTTAATAGCCCAATTCCAAAAGATCTCAAGCCGGGTGTGGTAGCGCACACCTTTAATCCCAGCACTTGGAAGGCGGAGGAGGAGGATCACCGTGAGTTCAAGGCCACCCTGAGACTACATAGTGAATTCCAGGTCAGCCTGGGCTAGAGCGAGACCCTACCTTTAAAAACAAAACAAAAAGATCTCTTAGTGATTAGTAAATGTTCAATAGACAATCAGTTTAGGATGCTTTCAATTGTTGGTAGAGACAACCCCAACATCTAACCCCCAAATTTAGCTCTCATTTGAGTCTCCCACTTTCAAGGGGCTCCCATCTATGTCAATGGATGCTTTCTTACTTTTAGTAAGTCTGCTCTTTCTCCCTTTACTATCTGAATCTTATTGAAAGAAGCTTGACAAGTTCTTCATACTGGCCTTTTGGGTTGTCTCTCTGCTGAGGACTGGTTCTTTACTGCTTCCTGGGTAAGAATGTGTTCCAACGGAGCTCATGGATAGCAGAACTGCACCCCCCCCCATTTTAAAACACCATGGATTATGTTTTAGGAATATTATTAACATATACATTGTAAAATAAAATATTATAAGCAAGGTCATGCCAGAAGTTTCCAAACCTCCTTGGTACACGGACCTTTGAGTGTCACAGTTCCATTTGAAAAATAATTGTATATAAGTTGAAAAAAATATGCTTTATCCTATTGTTCACTAAACATAATTACTAGTCATATGTGTGTGCTTTTTGGGCTCTGTTCTTAAACTGTAGAATAGAATGACTTCTATCACCTTGTTTTCTATTCCATGCTTCTTATTATGTAGTTTTTACCTTTTGTCAAAGATACTGCCGAAAAAATTGAGGTTCAACAAAGATATGACACTGTTAAAAAGAAGGTAGCAATTTACTGTTGAAACTGTGAACTGTCTCAGGTTAGCAGTTTGCCTGGTGTCTGACAGACAGCAAGTGTCTCGAAAATTTAAAATATGGGGCAAGTTCACTGCGATGCCCCAGGACTCATAGTTTGTAAAGGTTATTAATTTTTAAATTTTGAGACTGTCTCATTATGTAGCCCAGGCTGGTCTTAAACTCTCAATCTTTCTCCCCTGTCTCTCAAGTGCTGGGATTATAGATGTATGCACTCATACTTGGTTTCTTGTCGTACTTCCCAGCAGCTACAAGAAAAATCACTTATATATAAGAGAAATACATGAGGAAAGGAAGGAGCTAATAAGATAGGGAGAGATAAAAGGCTGAAGTAAGCTGGGACTGGTGGCGCACGTCTTTAATCCCAGCACCAGGGAGGCAGAGGTGGGATTGCCATGAGTTCGAGGCCACCCTGAGACTACATAGTGAATTCCAGGTCAGCCTGAGCTAGAATGAGTAATTAGAATTAAGAGTTATCTGAAGAGTTTGGGTGGGAGGTGGCTCTGCTGTTGAAGCTACTGGCTAGCAAAGCCTGCTGGCCTGCATTCAATTCCCCAGTCACCTCCATAAAGCCAGATGCAAAAAAGTGTCACAAGCATCTCATGTTCATTTGCAGTGGCAAGAAATCTTGGTATGCTTGCACACACACGTGTGCATATACACACATATGCAAATAAGTAAATGTATATAAATATATATAGAGAGAGGTAGGATTTCACTCTAGTCCAGGCTGATCTGGCATTCACTATGTAGTCTCAGGCTGGCCTCAAACTCATGATGATCCTCCTACCTCTGCCTCCCAAGTGCTGGGATAAAAGGTGTGTGCCACCACACCCAGACCAATAAATATATTTTAGGGAATCATCTGAAAGATCCAGGTGTAGTGGTACATGTCTGTTATCCTAGCACTTGACAGTAGGAGGCAGGAGTTCAAAGTCATCCTAGGTTACACTGGTAGTTCAAGTTGAATGCCAGGCCAGGATATATCATTTAAATTTTTAAAATTTATTTTGTATATTTGCGCGTGCACGCACGTGTGTGTGTGTGTGTGTGTGTGTGTACACTGAGGTCTCTTGCTGCTGTTGCAAATGAATGCCTATCCAGCTTTGCTTGGGTGCTTGGGGAGTTGAACCTTGGTAGGCAGGCATTGCAAGTAAGCACCTTTAACCAATGAGCCCCTACCCCAGAATACATAAGGAAAAAGAAAGATCTGAGAAATTTTTTAATTGATTTATTTGCAAGGGGTGGGAGAGAGAATGAATGACAATGAGTGTGCTGGGGCTCATAGCCACTGCAAATGAACTCGAGAAGCATGTGCCACGTTGTGCATCTGTCTTTACGTGGGTACTGGGGAACCAAACCCAGGTCATTAGGCTTTGCAGGCAAGGGTCTTAACTGCTAAGTCATCTCTCCAACACCTAAGAATTGTTTTTGTAAAGAAAACAACCAAGGACTGATGACTTCAGGTATGTAAAGAAGTAAGATGTTTTGAAAATTAGAGGTGACATATGAGATTTAACATAAAAGACTCAGGCTTTACCCCCTCCTGCCATCATGAGCAGATCTTCATACTTTTTTCTTTGTTCCTCCTCTTGTTTGTTTTTGTTTTTGTTTTTGCAAGGTAGGAACTTGCTCTAGCCCAAGCTGATCTGGAATTTATTATATCATGTCAGACTTGCTTCAGATTCACAGACATCTTCCTACCTCAGCCTCCCAAGTGCTGGGATTAAAGGCATTTGCCGCTGTGCCTGGCTTTTTTCCTCCTTTTAATCTAATAAGTCTTTCTAAGTGTAAAAAAAAAAAAAAAAAAGATAAAAGATAAAAAGAAATAAAATACATAAAAATCTATAGTTACTGAAATAAAAAGGTAAGGTTGAAGGTGAGAGAGGAGGATATGAACTGTTTTTAAAAAGCTACAGAATTGAGGGCTGGAGAGATGGCTTAGTTGTTAAGCCCTTGCCTGTGAAGCGTAAGGACCCAGGTTCGAGGCTCTATTCTCCAGGACCCACATAAGCCAGATGCACAAGGTGGCACATGCATCTGGAGTTCCTTTGCAGTGGCTGGAGGCATTGATGCACCTCTCTCTCTCTCTCTCTCTCTCTCTCTCTTTCCTTCTCTGTCTGTCACTCTCAAATAAATAAATAAAAATAAACAAAAAAGTTACAGAACTGAGACTAAAGATAGTTTTTTTTTAAAATTATTTATTTGCAAGCAGAGTGAGACAGAGAGAAGAGTAACAGACACAGACAGAATGACACACCAGGTCCTCCAGCCACTGCAAACAAACTCCAGATGCATGTGCCCCTTGTGCATCTGGCTTACGTGGGTCCTGGGGAATTAAACCTGGGTCATTTGGCTTCCCCAGCAAATGCCTTAAGTACTAAGCCATCTCTCTAGCCCTTAAAGATACTTAAATATATATATATATATATCAAGAGATGGATAGGTAGTGGGAGTGAAAAGCAGACCTCAGAGGGCCCTGAGCAGCTCCATGCCCACCGCTGGCCTACTTAGCATCACACCCTGGGGAAGCCGCACCTGTCGCAGCTGGCCCCAGTCACCATCCCAGAAGCCACAGGCGGGACCCAGAAGCCGCTCCCTGCCCTCAGCACAGCCGGCACCAAGTCCGCACCACGCAGGGGCAGCCTCACCTCGAACAAGAAAGTCATTGCAAGGAAGATTTTGGGAACAGTAACGTGGTTCAATGTAAGGAATGGATATGGTTTCATCAACAGGAAGGACACCAAGGAAGATGTATTCACACAGCAGACTGACATATAGAAGAACAACCCTGGGGCTGGAGAGATGGCTTAGTGGTTAAGACACATGCCTGCGAAGCCTGAGGACCCAGGTTCTATTCTCCAGGTCCCAAGTAAGCCAGATGCACATGGTGGCGCATGTGTCTGGAGTTCGTTTGCAGTGGCTAGAGGCCCTGGTGTGCCCATTCTCACTCTCTCTATCTCCCTGTCTCTGTCATAAATAAATAAATAAATAAATAAATAAATAAATAAATAAATAAATAAAAATCTTCAAAAGAAGAACAACCCGGAGAAGTAACTTCCCTGTGTAGATGATGGAGAGGCCGTGGGGTTTGGTGTTGCTGAAAGAGAAAAGGGTGCAGAGGCAACAAACGCTCCAGGCCTGGTGGAGCTCCAGGTCAAGGCAGTAAAATGCAGAGGACCGTGACCATGATCGAGGCTGTCCATCTAGGGGTCCTCCCTCCACGTAATTACCTGCAGAATTGCCAGAATAGTGAGAGTGGGGGAAAGAAGGAAGGATGCTAGAGCTCCTGAAGGCCAGACCCTGCGGCAGGCGAAGGTTCCCACCTTGCTCCAGGAGCACGCCCTAGGGGCGTGGACCACAGCATCCCACCTCCTGTACAGGGTGCAGTGACGGGGGTGGACCAGTGAGACAGAACATGTGTGGGGTTATAGACCACGATTCCGCAGGGCTCCTCCTCCCAACGACAACCCAGAGAGGAAGGCAATGCAGAGGAAGGGAAATCAAGGACATGACACCCCAGGTCAGCAGCCACCTCCACGTCTGTACACCTGCAACTTCAATTACCTAGGCAGACGCCCACAGAACCCTCAACCACAAGTTGGCAAAGAGACAAAAGCTGCCCATTCGCCAGCTGAAAATTTGTCCGCTCTGTAGTCTGAGCTGGCGGGGCTGAATAAATGCCATTTACTGTCTTTACTATCACTGGGCTTAGTCCTCCAACAAGAAGAGATGAATATGAGATTCCTGCAATACGAAATGAACAAAAGATTGGAGCCGAAGACCTTCAGTGCTTGCTTTTGGCCCGTTTTTAAATTACTCTTTATATAATAGGCAAAAGGACTGCATTATTAGGTCTTAATAGAAGAGAGATATCTTTCATTTAAACATTGATAAATTGCTCAGGAGGCAGAGGTAGGAGGATTGCCATGAGTTCGAGGCCACCCTGAGACTACATAGCTAATTCCAGGTCAGCCTGGACCAGAGTGAGACCCTACCTTGAAAAACCAAAAAAAAAAAAAAAAAAAAAAAAAAAAAAAAAGATTGATAAATTGAAGCTGAGTATGGTGGTGTACATCTTTAATCCCAGCACTCAGGAAGCAGAGGTAGGAGAATCGCCTTGAGTTTGAGGCCATCCTGAGACTACATAGTGAATTCCAGGTCAGCCTGGTCTGGACTAGAGTGAGACCCTACCTCGGAAAAAAAAAAAAAGAATAATTGGTGCTGGAGAGATGGCTTAGTGGTTAAGGAGGTTGCCTGTGAAGCCCGAGGAACCAGGTTAGATTCCTCAGGTCCCACGTAAGCCAGTTGCACAGGGTGGCACATGTGTCTGGAGTTTACTTGCAGTGGCTGGAGGCCCTGGCATGCCCATTCTCTCTATCTGCCTCTGTCTGTCTGTCTTTTCCTCCAATAAACAAACAAACAAACTTTTAGGGAGAGGATTTTCAAGGTAGAATCTCACTCTGGAATTCACTATGTATTCTCAGGGTGGCTTTGAACTCATGGTGATCCACCTACCTCTGCCTCCTGAATGCTGGGATTAAAGGTGTGCTCCACCATGCCCTGGCAATAAACTATTTTTTAAAAAGAACAATAAATTGTTAAAACAAGATTTAATTTTTCTGATTTAATTATTATTATTATTTTAAATATATTTATTTATTTACTTGACAAAAAGAAATAGGCAGGGAGAGAGAGAGAAGGAGAGCATGCTCATGAGAGAGAGAGAGAAAGAGAGAGAGAGAGAGAGAGAGAGAGAGAGAGAGAGAGAGAGAGGCACGCCAGGGCCTCCAGCCACTGCAAACAAACTCCAGATATGTGTGCCACCTTGTGTATCTGCTTACGTGGGTCCATGCGGAATTGAACCCTGGTCCTTTGTCTTTGCAGGCAAGTGCCTGTTTTTATTATGTATGTGTATGTATGTATATGTGGATGATATTTGTGTGCATAGGTGTGCGTGTGCCATGGTGCAAGTGTGGGGTCAGAAGACAAACTCAGGTGTTTCTCCTCTCCTTCCATCTTCGTTTTTGAGACAGGGTCTCTCTTGTCACTTGCAAGCTTTGCTGGCTTTTTCTCCTGGTCTCACCTCCCATTGTCCTAGGTGTGTTTGGATGACAGATGTGTGTGCCACTTTGTGTGGGTGCTGAGGAGTACTGATCCAGGGTTGGCAGGCTTGCAAGCAAACACCTCTAACTGCTGAGCTGTCTCTCATACCTCCAAAACAAGATTTTCTTTTTAAAGCTCAGAAAATTTCCTAAGTGTTCCTTTTTAGAAAAACTTTAAGTGAAGATGCTTACCTGCAAAGCCAAAGGACCTGGGTTCAATTCCCCAGGACCCACGTAAGGCAGATGCATAGGATGACACATGCATCTGGAGTTCGTTTACAGTGGCTGGAGGCCCTGGCATGCCCAATGTCTCTATCTGCCTCTTCCGCTCTCTCTCTCAAGTAAGTAAATAAATAAAATATTTTTTTACAAATGAAAGAAAGAAAAGGGCCCCAAATACTGTCTCCCTGACTCTCTGCCACTCCCACGCTCACAGAGGATTAGCCCAATGGGAAACACGCCTCATCCCAGTGAAGAGAGGTCATTCAGAACTGAACCAAGCTGGTTGTGGTGGCACATTCAGAGGTTGAGGTAGGAGAATGGCTCTGAGTTCGAGGCCAGCTTGGGGCTACAGAATGAGTTCCAGGTCTACCTGAGCTAGAGGGAGCCCTTGTTTCAACAAACAACAAAACAACCCCCCTTCCCCAAGGACAAAAAGCACCAGCCCATTCAGAAGTAACTCAGTCAAGACTCTTTGGAGAAGAGGCCCTTTTGCTTGGTCACCAACACTAGCAGACTATCTTCTAGCTTCCGCTCCTCCCTGTTTTCTTGCCATGAGAGCTATGCCAGACTTTGAATGGCTGTCCGGCCTGGGGTGCTGTGAAATCCATGGGCCAGAGATGCAGGATCCACCCCAGCAACTATTCCTAGGGTCACCTCTTTGTACAAGATGGCTGTTGGAGCCCCAGGCTTTCCCTTTGCACTCCTGGCAGCCCAAAGGAGGAATCAGAGAAGAAACTGAAGGGTGATATTTCTACCTTCTACCTTTGATCAGAACCTAATTGCATGCTCAAATCTAATCTAATCAAAAGGGGCCTGGGAAATGTAGTTTTGCTAGTGTGAGTTTCTGTCCTCAGCTAAGACCTTGGTATTCTGTTCCTGTGGAAGAGGAGGGCTTGGTGTTAGAGCCTCTATCACAGTAGAGCACTCATTCACTTACTTGTTCCGCATCCGACCATAGGCCAAGGCACCTTGCTAAACACTGGGCACATACATTGAATGCAGCATGGTACATTTCCTAGAGGAATTCAGCCTAGGATCTTTTTACCTCTTTGAAACCTCCTAATGGCTTGGTAGCCTGCTTCATTGCAATTCAATGCTAGCTTTTGTTTTTAATTGGTTTGCTTAGGGCTCCGTGTGTTTGACCATTGTCAATTGTTCATGCGTGGGGCATCTTTTTAGCTCTTATGAGGTCTACTGAGTAAGCTCTGAGCCATGACTATGGAGTTCTTTGCTATCAACAGGGTATTTGAATATTCTATAGCTATCTACCAATCTGGAAGTAACACTGATACATATACAGCCGTCCTGTACTTAGAAGCAAAAGAAAGCAATGGAAAGGATTAAACGCTCCCACCCTTTTTTGATGATATTCAGATTTGCATCAGGCTAGTGTTCTTTAAATGAATACAACTCTGGCCTGCTCAGAAACTAATAAGACACATTTAGAAATGGGGAAATCTCTGGGTCAGATGACCAATTTTCTGGGAATTTCTTACCCAAGGTACTCAGACTCAAATGTATGGGGAAGAAGTTGAACCTTTTATTCTTTTCTAGGTTGTTGCATAGAATTCTAAACTCCAGGGCTGGGGAGATGGTTCAACAGTTAAAGGCACTTGCTTGCCAGCCTGCCAATCTGAGCTCAAGTCTCAGTGCCCACATCAAGCCAGACGCAAGTGCCTAAGGAATGGGAGGCAGAGAGAGGAGAACCTGAAAGCTCACAGGCAGCAGCAGGAAGAGAGACCTTGTCTCAAAAGAAGGTAGAAGGACTGGGCGTGGTGGCACATGCCTTTGATCCCAGCACTTGGGAGGCAGAGGTAGGAAGATCACCATGAGTTCAAGGCCACCCTGAGACTACATAGTGAATTCCAGGTCAGCCTGGGCTAGAGCGAGACCCTACCTCAAAAAACCAAAAGTAAGAGAGAGAGAGAGAGAGAGAGAGAGAGAGAGAGAGAGAGAGAAGAATCACCCTCAGATTGTCCTCTGACCTCCACATGTATAGCATGCACACACATATACATACATACACATATATATGCACACATACACAAGTAAAAATAAGAAATAAGATTTAGAATTCTAAACTTTGCCAATAATCAAGGACAGGTTGTGCATGTTAGAATTCAAGATTGATGGGCTGGAGGGATGGCTTAGCGGTTAAGGCGTTTGCCTACAAAACCAAAGGACCCAGGTTCGATTCCCCAGTACCCACGTTACCCAGATGCACAAGATGGCACATGCGTCTGGTGTTCATTTGCAGTGGCTGGAGGCCCTGGCACACCCGTTCTCTCTCTCTCTTTCTCTCTGTCAAATAAATAAAAATAAAATATTATTTTAAAAAAAGAATTCAGGATTGACTAGAGCGATGTGAGAAATACAAGAGAGAGAAGAAAGCCCACTTCTACAGCGGAGGCTTTAGTGGAGGGCCGGGAGCTCTTCTGGGATGAAACTACTGTGCTTGAATGTGGGAGACTGGAGATAAAAAGGTGAGGGATGGAGGGGAGTCTTTGGAGGAAAGAATGGAGGAGTCATCATCTGCCCCAGTGGCCTGATAGCTCTTGAGGGTGGATCTTTTTATATGCTGGCTTATATCCTGTTATGAAATTTTCCTTTAATATAGAAACTACCTCTTATCATCATATAGAAATCTTACCTTGTTCCTTCTGTGACTGTGTCAGTGTCCCTGTGGGTGTAGATTACTTGTTCAGTTCCTTGTTGATGAGCATTTGGGCTGTTTCCAAACGTTTGCTCTTACAAACACTCTTGCACTGACTGTCCTTGTGAGTAAGGTCCGTGTTTATCTAACTTCAGGGTAGATTCCTGGAAGTCAGACTGCTGGAGCTCATCGTAAATGCATTTGTCATTTACTCCTGCCAGCACTGTATGAGAGAGCCAGGCCTTTAAGATTCACCTCACCAGCCCAACACATTGGTAGGCTTTCAGATTTGGACAGTTTGACATGTGAGAAATGATGTCTCAGTGTACTGTGCATGTATGTGTGTCTGCGCGTCATGGTGCATGTGGAGACGGAAGGACAACC
Organism: Orientallactaga sibirica; assembly: GCA_036365145.1. Classification (NCBI taxonomy): domain Eukaryota; kingdom Metazoa; phylum Chordata; class Mammalia; order Rodentia; family Dipodidae; genus Orientallactaga; species Orientallactaga sibirica. The sequence goes on from JAEOAD010000003.1 coordinate 25,803,804, forward strand.
TTGACGTGTTGGTCCTTGTCTTCTGCCTCGTTTGAGACAGCGTCTCTCTTGTTTTGTGCTGCTGTGAATGCTGGACCAGCTGGCCTGCAAGCTTTGGGATTCTACGGGCTCATTCCTGTAGGACTGTTTGGGGTTCACAGTCACATGACCTTGTGGAAAGCTATATGTGGATTCTGGGGGGGTCCAAATTCTGATGACTAGGCTTCCACAGAAAGCTCTTTTAGGGCTGGAGAGATGGTTTAGCAGTTAAGGCGTTTGCCTGCAAAGTCAAAGGACCCAGGTTCGATTCCTCGGCACCCATGTAAGCCAGATGCACAAGGTGGCACATGTGTCTGGAGTTCATTTGCAGTGGCTGGATGCCACTCTTTTCTCTTTTTTCCTTTTTTTGTTTTTTCTCACTCTAGCTCAGGGTGACCTGGAATTCACTATGTAGTCTCACAGATTAAGGATTGCTTTAAACCCACGGCAATCCTCCTACCTCTGCCTCCCAAGTGCTGTGATTAAAGGCGTGTGCCGCCACACCCGGCTTCTTTTGGTTTTTTGAGATAGTGTCTCACTCTACCTTAGGCTGACCTGGAACTCACTATGTTAGTCTCAGGGTGACCTTGAACTCACAGCAATCCTCCCACCTTTGCCTCCCCAGTGCCAGGCACACTCTTTTCTTTCTCTCTCTGCCTCTTTCTCAAATAAATAAAAAAAATAATTTTTTAATCATTTCAAAAATTTATTCACGAACTTTTTAGTTGACACACAAAATAATGGATTTCACTGAGACATTTTCATACATACATATTATTGTAATTTACTTATATTTGCCTCTCCCACTACCGTTCCTTGGCCCAAACTGAAGAATGAAAGTCTGTGAACCACAAGGAAATTAACAAATTGTCCCCCCAAATGAAACAAAACAAACACAAAAAGGCAAAATATTAGCTACTTAAAATTTTTTAAATTAATTTTTATAGTCATTAAAACATATCCCTACACTGATGTACAAAACCTAAATGAGAACTAAAACAAAAAATAAAAATGCAATAGTCACCTCAGCCAAAGTAATAGCAATAAAAAACTTATGAAGTTGTTGAAATTTCCCAGAAAATAAAAGAGAAACAAGATGATACAAAATATGAGTCTATTACACTTCAAAGCTCCCAAAGCCATAAACACAAAATGTGCTGAACGCAGTATATACAAAACAAATTCCATTATTAAGGAAAACTTGGACAGCAAAAACTTTTGATTTTCTCTCTCTTTCTCTCTCTCTCTCTCTCTCTCTATATATATATATATATTTCTGATTTTACATTCATAGTATTGATTCCATTGTCCTCCTCCCTGTCCTCCCTCTTCCAAAGGGACCCTCATCAATGGGGAATGTGGGTCGTGCATTGTGAGGTTAGTCAAGAGTTCTGGGGGGTAGACCCCAGTCTCTGTGCATAATGCCCCAACTTGTGACTCTAACAAATCTTTCCGCTCCCTCTTCCGCGAATTTCCCTGAGCCACATTGGGGTCATTTTAGTTCTGCTTCAGTGATGAGGTTTTGGGAGCCTCTGTCTTTGGATATCTGGCTTAGTTGGAGTTGGATGTTCTCTGTGTTTATCTCCTTCAGCCTTTTTCTGGTGTCGTGATTGCCATGAATGCTGTATTCTTGCCCTTCCCCTGCGTTGTTCTATGGTTTCAGCTGGGGCCCTGGTGAGGTGTGATTAGCTGATCCTCCCTTCAGGTTCATTGTCCATCTGAAAAAAGATAAGCAAATTCTCCAACGGAGAGAGAAGTTAGTACTAGATAGAAGGGATGACCATAGATGGAACAGATCATCCTCAGTGAGCTCACCCAAGCACAAAAAGATAATTGCCACATGGTCTCGTTTATCTGTCGCTCCTAACCTGAATCCACCTGACATGTGGCCAAACCTAATAAACACTCTGAGGACCAGACAAGAGGGAGGGTGGGATGGAGGGAGGGTAAAGGTGGGAGGGAACGAGAGGGTGGAAGGGAGGACAAGGGTGGGGATACAAATTGGGACCCAAAAGGAAAAGATACTATAAAACCCTTTATTCTGAACATTAGGCTAAAACATTGATCCTTCATCAGGCCCGCAGAGGGAACACCTGAACCACAGGAAACTGGAGAGAGCATCATGAAGAACAACCTTAATCTTTTCCTGCTTCTCTTTCTCTTCTCTCTCTCTGTGTCTCCCTCTCCTCTCTATACTCACTTTGTCTTTTATATTATCTATCTTTTTCCTCCCTCACCTTCTTAGGTGCAGACTTATAACTCCCAGTGCCAGCATGGGGTTAACTTCCACAATTTGCTGTTGATCTGAGACACCTACAAGGTTTCCCAAAAAAAGACAGATTTCTGTCAGAGTTCTTGATGACCCACCAAAGGTTAATGGTAAGACCCTACTGTCGAAGACAGCATACATGTGTGAGACCAAACACGGAGAGACCTGGCCAGAATCTGGAAGAGGGTCAGTCCCCAGACAGTTAGCTAGTCTAGTGCCAGAGGGTGCTACACGAGCAACTGGGGGAAAATGTCTGACATTGGTCCAAACAACATGCAGTCTAAGATACCCAGCAGGAAACAACCTGACGTAATGCTCGTACAAGTGCAGTAGTGGCAAACAGCCATGGTGGGTAACCAACTGCTCTTGATTTGGCTAACAGATCCACTTAGTGGAATGGAACTCATTGCTGAAACTGGGAAATAAGTCAAAACCAGATACAAAAAATGAGCTCAGTCTCCAAGATCAAGATACCACCAAATGTGAGCTAGAAGAGAGTCAACACATATAAAATTCCCTCCAAAACATCTATGGTCATCCCTTCTATAAAATAATTTTTTAAAAAATCATTGTTTTTAACCACTGAGCCATTTCCCTTAACCACTCAGCATCTCCTCAATGTACTTGTTTTTTTTTTTTTTTTCAAACTTTTGAGGCTGAGTCCCACTCTATGCTGACCTGGAACTTACTCTGTATGTAGCTCAGGCTGGTCTCAAACTCACAGTGATCCTCTAACCACAGTCTTCTTGAGTACTGGGATTAAAAGCATTCATGACCATGCCTGGGTCCTTAATGCACTTAAAAAATTAAATTAAATGTATGTATGAAATGTATGTATGTATGTATGTATGTATGTATGTGAGACAGAGAGAGAAAGAGAGAGAGAGAGAGAGAGAGAGAGAGAGAAAATGGGAGCATGCCAGGGCCTCTTACTATTGCAAATTCCATATGCATGTGCTATGTTGTGCATCTGGCTATATGTAGGTACCTCCAATGGGGGAGCCATCTCCTCAGCTCCTCCTTAATGCATTTTTTTGCAGTTTTCTTTTTTGCATTTTTAATTAATTAATTAATTTGAGAGAGAGACATACACAGAGAGACAGACAGATAGAATGGGTGTGCCAGGCCCTCTAGCCATTGCATGCGAACTCCAGATACATGTACCACTTTGTGCATCTGGCTTACTTGGGTACTGGAAAATCGAACCTGGGTCTTTAGGCTTTGTAGGCAAGCATTTTAACCACTAAGCCATCTCTCCAGCCCCCATGCACTTTTAATGTGTATTTCTCTTAGAATTGAAGTTAACCTTTGTCCTAATTACTTTTGGTGTTGCTGTGACCTAACCAGAGTCCACTAGGGAAAGGAAGGGATTATCTGGGTTTACAGTTCATCACGGCAGGAAACCAGGGGAGCAGGGCCATCAAGCCAAGCTGGTCACATTGCATCCACAGCCAGGAAGCAGAGGGCAAACAGGAAGTGGGACTGAGCTGTAAGATCTCAAGGCATGTCCCCAGTGACCCACCCAGTCCAGCAAAACTCTGCTGATTGTATAACATTTGGGGACCAAGTGATCAAACACATGAGCCCACAGGGGACCTTTCTCATTTAAACCACAATAATCATCTTTTTGAAATATTAACAGGAAAAAAAGCCTCCATTTTCCAAGTGTTGAGATTACAGGCATGCAATACAATCCCTCTCTTTCTTTATGTTTTAAAAGCTTTTCTGTAGTTTTTTTTTGCTTCAGACTCTCACTCAGTATGGGCTCTTGCTGTGTTGCCCAAGGTTAAACTTCTGAACTCAAATGATTATCCCGTCTCTGCCTCCTACTGGTACTTTCTGCTAGTCCAGATTTTTATTTTCTAAAAAGAGCTTGAAAAGTATTTTTTATTTAACTGGGCAGGGTGGTGTATGCCTTTAATTCCAGCACTTGGGAGGCAGAGGTAAGAGGATTTTTTTTTTGTTTTTTCAAGGCAGGGTCTGACCTAGAATTCACTATGTAGTATCAGGATGGCTTCGAACTCTTGACGATCCACCTACCTTTGCCTCCTGAGTGCTGGGATTAAAGGCATGTGCCACCATGTCCAGCTTGAAAAAACATTTTTAAATGTATTATTATATTTTTAAGTACAGAGAGGAGAGAGAGAAAGAGGGAGAGTGAGTATGGGTGTGCGAGGCCTCTTGCCACTGCAAACAAACTCCAGATTCATGCACCATTTTGTGCATCTGGTTTTACATAGGTTTTGAGGAATTGAACCCAGGCCATAAGGCTTTGCACACAAGCACCTTAACTGCTGGGCCATTTCTTCATCCCTAAGAGTATGTATATGTATGTGTATATGTATGTATATATTATTTATTTATTTATTTTTGTAAGCAAAGAGAGAAGAGAGACAGACAGACAGAATGGGTGCACCAAGGCCTCCAGCCACTGCAAACAAACTCCAGTTGTATGAGCCTCTTTGTTTATCTGACTTTACGTGGGTTCTGAGGAATCAAGCTTGGGTGCCTTAACTGCTGAGTCATCTCTTCAACCCTATATATTTGCGTGTTTTTTTGTGGTGTAAGCTATAAACATTAAAAAAATTATTTTATTTATTTATTTGAGGGAGAGAGAGAAAGAGGCAGCTATATAGAGAAAATTGTCATGCCAAGGCCTCTAGCCACTACAAACAAACTCCAGACATATGCACCACCTTGTACAGCTGGCTTTATGTGGGTACTGGGGAACTGAACCTGCATTCTTTTGCAGGCAAGTGCCTTAACCACTAAGCCATCTCTCTAGCCCTTTTGTTTCTTTAAAAAAAATATTTTAATTATTTCTTTATTTGAGAGATAGAACATTTTTTAATGATAGATTATCATTTGATTCTCTATTTTCATTATTGCCTTTGAACCAGCAAAAATAGCATTATAGCTACTCTCACTTTTGGTTAGAGAAGCTTCTCTTTTCAGATGATGGTGACCACTGGATTGACTCAAAACTGGCCAAAGTGGTAAGAAGTGAGCATGGGGTATTCATCATTAAGTGACACGTGTCATTCACACCCTCCAGGGTTTAGGAACCATTGCAGAAGAGGTTGTGGAAAGAATGTAAGGGCTAAAGGAAGGGTAGGACTGCTCCTAATGCTGTCTTCCAACAAAATGGCCTTGATATTCATGTCCTCACAGTGACTGACACTGCATACACAAGATGTGCATGATAGGAAGAAAAGAATTATGACATCAAAATAGAAGAGGGCCTAGAGAGATGGCTTGATGGTTAAGACACTTGCCTGAAAAGCCTAAAGACCAGAGTTCGATTCCCCAGTACCCATGTAAAGCCAGCTGCACAAAGAGGTACATGCACCTGGAGTTCATTTGCAGTGGCTGGAGGCCCTGGAGTGCCCATTCTCTCTGTCTGTCTCTCTTTCTATCTTTGTTTGTAAATAAATAAATAAATAAATAAATAAATAAATAAATAAATAAATGTGAGACTATTTGGAAAGAAGAAAGAAGCTGGTCATGGTGGTGCATTCCTTTAATCCCAGCACTCAGGAGGCAGAGGTAGGAGGATTGCCATGCGTTCTAGGCCACCCTGAGACTGCATAGTGAATTCCTGGTCAGCCTGGACTAGAGACCCTACTTTGAAAAAGAAGAAGAAGGAGGAGGAGGAGGAGAAAGGATTCAGTGAAAGAGGATTTGGGAGGGGAGAAAAGGGAATGGTAGTGGGAGGAGGAAATTACGATCCTGGCATGTTGTCTATATTAATGGAAGTTGTCAATCAAAAAGTTAAAAAATGGCATTGCAGCTGGGCGTGGTGATGCTTATAACCCTCGCAGATGTGATGTGATGCCCAGGCTCTGCTCTGCCATGCTTTTTCCTGCCATGATGAAGCTTCCCCTTGAAACTGTAAGCCCTTTGCTCTCATGAGAAACTTTGAGTCAGATATTTTGTCTCAGCAATGAGAAGGTAACTACAATATGTATCCTTGTTGTAGTCAGCTCCACAATGCTAGCATGAGCATGTAACCAAACACAGCTTATGGGAGGAAGGGATATATTTCAAGCTTACAGACCCAGGAGAAGTTCCATCTGTGGTGGAAGAAGCTGGCTCCTTTACATAAATTCAAGCAGAGAGGGAAAAATAAATGAATAAATAAAAACAGCCAGCAAACACAAAAAGCAAATAGCAAGCAAACATGAACCAGCAGTAAGCAGAACCCCCAGAGCTCAAACTGCTCTCTCTGCACCTTTGGGCTGAATTCAAATCTGCCCCTAGGGACATGCCCCCTGTAGCATGAGTTTGCCTGCTAACCATGGCTATTTGTATAGCGTATGATTTTTGGTTTTTTTTTTTTTTTTTTTCGAGGTAGGGTCTCACCACTCTAGCCCAGGATGACCTGGAATTAACTTTGTAGTCTCAGGGCGGCCTCGAACTCACAGCAATCCTCCTACCTCTGCCTCCCGAGTGCTGGGATTAAAGGCGAGCTCCACCATGCCCAGCTCTAGAGTATGATTTTTTAAAATATATTTTATTTATTTGCACTGGGCACGCCTTTAATCCCAGCACTCAGAAAGCAGAGGTAGGGGGATCGCGGTGAGCTTGGAGCCACCCTGAGACTACATAGTGAATTCAATGTCAGCCTGGGCTAGAGTGAGACCCTACCTCAAAAAACCAAAAAAAAAAAAAAAAATTATTTCTTTGAAAGAGGTAGGTGTGTGTGTGTGAGAGAGAGAGAGAGAGAGAGAGAAAGAAAGAGAGAGAGAGAATGAGTATGGGTGTGCCAGGACCTCCTGCCATTGCAAATGAACTCCAGACACATGTGCCCACTTTGGGCATCTGGCTTGCTGGGTATTGGGGAATCAAACCCAGGCCATCAGGCTTACAAACAAGTGCCTTTAATGGCTGAGCCATCTCTCCAACCTGGGTTTCATATGACCATTATCTACATATAAAATATAGTAATTTTTTTTTTCTTTTGGTTTCTTGAGATAGGGTCTCTCTCTAGCCTGGGCTGACCTGGAATTCACTATGTAGTTTCAGGCTGGCCTCGAACTCATGGCGATCCTCCTACGTCTGCCTCCCTAGTGCTGGGATTAAAGGCGTGTGCCACTATGCCAGGCTAAATTTTTTTAGAGATGATAATATAAGATTGTGGTAGTTGAATGTATGGCCCCATAGACTCAGATGTTTTATTAAAATTGAGTTTGCAGCTTCAGCCCCTAGCAGGCAGACTCCTGCTACAGAGGGCATGTCACTGGGGGCATATCTGACAACATGGTTAGACCTGTTTGCCAGTTTGGTAAACTGTCATCTTATTTCTGCTAATGTTGGGTAAATAGTGGCTGTGATATTTATAATCTGGAGGAAATGTACTTTTCCATTGATGTTCTTGCTTGAGGCATTCTTGTCCTTGTTATGACCATTATTATAACAGCATCCTAAATTTTGCCTTGGCAGATGAAGAGTAGATGAAGAATAGAAAATAGGCCTTTTTTTGTTTTGTTTTTGTTTGGGGCTGCCTAGCTGTTATCGGAGTGTATAATTTCTGGAACTAGACAGAGCCAAAGGGCATTCTTAGCCCTTTAAAAATAGCCAAGAGGTCTGGTTTTTCTTTGTCGCTCTGTCATTCCTGTGGGGTCTTCACGGTTCTCTCCTCACACAGTTCAAAGGCAGATCTTCACAGCTGCCTGGGCCCTCCACCTGCCACCGAAAATGAGACAGCTCAGGACTTCACAGGCCTATTGTGCGGTGTCCCCAGGCTCTGGCTTTTCTATGCTAATGAATGTTAACGGATAATCCCCCGGGGGTCCAGTTTAGCAACCAGTTTCAGCCTTTCCTTGTTCAAGTCTCTAATAAGCACTGTCCAAGGAGTTGTGTGAGGGATGGAGTGCAGTTTAATCTCTTTCATTTCATTTGTCCTCACACCTGACACACTCAAAGGAATCTTTGTTCATGTTTTCTTTGATCCCCTGACTCATTCAAAATTATGATTCGAGTTTCTTCCAGAAGTTTTCCTCTTCTCATCTTGGATCCTTTAGGACTTGCTAATAAACTAATTTCCATCTTCTACTTCTGACTACAGCAGCTCCCGTTTTATCAATGTCTCCTGATCAACACCTTCTAATAGGTGGAAATCCCCGGGGTTCCTTAGTCTCCTTGCTAGTCTGCAGAGGTTTGGACAATGGACTCTGTTGTCATGGGTTTGGGCCTGCCTACAACAATCAAATCTGCTTGCCTGCTTTTGTCTCCAATTTTGTGTACTTCCCTGATTTGGACAGAGCTTACCTTGTCTCACCCCAGACCTCCAAACTAGTCCCTGATTGTCTTGGACTAGTGTGGTATCCCATTCTAAAGTGTTCTGGCTCTTCTCTGCCCACAACGAAGTCTTTCCTATCATTCTATGTAATTGCCTGGGTGTCTGCTCTATTGAGGACCAAACCAATTCCCCACCATGTTACCATGTCTGTTACATCATGAGTTAGGCATGGAAAATATAAAGATAAGCAGCTACAATCTTTGTCCTCAACAGCCATCCTTTTAGGAAGAGGAAATGGACCACAAATTAATGAGAAGATAGTATGATGCTATTTATCGATATGCATGTTGGGGGAATATAGAAGGTGATGCTTAGAAAAAAGTTTCAGGGAGAAGGTGTCTAACTAACATGAATAAAGGTTGGAGGTCAACCCAAAGGTTTAGGAAGCTATTGTTCTGGTCCAGAAAAGAGTGATTATGAGCCTTTGGTCCCAGCACTTGGAGGCAGAGGTAGGAGGATTTCTGTGAATTCTAGGACAGCCTGAGACTATATAGTGAATTCCAGGTCAGGTTTCACTAGAGTTGTAATGGGGAAAGTTGGGGTTCTGGGGTGCTTCCTAGAACCCCAAGCCTTGAGTTCATATCTGCAAACTAACCAAAGAACTGGCAATTCCAGACTCATGAAAATGATTTTTAAAACACCACATTTTATTCAGATGATATACAAATGTAGGGAAGGAAGAAAATTGCAGTCTAAGGACCGGAGGGTAAAGTGGGGAGAAGGAATATAAGCCATGTGGGGCCCAGAAGCCCACATAAAGGAACATGGATCTTAGAAATAAAACATAAAAAGAGATTTTAAAACATGTGCTTCCAGAAGGATTAAAAGTAAAGGCAGTAGTAAAAGGTAAAAAATGTCTCTTCCCACCCTGGCATGGTTGCCAGTGTGGGTAAGAGCTTAGGACCCAGGACCTTTGTTGCCATCGTTTGGGGGAGAGAAAGAATGGGGACCTCTTTTGTGGGTATGAGGATATACTTTAGAATTTGCACCACCACACATGGGCACACCTACACCAGGTGTCCCAGCCAGTCAGCCTGTGCTTAGAGGTGAAATCCACTCACACCTGGGCAGGGTGAGAGCTCAAGAGTGTGACCTGATCGGGTAAGAGGGGCAAACATTAAATCCCTCCACTGAAGCGAACAGGGTGTGCTGAGATAGGCGAGGCCAGCTGGGTAGGCTGGCTAGGGTGTGTAGGCTCTTCCTAAAGTCCTTCCCCTTTAAGGGCTGTCTGGGTCCTGCCTAGTTAAACTAACTACTTGCTCTGGGCACACCCCACAGAGCAAGATCCTATGGTGAAAAAACAGAAAAGAAAGAAACAGACAGAGAGAGAGAGAAAGAAAGAAAGAAAGAAAGAAAGAAAGAAAGAAAGAAAGAAAGAAAGAAAGGAGGGAAGGAGAGAGGGAGGGAGGGAAGGAAGGAAGAAAGGAAGGAAGGAAGAAAGAAAAGAAGGAAGGAAGAGTGATTATGAGTGGGAATCAGCAGTGCGAAAGGAAAAGGACAAAAGCAACAGCTAAGAGATGTGGAGCAATGTGTGAGTAAAGAGGGAGGGGCTTAAGGAACAGTCAAAATGAACATAATGCTCACTCACCTGGATCTGTGCTGACGTCATCATTTGCTCAGACTACTCCTCAGTTTGTGGAAATTAATCTTAAATAGTAGCCTGCAAAAAGAATTTCCCAAGTAGATTTTGTAGGGTAAAACTTTTGTGGGCCTTTTCTTTACTCCATCTGACAAATATTGAAGTATATCAACTACTTAAAGTTGAAGATTCCCAATCTCACATTGGGAACACATGTGCACACATAAGGTTTCTAATATTATGACATGAAATGGTAAAGGATTACTCATCAAAATGCAATGTAAAAACCTGGATTTAATGATGCATGTCTGTAATCCCTGAGGATCAGGAGTTCAAGGTCATTCTTAGCTGTACAAGGAGTTCAATGTCAGTATAGACTACATGAGAACTTGTCTCAAATCCACACTCCCCCCAAAGGCTGATTTATATATTCAATTTCCACATCTTGGGATTTAAGCAGATGCAATGTGTGACAAGATGCCTGAGAAAATCAGCTTCAAACAGCAACTCTTTCTCTTGGTTCACTGTTTTTCTTAAATTTTTATTTATTTATTTTTTATTGACAATTTCCATAATTATAGGCAATAAACCATGGTAATTCCCTCTCCCCTTTCCTCTTCTCAACTCCACTCTCCATTATATCCCCTCCTCCTCTCAATCAGTCTCTCTTATTTTGTTTTTCTTTTCTTTTCTTTCTTTTTCTTTTTTTTTTCTGAGGTAGGGTCTCACTCCAGCTCAGGCTGACCTGGAACCCACTATGTAGTCTAAGGGTGGCCTTGAACTCACAGCGATCCTCCTACCTCTGCCTCCCAAGTGCTGGGATTAAAGGCATGAGCCACCACGCCCGGCTTCTCTTTTATTTTGATGTCATGATCTTTTCCTCCTGTTATGATGGTCTTGTGTAGGTAGTGCCAGACACTGCAAGATCATGGATATCCAGGCCATTTTGTGTGTGGAAGAGAGTACATTCTAAGGATTCCTACCCTTCTTCTGACTCTTAAATTCTTTCCACTACCTCTTAGGCAATGGACCCTGAGCCCTGGAAGATGTAATAGTGATGTTTCAGTGCTAGACACTCCTCTGTCACTTCTCAGCACTATATAGGGTGCCTTCTGAGTCATCCCAAGATCACCTTGGCTCACTGTTTTCGAGGTCCAGTTCATGATGGGCTGGTTCCACTGCTTTTCAGCCTATGGCAAGGAGAATTATCATGGAGGGAAGGGCATGGAGGAGGAAAGGTACTCACCTAAAGGTGATTGGAAATCAGAGTGGGTAAATGGAAAAGTTGGGGTCAAGATACACCCTTTAAAAGCACATCCCAGAGCTGGAGAGATGGCTTAGTGGTTCAGGCGCCTGCCTGCCCAGCCTAAGAATGCCATTTGATTTCCAGATCCCACGTTTAGCCAGACACAAAAGTGATGCAAGCACGCAATGCCGCGCTTGCCCACAAGGGGGAACACATGTCTGGAGTTCATTCACAGTGGCTGAGAGGCCGCTGGTGCACCCATTCTCTCTCTGTCTGTCTCTTCCCCCCCCTCTCCCTCTCAAATAACAACAACAACAAAAAAAAATTAAAAGTATGCCCCAGTGATGTACAACTTCCAACCAGGCCTTCACATCCCAGTTTCCACAGCCTTCCAAAAATGCCATCAAAGTATGAATCTGCCTCAGTGGATAAAGCACTTAACACACAGCATGAATGCCTGAGTTCAGATCCCCAGAACCCACATAGAAGATGGATTTTGTAGCACTAGCATCTGTAATCCCAGCATACCCAACACAGGAAAGGAGGCAGAGACAGGAGAGATTCAGCCAGAAGCTGGCTCACCAGCTAGCCTGACAGATGCTGTGGTGAAGAAGACACCCTTTCTTCAAACAAGAAGTGAGGACTGACATTTGAAGTGTGCATGCCCACCCTCACACATACATCATGATACAAGCATCTCTCAATGAATAGATTTATTAAAAGGGGATCAAGGCTTTAACACAGGTGATTTTGAGAATATACCATATCCAAATCATAAGGCTGCAATAAAAATAATTTTTTAAAATATTAATTAATAAATAAATAAATTTATTTATTTAAGAGCAACAGACAGAGAGAGAAAGAGGCAGAGAAAGAGAGAGAGAGAGAATGGGTACACCAGGGCCTCCAGCCACTGCAAACGAATTCCAGATGCATGTGCCACCTTGTGCATTTGGCTTGCATGGGTACTAGGGAACCAAGCCTTGAACCGGGGTCCTTAGGCTTCACAGGCAAGCACTTAACTGATAAGCCATTTCTCCAGCCCAATAAAAATATTTTTTTAGATGCCAAAAATAATTTATACATCGGACTGAACAGTACATATTCTTACCTTTGTCATTACTCCCTAAACAGCATAGCTTAACAAATACTTGCATAGCGTCTACATGGTATTGTAAGCAAACTAGGAGGATACGCATAGGTTATGTGCAAATATTGCTCTATTTTCTGTGAGGAATTTGAGCACCTGTAATTTGGTATACTTGAGGAAGAATGTCCTGGAACCACTGTCCCATGACTACTGAGGGTCAGCCATATGTTAAAGAATTTTTATAGAAGGAAGTTGTAGCAAATGCTTAGCATATGTTAGAGTCAAGCCTCCCCCTCCCTGTTATCCCCACAATGCTACACTCCTAACCTTGAGAATCCAGAGGAGAGGTTGCTAGGAGTTCTCATTTGAGCATTTAAATGGAAATTCAAGTTTTAAGAGGTGCTACTGACTTTAGCTCATTTAAATAGTAGGGCCTAAATAAAACCTAAAAAAAAAGTAGGACATACTTTACATGAAGCTTTGGAAACAGAATGGATTATATTACTTAAAATAGAACACCTATATTTAGGAGCTTTTAGTCTAACTTGACCTTGACATTTACATCAACACAGTAGTTTTTAGTCTGATTATAAACCTTCATGTTCTACCTTTTGTCTCTAAACCACTCCATGGGCTTAAGAGCTCAGCCATGGGAGGATAAAAATTGAATATGAACAACACATTTTCTACCTTAGGATTTCAAAACATTCATCTCTTAGACTTCTTGGCCAACAACTCTGCATGTGCACTACTAGTAATTACTGTGTTAGTTACGTTTCTCACAATGTCTGACAAAAGTAACTTCAGGAAGTTTTGGGGGGGGCTCACAGTTTGAAGGTACAGCCCCTGATGTCAGGGAAGGCATGGCAGCAGGAGCGGGAGGCAGTGGGTCACATTGCATCCACGGTCAGGAAACAGAGAGAGAACAATGCTTATGCTCAGCTGGCTTTCTCCTTTTTTCCCCCTTTTAATTCAGTCCAGGACCCCAGCACATGGGATGATGCTGCTCCCTTAGGGTGGTGGGTTTTCCCTTCTCAGTTAACCCTCTCTGGACATACCCAGAGGTGAATTCCAAAGTCAGTCAAGATGACAATGAAAATCAACCACCACACTTTATTATTTGGGATCCTTCCTAAGATCCAGTGAGCAATGTGCCGTGCTGAGTTCTATTCTGGGCTTGGAAGATTCCTGATTCATAAAGTCACCCTGCTACTCATTTTGCAAAATGGCTCCTAAATTATTTAAAGACATGTGATTCAAACAATCCCACTCTTGGGGAGGAAAGAATGTATGAGCCAGAGGGTGGTGAAGAGGACTTTGGGACACTGGCCTCCGGATATGGAGTGACTAGTGTATTCATGACTTCAGAGCTGCCATTGGCTGTTGCTACTCTGTTGGCTGTTGTTATTTCCACAAGACCTATACAACGTTGAGCCCATCAACATTTTGACAGGAATGATGAAAGCAGGAAACAGAAAGAGACATCCAAATAGAAGTACTAGTTGAAGAGATGAGTGGGTCAGTGGAGGGAGGAGAAGAGGGTAATGGGAGGATTATGACCAAATTACTGTAGGGTCATATACTTTTTTAAAAAATAATTTTTAAAAAGATTTTATTTATTTATTTATTTATTTATTTGTTTATTTGCAACAGAGAGAGGGAAAGAGAGAGCGGGAGAGTGAGAATGGGCGCACTAGGGCCTCCAGCCACTGCAAACGAACTCCAGATACGTGCACCTCCTTGTGCATCTGGCTTATGTGGGACCTGGAGAATGAACCAGGGTCCTTAGGCTTCACAGGCAAGTGCCTTAACCGCTAAGCCATCTCTCCAGCTCGGAGCATATGCTTTTAATAGGCGTGACTTCTGGCCAAGCATACAGAACAGCTAAAGCTTATTATTGTAACTATGATTCAGTGCCCCTCATGTAGGTGAGCTCATTGTATGGAGTGTGCCTGCACGTGCACTCCCTATATGAGCACCTCGTGTCTGGAAGAAAGCACTCCACTTAGCTTAGTTCTCCTGATCTCAGCTCATCTCAGCACTGCTCTTCCTCACACTGCAGCTGGTGTCTGCCAGTGTGTTCTTCCAGCTGGGCTCACCCCTCTACAAATCCCCCTGGAGCTGCCCCCACCTGATAATTACAATAGGTTCATATATGGGCATTTTCAATTAAAAAAAATCTTCCTTTTAAAATTTCTTCCCAAATACAAACCTGCTGGCTGCCTACAAGAGTGAGGCTGATGATGTGTCTCGGTGGTAGAGTGCTTTTCCTAGCATTAAGGCCTTGGGTGGGATTTTTAGTACTAGTAAAGAGGACTCAGGGGAAAAAATAAAGTTACTTACCTCTCATCTGTCAAGAGAATTTTATATTCTGAAAGGAGAACTATGTCTGAACTTGGAGTTAGGTTTTGACTTTTCTGTTGGCAGAGAGAAATGATACAAGCTCTAAACATTGACTAAGAATATGCAATGGATTTATAAACTAAGACTTGATTTTAGATCATTACAATCTCAAAAACAGAGCTAGTTGTAATGGTGTACATCTTTAATCTCAGCACTCGGGGCTGAAGTAGGAGGACCACCATGAGTTCAAGGCCAGTCTGAGCTATATAGTGACTTCCAGGTCAGCCTTAGTTACAGTAAGACCCTATCTCATAAACAACAACAACAACAACAACAACAACAAAAAAGCCAACCAACCAAACAAACAAACAAACAAACAAACAAGAATCTTAAATTCAACCAAAGGGGAAATGGTAATGGTTCAAGCAACATAATGTTTTTTTTAAATACACTTGTCTTATGGGAGGTATTCCATTTAAGTACCAAGTACCTTTAAGTACCTTGCTCTTGCAGGATTCATTAACTGGAGGGGTCTTTTGAAAGGCTGATGGTTTCAAGAATTACAACAGGAAGGGGTTGGAGGGATGGCTTAGCGGTTGAGGCATTTGCCTGCAAAACTAAAGGACCCCGGTTTGATTCCCCAGGACCCATGTTGGCCGGATGCACTGGGGGGGGTGTGTGTGCACACACCTAGAGTTTGTTTCCAGTGGCTGGAGGCCCTGGTGTGCCCATTTTCTCTCTCTCTCTCTACCCCCTCTCTCTATCAAATGAATAAATAATAAAAACAAAATACTAAAAAAATGTTTAACAAAACTAAGCAAAACATTTAAAAAAAAAGAATTACAACAGGGAAGCAAGGTGCTAATGGGCTTTGCTCTTCCTTGGAAGAAGTTGGAGGGTGCATCTCTTGCTGTATGTCAAGTAGGGGTGTGGTGGTAAAGGCCTGTAATCTCAACACTTAGGGAGGTGGTGATGGAGGATCCCCAAATTTTAGACCAGCCTGGGGGACATAGTGAGAACTTATCTCAAAAGAAACCAACAGCAAAACAAACAAAGCAGCCAAAAAATTAAAACAAGGCATATGTGTAGCACCAAGAGTTTTAATTAAAAGACAAACGTTTTAGGAAGTGTCTCTTCTGAGGAGTACTGTCCCTTTTAAAGCAGGATACTTGGGATGTTAAATGTCACTTTCAATGCTACCACTATCATCCAAAGTTTTTTGGGCAGAGCCTTTGAAAAATGGTTCAGACTTTAAGGCACAATCTTTAATGCCATTAGTGGATGACATGATCAGAATTGATTGTAAGATTGTATTCTTTGGGAATTAAGAGAGCAGGACAAAATCCACTTACAGTTTTCATTTATTTGTTTGTCTGTTTGTCAAAGGAGGCTGTGTGTATAAAATGCTGAAATACAGGCTGGAGAGATGACTTAGTGGTTAAGTCATTGCATACGAAGCCTAAGGACCCATGTTCAACTCTCCAGATCCCACATTAGCCCTATGTACAAAAGTGACACAAGCGCAAAGTTGCACATGTCCACTAGGTGCGCAAGCATTTGGAGTTCGATTGCAGTAGCTGAGGTCCTGTCATGCCAATTTTCTCTTACTCTCTCTAAAAAAAATTACTTTAAAAATGCTGAAATACTTGAAATACTGGGAATGGGAATGTAGCTCCCTGGTACAGTATCTGCCTGGCATATGTGAGGCCCTGTGTTCAATTTCCAAGACAACAAACAAATAACCAACAACAAAATCATGAAACACAATGTTCTCCTGTGTTTGGAAAACTAGTTCTGAACAAGACATAGTAGATTGGTCCAGCCTTCTTACACGCTTTCTTATATTGAAGATGCCAAGAAGTTGTATTTTCTGGATCTCTTTGCAGCTAGAGTCATAGATAGGCCCAAACAGGGACATTGGTCATGGACATGAGTGATGGGGGCAGTTCTCCTGATGGAGTTGGAGGCATTTGGTTCTTATGGGAATGTTCTGACCAAGGTTCAAGGCTCTGGTCTCAAAGATGACAGGTGCAAATACATTAAGATGGTAAGACTCAGATTCTGAGGAGGACAGCTCAGTAAGCCTGCTTCCGAGTATTGTTTTGGGCTGCATATTACTCATATATTTTTGTTGTTTTTTGAGGTAGGGTTTCACTCTAGCCCAGGCTGACCTGGAATTCACTATGTAGTCTCAGGGTGGCCTCGAACTCATGGCGATCCTCCTACCTCTGCCTCCCAAGTGCTGGGATGAAAGGTTTGCGCCACCACACCCGGCTCATTACTCACATTTGTTTCCGTGATGCTCCTGGAGACTTCATGGGTTGCAAATATTATAATAAAGCCATTGCTCCTTCAAGTATCTACTGTAGACAAAATGGTTGAAGCACTATTGGAATAAATATGGTGTTTTCCACACCAACAACTTGGAAACAGAATATTTAGTCGAAGAATAGTTTATTTTTATTTTTATTTATTTTTTTGGTGGTGGGGAGGAGACAGAGCCCAGGGCTTGCATGTACTGGGCAATTGTTCTGCTTACTAACTCTTGCCTAGCTCAAGGGATTTTTTTCCTCTTATATTTTGGACTACAGTATACTGAAGCAGAAAATTGCTATGTCTTTATGATCTTTTCATTGCCATAAGGTGCTTGAAAGGATATGGGTAATTTCACCTTTAAAAATAATGTTATTTGTGTGTGTATGTGTGTGTGCACATGCATGTCATAATAAATACCTGCCAGACATTTGCACCACTTTTTGCGTCTGGCTTTTTGTTGATGGCTGAGAAATTGAACCCAAGCCAGGAAGTAGGCTTTGTAAACAAATAACTTTGACTGCTGAGCCATCTTCCTAGACCCCTCATCTCACCTTCCAGCACTCACTATATTAATTACTTTTCTCATTGCAGTGACCAAATACCTGAGAATCAACTTAAGAAAGGAAGGAGTTATTCTGGCTTACAGTTCGAGGGTATATAGTCCATTGTGGCTGGAAGGTATGATGTCAGCTGGTCACCATGCACCTGCAGTCAGGAAGCAGACAGCGATGAATATTGGTGCTCAGCTGCCTTTCTCCTTTCATTCATCTGGAATCCCAGACCGTGGAATGGTGCTACCGCTTAGAGTGGGTCATCTCATGTTAGTTAAGCTAATGTAGAACCCTCCTTGCAAACATGCTCAGGGATTTGTTTCCATGGTGATTCTAAATTCCATCAAGTTGACAATCAAGATTAATCATCAGGGCTGGAGAGATGGCTTAGTGATTACGGCACCTGCCTGCTAAGCCCAAGAAAGCTGGTTCCAATGTCCAGCGGTTCCAATCTCCAGGTCCCACGTTTAGCCAGATGCAGTGATGCAAGGGTGCAATGCCGCACTTGACCACAAGGGGGCGCGGCGCATCTGGATTTCGTTCTCAGCAGCTGAGAGACTGCTGGCGCACCTGTCTCTGTCTCCCTCTCCCTCTCTGTCTATCTCTCTCTGTCTCTCTCCAAAAATAAATAAAAAATAAAAAAATTTAAAAAAAGATTAGTCATCACACTCAGTAAAATGCATCACTTTGTATCCTGAACCTTGTCTGCATGCCCTGGTTTTTGTTTGCTTTTTTTGCAGGTTAGTTGGTCTGCTTTCCATACTGTATTGGTCAAGAAAAAGAGCAGGGAACATATTCAAGGCTCAATCAACCATGTACCAAACACATTTTGATTTTTGACACCTTGTAGTAAAGTTTTGGCTTGAAGAAAGGCCTGTTTCAAAGCCCAGGTCTTGAGGCAGCTGCACTGTGGAGTATAAAGGAACTTGGTGTGTTAGTGGAATGCTGAGTTGGGCACTGACTGTTAAGAAATGGGCAGGGTCTGGCACTAAAAACCTGTGTGTTAATCTGCTATTCTTTCCTAGGTGCTGGGGAAAAGTGACTCCAGCATTGGTGACTCTGCACACCAAGTCCCACAGAGTAAAGTGAAGAGCTTATCATGCATGCCTGTGCACACAGTGGTCTCTAGCACAGGACAGGACACTACGTTTTAGTAAGAGCTAGCTATCCTGATCTTGGTCAGTCTTCAGACAACCCTGGGGAATGGCCAAAAGCCATCATTGTCATGCCGTCTTCACACATCCCAGAAGAGTGTGCAGAGTGATTGGAGGGCCTGTGAACAACTGCGTCTCCTAATCTTCTTCCTTCTCATTCTGGTCCTACCTCTTTCTTTCCTAGGTCCAGGGCAATGGAGGTAATTATGCAACACTTTAAAAAAATTCTCCCTGCCCTTTTAAAATTAATTTAATTTAATTATTTTTTAAAATTTATTTGCAAGCAAAGAGAGATAGAGAAAAGAGAGACAGACAGATAGAATGGACACACCAGGGCCTCTTGCCACTGCAAACAAACTCTAAATGCATGTGCCACTTTGTGCATCTGGCTTTATGTGGGTACTGGGGAACAGAACCCCAGTTGTTAGGCACTGCAGGTAAGTGCCTTAACTGCTGAGCCATCTCTCCAGCCCACTTCTTTTTTTTAAAGATAGAGTCTCATGTAGCACAGGCTGGCCTTGAAGTTGTTTTCTTTTTTCCGACGTAGGGTCTCACTCTAGCCCAGGCTGACCTGGAATCCATTATGTAGTCTCAAGCCGGCCTCAAACTCACAGGGATCCTCCTATTTCTGCCTGCTAAGTGCTGGGATTAAAGGCATATGCCATCACACCCACCTGGCCTTGAACTTTCTACACAGCTAAGAATGGGTTTGAGCTTCTGGTCCTTCTGCCTCCACCTCTGAAATATTGGGATTGTAAGTGTGAGCCACCATATCTAGCTTATGGAGCACTTTTCAAGAAAGCATGAATCTTTAGGGACAAGAGTCTCTTCTTCATAGGGAATGTGTTCCCAGTGACCAAGCTTTGAACATCTGGTTTGATTTTAAGGGAGGTAGCAGGTTTTTAAGATCCCAGCTGCAAAGTCTTGGCTGCCTCCAGCTTGGCTCCTTTCTACAGTAGTAAGTAAGGTGGTTTCTTGGCATGCGGGACTCACAGCACTCAAGTGAGCATGGCTGACTTTCTATTACTGTATCACTTGTAGGATCCCCAAGTTGTAGGACTGAATTCTGTTCATGGGAACCCACTGTCAAACCTGACCCTCTCCTGCTTTACCCACTTTGAAATTCACTTCTAAATATGGGAATGAATGTCTAGTTAATGCGAAGCCTTAACAGTATTTTTTTTCTCATGAATAATAGTGGCAGATTCAATTAGTATACTAGGTATATTAGCTACTTTAAAAAAATTTGTTTTTTTCTTTAAAAAATTTATTTATTTATCTGATAGTGACAGACAGAGAAAGAGGCAGAGAGAGAGAGAATGGGTGCACCAGGGCCTCCAGCCACTGCAAATGAACTCCAGATGCATGCACCACCTTGTGCATCTGGCTTACGTGGGTACTGGGGAATCGAGCCTCAAACTGGGTCCTTAGGCTTCACAAGCAAGCGCTTATCCTCTAAGCCATCTCTTCAGCCCTATTAGCTACTTATTGTTGTGGCTAAATACCTGACAAGAAATAACTTAAGAAAGGAAGTGGTTATGTTAGCTCCTGGCTTAAAGGAATACAGTCCATTGTGGCATCATTGCAGGAGCCTGAGGAGGCTGGTCACATTGTCTCCACAGACAGGAAGCACAGAGGAACGCTGGTGTTTAGTCCCTTCCCCCTTTTCATTCTGACCAGGACCCCAAGTCATGGAATGGTACCACCCAGCATTCTCTGGAAACTTCTTCACAGACAAGCTAAGAGGCATATTTCTTAGGTGATTACAGAGCCAGTCAAGGTAACAATTAATATGTTAACCAACACACCTTGATATATTTTTTATTTATTTGAGACAGAGAGAAATGGAGGGAGAGAAAGAGTGTAAGCCAGGGCCTCTAGCCACTGCAAAGAACTCCAGATGCATGTGCCAACATGTGCATGTGGCTTACATGGTGTTGTGGCCCCCCTAAGGCCAGCCCAGGAGGGACGGCAGGGTCTCTGCCGAGTTGGAGTGAGCAGCGCAGAGTCACGACACAGACTCCAGGAGTTGGGTGAAAGCAGAAAGCGAGCTGCTGCACTCGTTTATTCAGGAAAATGCACGTGGGTTTTAAGGGGCTTGGCTGGCTAATCCTTGTATGAGGTGGTCCCCTTTTTGTGACCAATGACAGCCTGTCTCTGGACAGGTCCTCTTGTAGCAGGTTTCTCGCGAGCATGGGACTGTAGCTGTTGTCACGCCAAGCCTGCGCAGAACGCCATGTTCGCAGAAGCCACTTCCTGGTTTCTTCTCCCATGCGGTCTGGCTAGGGCCAGGCCTGTATTGTGCCATATAACATGGGACCTGGAGAATCGAACCTAGGTCTTTAGGCTTCCACAGGCAAGTGCCTTAACCACTAAGCCAGCTCCAGAAAATATTTTTTAATTAAATTAAGTTAATTACTTACTTTTTTTTTTTTTTTTTTTTTTGAGGTAGGATCTCACTGTGGCCCAGGCTGACCTGGAATTCGCCATGTAGTTTCAGGGTGGCCTCAAACTCATGGCGATCCTTTGGGCATGCACCACCATGCCCAGCTTTAATTTTATTTATTTGAGAGAAAGAGAGGCAGATAGGAGACAATGGGTGTGCCAGGCCCTCTAGCCACTGCAAACAAACTCTAGATGCCCCTGCCACCTTGCACATCTGGCTTACATGGGTACTGGGCAATTGAACCTAGGTCCTTAGGCTTTGCAGGCAAGTGCCTTAACTGCTAAGCAATTTCTCTAGCTCTAGAAAATATTTTTTTTATATTTTATTTTTTATTTATTTATTTGAGAGAGAGAGATACAGAAATAGCCAAGTAGAGAGAGAGAGAGAGAAAGAGGGAGAATGGGTGCGCCAGGGCCTCCAGCCACTGCAAACAAACTCCAGATGCATGCACCCCTTTGTGCATCCGGCTTACGTGGGTCCTGGAGAATCGAGCCCTGAACCGGGGTCCTTAGGCTTCATAGGCAAGTGTTTAACCGCTAAGCCATCTCTCCAGCCCTAGAAAATATTTTTGAGCAAACATTAGTTCTTGTTGCAACTGGGAACCCCTGAAGGGATCCCTGTGTCACAGGAAGGAGAAGGGGTTTCTAGAAGGAATCCTTTGTGCTTTCCTCTGTCCTAATTTACATGAAATCCAGATTTTATTGGTCTTAGTTGTTCCAAAGGTTACCTTCTTGTCATATGAAATTCAGAAAGGAAACTACTTGGGTTTTAAAAAATGACTTAGAAGGGCTGGAGAGATGGCTTAGTGGTTAAGGCGCCTGCCTGTGAAGCATAAGAACGACGGTTTGAATCTCCAGGTCACACATTTAGCCAGAAGCCAAAGTGACACAAGTGCGCAATGCCACACATGTGCACAAGGGGGCACATGCATCTGGAGTTCATTCACAGCGGTTTAGAGGCTGCTGGCATACCCATTCTCTCTCTCTCAAATAAAAAAAAAATGACTTAGAAGAAATTAGAAAAGAAACCCATGAAAATTGTAAGGGTTTTCCCCCCTTTTTCATGTGTGTGGTGTGTGTGAATGTATGTATGTTCGTGTGGATGTGGCCACAAGGGTGTGTACATGTGGAGACGGTAGATCAACACTGGGGGTCTTCATTCATAACTCTGCAGCTTATTCACCTAGGCAGGCTCTCTGATTTGAACCCAGAGCTTGTCAATTTGGCTAGTTTAGCTACCCAGCTTGCCCCTGGGATCCCCTGTCTCCACCTCCAATGCTCTGGGATTTCAGGCGAGTAGCCACATGCACCCAGCATTTCCATGGATGCTGGGGATCTGAACTCTGGTCCTCACACTTGCACAGCAAGCACTTTATCCACTGAGCTGTCTCCCCAGCACCCAGATTGGAAGAGTTTGCATTCACGTGCTTCCCCTTTCAATATACAAAACAAGGTGGGTGTGATGGTTGTTTGTGTCAACTTGACCTGTTTAGGAATCCACAGACATTCCTCATAAGTGGGTCTCTGAGGTTGCTCCCGGGAAGGATTAACTAAAATAGGGATTCCTTCTCCCAGAGTGAGTCCTTCCCCCAGGGTGGGCATCCCCTCTTGGAGGGAGGCTTTATCTAAAGAAGCTCTGGGAAGGAAAGGATCCCCTCCTCTCTGCTGGCTTGCTGGTGCTGCTTTCCAGTGTGGACTGAAGACCCATGTGGACTGAGGATCACTGTGGACTGAGAATCAGCATGGACTGAAAAGCAGCGTTTCTCCAGGATGCCTCCAGGCCTTTAGTGCCGGATCAGGACTGCTGAGGCATCCAGCCTTGTGAACTGAGCAGCTACCGTGTTCCTTGACTCTCTGGCTTGCAACCTGCTATTGTTGGACTGTTGTAAACTAATCCATTGGTTCTGTTCCTCTAGAGAACCCTGACTAATACAGTGGTTTTTTTTTTTAAAATTTATTTTCAAGTAGAGAAAGAGAGAGAGAGAAAATGAATACGAATGGGTGCACCAGGGCTTCCAACTTCAGATGCATGTGCCACTTTGTGCACCTGGCGTTATGTGGGTACTGGGGAATTGAACCCTGGTCATTGGACTTTGCAGGCAAGTGCCTTAATTGCTGAGGCATCTCTCTAGTCCAAGGTGGGTATTTTTTATTTTTATTTTATTTATTTATTAGAGAGAGAGGGGGAGGGGAAAATGGGCATGCCTGAGTGTCTAGCCACTGCAAACATACTCCAGATGCATGTACCACCTTGTGCATCTGGCTTCCGTGGGACCTGGAGAATCGAACCTGGATCCTTAGGCTTCACAGGCAAGCTCCGTAACCACTAAGCCATCTCTCCAGCCCCCAAAGTGAGTATTTTATTTATTATTTTTTATATATTTATTATTTATTTATTTGACAGAGAGAGAGGGAGAGAGGGAGAGAATGGGCATACCAGGGCCTCCAGCCACTGCAAACGAACCCCAGATGCATGTGCCACCTTGTGCTTATGTGGGTCCTGGGGAATTGAACCTGGGTCCTTTGGCTTTGCAGGCAAATGCCTTAACTGCTAAGCCATCCCTCCAGCCCCCCAAGGTGGGTACTGTAACAGAGGCAACCACATATACGGTTTATAGAGCTCCATCATGTGACTCCATTTCATTCCATGAAAGGGAAGATTGGGGCTGATGAAGGCAGACTTGATGTCATGGTTTGGATATGTAGTGCGCTCCCTGAAGCCTCATGAAGGACTCGTCCCCAGGTGGTGGATCCAATCACTGAAAGGTGGTTAAAACAAAGGCTTTGGCTTAATCAGTAGAAAATTCACTGATGGATTCATAGTTCGAAAGCATTATTGGGAAGTGTTAGAAACTTTAGGGGGTGAGGTGTATTTGAAAGGCATAGACTACAGTGGTCTGGGCCACGGAAAGGTATATCTTACCCTCCAGTTCCTTCTCTCTCTGCCTCCTGTCTGCCATGAGGGGAGCCCTTGGCTTCATCTCATGCTCTCTGCCAGGTGGTCTGCCACCCACAGACCCAGAAGCAAAGAATCCAAGAGATGATGAATGGACTGAAACCTTGAAACCATGACCCAATGTACATCTTTCCTTCCTGAAGCTGTTTTCCCTGGCACTTTTGCCTCGGCTATGAAAAGAGATGAATGCGCCGGGTCTCTTGCAAAGTCATATTGAACTCAAGAGGCAGCAGAAGAAATGATCCTTGCTCAGTGTCTCTCCCTATGTGAGTGGTTATTTGTACCTCTTAGTTCTGACTCTAAATCACACCCTTGGTATTAGTGGCAACAACTAATCCCATTGGTTCTTAGGACAGTTTCTGGGCTAACTGTGGTAATTGACCATGAATAAACACAGCGTGTTCCAAGGACATGGCTGTTTGGCTTTCAGTGGGGAAGCCCTCTGCTAGCATCTGATGGAACAGATTGAATTTGCTGCAGAACAGCTGATGTCTGGGATGAGGCTGAAATGAGAGAAGAACAAAGTGCTTGGAAGGAGGCAAGAGGAGGTAGATGGATTCTGTTTGGATCTAGAATAAGCTCTTGAAGAACATTTGGGTACAGGAAATACCACACATCTGTGTCCACTTTATCAGATATGGGGGATTAAAATCTGAGCTGGGGTAGCAGCTGGAGTCATACTGTCTGTCTGGAACAAGTGACCACAAGCTTGATTTCAAGTGGCAAGGAAGGAGAAAATGCATGCCTTTGCCTGTCTGATCACTCAGTCTGCTAATGGCCATGTCAGGGCTGTCTCAGCATGGCTTCAGGCACATTAGAAGTCTCTGGTGTCCACTGGTCTTACTTGTTCCCTGAGGATCAGCTGTAGATATGGCAGCTGGATTGATGCAGGATAATGAACAGATTCAAGTCAAAATGGTATCCATTGAAAAGGGTTTTAGGAAGTCAGGATGATAAGTATAGGTGCTTTCTTAAAAATATTTTTTTTATTTATTTATTTGAGAGAAAGACAGAGAGAGAGAGAGAGAGAGAGAGAGAGAGAGAGAGAGAGAGAGAGAATGAGAATATGGGCATGCCAGGGCCTCTATCTGTAGTCACTGCAAATGAACTCCAGACACAGGCACAACCTTGTGCATCTGGCTTTATGTGGGTAGTAGGGAACCAAACCCTGGCCCTTAGATTTTGCAGGAAACCATCTGCCACTACTACTACTACTTCTGCTGCTGCTGTTTCTTTTCCTCCTCCTCCTCCTTCTTCTTCTTTTGAGACAAGATCTTGCTATGTCGCTCAGGCTGGCCTTGAACTTACAATCCTGCCTCAGTACTGGCATCCAAGTGCTTGCATGTGTGGTTGATAGGCTAGACCTTTGGCATACATCACATATGCCTTACCTGTAAAGGGAGACAATACTTTCCTAGGGTATGCAAAAGTGGCTTTGGCAGGGTATCCTTGGCCAGGTTGGTACTTGTACTTGTGCCTGTTCATTTTGGTAGTCATCCTATGTGACACCTCAGCGGCCTCTTGTGTGTCAGGTTCTTCTCTTCATGCTGTGTGCTCCTTTGGCTTCAGCCATACTTACCATACTTCTCTGACTGCAGCTTCCAGACTCCTTCCTTAGCCTTCTCCCCTCCTCCAAGACCTTAGTGTTCCAAGCACCCTTCCTTCCTTCCCTCCCTCCTTCCCCCTCCCTCCCCTCCCTTCTTTCCTTCCTACCTTCCTCTCTCTTTTTAAATTTTTTTTAAAAAAATTATTTATTAGATGCTGGGCGTGGTGGCGCACGCCTTTAATCCCAGCACTCGGGAGGCAGAGGTAGGAGGATCACCGAGAGTTCGAGGCCACCCTGAGACTACATAGTGAATTCCAGGTCAGCCTGGACCAGAGTGAGACCCTACCTTGCAAAACCAAAAAAAAAAAAAAAAAAAAAAAATTATTAGAGACAGAAAAGGGGAGAGAGAGAGAGAATGGGCACACCAAGGCCTCCAGCCACTGCAAACAAACTCCAGCTGCATGCGCCACCTGTGCATCTGGCTTACCTGGGACCTGGAGAATCAAACCTGGGTCCTTAGGCTTTGTAGGTAAGTGCTGCAACCTCTAAGCTATTTCTTTTTTTTTTTTTAATATTTTATTATTTATTTGAGAGAGAGAGAGAGAGAGAGATACAGAAATAGGCAGGCAGAGAGAGAGAGAGAGAGAGAGAGAATGGGTGCGCCAGGGCCTCCAGCCACTGCAAATAAACTCCAGATACATGCACCCCCTTGTGCATCCGGCCTATATGGGTCCTGGAGAATCGAACCTCGAACCGGGGTCCTTAGGCTTCATAGGCAAGCGTTTAACCGCTAAGCCATCTCTCCAGCCCCTCTAAGCTATTTCTCCAGCCCTCCCTGCATTTCTTTTCAGTGTCTATCTTCCCTATTTTCTCATCTTTTCTCGTTCTACCTTCAGGACTGATGACTACTAATCTATTTCCTTGAACAAACCTCTTGGCCATCCTATATTTTTAGGAGATATGCACACTTGGATGCCCTACAGACATTTCAGACTCAACCCATGTATAATGGGAACCCTCTTCCCTCTCCAGTACATTTCTCCTCCTGTGATTTCATTGGCTATCACCCATCAGCACACAGTGTAAAATTTATCTTGGCTAGCCACACCAGCCTTCTCAGTGTGTTTTGCACCAGCCTCCCCTTTCCCCCATCATCACTCTTATTTGGATTTTTGTGTCTGAACTTATCACAGTGTCCACTATGAGGTCTCTCTTTAATGAACCTCTCACTGACAAACTCATTTCCGTTAAAGAAAGCAGACTGTCCCAGGCCTTGGGGGCACATGTTATGAAACACTTTCGTGTCCTGTTCTACTCGCCCATTCTTGCAGTCCAGCCTCCTGCCCCATACCTGCAATCTCCCAGCAATTGATCTACACTTGATCTTAACCAAAAGGCCCAGAAGTGATCCCCAGCAACTGATCTACATATTTACTTCTTGTGCCATGCCCCTTACGTTTGTTTGTGTCCTTCCTGCTGCCTGGAAAAGAGCGAGTTTAATGGATATCCGGTTCTTGAGTAGCACGCTATCGAAAACGTTCCGGGGGGATTTAAGACATATGCACGGGAATTCTCGACAAGACAGGGTACCTTACGCCAGGGATCTGGATTCTTCTTTGGTCCCCAGATTCCTCTATAGTGGGTAAGATAGGGTTCGTGCTCTCAAGACACAGTTCAAACGAACAGAAATACTACTTTTCAGAGTGGCTTCTCTGTCCCAGTCACTGACTCTTTAGAGGCCTGCTTGGTCGGGGCTTCTGTGCTCTGGGCCTCACTGTCTGTGCAGGTGAAGGGCAGCCCTGGCGACTGGCAAGCTGCGGGCCGGGCTGGGTGGCTGCCCGCGCGCCTGCGCCCTCTGCCGCTCCAGTCTCGTCTCAGTGCGCGTGTGTCTGGAGACATAGGCTAGGGTGACAGGCCCGGGTTAGGGGGAAGAGTTAGCTAGCCTGGGTAGCAGTCTCACACACCGATTTTCTCGCGAGTCGGACGGAGATAGCGTCTGTAGCCGGCTCGCAACTCTTCCCGCACCTCTCCAGTCCCCCACCTCCGGCGGCGGGACAGACGGATCCTCAGCTCGCTGGTTAGTCGGGGCGGCTTTTGGGGGCCGGGGCCGAGCGGCGAGCTCTCCCTGGTGTCCGGTCCTCCTACGGGCACTCTCTCTCTCCTCTCTCTCTCTCTCTCTCTCTCTCTCTCTCTCTCTCTCTCTCTCTCTCTCTGTGTGTGTGTGTGCGTGCGCGCGCAAGGGGTGTCCCTGGGATTCCGCGTCGGCTCCGTGAGCTCTCCACAAGGGACCGGTGGGTCGGCGCGAGCGTGCGCTGCGGCGCGGCTGCGCCCGGGCAGGGGCTCCGACGCCGGGATTCCCCGGCTTGGCGCGCAGTAACCAGTGGAGTTCCCGGGAAGGCGCGGGAGTGAGCGGGCGGTGCCCAAGCTGGAGCCGAGAGCCACAGGCAACTGGGAGGATCTGGGAGCGGCACAGCCCAGGGAGTCCGCCGAGCGGCTTCCCCTGGCCACCGCCTGGCTTCAGCGCCTTTCTCCCTTTCTTTTCCCGGCAGCATCACAAAAGCGCGCCGCAGCGAAGCCTGAATCCCTCCCAACCTGGTGCACATCACCCTTGGGCGGTTGGAGTGGAAGACGGCGGGGGAGGGAGGGGTTCACCCCGGGGACACAACTGTGTTGGCTCTTTGCTGAATTCAAGCTGAGTGTTGGACCGCGCTAGGAGTTGCAGCACGTACTCCCTGGTGTGTGTGTGTGTGTGTGTGTGTGTGTGTGTGTGCCCGCGCACGCGCCCCGGGCCCACGTTCACGGGGTGCACTCGGTACAGAGTACACCTCCCCGCCAGCCAGCCCGTGTCGAGCCGGCTCGGTGGGGTAGTCGCGAGCGCAGAGACAGCGTGCCAGCATCTCTTTGTTTGCTCGTGGCTTCCCCAGCCATCTGCTAAGCACATTGATTTTCGGTTTCGCTTGATCCCTGTGCTCTGGAGCTGTGCGTGGGCCACAGCCTCGAATGCCCCGTACTTGTAATCGAATAGTTCTTTCCGGCAAGGGGCTATTTTTAGTGTAGGGAATAACGAGGCAAGCATGCTGACCTTTTTTCTTTTTTTAATTTTTGCTGCTGGCTTTGGCTTTGTATAGGTAGCTGTCTGATGGGGGCAGACCTGTTCACATCTAGTCGCGCACATGTGCCAGTGCACAAGTGTACACACATAATTCTACACACGGAGTTTTCGTTCTCTCACTCTTGTTTTTTTTTTTTTTTTTTTTTTATTGAGACGAGGACTGCATTGTGTGTTTGTAAAAAAAAAACTTTCCTTTGTTCTTCGTTGGACATTTTCTATTTTGAGTAATGGAGTAGGAGTACGGAAAGGTTGCAATTAGTTCACTGGAATAAAAGACACTGCCTGTGAGTCAGAGCCTCCAGGTTGATAATTATTAACATATAAAAGCAAGGCACAGGCTAAGGCAAAAGGGGCGGGGCGGGGGCAGGTCCTCTGCAGACAATAAGGGGGAATCCTCTCCTAATCGTCCGCTCCTCATTGTTCTGGGACTTGAGGACTGCAGCGGGCAGCCTGCCCCTCTTCCAGGGTTCAACTCCTCGCTCGTCCCTCTGTCCCCTCTCCGGGGAAAGGGGGGGTTCGGGGTCACCTACTGCTAGCCCCCAGGCGCCGGTACGCCAGCCCCAGCCTCAGCTGTCCTTCCCTGACTGTCCACTCTCTGCTTCGTAGGTTGTCATCTTCACTCTCCGAGGAGTCACACGCCCGGCGACAGGCACCTGTCATTGTCTGGGACCACCAGGCGGGATGCGGTGCGGACAGTGGCGCTAAGTGCCCGCACTCTGGGCTCGGGGCTGTGCTCCTGGCCACAGGCCGAGAGGCGGCGGCTGAGGGGATGCGCCCGGGACGTGCCTGGCGCCTGCCGCGAGCTGCCGCCCCGAGGTGGACGCAAAGCAGGGCTCCCCGCAGGACCGCGCGGACCCTTGCCCCCCGGGGCTCTCGGCTACAGAGCCCGGGGGCGGCGCCTTCGGTCAGGATGCTCTGGGTGCCTCCCTGCTGGTGACATGCCCTGCTTCGCGGCTTTGCCATCTCCAGCCCGGGTCTCAAGTGGGTACGATTGAGTGGGCTCTGCTTCGGCCATTCGTGCCGGTGGATGAAGAGCGTCCGGAGGTCTCCTGTGGGGTCGGCGATCGAATTTGAATTCTAGAAGCCATGGACGAAGGGACTGCGCCGCAGTCCCTGGCCGGAGAGCAGCTGGAGGGGGTCACGTTAGGAGCTGTCCAAGAGCCTTGCGAGCCAGAGACCATCAGGTCCAAGAGTTTACCGGTCTTGCACAGCTCCTCCTGCCGGCCGAACCTCGGTCCTGCGAGTGGAGATGTCCGGCAGGCCTTGGGTTGCAAGGACGCTTTGGGTCACCAGGAGTTGGAGCAATGCTGGAACCCCATGACCCCTAGTCCCTCTGCCCCGTGTACTTCCACCGGGATGGCGGGGCTGGTGGACGGTCATCCCAGGATGGATGTCAGCAAAACCGCCTCCGTGTCCTCCGCTCTGGTCACTCTCCAGGAGAGACGGTGTCTCTACGTGGTCCTCACAGACTCGCGTTGCTTCCTGGTCTGCATGTGCTTTCTGACCTTCATCCAGGCCCTAATGGTCTCTGGGTACCTGAGCAGTGTTATCACCACGATTGAAAGGCGCTACAGCCTGAAGAGTTCCGAGTCGGGGCTGCTGGTCAGCTGCTTCGACATTGGGAACCTGGTGGTGGTCGTGTTCGTCAGCTATTTTGGTGGCCGGGGACGACGGCCCCTGTGGCTGGCAGTGGGTGGACTTCTCATCGCTGTCGGGGCTGCGCTCTTCGCCTTACCTCACTTCATCTCGCCTCCCTACCAGATCCAAGAGCTGAACGCTTCGGCCTCCAACGATGGCCTGTGTCAGAATGGTAACACCACGGCCGCCTTGGAGCCACCTCCACCCTGTCCCAAGGACTCGGGAGGGAATAATCACTGGGTGTACGTAGCTCTGTTCGTGTGCGCACAGATCCTTATTGGAATGGGCTCCACCCCGATTTACACGCTGGGACCAACCTATTTAGATGACAACGTCAAGAAAGAAAATGCATCCTTGTACCTAGGTAAGACTTGCAGTTCTCTGGAATGCGTTTTTCTTCCAAAGATCCAAAGGAAACATATTCTTTAGCATGTTCAAATATGCATTAAGCATGGAGCTTCACCCTACTTTATGTTTTAGCTTTGGTGTGGCATGGTTCTATAGTGGAAGAAAATTTATGAGTCAGGAGTCCTTGGAAGTAAATGTCATAGTCACACTTCGCATTTCTTTCCCACAGAATATGAACTTTGAACTCTGGGATAGTGCTGCTGGCTCTCCTGCTGTCTTTTGGGAGATCTCGCATTTGTCAAGTTTATCTTGCCTTCCAAGAGCTGTCCTGTCTTGAAGGTTTTGGATAGGAAGAGAAGCCACCAGGGGTTGAAGTTTTGAGTTAGTGTTTTCATCTGCTGCCTCTCCTTCTGTCTCCTACGGCAGACACTGGAGGCACTGGGGTGTCCAGGCCACATGAAACATGCTTGTTGCTCCCATTCCTGTATTCCTTTTTTTTTTTTTTTTTTTTTTTTTTTTTTTTTGAGGTAGGGTCCTGTTCTAGCACAGGCTGACCTGGAATTCACTATATAGTCACACAGTGGCTTCAAACTCACCTATCCACCAACCTCTGCCTCCTGAGTGCCTGGCCATTCCTTTCTTTTTCTTTTCTTTTTTAAAAAAAGTTATTTATTTATATATATTTGAGAGAGAGAGAGAGAGAGAGAGAGAGAGAGAGGGAGAATGGGTTCACCAGGGCTTCAGCTTCTGCAAATGAACTCCAGACACATGAGCCACCTTGTGCATTTTGTTACATGGGTCTTGGGGAATGGAACCTGGGTCCTTTGGCAATGCCATAACTGCTAAGCCATCTCTCCAGCCCCCTGTATTCTTTACATACCAACTATATATATATATGTTTTGAGGTAGGGTCTCCCTCTAGCCCAGGCTGACCTGGAATTCACTATGTAGTCTCAGGGTGGCCTCGAACTCACTGTGATCCTCCTACTTCTGCCTCCCAAGTGCTGGGATTAAAAGTGAGCACCACCACGCCCAGCTTTCAATATATTTTTTAAATTCCAAGACATCAACGAAGTTTCAAAATAGCAGTTGACTAACTTGTGTTCATGTAGAAGTAACATTGCAGGTTGTAAGATTTAAGATTTATCCAAAGCTATTTACATTGAGCATTAAAGACCTTCAGTGATGTGAACTTGGGAAGTGTTCATTAGAACCTTCTAAAGAACTAAGGCTCTGGGATTTGGATCCTTGGCTTTCATTTAACAGCCCCAGTGGACAGAGGTGCTTTGGTTAAGTGCAGGGAGCCACGAGGCCAGGTAGGCAAGGCTAGGACTAACTGCCTTCCTAGAGTAAGCCTGTGTGGTTGTCAGCAGCTCTTTGGCGTAATTGCTCCTTGAAATGTGTACTTGTAAAAGATGGTTTTGAATCTGAAAGGATCAGTGTGACGCTAGTTGAGGTCTTTGTTTTCATCTGTGTCTAGAGTCCAACTAAAATGATAAAGGATCTTGTTTTATAAAAATATTAAAATGGTAAATAATCACATAGTAGGCACATTTAGTCACTTATTAGCCATATGTTGATAAGTATCCAATGTAAGTGGGCTATGTTTTGTTTTCAGTACACCCACTATCCCCAGAAGCTGCTACCAAGGAGTGATTGAGTCCCAGTTGTCTCCAGCATTGGGGCACAGTTTATAACTTTTCAAAAGTTAAATATAAAAGAAGAAAATTTTCCTTCTGGATACAGAAGAATAGTTTGCTTATTACCCTGCCTCCACATCTGTGAACACTTTATATGTTCATTATGAACATATATGAACATTTTAAGGATACAGAAAAGTTGAGACAATAGTATCATGGACATCA
Organism: Orientallactaga sibirica; assembly: GCA_036365145.1. Lineage (NCBI taxonomy): Eukaryota > Metazoa > Chordata > Mammalia > Rodentia > Dipodidae > Orientallactaga > Orientallactaga sibirica. Next base: position 25,836,581 of record JAEOAD010000003.1, read on the forward strand.
ATATACTCACTGTCTGCACTTGGTAATTAGTTATTTTGTTGGCTGGGGGTGTTGGCCTACACCTGTAATTCCATCACTTGGGAGGCTGAAGGGGGAGGAAGGCTGTAAGTTTTAGGCCGCCTTAGGCTACATGAGTACCAGGCCAATCAGGGCTACACTGAGAGACACTGTCTCAAAAATGAACAAATGTGGCCGGGTGTGGTGGTGCATGCCTTTAATCCCAGCACTTGGGAGGCACAGGTAGGAGGATCGCTGAGAGTTCGAGACCACCCTGAGACTACATAGTTAATTCCAGGTCAGCTTGGACCAGAGTGAGACCCTACCTCGAAAAAAAAAAAAAAAAAAAAAAAAAAAAAAAAAGAACAAATGAGGTGGAGAATACTGGTACATTCAGGTGGCTGCATTAGGATTGTTGTGATTTTGAGGTCACTCTGGGCTACAGTGAAACCCTACCTCAAAACAAAACAAAACAAAACAAATGAGCAGACGAGGCAGATCATTGGGTAAAGGACATTCTGGGGTTATGGTGCAGCTCAGTGGTACTGCACTTGGGTCAGACAGAAGGCCCTGCATTGGATCCATGGCACTATCAGAAAGAAAAAAAAGAAAAGAAAAAGATTATCTTACATAACTGCAGATGCACTGGCATCCTAAGAAAGTTATAAATTGTTACCCAATATCATCAAACATTGTTTCAAAAATCAAATTTTACTTGTCTTTATTATTATTTAATTATTATTATTTTTATTATTATTTAATTATTTGTAAGGAGAAGAGAGAGAGAGAGATTGAGAATGGGTGTGCCAGGGCCTCTAACCACTGCAAACAAACTCCAGATGCATGCATCACCTTGTGCATCTGGCTTTATGTGGGTATTAGGGGATCAAACACTGGCCTGCAGGCTTTGAAAGCAAGTGCCTTTAACTGCAGAGGCATTCTTCCAGCCCCTATAATTATTATTTTTAAAACCAGGAACCCATCAAAGCTCACTTATTAATATAATTGACTTTGATTGTTTGTCTTTGTAGCTTTTTATAATGCAGAACAATGTTCTAACATTTTTCTTTATTTTATTTTATTTTTTGAGATAGGGTTTCATTGTAAGCCAGGCTGACCTGGAATTCACTATGCAGTCTCAGGGTGCCCTTGAACTCACAGTGATTCTCCTACCTCTGCCTCCTGAGTGCTGGGATTAAAGGCGTGCCTGGGGCAGTTTAAATTAATTCATTTTTTGGGGAGAGACAGAGAGAAAGAGAGACAGACAGAGAATGGGCACACCAGCAGCCTCTCAGATGCTGTGAATGAACTCCAGATGCGTGCGCCCCCTTGTGGGCAAGTGTGGCATTGTGCCCTTGCGTCCCTTTGCATCTGGCTAAACATGGGACCTGTAGCATTGAACCGGTGTTCTTAGGCTTGGCAGGCGCCTTAACCACTAAGCCATCTCTCCAGCCCTTAAATGATTTTTGAAGTTATTATGCACAGTAATTTTCATACATGTGTCATTACACTTGATTTTAATTTGTTTTAGTCTTCTATTGCCCTCTCCTGTGAGTGTCGCCTGATGCTCTTTCTCTCTCTCTCTCTTTTCTCTCTCTGGCCGGTTCTCTTCCTTGGCCCCTTCTGTATTCATGTCACATTGTATATGTTGTTTTATTTAAACCCTCAATGGCCTTATGAGAGATGTTTTTCTCTATTCTATGATGAGGCAACTGAAGCTTAGTGGTAAAGTGATTTCCTTAAGGACCCCAAAAAGGTAGTCTTTTCTGAGTCCCTGAGCACCAAGTTCCCCCCTGCCATGGCTTGGAATGTGACCCTCTAGCATGAGGCCCTGAGAAGTAATGGAACTTGAGGGATAGGCATGCTTACGTTTAGGTATGGTATACAAGAAAGCAGAATTTGTCCAAGCAGCTCAAGATGAGATCAAAGGCAAAACAAGATTGTTATGGAGACAATTTTTTTTTTAAGACAGGATTTCAGTATGTAATCTAGGGGGGCCTGAACTTTGCTCTGTAGCTCAGAGTGGCCTGGAATTTGGGATCCTCCTGAATGCTGGGATTACAGGTGTGTGTCACCATACCTGTTTAAAACCTTTAAAATAGACTTTATAGACTAATTCTGTGCAAACTGAGGTCAGAGAGACAATTATTTTCTCAGAACACAGGTGGTGTTAACCAATAGTATAATTATGGTTATTATTGCTACTGTTTCAAAAAGCTACTCTTCTATGTTACTTTAGCCCTGACCTACCCTTTCTTTAACCTTCCCCTCAGCCTTCCTAACTTCTCACTATGAAACAGCAGTAACAACAAAATCCCACATCAAGTAGTCCCTTAGTAATTATAATCAGAGAGCTGGGGAAATTGCTCAATGGTAAAAGACACTTGCTTGCAAAGTCAGATTCCCCCATGTCCACATAAGGACAGATGCTCAGCATGGCAAATGAGTCTGGAGTTGGTCTGCAGTTCTTCTGTAGTATGGGCAGTCAGGAATGAATATCTGAAGTAAGATTAGAACCATTGAAGGCGAATGTACTTACATAGCTTCATCTTTGCAAAGCTCAATGTTAGCATTGGGATAGCCTTAACTATAGATAAGATGTGGTCCTCGATGAGCAATAGCATGGTATATATCTGCTAGCCTTCCTGACTCCTCTGCAAGGAGAAAGGCTGAGTAAGTGTTGGCCTGGAACACAGGCAAAGCTTTGTTGGTTTTAATAAGAAGTAGAATGAATAATTAGACCCTGGTGTGTGACCATATTTCACAGAGACAGAGAAAATGCAATCCTTCGGTAGCAAGAGATTCATAAAACCAAAAAAAAAAAAAAAAAAAAAAAAAAAAGGTGGGGGGAGAAACCAGAGGTGAATGAAGAAAAAGATATATTTCTAGAAAAAGCCACCGCTCTAATTGGATGATACTTGGGATAAACTAAGCTTGGGATGGGCTGTCTTATCTGTTAGGCAGTATGGGTACCAGTTCTGCTGCATTGTTGGTGTGTCCTCTAGTGTGCCCCTTAACCATCAGCTCTGATTCACACCACAGAAAAGGAATGAAATTGGCCCAGGACCTTAGCAGAAGGCCATATTTTATAGTTCTGAAAGTTCTGAAATACTCTGAAGATGGCTCTGAGGTCTTTAGACACTCCCTTTCACTTCTCCCAGCTTCCGTTTCTAATGGGGCTCATGATAGTGTCCCGTCTGTAATATTTTGAGAAGCTGGTAGGATTCCATGCATGCAAGCATTCTGCAAGTCTCATGGTTTGTGGACTTCACACCCATCCTAGAGAGTGGCAGACAGTGGAGTCAATGATCTTTGCTCTTTCCATGTGTCTTTAGTAACTGTGAAAAGAAAGGAATACTTGTAGGAACCCAAAACTTTGCAAACCTGACCCAGGAAACTCTTGATCAGTGTTTTAGCATTGCTACATTCTAGTTAATTACATTTTACCAGGACTCAAGGTTTGATCATCAGAACGTTCTGCATGTCAGCCTTTGATGACCATCTTTAATGCATATTTCAGGGATGCACATTTGTGCCTTAGTGGAAGCTCTTTGAAGTTTGAGGGTGTGTGGTGGCCCAGTCTCATCACCATGTGTCTTTTGTCTATGGTGATCATGAAAAGGCATTTGCAAGCAAGCATCTTTAACCACCGAGCCATCTCCACAGCCCTGTGGAGGGACATTTGGTGGACAAGGACCCATCCTAGGACATGCTCAGAAGTAACTATGGCTATTGCTTGATGTCACAGAGTTTTCTCCCAGGACCCTACAGGCACGAAAATCCTCTGACACTCACAAAATGTCCTTGTGTTTGCCCTGCCTCCTGCATATCTTAAGTCACTTCCAAATTATCTATAACATCTGGTACAATGTACTCTTCTATGTTACTATGTAATGACTGGTACATTATAGTTATTAAGGAATAATGAACAAAAGGCCTATATGTATTTAGCAAAACAATTTCTTGTCTGAATATTTTCAGTTACTGACTGGTTGAGTCTATTGCAAAGGGCCAACTGTACATATTAAATTCTACATTCTTCTGCAGATGTGGCCTATGTGGATATGAGGTTGACTTGAGTGCTGTTATTATTATTGTGTGTGTGTGTGTGTGTTAGTACCAGTTATGTGTGTCATGGCCCAGGTGTGGAGATCAGAGGACACCCATGGGTGTCAGCCCTTGCTTTCCACCTTGTTTTAGACAAGGTCTCTCTTGTTTTGTTCTGGGAACATCAGACTAACTGACTTCAGGAGTCTCCGGACTTTTCCTCCCATTGCCATAGGTACATTGGATTACAGACACATGCCCTGCTTGTCTTAGGGTGCACATTAAGTGCTTTTAACCACTGAGCCATCTCCCCAGCTTCTTCTTCTTCTTATTGTTAATGTCCCAAGGGTTGAGGCTAGAACTTCACGCATATTGGCAAGCACTTTACCACAGAGCAGAGCTCGATTGTTTTTGAAAAATAAATCCTACTTGACTTCTTCTGCTGGTGTTTCCCTCTCCCTCCCCTTCCTCTTCCTCTTCCTTTTTTCACTGTTCCTCTCTTAAAAATCGAGTCTTTTAAAAGTTGAGTGAACTCGAAATTACTTCAGTTATATTTCATCAAGCTTTTATAGTAATATAAACAGTAACTATATCTGTATGGATAAATGTCCATAAATAATATATGCATATGCAGCTGTTTTACTCTTTTTGAATATAGATAACCTTAAATCTCTCTTTCTTCTTCCTTCTCATTTCTCTTTCCTCTTCCCTTCCTCCTTCCCTTCTCCCTTCCTTCCTTCTTTCCTTCTTCTTTTTCTTTTCTTTTCTTTTCCTTTCCTTTCCTTTCCTTTCCTTTCCTTTCCTTTCCTTTCCTTTCCTTTCCTTTCCTTTCCTTTCCTTTCCTTTCCTTCCTTTCCTTTCCTTTCCTTTCTTTTCTTTTCTTTTCTTTTCTTTTCTTTTCTTTTCTTTTCTTTTCTTTTCTTTTCTTTTCTTTTCTTTTCTTTTCTTTCAGTACTGAGGATAGAACACATGACCTTGTACATGGTGGCAAGTACTCTATCCTTGAGCTACATCCTCATAGCTGGGGAAAAAATATTAATCCTTAGAAATGCATAGAAAAGTTTCCAACCTGTTGTTGCATCTCTAGATTTCTGCAAATGTGTTTCAGTGTGATTTTATGTATAGCTGAACTGCATAACCCAGTGTACCTGAGGCTTTGTCAATGTAGAGTTTCTTGGTCTCAAGCCACAGGCTTTCTGGGTAGGTGGTGTATGCTGGAGCAGCTTTTGGTGGTTCCCGGGACCATCTCTCTTTTGGCTTGGCTGTCCTCAGCAATGATCACTACACCTCAGCTGTCACCTGTCTGTCCCTTACAGAAGAAGGAAAGTGGAGAAAGCAGTATCTGTTTACTCAGAAAGGCATCGTGTTGGCCAGAATACAGTACTTATCTATGTTAGCCAACATGATTTTGGAATAGCAGGTATAAGAGTTCCCATTCTTTAGAGTAGAGGAAGTCAAGTGAGATGTGGGTGGAGTGAGCATGGCATAGCCCCTGTCATGTCGACTATCCTGGCTGTGTGTCTCTTTTGCTTAATTGCCAGAAAATTTAGGACCTATTTTAATAAGTATTAATTACTGTTCTAATACCTTACAGCATTAGGTTTTCTAATATGTTGCATAAGACTAATGAATAATGAATCTCTTGCCCCAAATTAGGTTTTAAGTTGAGGCATATGAAAAAAAAACAAAACAAAACAAAAACAACAACAACAAAAAACACACCGGCAGTGTATGGGAGCCAGAGCTGGGTGTGGTGGTGCATGTCTTTAATCCCAGCACTTGGGAGGCAGAGGTAGGAGGATTGTTGTGTGTTCAAGGCCACCCTGGGACTACATGGTCAGCCTGGATTAGAGCAAAACCCTAACCCTACCTTAAAAAAAGTACACACACACATACACACACACACACACGTGGCAAAATATCATTTTTTGCATATGTGTCATGTGGTATGCATGTGTAAATGTGTGTGTGCCATGTAGAAGCCAGAGGTTGATGTCCATTGTCTTTAATAGCTCTCTTCTTTAACTTTACTTTTATTTATTTATTTATTTATTTATTTATTTATTTATTTATTTAAGAGAGAGAGAGAGAGAGGGAAAGAAACAGATAGAGAGAGAGAGAATGGGTGAGCCAGGGCCTCCAGCCACTGCAAACAAACTCCAGACACATGTGTCCCCTTGTGCATCTGGCTTACATGGGTCCTGGGGAATTGAACTGGACTCCTTAGGCTTTGCAGGCAAACGCCTGAACTGCTAAGCCATTTTCCCAGCCCGGCTCTCTTTATTTATTGAGGCAGCGTCTCTCACTTGTATCTAGAGCTCACCAATTCAACTAGTTTAGCTCTCCAGTTTGCCCTGGACAGCCCCTGTCTTTGCTACTAGAGTGCTGGGACGACAGATGAGCTACATCCACCCAGCATTTCGCTAAAGGGAATCCAAACTCCAGTCCTCACACTTGCATTTTATCTACTGAGCTATTTCTCTAGCCCCAAAATATCACTTTCTTTCTTTTAAAAAAAAAAAAAAACTTATGTGCAAGCAGAGAAAGACTAAGGGAGAGAGAGAGAGAGAGAGAGAGAGAGAGAGAGAGAAAGAAGAAGAAGAAGAAGAATAAGAAGAAGAAGAAGAAGAAGAAGAAGAAGAAAGAAGAAATGAGCATATGGCCTCTAGCCACTGCAAACAAACTCCTAATGCATGTGCCACTTTGTGCATCAAACTCGGTATCAAACTTGGCTTCTTAGGCTTTTCAGGCAAGCACCTTAACTATTGTGCCATCTCTCCCGCCCAATATCACTTATTTTTTAAAATTTAATTTAATTTATTTTTTATTGACAACTTCCATAACTATAGACAATAAACCATGGTAATCCCTCCCCCCACTTTCCCCTTTGTAATTCCACTCTTCATCACATCCTTTCCCCTCTCAATCAGTTTCTCTTTTATTTTGATGTCATCATCTCTTCCTCCTATCATGATGGCCTTGTGTAGGTAGGGTCAGGCACTGTGAGATCATGGATATTCAGGCCATTTTGTGTCTAGAAGAGTGATTGACTCTCACATTCTTTCTGCCATCTCTTCCGTAATGGATCCTAAGCCTTGGAAGATGTGATAGAGATGTTTCAGCGGTGAGCACTCCTCTGTCACTTCTTCTCAGCACTATGGTGCTTTCTGAGTCATCTCTAGATCCCTGCCATCTGAAAAGTGAAGCTTCTTTAACCAAAAGTGAGAGTGGTATTAATATATAGGTATGAAGATTATGAGAAGTGCTTACTGGGCAGTTTGGTGAGCATAATATGTACATCATAATATGCAGACACCAGCAGGCATTACACATCCAGTGCTTATGACTTCCTCCATCATAGACTTTCAGTATCAGGGATGTATTCCCTCCCATGGAGAGGGCCTCCTGTCCAATTAGAGAGTGGTTGGCTTTGCCCATAACAGACATGCCACTATTGCACCTGTTGGCTCATTTGGCCTGGCTGGCCAAAGTTAAGGCTTGCAGTGTCCACTCTTGTTTATCTCCACTGGTGAATTCACTCTCTTTCTGTCAGCTCACTTCTTAAAAAAGGGAGGAAGGAAGCTGAAGAATGTAGCTCATAATTTTGAGTAAGTGAACATTCTAACAGTGACAGAATTAAATAGATGTACCAACCCATTCCTAGGCAATGTGTGGAAGTTTGTGCCCCAGGAAGGAGCCGGGTCTCTTGTCACTGTCAACTCCAGAAACATTTGACACTTTGTGCATCTGGCTTTACATGGGTACTGGGGAAGTTAAACCTGGGCTGGAAGGCTTTGCAAGCAAGCATCTTTAATCGCTGAGCCGTCTCCCCAGTCCAGGCCCAGTTATTTAAAATCCATCATACTAATCCCCTTCTATCTTAATGAGACTCAGTGGAAGCAGAGAGAAGGAGAGTTAGGAATCATTGGGCAGGGGGAATATACATTCTCTCTGAAGATTTTCAGTTGGTTTTTAAATTCTGTTTTAATTTGTATTTCCTCTTCATAATGTATTTGTCTTTGTAATCCATACAAAAATCCTTTTTGGAAGCAAGCTCTGTGTAAATCATGAATACACAGAAAAAAAATAATCCCCACTGAAAATGAATGTGAGAATGATGGTTGAAGGATTTGAGGAAATGAATCCAGGTTTGTGGAGAATCCACTGGAATGATGCAGGGCAGTCAATGGCAGACAAAACCACTGGAGCCTCTTGTCAGGAGGGGCAGCAGGTCCTCATACACCTGGTACTGTGTCAAATACGTGTCTTCTCTGTGCTTAGCAGTGGCTGGGTTTGTATCAGCCCTGTGCTGTTCACTTTTGTTCTCTGAGGCAAGTTAGTCTGAGAAGTTGAGAAGCAAATGACTTCCGGGTCCAAGTGCAAGCAGAGGAGTTTCCTATTCACTGTGAGCAGTCCAAGAGGTTGGGAGAATGTGGAGCATTTAGCTGACCCTCTGGTAGTGATGGTGGCCTTTTAAGTGGCACTGTAGGTACGGGTTTAAAGCATGGCTTTCTTTAACTCTCCCTTGCTTTGCTGTGAAGTCTCTTTTCTCTATGGTCTGAAGCAATCCTTCTGAAGGGCCAGTGTACATATGAGTCACAGACGGTCTGGGCAACATGCACATTCTGCCCCCCCTTCCTGAGACTTTGCATTTTTAAATTTTAATTTATTTATTGGAGGGGAGAGAGAATGGGCACACCTGGGCCTTTAGCCACTGCAAACAAACTCCCAACACATGCGCCACCTTGGGCATCTGGCCTATGTGGGTACTGGGGAATCTAACCTGGGTCTTTTGACTTTGCAGGCAAGCACCTTAACCACTAAGCCATCTCTCCAACCCTGGCTTTACACTTTTGATAGGCATCTAGGGGAGGCTGTTGCAGTTAGTCTGTTTGAGCAGGTAGGATCACAGGTTCAGAGATCTGTGACTCTGACCCAGTGGAAAGTTTTGTTTTGAGCTTGGCATTGGAATTATGGTGGGTGGAACCATTCCCTGTTCATATCCCTAAGGATCATGTACTGTGTTTGCAAAAGCAAGATGTATGTCACAAGCTTTGGCCACTTCTCAGGATTGTGTACTTGTGGGACATTAGGACCACTGAGGAGTTCAGTGGGAACACTGACTGGGACAGATGGTGTCCATTTTTTGAACATTTTATTTATTTGTTTATTAGGGAGAGAGAGAGAAAAAGATAAAAAGAGGCAGATATATAGAAAAGCCCCCTTGTACATCTGGCTTATGTGAGTACTGGGGGAATTGAACCTGTGTCCTTAGGCTTTGCAGGCAAGCACCTTAACTGCTAAGCCATCTCTCTAGCCGACCTGGTCCTTTTTTATTTTTTCCCAAGGTAGGGTCTCACTGTAGCTCAGGCTGACCTGGAATTCACTATGTAGTCTCAGGGTGTCCTCAAACTCTCAGTGATTCTCCTACCTCTTCCTCCCCAGTGCTGGGATTAAAGGCGTGTACCACCACGTCCGGCTCAGCCTGATCTATTTTGATAGAATAAAAAACAGCAACACTTGCTCCCTCCTTCTCCACCTGAGAGCTTGTGCTATTGGCTTCTTTCTGCTGGTGTAGTTTGTGAATTCAGAACTGAGTGTGAAAACTGTGCAACTGTAGGTGTAAGCAGACACACCTACCCACTAATCTCTGCTTGTCTTCTTTCTTGACAGTCTAGAAACGTCAGTGGTGAACTGACAGTATGGTGGCAGACACATCTGAGGTGTGTGTCACGCATGGTTTGCATGCAAGGAACAGTTTTTCTTACGCTATGAGCAGACTGACAGAATCCTACCATGCTGGAGAAGAAACCAGTAGGATTCAAGCCGAGACAAGTCCTAGAGGTCCTGTCACTCAGCCTCATTTGTAAAAATGATTATTTGATAACCATGGCAACTTAGATTCCAAAAGATTAAAAGATTTGTGCTCTAAAAAATATTAGAGTACTTCCTCAAAAAATTAAAAAAATAAACTTATCATGTGATCCAATAACTCCCTTCTGGTGTATATTTGGAAGAATTGAAAGCAGTGTTGTGAAATATTTGCACCCCTTTCTTTACGGTGGCATTACTCACAATAGGTAAGAGATGGAAGCAATGTGTATCAGCAGGTGAGTGGATAAACAGAACACAGGAGGTACAGACATGGAGTATCACTGAATCTTAAACAGGAAGGAATTCCAACACATTGCACAGTATAGATAGCCTTGAGGTCATCATGCTAAGGGAAATAAGCCATTACAGAAAGCCAAATATTCTGATTTGACCTGTAACATGGCTAAAGTAGTCAACCTCCTAGAGACAGAAAGAAGAATGGTAGTTGTCAGAGACTGGGAGGAGGAGAAATGAGGAGTTGTTTAATGACTAGAACAGGATGAAAAAGTTCTGGAGATTGACTACATAATGATATGAATATACTTAACACACCGATGATAGTATACTTAAAAATGATTAAGATACCAGGAGTGGTGGCGCACACCTTTAATCCCAGCATTCAGGAGGCAGAGGTAGGAGAATCACTGTGAGTTTGAGGCCAGCCTGAGAGACAGCAAATTCCAGGCCATTCTGGGAAAGGGTGAGACCTTACCTCGAAAGCCAACAACAACAACAACAAAAATGGCTAAGATGGTTAAAAAATGTACAAGATTTCTTTAGGTCATACAACCTACTTGCTTTACATGTGAACTGTTATGTAGACTATAAACCCATATGTATTTTCCAAAGCTATTGGTGTTTAGATGGGAATTCTGACAAGTCCAACTCCTTGGGTGATAATCATTTCTCAGCACAGCCATCTCCTAGCACCTGTCAGTTAGCGTGTGCTTACAAGCATTTGACCGAGTGTGCGTGAGTTTTCATTCCTTCTAGGCATAACTTTAAAAAGAAGGGATAGAGATTTGTAAAAAGGAGGTCAAATGTATTTTAGGGGAGCCCTCAGGGAAAGAATCGGAGGTCAGGAAACATAGACGGGTCTTCTTGGGGCTAGAGATGGCCTACTTGGGAGCAGAGGTGTGGGTTGGCACATGTGTTTCACGCCCCTGTAGTAGCTTGTGCCAGATTCCAGTATTTTCATTTTCCTTTTGCCAGAGGAAAAATAGTTGGGGGATTCCACAGCAAAAGAGATGGGGATTTCTTGGCTGCCTGGCCATTCTGGAAAGCCATTTCCAAATCACAATAGTCAGGTATGGCGGGTGCTGAAGTTCGGTTCCTGTGGAAAACTACACAGGCTTCAGGTCATTCCAAATCAGCGGTTCTCAGTCAGGGGTAACTTTACCCCTCTTCCAGGGCCTTTCTTTTCTTTTCTTTTCTTTTCTTTTCTTTTCTTTTCTTTTCTTTTCTTTTCTTTTCTTTTCTTTTCAGGCTTTTTTTGGTTTTTCAAGGTAGAGTCTCGCTCTAGCCCAGGCTGACCTTAAATTTACTACATAGTCTCTGGGTGGTCTTGAACTCTGCCTTCCCAGGGCTGGGATTAAAGGCATGCTCCACCACATCTGGATCTCTTCCAGGGACATTTGGCAAGGTTGGAGTTGGTTTTCTCTTTTTTTTGGCCTGCATATGTGATGTGCATGCCTGTATGTATATGTATGTGTGCATATTCTTCTGTGTGTGGGTACATCGTGTGTGCACATCTGGAAGACAGAAGTCAATGTGGAATGTCTTCATCAATTACTCTCTACCTTTTTCTTTTTATTTATTTATTCATTTGAGAGAGAGAGAGAGAGATACAGAAATAGGCAGCTAGAGAGAGAGAGAGAATGGGTGCACCAGGGCCTCCAGCCACTGCAAATGAATTCCAGATGTGTGTGCCCCCTTGTGCATCTGGCTTATGTGGATCCTGGAGAATTGAGCCTCAAACCAGGATCCTTAGGCTTCACAGGCAAGCGCTTCACCACTAAGCCATCTCTCCATCCCCTACCTTTTTGCTTTTTTGAGCAGGGTTTCCCTGTAGCCCAGGCTTACCTGAAACTCACTATGCAGATGAGGATGACCTCCAACTGATGGCAGTATGCCTACCTCAGCCTCCTGGGCACTGGAATTATATTCATGAGACACCATGCTCACCTTCCTCCTTTATCTTTTGAGACAGGGTCTCACACTGAACCTTAGAGCTTACCCATTCAGCCAGCCTAGTGAGGAAGCAAGCACTAGGGATCCTGATGACTGCCCCGGAGCTGGGATACAGGCATGTGCTGCTGGGCCTGGCTTTTACATGGTGCTGGGGGTCTAAACTCAGTTCTTCATGCTTGCACAGCAAGCAGTTAAGCCACTGAGTCCTCTCCACAGCCCTTGGAATCATTTTTTAAAACATATTTTTTAGGGGCTGGAGAGATGGCTTAGCAGTTAAGGCGTTTGCCTGCAAAGCCAAAGGACCTCGGTTTGATTCCCCAGGACCCACGTAAGCCAGATGCACAAGGGGGCACATGTATCTGGAGTTCATTTGCAGTGGCTGGAGGCCCTGGGATGCCCATTCTCTCTCTCTTTCTCTCAAATAAATAAATAAAATATATTTAAAAAATTAAAAAACAAACAAAAAACAAAATACAATTTTTTAGGTTTTTTATTCATTTATTTGCAAGCAGAGAGATAGACACACAGAGAGACACACAGACAGAATGGGTGTGCCAGGGTCTCTAGCCACTGCAAATGAACTCCAGATGCATGTGCCACTTTGTGGATCTGGTTTACATGGGTACTGGGGAATTGAACTCAGATTGTTCGGTTTTCCAGACAAGTGCCTTAACCTCTGTGCTACCTCTCTAACCCCCTTGAAATCATGGTTGATTGTTATAACTTAGAGGGACTCCACTGGCGTTTAGTGGGTAGTGCTACCAGATCCTGACAAGGGATTGTCAATGTGGTGTTCTAGTTTTTTCCCCTTAATCTTTCAAGTTACCCTTTTTCCCAAGTTCTTGGGAACTTCATGTCATCATCATAAAAATCTCCAGTTTATGAGATGAGGAAAGGATTGGACATGGGACTAGAGAATGTCAGAGAAAGAAAGCATCTGCAAATGGGAAGGTTTCTAGCAAGTAGGCTTAGGAATAGGAACTACGTGTGCACTATCCATTGCTCTATCTATTGCTACATTTGCTTAGTAGATGATAAGCCTATACTGTATATATATATAATTCAGCACGCTATAGTGGATTATTTTTAGTGGGTGCAAAATATTGAGGCTTTCATGGTTTCTATAGTGACTTCAGCTTCAGTCAGCATAAAAAGAGTTTCACTCATGTAACTTCTAGACCATGTGCTTGGAGTAAGAAATGTCGTAATCCTATTGTCGTTGTAGTAAAGCAAGTGGGGTGCGTTCCCTTCAAGCTCGGAGGTCTCTTTTAGAGATGGGACGTCAAGAAAACATTCAGGCAAGAAATTATGGAGAACGTGCCGGGCGTGGTGGCGCACGCCTTTAATCCCAGCATTTTGGGAGGCAGAGGTAGGAGGATCACATGAGTTCGAGGCCACCCTGAAACTACATAGTGAATTCCAGATCAGCCTGAGCTAGAGTGAGACCCTACCTCGGAAAAAAAAAAAAAAAAAAAAGAAGAGAAAGAGAGAGAGAAATTATGGAAAACTCTAAAGCAACTAATCAGCATTCTAAAGAGAGCTTACCAGCCAATAATTGGACCTCCAGAGGAGATGTAGATGGATTTAATGAGGGGTTGTAAGACCTAATTTCTCTTAAAAATAACTGACTTTGATGTGGTTTCAGATGGGGAGTCTAAGAAGGATTGTTTTTGCAGCAAATATTTTTTAGTGTTTAACATATGTAAGGCACTGTGCATATGTTATTTTTATTTTATCTGTAGAACAACTTTGGGTCACAGCTATCCAAGTGACCTCATTTGATAGATGAGGAAGTCAAGGTTAAGTAATGTGCTGAGATCATCTAAAAACGAGTAGAACCAGGACCCAAGGCCTTCAAAAGCTGAAGAAGCTCTAACCATTGGCCTTCTGGGGGCAAGGAGTTCATGAACTTGTGGTGTGCCTTTGGCTACATTTTGTGATTTTGACCTATGTAAAGGAGAGGAGTCAGGTCAGTTTTCTTAGATTTCAGTCACCTCTTCAGTTCTCTACTTCTTTGATCCTGAGTCTTTTTCTGGCTTGGCTCGGCTTGCCATGTTCTTTCTGTGGCACTTGGGACTCTGGCAGAGGAGGGCTTGTAGCCATCATGCTTTTCCCGTCACCACAAGTCTGTCCCTGGAGGATGTTCTCCACCCCTAGTCTCTGGAACCATGTTGCCAAGTGACAGCTGTCCTCCGGGAATCAGGCATTCCAGTCGCTCCTTTTTCAGGCAGCTGTGCATCACCTGATGGTAAATTCAGACAATTTCCCCTCCTGGGAGCTGGGATGGCTTGTGAAGCTGTCACCCTTATGGAACGCTAATCCCTGCTACCCAATATAACTTGGGAAGGCAGGTGCAGATCACTCTCGCTTAAAAGTAAAGGGCAGACTCATGTGATTAATAGTCCCAGCAGGATAAGATTAAATAATTTGCAAGTGTCTGGACTAGAAGTGTATAGTCCCTGACTTTGTAGCAGGTGAGAGGTTTCAAACCAGAATACTTTGAGAATAACAATAACTGGTTTGGGTCTTGTTGGGCATTTCCCTTCCTTTTTGGTCCTTGAATTCTGAGAGAGGCTTGAAGATGCCTTCACTTTTAGGAACGAGAAGAAATAAATTTAAATGAACAAGACTGCATGGAATGAGTCCCAGATCTTGAACTTCCTGGCTGTTAATCAATTTCTGATCAATGTGTACTGACAGACTGACAATCCCCATTTACAAAGTGTCCCTATGTTATTAGGCAGAAGATAATTTGCCTAGAAGTATGCTCATGTCTCTGGTGTTTAATTTCAGCTGGAAGGGAAGCGTGTCCTGATCTGAACTGTATTTTAATGACTTCCCCTAAGATAAAGGAGAGCAGCAACTTTTAACAGATGCAAAAGTCTTCCAGAGAGAAGTCTGCAAGAGTGCCTATGAGAAAAACTAAAGTTAAAACAAAAGGAAAAAAAGAATCTTAGAATAACAGTTCTGAAATCTAGTTTTGTAGCTCTTTAGGATGTCTCCAGCTAGCTCATTTTTTGTGAAATTCATCTTCATTTCTTTAAGCAGGAATGGTTGAGAGCAGTGATAACTAAATGTAAGATTTAATTATGGCAGCACTTTTTTAAGCTGCTGGACTCAGTGTTCTGGTGTATGACATTCTTTTCTCTGTATGCTGCCTTTTCAGGAAGGCTCCAAGGCCACTATTACCCAAGACCAGTCCTCAGGACCCTTATGTGGATTTTGGTGGGACACTTCTGCATTTGCTCTGATGTGAGGCTCACACCATGTTGGATATTATTTGGGACTTGAACTTGTAGCAGTGGTCATCTACAGACACATGGCTGACTTGTCATTTGACACAAACCCAACTGTAGTTAGTGACAAGACTTTGGGGGTTTGGTGTCTTTTTCTGTACAAAGTGATTTTCTCAGATAGCTTCTACTCTAATCTGTGGTTTTGTAAAGCTTAATTAGATATATGAACAGTGGGAAAGGGAGGTCACTTAACTGTGTACTCTTTCTAAAATGAGCCCCAAGATTAGCTTGTTATCCCAGAGAAACTTTACATCCAGTCTGATTCATTTCTAAACGTTTTTCTTTTTTTTTTTTTTTTTTTAAATTTGAGAGCGACACAGAGAGAGAGAGACACACACACACACACAGAGTGATAGGCAGAGAGAGAATGGGCACACCAGTGGCCTCTCAGCCACAGTGAACGAACTCCAGACATGTGCGCCCCCTTGTGCACGTGTGCAACATTGCGTGCTTGTGTCACTTTTGCATCTGGCTAAACATGGGACCTGGAGATTCAAACTGGCATTCTTAGGCTTTGCAGGCAGGTGCCTTAATCACTAAGCCATCTCTCCAGCCCTTTTTTTTTTTTTTTTTTTTTTTGGAGATTTTATTTATTTATTTAGCCTTTTCAAGGTAGGGTCTCACTCTAGTCCAGGCTGACCTGGAATTAACTATGTAATCTCAGTGTAGCCTCGAACTCATGGTGATTCTCCTACCTCTGCCTCCCAAGTGCTGGGATTAAAGGCATGTGCTACTATGCCTGGCAAAATTTTTTTTTTTAATAGATTATACCTTTTTATTCTCTGTCCCCTGTTCCTGTCTCCCTGGGACCCTTCTTTGTGGGGTTATGGGATTTACTATAGGGTCATGAAGGCCTCAGTCAGTCCCAATGGGATAATGGGGGGACTGTGACTCCATATTCCCACCCACTCTGTGGCTCTTACAATCTTTCTGCCCCTCTTCCTCAATGATCTCCAAGTAGGCCTGTTGGTAGTGTGATTTAGTGCTGAGTTCTCTGTAGCCTCTACATTTCTGTGTTGACAGGTTTTGCTTGATCACTGTGTCTGCACCATCACCCTGGAGCTGGTTGTCAGGTTAGTAGTAAGAACGGTGTTCATGGCACTGCTTCCTCTGCAAGTTCTCCTGGGCCCTGACAGATGTGGAAGAGGTGACAAGTCTTGCACCATGGATTCTTGATGATTGTGTCATCTGTGTGACTTTTAGAAAGTCCCATGACATCTCTGACATTTGTAATGAGTGGACATGAATTAGAGCCTAGAACTTTATTCTCTGGTTTTCCAGCCCCACTGTGGTAGAGCTCTAGATGAGAGTGTACGAGACTCTTGTGATGGTCAAGAGTGTGAGTACTGGAAGTTGGCTGCCTGGGTTCAAATCCCAGCTCTGTCTTGGCCAGTGGTATAACTTGGGGTAGGTGCCACAGACTCTCTCTCTCTTTGTTAATACAAGGATGATAGCATGCACTTGTGAGTTAAGTCATAGAATGCATTTTAAGACAGGGATTGACCTGTCATGTGATTAAACACTCAAAAATAAGGCTGTTGTTACTTTTAAAAATCCTGTTCAGGGGCTGGAGAGATGGCTTAGTGTTTAAGGTGCCTGCCTGCAAAACCAAAGGACCTAGGTTTGATTTCCCAGGACCCATGTAAGCCAGATGCATAAGGTGGTGTATATGTTTGCCTTGCAGTGGCTGTTGGCCCTGGTATGCTCATCTGTTATCTGCTTCTCTTTACCTCTCTCTTACTCTCAAATAAATAAATGAAAAAACTAAAATATTAAAATATTTTTTATAAATAGCATTTAAAAATTATTTATTTATTTATTTATTTGAGAGAGGGAGAGAATGAGCGAGCCAGGGCCTTCAGCCACTGCAAACGAACTCCAGATGCATGTGCCCCCTTGTGCATCTGGCTTATGTGTGTCCTAGGGAATCAAACTGGGATCCTTAGACTTCACAGGCAAATGCTTTAACCACTAAGCCATTTCCCCAGCCCTAAAATAAGATTTTTTTAAAAATCCTGTTCAGGGGGAGAGTGGTGTTAGCTTTCGCTGTAGCTGGCGGGGCAGAACTCTTTTTTTTTTTTTTTTTTTTTTTTTAAACAGTTGCTGGCCTCACAAGCCATGTTCAGTGGGTTGATTACATCTGCTTGGAGCCCTTTGTGTAGGGCTGATCCTGAGTCTGAAAGGACAAGGCATGTTGGTTTCATTGCATTAGGCAGCCACCCTTTTGTAGGATCTCTCACCCCACCGCCCAGTGCTGCCTGGGATCTGTTTCCTTGTGTCTGCCGTGATTGCTGATCTCCTCCTTACAAAGGCAAGGGTAATCGCTGGGAGAAAGATGACAAGGCTTCCAGGTTATAAATAGCTTCCTAACGAGATGTTCTTGCTATGGGCTTCTGATAATTGTGATGGGGGAGCTGTTGGCTATAATCAAGTTTAATTGCTAAGGAGCACAGGAAGGTGGCCCTAAACACATACGCTCACAGGCTGTTTTGATGTTTTTCTATTTTATACATGACCTTAACATCTCTGCTTAGATCCCTCATGGGTCTTTGTGGTTGCCCCAGGGCCTGTGACTTCATGGATCGTGTACTCTGTAACCTGCTGGCTCACGAGCTTCATCAGAAAAGGGAAGGTTGGCTGGATAAGACAAACAAGCAGGGTCAGTGTCCTGGAGACAGATGTGAACCTTCTTGTTTCACTTCTTTCCCAGAGGGCACACGTGTGTGTGTGTGTGTGTGTGTGTGTGCTCGAGCATGTGGGCACATGTGAATGTCTGTGAGCATCGGAGTTGCAAGGCATAGCAGGCAAAACAAAATGAGTACATGGGATGGTCACAGAACAATTTCAACAAAACTGTTTTGTACCACCTGTCAGAAATATGACCCAGTCGTAGGGTAGCTGGAGTGGGACCTTTTGAATTTCTTCTGTTGCTTCTTTTTCTGGTGACATGATAGCTTTGGATTAGCATCAGCGCCTCAGGTGCCTCTTTCTCTGCCAGCCATAGTGAGTCTGCTGCCTCTCAGGGGTCATTCTGGGTTTGCATGGGCAAAAGAGGGAAGTCAAGGGCTCATTGCTTGCTTTTA
Source organism: Orientallactaga sibirica (assembly GCA_036365145.1). Classification (NCBI taxonomy): domain Eukaryota; kingdom Metazoa; phylum Chordata; class Mammalia; order Rodentia; family Dipodidae; genus Orientallactaga; species Orientallactaga sibirica. The sequence continues at coordinate 25,855,068 of JAEOAD010000003.1, forward strand.
CTAGTTAATTGCTCATATAGAGGGCATGGTTGATAATGCTGAATGTGCTGAAATAAAGTTTGCGTTCCCATCCGTGATTCGTGTGATATCTCCCCGTCAGCACGTTCACAGTGGTGTTTAGGATTCGGCTTTGTTCTGTCTTTACACAGGACTTGGAGTAGTACGTAACCCCCATCTTCCCTCCTGTTAGACTTCCGCTGACTCCATAGCACCTTTCAGTGTCTCAGATAATCTTTGGAGGCTCCACTTCCTGCCTGAAATGTGCCACCAGCTTGCTTTGCCCTAGTACCTCCCACTCTTAAAATGCTTTTAGCCCGGGGCTTCCGTTCCTGCTGCAGGTCCCTGTGGACTCCCACAGACCGTTCATTTCCTTGCTTTTGACTTGTGAGTTTTCCAGGCTGCTGGACCTCTGGTCTCTCATCACCTTGACCTATACCTGGGCCAGTACCGCTGTTATGTGGGGCCTTATGAAACTCTCAGAATCTCATTGGGTCTAGGGCACTGGTGTGGAATTCGCACAGGTAAATCACACGCATCACAACTGTACGTCTCATGGGGATTATCTTGTGTCAGTAACTGGTGAGCCCATCAATCAGGCAGAGCTGGCTTTCATGACATTTGTGACCCTGGCCATGAGCTCCTTGTGAGTCAGTACCAAGCTGTGTCCAGTCAACTGGGAAATAATATTGCTCATGTCAGGGAAGCAGGGAAGTGGAGCCACGCTCACTCATCCCAAGGCAAAGACAAAAGCACTCTCCCTCTACCCCCCAACCTAGGTCAGTAGCAGTATCTCAGTACACAAGAGATAACATAATAATAGTAATTAACTTGGCAGGATCACCACGATATGGTAATTATACGCATCATCTTGTAAATAGCCTTGGAAAGGCGGTGTGTTTAAATATTCTGACCAACTGCTTTTCAATGACTCAGATCTCTCTAGGTCTTTTTTATAATTTCATTTGGCAAATTAGCCGACATTCTGATAGAGTGTTTGTCTTACTTAAACACTTGTTTTTTTTAGAGAGGGTCTTACATATTCCAAGTTGGCCTTGGATTCACTATATAGCTGAGGATGACACTCAACTTCTGATCTTCCTGTCTTCCCCTCCTGACAGCTCACATTACAGGTGTGTATCCCCACACCTGGTTTATGCAGTGCTGGCAATTGAACCAAGCTTCATGCATGCTAGGCAGGCACTCTACCAACTGAGGTCTCCAGCTTCAGTCATAAGAGAACACTTGGCCGTTGGCCTCCCAGGGTTTGCTCTGAAACATTAATCAGAATACTTAAATTATATATACATACATACATATATATATATATATATTTTTTTAAATATATATTTTTTATTTATATTATTCTGCTTTTATATTCATAGTATTGGTTCCATTGTCCTCCTCCCTGTCCTCCCTCTTCCAAAGGGACCCTCATCAATGGGGAATGTGGGTCATGCATTGTGGGGGTAGTCAAGAGTTCTGGGGGGTAGGCCCCAGTCTCTGTGCATAATGCCCCAACTTGTGACTCTAACAATCTTTCTGCCCCCTCTTCTGCGAGTTTCCCTGAGCCACATTGGGGTCATTTTAGTTCTACTTCAGTAATGAGGTTTTGGGGACCTCTGTGTGTCTGGATATCTGGCTTAGTTGGAGTTGGATGTTCTCTGTGTTTATCTCCTTCAGCCTTTTTCTGGTGCCGTGATCGCCATGAACGCTGTATTCTTGCCCTTCTCCTGCGTTGTTCTATGGTTTCAGCTGGGGCCCTGGTGAGGTGTGATTAGCTGATCCTCCCTTCAGGTTCGTTGTCCACCTGAGAAAAGATAAGCAAATTCTCCAACAGAGAGAGAAGTTAGTACTAAATAGAAGGGATGACCATATATGTTTTGGAGGGAATTAAATTTTTCTTTCTTTATTTATTTGCAAGCAGAGAGAAAGCTAGAAGAGAGGCAGACAGAGAGAGAATGGGCATGCCAGGGCCTCTAGCCACTGCAAACGAACTCCAGATGCACATGTCCCTGGTTCATCTGATTTACGTGGGTCTTGGAGAATCAAACTGGGATTCTTTGGCTTCACAGGCAAACGCCTTAACTGCTAAGCCATTTCTCCAGCCCACTTTAAAATTTTTATACAGAAGCTGGGCATGGTGGTACCTGCTTGTAATCCTAGCACTCAGGGGTACAAGATCAAGGCCAGCCTGGGCCATGTAGAGAGACCCTGTCTGAAAAAAATTAAATGCTAAATAGCACATTTATACTTGCTTTAGTAACATGGTATTTAGGTTAAAAAGTAAAAACAGCCAGTGTTGATATCCTTTCAAATTCTTTTGAAAAATGTATTTATTTATTTATTTATTTATTTATTTATTTATTTATTTTCATACATGTGTGCATGTGTGCCAGGATCTCTTGCTGCTGCAAACAAATGCCCATCCAGCTTTACACAGGTGGCTGGGGAATTGAACTCAGAGTTGTTAGGCTTTGCAAGCAAGTGCCCTTAAATGCTGGGCCTTCTCCTAGCCCCTCCTTTCAGGTTATTTTTTTTTTTTTAAATCTTATTTATTTGAGAGAGAGGCAGATAGAGAGAGAAAGCATATGGCCTCTAGCCATTTCAAACCAACTCCAGATGCATGTGCCACCTTGTGCTTCTGGCTTTATGTGAGTACTGGGGAACGGAACCTAGGTCTTTTGGCTCTGTAGGCAAGTGCCTTAACTGCTAAGCCATCTCTCCAGCCCTCCTTTCAAATTCTTAAAAGAGGAAATATCAATCTAACTGAGTTATTAGGCTAAAAAGTACAGACAGATTCTTGTACATTTTCTTTAACCAGTTAATTTTTTTTATAATTTATTTATTTATATTATTCTAATTTTACATTCATAATGGTGACTCCATTATCCTCCTCCCTGTCCTTCCTCTTCCAAAGGGACCCTCATCAATGGGGAATGTGGGTCATGCACTGTGGGGGGGGGGTAGTCAAGAATTATGGGGGATAGGCCAAGTCTCTGTGCATAATGCCCCAACTTGTGGCTCTAACATTCTTTCCGCTCCCTCTTCCGCGAATTTCCCTGAGCCACATTGGGGTCATTTTAGTTCTACTTCAGTGATGAGGTTTTGGGAGCCTCTGTGTCTCTGGATATTGTAACCAGTTAATTTTAAATTATGTTGCCTCACCTTTGGACCTGCAGGTTTGCCTTGTTTTAAGAAAAACAGATAGGCATAAATAAATGTTTAGAATACAAAATATTTTCAAATGGAAAGGTGAATTTCTAATGCTATGATTGAGTTTTTTACATTATTATAAATCCCTTTAGTTAGGCTCATTAAAATTGGCACACTTTTCTGGGCATGGTGGTGTACACCTTTAATGCCAGCACTCAGGAGGCAGAGGTAGGAAAATTGCTGTGAGTTTGAGGCCAGCGTGAGACTACAGAGTGAATTCCGGGTCAGTCTAGGCTAGAGCAAAACCCTACCTTGAAAACAAACAAACAAAAAACAAACAGAAAACAACAACAACAAAAAACTGCACACTTTATGTGCAGCCATCAATTAATGTATATTTTCATTCTAAGTGCTTATTTTTTACTGATCACAAAACCTGGCCTATAAATTGTCCTTATTTTCTGAGTTCCCCTCCCACTCTGCCCCATATGAGATTTTCATCTGAAGGATATTAATCCTTTTATTGATGTCACAATTCAAGCCTGCTCCTAAATCTGTGTCCCCCCCACCCCGTGGGCATCTCCCCCAGCTCCTTGGACTTTAGTGGTTGATTATAGCCCTTAGCTTTAATTTCCTCCTACTGTTTTAGAGTCTTTCAGCTGCTCTGATGCGAGTCAATCTGAATTAATGTTTCAGAGAAGACCCGAGGAGGCCAGCGCCAAATGCTCTCTTATGTGACTGTCTGCTAATTTAGTTACTCAATAAAAAGCCCATTTTCCCCCCTAAGATGGCTAGATATTTTATGCTGACTTTATTACCTAATTTGTTAGGGAGCCGCTCTCTTTGGTGTGATTCTTTTGTTGGGGAATGTTCATTAGATATACTATTCTGTGCCAATAAAAGTGGACACATTCATCTTCTTTTTTAAAAAAATAGTTAATTGCCAGGGTTAGTCATGAATTCCACTTGTGCCTTTGTTCAACCTAAACCTGCTGCTGTGAGTAGATGCAATTTCTCCAGATAAATGACAATTATGACAAAGGCTAGGATAACAAAGTGTTATTACTATGGACAAGATCCTAATTTTTAAAAAAATTGTTTATTTATGTATTCTATTTATTTATTGGAGACAGAAAGAGGGAAAGAGAAAGAGAGGGAGAGGGAGAATGGGCACGCCAGAGCCTCCAGCCACTGCAAACGAACTCGAGACGTGTGCGTCCCCTTGTGCTTCTGGCTTACGTGGGACCTGGAGAATCGAACCAGGGTCCTTAGGCTTTGCAGGCATGCGCCTTAATCACTAAGCCATCTCTCCAGCCCCACAAGATCCTCCTTTCATCATTTTTATATTTATTTATTTATTTTATGATTTATTTTGTGTGTGTGGGTGGATGTGTGCTCTGTGACACATGTGAGTGCAGGGCAGAGGACAACTTCTCGGTGTCTTTGCTTCACTATCTTTCAGACAGGGTCTCTTGTCACTGCAAGCAAACTGCCATCCTTCAAAGGAACATCAGGCTAGCTGGTCCTGGAGCTTTGGAGTCTCCTGGCTCAACCTCCCATTGTCATAGGTGCCACTTTGCATACAAATTTATGAGGGTGCTGGGGAGTTGAACCTGGGCTTGCAGGCTTTGTAAACAAATGCCTTCAACTTCTGAATCATCTTCTCAGTCCCAGTTAATTAATTTTAATTAATTTTTGAGATAGGGTAGCTCAGGCTGGCTTGAAATTCACCTGAAATTGCAGGTGTAGACTCCCATACCTAGCTCCTGGCAGAGTTCTGGAATATACATGAATATCATGATTAGCTGAGGAATAGCCTTCAAAATGCAGATTCTTGGCCCTGCTTCTGAGGAAGAAGCATACTTTAGGAGAAGCAATCTCTCACTAAATCAATGTTTTTTTTTTTTTGTTTTTTTTTTTTTAAGGTAGGGTCTCGCTGTAGACCAGGCTGACCTGGAATTCGCTCTATAGTCTCAGGCTGGCCTCAAAATCACAGCGACTCTCCTAACTCACTCTCCCGAGTGCTGGGAATAAAGTCATGTGCCACCATGCCTAGCCACAACATATATTTTATGAAAAGCTTCCCAAATAATCTCAACGGTCTGTCCTGCTTAGAAGCTATCAGCCTGCAGAAATTCTAGTCAGAGAAAGTTCCCTCTCAGAGACATGAGTGTAGCTTACTCTTTTTTTAAAAAAAATATTTTATTTATTTGAGAGAGAGAGAATAAGCATGCCAGGTCTTCCAGGCACTGCAAACAAACTCCATACACATAGGCCACTTCGTGCATCTGGCTTACATGGGTCCTGGGGAATCAAACCTGGGTCCTTTGGCTTTGTAGGCAAATGCCTTAACTGCTAAGCCATTCCTTCAGGAGTGTGGCTTACTCTTCAATGCTGCTTGTCATCTGCCACACAGAGGTTCTCATCCCAGTCTCCATGTTTCTAGAAACTTCTGGGCCACAGAGCCTGGGCCTCCCTAATACTTGGATGGAGCTGGCTTCCATCTCTCACCTGCTGTTTTGCATGAGGCAAACCGTTTGGACCTGGGGCACATGTTGGGATTCCGCCATGTTAACATTGATCACTGTGGGCTGGTTTGGAAATCTCAATGCATTTTGTATAATTTCATGTCTATAACAGTTGGCATTCCATGAAAGTGAATGTGCAGCTTCTTGACACCTGAATTCCTTGTACTTCTGCCTTCTGTCTAGTTTTCATATGATTTGCATACATTGAATATATTTATTCGAATTGAGTGGCTTGAGCTATACCAGGAAAGTTCTTCTCCTGGGTCATAGGGTCCATTGGTGTGAAGTCGGAGTGAGCTTGGACCAGGGACCGGTGCTTTCTCTTGTCTGGCTCTTGTGGGGACTTACAGGAAAGTCAAGAACTGCTGGGCTTCCCAGTGAGAGCTTTTCCTTTGTTCCCTTGTGCATTTTAGCAATCTTCTTTTGCTTCAAGCAGTATTTCACAAAGATTGGCTGCTAGCAGTCTGCTCATGTACTAGCTGGGGAAGTGGTGGCTAGACACAGTCACCGTTCAGGACGTAACTTTTCAGTGTGTACTTCTCTGGACAATGACCTGAGTAGTGATTTTTTTTCTTCTTTTTATTTTTTATTTTTGGAGACAGACAGAGAGAGAGGGAGAGGAAGACAGAGATGGGAGTACCAGCAGTCTCTCAGGTGCTGTGAACGAAATCCAGATGCATGCGCCCCCTTGTGGTCAAGTGCGGCATTGCACCCTTGCATCACTTTGCATCTGGCTAAACGTGGGACCTGGAGATTTGGAACCGCTGGAGATTGGAATCACTGTTCTTAGGCTTAGGAGGCAGGCACCTTAACCGCTAAGCCATCTCTCTAGCCCCCTTTTATGTTTTTAAATATTTTATTTATTTATTTGATGGGGGGGGGAAGCAAGAGGGAGAAAGAGAGAAAGAATGAGAAGGGGCATCAGGACTTCTAGCTACTGCAAAGGAACTTCAGATGTATGCACCACCTTGTGTATCTAGCTTTATGTGGGTAATGAGGAATTGAACCTGGGTCTTTTGGCTTTGCTAGCAAGTGCCTTAACTGCTAAGGCATATGTAGCACACAGTCTGAGGTCACTGAGATGAACTTCCAGACCAGGCACAGGTATGGAAGAAGGGATTTATTGAAGATACAGGGGAAGTTCCATAATGGCAGAAGAAGTTGGCCCCCTCTTACAGGACTAAGCAGAGAGAGAAAAGCCACCAATCAAAAAGCAAGCAAGCACACTGTAAGAACTTCAGGCAAAACTCAGGCACTTTGCAAATCTTTAGACCGGAATTCCAAATCCACCTGTACTCCTTAGGGTTAGACCCTAAGATCTGCCCAGTGACACCTCCTCCAGTGAGGTGGCTGCAGGTCTAAATTACAAACTTTAATAAAATCCTGAATACACTGGGGGGCATCCATTTAAACTACCATAGCATCTCTCCAGTCCTTCTTTCTTCTTCTTCTTTTTTAAAAAATATTTTATTGTTCTTTATTTATTTGAAAGAGACAGAGAAATAGGCAGAGAGAGAGAGAGATATAAAGAGAGAGAGAGAGAGAATGAGCACGCCAGGGCTTCCAGCCACTGTGAACACCAGATGCGTGCGTCCCCTTGTTCATCTGGCTTAGGTAGGTCCTAGAGAGTTGAACTGTGATCCTTTGGCTTTGCAGGCAAATGCCTTAACCGCTAAGCCATTTCTCCAGCCCCCTGATGACATTTACCTTAATGGAGCGCTGAGTGAGTGAGAGCTCACCATCTCCTTTAACTCAGGGGAAGCCAGAGCCTGGGGTGAGGACCTCTTCCACCTGAGACTGATTCCAGCTACTTCACAACTCCCTGATGGGAGGAGCCTCTGGCCTGGGGTGCCAAGGACCACCAACAGGTAACCCCTCTGAGCATTCTTTAGCACATTGTACAGTCTGTGCCTTGTGTGTGTGTGGGGAAGGCATATATAGATACTAAGAGATAAACTCAGAAATAAAAGAAAACTCACAACTTGACTGATTTGTAAAGTATACCTCTTTAGAACCTAAGAAAAATATCCTGTTTCCTGGATTTGAATTTGGATCCCAGCACCCACATAAAAAACGGGCATGGTGGCACGTGTCTGTAGTCCCAGAGACAGGAGGATCCTTGGGGTTTACTGGCTCGCTAGTCTAGCTGAATCGGTGGGCTCTGGGAACACTGAGAGTTCCCACCTAAAGAATAAGGCAAAGAGTGATTGAGTAAGACACCTGATATTTACCTCTGGCCTTAACACGCATTCATGAACACAAACACGCACACACATGAACATGCATTCCCTACCAACATACACACCAAAACTGATTAACCATCGTACCTCTGTTCCCCTCTTCTCAGTAGGAAGACAAGGAGGTGAGGTGGGACTTGCCTGGCTGGTGGAATTCCCTGAGAACAATAATTGACCTTTCAAGTGGAGCTCTGAGGTCCTGAAAGCAAGGAACCAGCAGAGCTGTGAGACAGCAGGTTCTGGAGCACTGGGGGAGGGTTCAGAAGCGTCTAAGCCCCAGGCTTCTTTCTTTGAAGCTAGAGATCACTGAGGAGGTAAAGTACAGAGTAGGAGGAGGACCAGCCGTGTAATTCATCACTGTGCCTGTGGCTGGCACTGTCATCGTCCCGGGGAGAGGAGAACGTTGGCTTTGTGGTCTGGGATGGGACCTGCTGGTATCTGGAGTTCACCTAGACTGGGAGGCAGGAGGGGACAGACCAGACAGGGAGTGTGACATGATGGGATTGGGGAGGAGCTGACAAACAGCAACTGCCTGGGTGAAATCCTATTCTTGGCCCTGTACTGGGCCGAGCTGTGGAAGGACCCTAGAAGGCATTGTGACTTGTATAAAATAGTTATTGTATTTTTCTGTCACCTTCCAGTCAAAGTTCAATTAAAAATTGTCCCATTGTCCCTTTGCTCTTAAGAGAAAATGCAAATAGGTAAAAGTGACTGCTTCCAAATTATTCTCCCGAGTATTTCTCAGTATTAAAATTAATTGGCTTTTCTGTATTAGCATCAAGAGCATAATCAAGTAACTAATTTGTGATGAGAAAGACTATATACGTGTGTATATGTATGTGTGTGCATGAGCATGCATGTTCCTGATTTTGAAGCAATGTAACCTTTATCAGAAAGAGCTTTAATTGTTCTGGGGTAACTGATTTTTCTTAGTAATAGCAGATGGTAAAATGGCCCTCAAGAGTGTTGGGGTAGCTGTTAAGCTGATTAATTCTCAGTGGGATACTGTGTGCCAATTAAAGCTTTAGTTCTATTGGGAAAGAAAGCAGTATCTTGCTATCGTGACACTTCTAAGACTAAGGGAACTTGAGAAATTTGTCCACACATCTGACAAATGTTCAAGTACCATAGGAGAATTGTTCCCAAGTAGCAGAATTCTAGAGCTTTGTGAGCTGCTTTATGCAGTTCTGAGCCAGCAAACCTCACTATCTCCTGGAGGCCTAAAACTGCTGGGCTCACCCTGTGGTCCCGCTAGCAGGGCACACCAGGGCCTCCTGCCATTGCAAACGAACGCCACACTGTGTGTCTGGTTTTACATGGGTACTGGAGAATTGAACGCGGGCCATCTGGCTTTGCAAGCAAGTCCCTTTAACCACTGAGTCATCTCTCCAGCCCCTAGAAATGTTGACTTTAATGGCACTCAATATTTTCCTTCAACCTTTTGTATTGTCTATTACTAATTACCATAACAAAATACTTGAGGTCAGGTGGCTTATAAAGAAAAGAAATTTATCTAGCTGATAGTTTCAGAGGTGTGACTCAGAGGGCATCATGGTGTGACTGTGTGTGAGAGGGAGCGATCACAGACAGGAAGCCAGAGGGAGACTGGCGTTCTATGAGAGCTGTGGCAGCCCTGTCTGAGGGCAATTCTTCTCCACTCTTCTTGACCTAATGAGCTTTTACAATGTCCATTTCTTAACATCACTGCACCAGAACCTGGAATCAACCTATCTTCAGGAGAGAAGTGACTTACTGGGTTTCCTCAAGCTTATGTGATCACAGAACATTTCTTTGCACGTGTATATGTGTGTGTGGTGTATATAGATGTGTGTGCGCATTTGTATGTGCATGCTGTATGTATGTGGGTGCAAGTGTGTATGTGTGCATGTGCCTGTGGAGGGCAGAGGTTGATGACAGGTATCTTCTCCTGTTACTGTCCACCTTAGTTACTGAGGCAGGGTGTCACAGTCAGCTGCACATTGCTGGGATGGACCTCCAAGCTAGGCACAGTTCATGGGAGGAACAGGATTTACGGAAGCTTACAGACCCAGGGGAAGCTCCCTAATGGCAGAAGAAGCTGGCCCCCTTTCACAGGCCCATGCAGAGAGAAATACCACCACCAGCACCATTAGCAAATACACTCCAGGAACCCCAGGCAGATGTCAAGCATTCTGCATATCTTTTGCTGGAATTTCAGACCTTAAGGCTGGACCCTAGGATTCACTCACAGTGACACCTCTTCCAGCCAGGCAGCTGGAATTCCAAGAATTTTTAATACAATTGAGTCTATTTGGGGGGGGGGGCATCCATTCAAACTACCTCACAGGGTCTCTCACTGCAAACAAAGCTCATCTATTGGCTAGTCTAAACCCAATGAGCCATTTCCCCAACCCTGATCACGAAACCTTTAACCTCACGCCATTTCAGATCCTGGTGATCTTTGACTTTCACTGGGAATCTCTTGATCTACTAGTGGGTCTCACTCCTGTTTTTTCAACTAAAGAAATAAGAGAAGAGAAGTTAAGTTACTTGCCCAAAATAATAAGGTGACAGAAGTGATGGAAATGCCCTGAGTTTAGGGGGGCAAGACTAGGTTTGAGGTTTTCCTCTGTTTTGCTACTGTAACACCTGGGGCTCATCACCTGATAAAATGAGGGATTTGGGGCTGGAGAAATGGCTTAGTGGTTAAGGCATATGCCTGAGAAGCCTAAGGACCCTGGTTCAATTCTCCAGGTCCCACATAAGCCAGATGCACATGATGGCTCATGCATCTGGAGTTCGTTTGCAGTGGCTAGAAGCCCTGGCATGCCCATTCTCTCTCTCTCTCTCTCTCTCTCTCACTCCCTCTCTCTGTCTCAAATAAATAAATAAAATCTTTTTTAAAAAATGAGGGATTTGTCCTTTGAGGGCCCCCCAGGCACTCTGGCAATGAGTACTGATTTTGTCATGTTCTTTGACTGTGGAGTGTATGAGTGAGCTAAGCTAGAGAGCAAACATTGGAAAAGCACACATAAATATATTCAGCAGACACCGTCATGTGGGTTATTTGTTGCTTGCAAATGAATACTCTTCTCAAGCTAGTATTTAAAATAAAATCTGTCAGAGGATGTAGAACTCTAAATTACAAAATGTTAGTAAAGAAAATAAGAATGTATAAATACTAAGGTCTATGGTAATGAACGTTGTGGCAAAATATTTTAACATAGCTTTGCATGTTCATGAAATTCAGGGTTGATCTGAATACAAACAGTAACTCATAATACAGACATTTCTCTTTTTCTTGAGTGCTTTTTGAGGCATTTTTGAAGGGATAATAATAATAACAATAAAACTCATGGATATTAGTGTTTTATTAACTGGAGGTACCTTAAACTGATATTTTTCTAGCCCTCATTTCCTTTATCTGTATCTGGGGCATACACTGAACTATTTGTTAATGTTTTTACAGATCCATAAATTTAAGGAAACTATATTTGACAATTTTTGCCTTAAAAGGATGCTGGCAACAGAATCTATTTTGTTTTTCTCTGCGTGTGTGCATGTGTGTGTGTATGTGTGTGCACGTGTGCTTGTGCATGTGTATGTGTGTTTGTGTGTGTGTGGCAGTCAGAGGCTGATGTCAGGTGTCTTCCTCAGTCACTTTCCACCTTATTTTTTTAAATTTTATTTATTTATTTTATTTGAGAGAGAGAGAAAGAGAGGGGCAGGTAGAGAGAGGGATAAAAGAGAAAGAATGGGAACACAAGGGCCTCCAGCCACTGAAAACGAACTCCAGATGCATGTGTCACCTTGTGCATCTGGCTTACGTGGGCAATGGAGAATTGAACCTGGGTCCTTAGGCTTCGCAGGCAAATGCCTTAACTGCTAAACCATCTCTTCAGCCCATCTTCTTATTTTTTAATTTACTTATTTGGTGTTTTTATTTAATTTACATGTGCATGTGTGTTGAATGCAGGCATGTGTATGCCATTACATGTGCAGGCTCTGCCATTGGTCAGTGCTCCCTTTGTAAGCTTCCAGGGAAATTCTGTTCCTGCCTCCCTTCTTGCTATAGATGCACTGGGATTAGGAGCATTCAGCATCTGTGTGGAGTCTGGGGATCCAAAATCACATACTCAGAATTGTGTGACAAGCACTGTATTTACTGAGCCATTTCCCCAGGCCCCTGAGTTATTAAAAATATCTTATTATTGAAAATTTCTTATGGTAATAACATATGGTATTTCCATTAGATGTGGAAGAGCCTGAAGATAATATAATAAAGTGACTTTTATGGAGTATGACAGATGTGTGCCACCACATCCAGCTCAAATTAGATTTGTGGTGCTAGGGATTGAACCCAAGGCCTTCTGCATACTAAGCATGTGCTGTAGTATTGGTGACCCCCAACCACCCGCATGACTGTGTGTATGTGTGTGCTGGGCCAGAGGACAACTTGAGGTGTCACTCCCCAGGTATGATTCACCTTTTAAGAAACAAGGTCTCTCCTGGCCTAAAACTTGTCAAGAAGGCTAGACCAGCCAGCCAGTGAGGTCCAGGGATCTGCCTGTCTCTGCTCCTTCCCCCCAGTGACGGGTTTATAAGTATATATCACTATGGCCAACTTTTTTTATATGTGCTCTGGGGATAGAACTTGGGTCCACTTGCTTGCATGGCAAACACTTTACCAACTGAGCTGTCTCCCCAGCCACTCCTCAGTGGCTCTTAACTATGAGACAAGGTCTCACATGTAGCTTAAACTCACCTCAAACTTGTAGCAGTCCTCCTGCCTCAGCACCATCAGGGCTGTGATCATAAAGCTATGAGGTCCCATGCTGGCTTTTCTCCTTCTTTATGAAGAGATGACTGTTACTGGACTCCACACACTGGCTTCTGCAGGTAGAGCAGTCTTGTCTACTGCTCCAGTTTGGGAAGGAACCTCTCATTTTTCTAACAGTAGCACCAGTACTTTTTATGAGATATGGCTACAAGCCCAGGCTGGCATTGAACTCAACATCTTTTTGTTTTGTTTTGTTTTGTTTTGTTTTGTTTTTTGAGGAAGGGTCTCACTCTGGTCCAGGCCAACCTGAAATTAACTATGTAGTCTCAGGGTGGCCTCAAACTCATGGCGATCCTCCCACCTCTGCCTCCCACGTGCTGGGATTAAAGGCATGCACGTGTGCCACCATGCCCGGCTGAACTCACCAGTTTCTTACCTCAGCCTCCCTAGTGCTTGGACTCTAGCTGTCTACCACCATATCCAGCTGATTATTCATGCTGACCAATGCCAAATGTTTCCAAGTTTAGAACATAAGATCTCACCTTTGTCCTAAACCTGGCAAGATGATACCCCCTTTGGAGTCATCTTTAAGAAGTCCTATTTGTCACAATACAGAACGAATTTTCCATGCTGTATTTTTTTGTGTTAAGCTGAACTTAAAAAAATGTTTTATGTATTTATTCAAGAGGAAGACAGAGAGAGACAGAAAGAGAGAGAAAGAGAATGGGCACACCAGGGACTCTAGCCACTGGAAACAAACTCCAGATACATGCACCACCTTGTACATCTGGCTTATGTGGGTACTGGGGAATTGAATCTGGGTCCTTAGTCTTCACAGGCATGTACCTTAACTGCTAAGCCATGTCTCTAGCCCAAGCCGAACTTTTTCATTAGGTGTAGCATCTACTATGACAAGTGATACTAGTCTTAAGGTGCCATAAATATTCTTGGTTAAAGAACCATCTCAAGGCAAGAAGGCAGCAACTTCGGTTCTTCATCCCATCACCACCCAGAAGCTTCATGTCCTTGGTACCTTGTGGCACGCTTTCTCTCCAAAAGGCCAGATAGGAAATCTTTTCACTTCTTGGGGCATATGCTTTCTGCCACAACCACTCAACTTCACTCTGCATGGAACAGCTGTATCCAACTCCTAACCAATGCCCAGTAACACACCACTCAGCACAGGCAGTGGAAGGGTCTCTCAAACCTGGAGCTCACTGATTTGGCTGGGTTAGCTGGATGGAAAGCCCCAGGGATCCTCTTGTCTGCCTTTCCAGTGCTGGGATCACAGGACTGCACCACAGCCCCTGGCTTTAACTTGGATGCTGAGGATCCAAACTCAGGTCCTTATGGGTGCACAGCAAGCACTTTACCCATGAGCCCTCTCCCCAGCCCTGGCAAGAGAATCCTAGTCAAGGTGTGGCTTGGACTTGAGGCCTCCGAGGACCCACAATGTGACCTGCACGCAGCAGAGCTGAAGTCAGAGGCGCTCACAGGTCTGAGTGCTCCCCCATCTGCTTGATTACATTGAGAAATGCCCTGAGTGTGGAGAGCACCACCCCATAGATTGGGGCTAGATGGAACCAAGGGGAAGGAGAACACTTACCAGCATTTTCTCTGCTTCTCACCCATCATCATGTGAGCTGCTTGGCTCTGTCCTGCCATCGCCGCCATGATGGACTGAAACCTCCAGAACCGTGAGCCAAGATAAATTCTTCTTTCCCTGAATTGTCTCACGTTTTTGTCACAATATCCTGCAGTCTGGTACCTCCCATTCTGGGCCTAGCATAGGAGTATAAGGAAGTACCTAGTTTTGGCCGGGCGTGGTGGTGCATACCTTTAGTCCCAGCTCTTAGGAGGCAGAGGTAGGAGGATCTCAGAGAGTTAAAGGAACCATCAATTTCCTACAAATTTTATAATTTCATTTTTTTCATTCTGTTGAATAGAATTCCCTTTTGAATATGTGCCACATTTTCATTATTCATTCATCTGTTGCTAGGCATGTAGGCCATCTCCATTTCTTAGCTATTGTAACTAGAGCTGCAATAAACACAGATGCACAAGTATCTCTGTAGGAAGGAGATTGTGGACTCCTTAGAGTATATGCCCAGGAGTGGTGTAGCTGAGTCATATGCAAAGTCTATTTCTTTTTTTTTTTTTTTTCAACTTAGGGTCTTGCTCTGGCCCAGGCTGACCTGGAATTCACTATGCATTCTCAGGGTGGCCTAGCACTCCTGGCAGTCCTCCTACCTCTGCCTCTTAAGTGCTGGGATTAAAGGCATGCACCACCATGCTTGGCTCTTGCAAAGTTTATTTCTAACTTTTTTTGTTTTGTTGCTGTTTTTTTCAAGGTAGGGCTTTGCTCTGGCCAAGGCTGACCTGGAGCTCACTCTGTAGCTCCAGGCTGGCCTCAAACTCACACTAATCCTCTTACTTCAGTCTCCAGAGTGCTGGGATTAAAGGTATGTACCGCCACACCTGGCTTATTTCTAACTTTTGTGATATCTCCATACTGATTTCCACAATAGCTGTACTACTTTGCATTTCTACCCACAGTAGATGGGGATTTCTCTCTCCTTGTATCCTCATCAGCACTTGTTGTCTATTTTCTCAATGTTACCTATTCTGTGTACATTATTTCAAAGTTGTTTTGACTTGTATTTCTCTGATGGCTAAGTTGGTTGAACATTTTAAGTACTTGCTGGCCATTTGTGTTTCTTCTTTTGTGAGCTGTCTGTTCATTTCATTAGCCAGCTTGGTGACTGGCAGATTAATTGTTTTTCGTGTTCAACTTCTCCAATTCTTGGCAAACTCTGGTTATTGACCCCTGCCAGAAGCAGAGGTGGCAAAGATGCTCTCCCATTCTGTAGGCTGTCTGTTTGCCTTGGTGATGGCTTATTTTGCTTATAGGAACTTTAATTTCATGTGGTCCCATTTGTTGATTCTTGGGGCTATTTCCTGTATTATTGGAGACCTGTTCAGAAAGTTTTTGATCATGCCTGTATCCTGGTGCATGTTCCCTTTGTCCTCTAGCGCTTTCTGTGTGTTTTATTTTATTTTATTAAGAGAAAAGAGAGAGGAAGAAAAGAAAGAGAGGGAGAGAAAGAGAGAGAGGAAAAGGAGAAAACAGGCATTCCAAGACCTCTAACCACTGCAAATGATCTCCAGATGCATGTGCCACCTTGTGAATCTGGCTTATGTGGGTACTGGGAAAATTAACCTGGGTCCTTTGGCTTCGCAGGCAAGTGGCTTAACCACTAAGCAATTCCTACAGCCCCTGTTTTATTTTAGATTGGGGTATTTGATCCATTTTGTCTGGTATTTGTGCATGGAGAGAGAAATGGATCTAATTTCATTCTTCTGCAGGTGGATATCCTGTCTTGCTAGCCCTATTTGTTGAATAAGCTATCTTTTCTCCACTGAATATTTTTGGCTCACTTGTCAAAGATTAGGTGGACAAAGCACTGTGATTGCTTTCTGGATCTTTCTGGTCTGTATGTCTGTTTTGGTGCCAATGCCATCCTGTCATTATTACTGTTTCCCGTTAGTGTAATTTGAGATCAGATACTGTGATCTCTCCTGCTGTGTCATTTTTCCTTAGGATTGCATTGGTTATTCATGGTCTTTTGTGTATACCTGGCTTTTTTTAACTGAAAACTTTAATATATGAACATATAATAATTTGATTTTGTTCCTGTCCCTTTATCTTTTTTGTTGTTGTTGTTATTCCTTCCCTTCACTCACCCTATCCACTGTGGACCCTTCTCTTTCAAGGTAGTCCTTCCTATATTTTCCTGTATCTCCTTCCTTTTGTCCTATTCTGTCCTCCATGTCAAAATACTGCTGGGCAAAGAATCATGATGGTCTTGTTAGGGTATCAATAATCACTGTAGGGTCAGGAATGCACCAGTCAATTCATGTTGGAAGGACAGCACCCCAAAGAATGCCCATACACCCTGTGGCTCTTCATTCTTTCCACCCCCTCTTCAGCATGTTCCCTGAGCTTTAGAGGGTATGGAAGAATCTCACTTAGAACTGATCTCTCTTCAGCCTCTTAGTCTCTGTTTTGATGAGTCTTGAGTCTCCTCAGTGTCTACCACCATCTCTGTGGAGATGTCCTTTGGCTAGAGGTGAGAGTAGCATCAGATTCTTTCCTTGACCATCTCTGCAATGTTCCCTGAGCCCTGTGACAGAGATGACTCATCCAGTGCTAAGTTCTGGGCGTTTTTGTCTTTTGGTCATTTTGATGAGTCTTGGGTCTCTCTGGTATTTGCTGCCATCTCCAAAAAGAAGGTTCTCTAACCAAAAGTGAGGACAGCTTTAATCAAAGTGCTTAAACACACATACTTAGAAGGCTCTATGCTGGACATAATGCCTATGTTTAGCTAAAGGACAGTTGAAGTTTCCCTCTGGGGTCTATGACCTTCGAAACTACTGATTTTTGACACAGTTTTCAGTACTATGCATGAATTCCCCCCCCACTCCGTGGGCCTCCTATCTAATCAGCAAGGCAGTTGATTACCACCATAACCTATGTGCCACATAGCACTGTTGGGTACATCTTGACATCGTGCCAGGCTGATTTTGCAGCGTGCAGGATCCACTGTTTGTTCAAACTATAGATGACCTTTCTCCTCCAGCAGCTCACGTGGTGCTTCAGCACTATGGTAGCTATCCGGCTGGGAGATGCCTTCCATCTCAGATCCAGCTTGACTTCTCAGTGTCCTGTGACCACAGTCTGCGGTGTCTTCAGCAAAAGGGGCTTACCATCTAGTTCTGGTGGGTAACCAAGTGCTTTGGCTTTTAAATGTGGGTTTTCAGATTTAACTCAGGTCTTCATGCTTGCAAGGCAAGCATTTTACTGACTGAGCTATCTCTCCAGCCTTGACAGGTGCTCTTAAAATACTGCTTTATTTCATTTCCTGGTTCAAACCCTTTCTGGAGCTGCTCAAGATCTAGATTGCTGCGAGTAGAATCCACCTTCCTTTCTTGGCCTTGAACATGCCCCACATTTACTCCTTCTTTGCTATCCCAAATTATCCTTTTTACTGTACTATGGTCTTTTCCTATTATATTTTTGTGTGTAGATGCCTTTCCCTACTGCCTCTTTTTAAAAATATTTTTATTTATTTATTTGAGAGAGAGAAAAAGGGAGAGAGAGAGAGAGAGAGAGAGGAGGGAATGGGCATGCCAGGGCCTCCAGCCACTGCAAATGAACTCCAGATACATGCGCCCCCTTGTGCTTACGTGGGTCTGGAGAGTCAAACTGGGATCCTTTGGCTTTGCAGGCAAATGTATTAACCACTAAGCCATCTCTTCAGTCCCCCTACTGCCTCTTTTGGGTTCAAATTTTACTCATCCTTTTATGTCTTGCTTAAAAAACGTGCTTGTCCAAATGGTAGTGGTACTACTCTATTTGTTTATTTACTTAGTTAAAAAAAAAATAGTTTTATTTAATATTAAGGAGAGAGGAAAGTGGGTGTGCCAGGGTCTCTCACTGCTGAAAACAAACCCAAGACTCATGCACTATTCTGTGTGTGCAGCACAACTTGGGCACCGGGGAATTGAACCCAGGCCATCAGGCTTTGCAAGCAAGTGCCCTCAACCACTGAACTATCTCTCTTGCCCCATTAGTCTCTTTATTTGGCCATCAAGCACAGAAATGCTTGTGATTTTCTGGTTTCACAATGATAAGAATCCATGTCTTTTAGCTTTTTGTATGTCCTTCTCTAGATTGTGATGTTGCTGATGCTGCTGACACGTCCCGACATCCTAGCTCTCTCTGGAAGAAGATGAGTAAAAGATAGGGTGTTTGATAAGAAATAGATTCTAGCCTAAAAGAACTTACTTCTTTTTTTGTTTAAAAACAACAAAAAAAAAAACACCACCTGTAAAGACAGAGTCTTGATTTGGATGTTTCCCTCGTTGACTTTATTTTTGACTTTACTATTTATAATGTTGTTTATCCTGACAGTCTGTGCTTATTTTAATGCAGATCGATATTTACTTGAGAGTCTCCCAAAGCAAGCCTTTGGTAAATCATTCAGGAGAGAAGGTCATCAAATTGTTGAGTTTTGGATATTTAAATTTGTTTTTATTATTTTATTTTAGAGAACTAGAGATAGACAGAAAGAAGGAGAGAGAGCGAGTGAGAGAGAAAGAGAGAGAAAGCGAGAGGGAGAAAGAAGGGGCAGGCTGGGGCCTCTTGCTTCTACAAAGGAACTCCAGATACATGTGCCACTTTGTGCATTGCTTTATGTGGGTACTGAGGAATAGAATCCAGACTGACAGGCTGCAAGCAAGCGCCTGTAACTGCTAAGCCATCTCTCTAGCCCTGGATTTTTTATAAAATTATTTTATGTACATTATAACAGTATGCTCTTATATCCCCTTTCCCTGGCTCCTGTTACCCTGTGGGCCCTCCTCAGTGGGGTTATGGTCTTCACTATGGGGTCATGAAGGCCTCAGGCAGTCCCAGTGGGATAGTGGGGGGACCGTGCCCCTAGGTATTCCCACCCACTCTGTAGCCCTTACAATCTTTCTGCTCCCTCTTTGGCAGTGTTCTCTGAGCCATGGCAGGCCTGTTGGCAGTCTGATTTCGTGTTGAGTTCTTTGTATTCTCTGGATTTCCATTTTGATTGATCACCGTGTTTCTGTCACCATCACTCTGGAGCTTGTTAGGTTTTGATTGATCACTGTTTTTCTGTCACTGTAACCCTGGAGCTTGTCATCACCCCTTCCCCTGCAACTTCTTCTGGGCCCTGGAGGATGTGGTAAAGGTGGAAAGTCTCCTGGTGGGCAGTCAGCTACCTTCTTGTCTTACCCATGGATCTTGGCTCTCCTCCATTTTCTTTGTGACTGCTGAGCAGAATTCCATTGTGTTTATTTACCACATCTTCATTATCCATTAATCAGCTGATAAGCATCTGCAGTGCTGGATTTAAAAATATATTTTTTATTCATTTATTTATTTGCAAGCAGAGAGACATAGGAGCAAGACAGGCAGAGAGAATGGGCGTGCCAGGGCCTCCAGATGCTGCAAAGGGACTCCAGATGCATGTGCCACTTTGTTCATCTGGCTTTGTGTGGGTACTGGGGAGTTGAAACCAGGTCATTAGGCTCTGCAAGCAAGCAGTTTAACCACTGAGCCATCTCTCCAACCCAGTCCTGGTTTTTCAAAATGAAGTTAAGTCTATCTAGTAAGTTCCCAGTGGCAGTGCTGATGCTTCTGTTACTGACTTGGAAGCTGTGTGGTGGGGCTGTGTGCTCCTTTGGGAAGTTGCTGTGCTCCTACGTACAGTGGTACACGTTTCTGTGACTGTTTTCATTCTGGCTTTGCCAAGGGTTCACATTTCCTTCTCTCTCTGTCCTTGAAGAGTAACCGTGTTGGGGTGGCTATCTGCATGTACTTATGTCCAGTTTCTGCTTCTTTGAAATGTACCTGCAACACCCAGGGCTGGCCCTCGCCAGTTGGCGGGTGGTGATGGAGGTCCAGCATGTGAGGAGCAAAAGGGCAAATGGATGTGATCAGTGAACCACTGAGGTGTGGACACAGGACAGCTGGTGTAGAAGCTTCCACGCTAGACCATTCAGTGGCCAGAGATCAGGGAAGACCCAGGCATTTATTTATTGTGGTTTTCATATGAAGTAGGGGACTCTGGCAGGGAATACCCTGTGGTATAATGAGAAGCTTGTGAACAAGCTTTCTCTTCCCTTCAGACCCTCTGAAGTCATTCCTGCCCTTCATTCTTTACAGTTCCTGCTCACCCAGTTGCTGTTCCATCTTCCTGGGCTACAGAAGGTCAACAAAGGGCATTCTTCACCAATCCTATGAGCCTACTGCTCTTCACTCTCAGTGTCTGTGACCCATCTCTTGATGTCACCTCAAGAGAGATAAACTTGGCTTTCCATTTCCTGGATGTTTGTTCTCATAGGGTTTTTTTTTGGGGGGGGACGTCACATGGTTAGTATTATGTGATCCCTCAAAATGTCTTACACATTTAAAAAAATATTTTATTTATTTACTTATTTGAGGGAAAGAGAAAGAGAGAGAGAGACAGAAAGATAGAGAGACAACAGGCACACCAGGGCTTCCAGCCACTGCAAATGAACTCCAGACACATGCACTACCTTGTGCGTCTGGCTTACATGGGTCATGGGGAATTGGACCTGGGTCCTTAAGCTTTGCAGGCAAGCGCTTTAACCTTGAGCCATCTCTACAGCCCCACATTTATTTTTTTAGATAGTCTGGGTCAAAATTGTCAACCAAACACCAAATAAAGGGACAAGAGAGAAGGCCAACAATATGCACACTGTATCAGTTATTTTCTCTCGTGCTGGAGACCCTGGTGTGCCCATTGTCTCTGTCTCTCTTCTCTCTAGCTCTCTCTGCTTGCCAATAAGTACACTGAAATATTTAAAAGAAGCATACAACGGAACCTTTGGCACTAGAATCAGAGCATTTTGTCATATGGTACTTATTGTAAGAGTACATAGCGTCAAAGGGATGGAGCCACCAGCATTCAAAAGCAGCTTTACCGACAAGGCATTAACTCACTCTCCAGCATGTCACTGCCATCCCTCTTAAATACGCTTGTAGAAACTTTGAAACAAAAAGACAAAAGGTGTAGTAACTGATTTTCTATTTAAAATCAAACAGAAGCAAACATCGATTCTGTGTTACATGAACAGCTTCAAAGGACATGGTTTGTCCAAGAAGGACTCAGAGCAAAACTGCATCTATAAGAGTGAGAATGCCGCTCCCCACTTCCCCATGGCACTCAGGAGTAGCCAGTTCATAACTGGCACTAAGCAGAGTTGCTGGATTCTTCCTCAGAACTGACTGGCCTGGCAGTCTCATGGTTTCTGCACATTGGTGTCCATTATTTGAGTAAAACCTCTGCTCTTTTAAATCCATTATCCTGATTTTTTTTTTTTTGTTTTTGTTTTTTTTTTTTTCTGAGGTAGGGTCTCACTGTAGCTTGGGCTGACCTGGAATTCACTATGTATTCTCAGGGTGGCCTCAAACTCACAGTGATCCTCCTACCTCTGCCTCCCGAGTGCTGGGATTAAAGGCATGCACCAACACGCCTGGCTATTATCCTGATTTTTATTTCAGCCACTTTAAAGTATGAAGCATTTCACTTGTTTGTCTTTTATGGCGACCCTTACACACTTTGCTTCATAAAGGAGAGACTCTAAAAGCCCAGCACAGGCTCATGCTCTAGGAATTTAGGCTCCTGGTCTTGTGTGGGAGCTACTTACACACGATTCTCCACTTCTTCCTCTCGCTACTCCCAAGTACTGTGATCTATTCTCTACTCAGATTCCATCAGGTGTGCTTTCAGACACAGCTTAACATCCTGGGCCCGATTTGCCTGCACTGGCTCACTTTACAAAACGTGTCATGTATTATCCTCCACCAGTTTTTTTAAAAATATTTTATTTATATTTATTTATTTGAGAGAGGGGGAAAGAAACTCAGAGAGAGGGAGAATGGGCACACCAGCACCTACAACCACTGCAAATGAACTCCAGACACATGCACCACCTTGTGCATCTGGCTTATATGGGTCCTGGGGAATTGAACTATGGTCCTTTGGCTTTGCAGGCAAGTGCCTTAACTGCTAAGCCATCTCTCCAGCCCCTCCACCAGTTTTTTTCTATTTGAGACCACATCATGTTTCTTGAGGGATGAATATCCATTTGAAGTTCTGAAATCTAGTATACTTATCCCAAAATAAAACATATTTGAAAATATATCAGACACAGGGAATATTTGGAAGCATTTGCAGAAGATGTGGAATTCCTAATGACAGGATGCATGTAATCTAGAATCATCCCACACTGCTTGCTCTCAAATCCTGGCTTTCATATCTGCTTCTGAGGAAACTCGCTCTATGGCACTTGCTACAGCAAGACATTCATATTCGTGAGAAGATTATTTCAAATTGTTCTAAAACTATGAATTTGAATAGAATGCTTCCCTTGCTCTGCAATGAACATGCACAGTAGGAAAGCATCTTATTTCTAAAATAAAATTTTTATAAACTATGTTGTTTTAGTGTTGGAATCATTGTTAAAAGTAAATTTAAAAGGACGCGCACGTGTGTGTGTGTGTGTGTGTGTGTGTGTGTGTGTGTGTGTAAAATCAGTTTATACCAAGGCTGTTAGGAATAATTTGTTCACTGGAGATATAAGGCATTATTATCACACCATTCTATTCTCATCTATTATAATGTTTATGACTTTTTAAAAATCATTTTATTTTTGAGAGAGAGAGAGAGAAAGAGGCAGAGAAAGAGAGAAAGGATGTGCCAGGGCTTTTCAGCCACTGTGAATGAACTCCAGACATGTCTGCTCCCTTGTGCACATGTGCGACATTGCATACTTGTGTCACTATGTGTCCAGCTTTGTGGGATCTGGAGATTGGAACATGCATTCTTAGGCTTTGCAAGCAAGCGCCTTCACTGATAAGCCATCACTCCAGCCTGACTCTTTCTTAAAAAAGAACATTTTATTTATTTATTTGCAAGCTGAGAGAGAATGAAAGTATGGATGTGGCAGGGTTTCTATCCATTGTAAATGAACGCCAGATGCATCTGCCACTTTCTGCATCTGTCTTTATGTTGGTTCTGGGGAACCTAACCATCATTAGGCTTTGCAGGCAAGTGCCTTAACCACTGAGCAATCTCTCCAGTCTATATTTGTGACTCTTTTTTTTTTTGGTTCTCACTCTGGCCCAGGCTGACCTGAAACTTACTATGTAGGCTCAGGGTGGCCTTGAACTGATGGCGATCCTCCTACCTCTGCCTCCCGAGTGCTGGGATTAAAGGTGTGCGCCACCACGCCTGGTTTATATTGTGACTCTTGAAAGTCAGACTTTTATAAAAATGCCACAAGATATCATGTGGGTTGTCAAGTTTCAAGCCAAACTGGCAAGGTTTGGATGCAAATGAATTTAAATCACTAGAGAACAACAGGTTCACTTGGGCCACTGCTGGTGACCCTGGGCCAGGACAGCCAATGAGTTTTGCCAAGATCTCTGGATCCCTGTTTGGCACTCAGCAACGCATGGTGCCTGTCACAGCCAGCCTCTTGAACTCTTCCACAGTGTTTTAACTTGAGTGTTTCCTTGTAGTAGCAGACAGAGTAAACACAAATTTCAAAATTATGGGATGAGAACACAGACATTCACTGAAAGAAGCCAAATTGCCACAATGGGCTGACTGTCAACATGTCATTTTGGTCAAAAGAGCAGAATTAGTAAATAAGCTATGGGTTGTCCCTGTGGCTGTCTGAAATACTTCAACATTGTCACATTTTCTAAAAGAAAAAAAATCTACTTCTAGACCTGCTTATTTAGACCTCTGTATTCGTTATCTTAATGATTGTTGTGACAAAACACCCGATCAGAAACAAATTCAGGGAGGAAAGGATTATTTCAGCTCCAGCTTGAGGTGACATTCTCTCCAGGCAGAGAAGGCATGGTGGGGGGAATGTGAGGCAGCTGTCTCATTGCAGCTGTACTCAAGAAACAGCCGGGTGTGGTGGCACACACCTTTAATCCCAGTACTTGGGAGGCAGAGATAGGAGGATCATCGTGAGTTCAAAACCACCCTGAGACTACATAGTGAATTCCAGGTCAGCCTGAGCTAGAGTGAGACCCTACCTAGAAATATTAAAAAAAACAATAAAAAACAAATAAAAATAAAAATAAATAAATAAAAAATAAAAAAACCCCAAAACAAAAAACAAAAACAGAGAAATGGATGCTGGTGCTCAGCTCACTTTGTCCTTTTAAATTCAGTCCAGAAGTCCAGAAGTCCAGCCCAGTCTCCCCCGTTCAGTGTGGTGTTGTAGCTACCATCATGTTGCTGATGTTGCTGGCACAAAGCACCTGACTAAAAGCCTCTAGAGGGAGGAAAGTTGTTTGTTTTGGCTCACAGTCTTTAGGGGAAGCTCCATGATGACAAGGGAATGGCATGGCATGGCATGCGCAGAGGCTGGATGTCACCTCTGACATGGTAGGAGGACAGCAGTGGCATAAGAGAGAGTCGAACACTGGCAAGGGGAGGGCAGCTCTAAAAATAACAACACCCATAAACCTACCCCAGTAACACACCTCCTCCTGTAAGTTTTCAATTCCAAATTTCCACCAGCTGGGGACCTATGATTCAGAACACATGAGTTTATGGGGCACACCTAATTCAAACCACCACATTCTGGCCCTGGTCCCCATAAACTCATGACCTTCCATGTTGTAAAATTCAATGCACTCAGTCTAACCTTAAAAGACCCCATAGGGGCTGGAGAAATGATGTCTCAGTGACTAAAGTGCTTGCCTGCAAAGCCTAATGACCCAAGTTCGATTCCCCAGTACCCACGTAAAGCCAGATGCACAGTGGTGCATATATCTGGAGTTCGTTTACAGCAGTTGGAGGACCTGGCATGCCCATTCTCTCTTTGTCTGTCTCTCTGTCTCCATCTTTCTCTGCTTGCAAATAAATAAATTAAAAAAAATTAAAAACAAGTCCCTATAATTTTTACTAATACCAACACTGTTCAAACATCCCCATAGTCCAAGGTCTCTTAAATGTGAGCTGTAAAACCAAAAGAACTTAATGACACGGAGACACAAACGTTCACACTGCAAAAGGTGGCAGTGGACATAGCATGGAAAGATTAAACCAATACGAAACCTAAAACAAGTCGGGTAAAGCTCAAATCCTGTGACTGTAAGTCCAACATCTCTAGCTGGTAACAAAATCTCTGAAGTTACAGTTCTGCCCTTCCAGCTAGGCTGCTCACAGGCAAAACGTCATCCAGTGCCAGGACCTCTCTTCGGCAACCATCCCATAGTCCTGGTTTCTCAAAAACATCCTTAAATCTGTACTTCAAATTATGGTTCATCCATGTGATGGCTTCATTGGGCATCCATGCAGGGAATCCTATAAGCCTGTTTCATATTACTCAGTAGCCGTTTCCAAAAAAAAAAAAAAACCAAATTGTGTTGACCTTTTCTTTCCTGCATTTATTATATTCCCATAGTATCAGGTGGGCTACCAAATTTATTAATCCAGTGTGGAATAAATCCAACTTTGAAGAACAGGAGAACACCTTCAGTATTCTGGCCCTCTACTTTCAAAAAGAGTCAGCTTTCTTCCTGCTGTCCCAGGGCAGAATAGCTGGCCCAACCTCATTGGTTGTAATCTCTCAAACAATTGCAGCTGAATGAGCACTGTCTCTAGCTGGAAACTTACATTTCTTTCTGTGCCATAGCCTTCTGCTCACACCAGACTCTGCAACACAACCCTGCACAATGTGGGCTGTGGAAGAATGCAGTAAGCCTCTCACACACACTGCCTCTAGCCCATCATAGGCAAAGCTCTTTTTTCTGTCATAAGCCAAGCCTGCACACTCTACAGTTACTCCTGCATTTACGTCTTGCCTCTCACCAGAATTGTCCATAAACTGCTTTCAATACTTCAAGGTGCCTTTTATGCCGAGGTTCCAAATCCTTCCACATTTCTCTTGTAAATCACTTATAAAAGACTAAAAGCCACACAGTCAGGGTTCTAGCAGTAACTACACCACTTCCCTGGTACTAATTTTTCTGTTGCAGTTACTTTCATGTTACTTTCACAGGGCACCTGACCAAAAGCAGCTAAGGGAGGAAAGTTGTTTGTTTTGGCTCACGGTCTTGTGGGGAAGCTCCATGATGGCAGGGGAAAGGTTTGGCTTGAGCAGAGGCTGGGCGTCACCTCTACCACAGCAGGTGGACAAGAGCAGCAGTAAGGTGAACTGAACACTGGCAAGGGGGAGCTGGCTGTAACATCCCTAATCCAACTCCCATAACATCTTCCCACAAGGCCCCAATTCCCAAATTACCACCATCTGGGGGACCTAGCATGAGTTTATGCAGGATATTTAATTCAAACAACCACAGTGGGTCTTCTCAGTTAAATTTTTCTGGAAAAGCCTTGTAGATACATTCAGAGGGGTGACTTCATGGTAAGTCTAAAATCAGTCAAGTTGACAATGAAGATTAACCACCACGACCTCTAACATGATATTAAAGTCCCAGAATCAAGGAAAGGTAAAGGTGTGGTTACAAAGAGACTGATAAGGAAACAGAATGAGGCGCTGGAGAGATGGCTTAGTGGTTAAGGCACTTGCCTGCAAAGACAAAGGACCTAGGTTCAATTCCCCAGTACCTACATAAGCCAGATGCACAAGGTGGCGCATGTGTCTGGAGTTCGTTTGCAGTGGCTGAAGGCCCTGGTGCACCCATTCTCTCTATCTGCTTTTTCCCCCCACAAACAAATAATAAAATAAAATAAAATAAAATAAAGTTTTAAAAAAGAAAACAGAATGATAACAATATCATCTCTATCTATCTATCTATCTATCTATCTATCTATCTATCTATCATCATCCCTCGGTCTATTTCTCCAAGACAGGTGCTCATGTAGCTCAAACATGGCCTCAGGTGTCCTCTGTACCTGAGGATTGCCTTTAACTTCTATCCTTCCTTCTGCCTTCACTTCCCAAGCACTGGGCTTGCTAGTGGTTGCCATCATGGTTGCCATCATGCCCTGATTTATGTGGTGCTGGGGATTGAATGCAGGATTTAATGCATTCTAGACCAGGCATTCTACCATCCAAGCTACACCTCCAACCTGCTGAGTCATTATTTAGAAGGGTATTTTAAATTGGTTTTGGTGGAACACCTTGTTGATAGCTTTGACCTCAAGGTCATCTGAGAGATAACAGGAGATGATACATGGCTGGTGTTTGGCACCTGTCGCATACCTGCACCAGGTTCTCATCAGAACAACTGCAGGCATTTTCTTCTGCTCCTACATCTCTGCTGCTATGTGTTTTACAAAATGCATAGAGTCATTTGTCAATTTACTTTTGTAAGATGGGAAAAAAATTAATTCCTAGACACATTCAGCCTTAATGTTTTAGGCTAAGGGATTATGGATTTTAATTCATATTATGATCCAGTGTGGGCAATCTTGTTATTAGCATATATAGTCTGGCTATGGATGTCTGTGAATTTAATGGCTTCTTTTGGCGTCAGTGCTGGGTGCAGATCAATCAAGATTGGTGTACTTTGGATCTTAAGGGTCTCCCCAAAGGCTATGAGTTGAGGACTTGGTTGTCTCCTCTGGCATTATTGGGAGGTGAGGAAACTTTTAGGAGGTGGAGCTGAGTGGAGGCTGTAAGGTCACTGGAGGCATGCCTCTGAAGGGGATACTGTAAACCCCATCTCTCTCCTTCTCTCTTTCTTGTTCCTCCTCCCCCTCATCTCTCTTCTCTTTCTCTCTCCTGTTTCCTGGTTGCCATGAGATGAGTGGCTTTCCTTGCCCTACTCTCCTGACACGATGTTCTCTGCCTTAACCAGTTTCAAGAGCAATGGAGCTGACCAACCATGGTGCTGGAAAGCTGATCAACGGTCAGTTATGTGTATCTGAAGCACTTCCAGTGGGGAGAAATGACAGGTCCATTTCACTCTTGTATAGATCCTCATTTTGATTGATCAGAAATGTATCTGAAGATCAAATGAAAAAAGTTACTCTTTCAAAGAAGGGATTGCCAGGTGTGGTGGATTACCCTGTCATTCTAGCATTCAGAAGGCTGATGTAGGAGGATCGTGAGTTCAAGGCCAGCTGGGGCTACATAGTCAAACTGTCTCAAAATGAAAACCAGAGATGAAAGCTCAATGTGAAACAGTGCTTGTTGTGCAGGCCTGAGGACCTGAATGGACTCCCAGCGCTCATGTAAAAAGCCAGGCATGGCTGCCCACGCATGAGAATCACTGCGGCTCCATGAGCCCGTTAAACCAGAAGACAGAGAGCTCTAGTTCAGCAAGTGACTCTGTCTCAGTGCCAAATGGAGGGAAAACAACAGAGGAGGACACCAGGCATCGTCCCCTGGCCTCTGCGTGCATGCACATGGAGCACAGGAATCTGCTCACACATGTCTATACACATACCCACACCAATATACCCTACACACATTAAAAAAAAGAAAAACCCAACCCCAAACCAAACCAAAGAACAAACAGAATGGGTCATATGTCATAGTGTTACATACCACAAATTAAGATGATGTAAGACCCTTGATGTCATGATGTAGGTATTGGGACTTGGCTGAATTAGCAAGGGACGGAGACATGTCAGTGACTGCTCATCTCTGATGCATGAAGGGGCTTCAGTGCCTTTTCCATGAGGAGCTTTGCAATTCTCTCTACTAAAATTTTGTTTATTTTATTTTTTTGAGAGCAACAGACAGAGAGAAAGAGGGAGAAAGAGAGACAGAGACAGAGAGAGAGAATGGGCACACCAGGGCCTCCAGTCACTGCAAACAAACTCCAGTTGCATGCGCCACCTTGTGTATCTGGCTTACGTGGGTCCTGGGGAATAGAGCCTTGAACCAGGGTCCTTAGGCTTCACAGGCAAGCACTTAACGCTAAGCCATCTCTCCAGCCCTCTACTAACATTTTAAATGCATGATCATTCTTTCTTTCCATATCATAGGGAGGCAAAGGAATGGATCCTTCATGACTATTTTCTTGACTTAAAACCTTTTTCCTTTTAAAATATTTTATTTATTTACTTATTAGAGAGAGAGAGAGGGAGAGGAGAGAGAGAGAGAGAATGAGTATGCCAGGGTCTGTAGCCAGTGCAAATGAATTCCAGACACATGCGCCACCTTGTGCACCAGCTTATGTGGGTACTGAGGAATTGAACCTGGGTCCTTAGGCTTCACAAGCAAGCACCTTAACTTAGCCTTAACTGCTAAGCCATCTCTCCAGCTCCCAAATCCTTTTTCTTGATGCCTTTTACCTAATCTCATTTTTGTTTTTTTCAGTGCTGATGATCAAACCAGAGCCTCACATGTACTGCCAGTGAGCTCTGCCTTTCTCCAACCTCCTAGTGCCATTCTTAGTAGAGTATTTGAGAGAGAGAGAGAGAGAGAGAAAGAGGCAGAGCGAGAGAGAGAATGGGCATGCCAGGGCCTTTGTGGCTACAAATGGACTCCAGATGCATGAGCCAGTTTGTGCATCTGGTTTACATGGGTCCTGGGAAGTTGAACCTTTGGGTCCTTTGGCTTTGCAGACAAGTGCTTTAACTGCTAAGCCATCTCTCCAGTCCCCAGGCATTATTTTTTGTTTTGTTTTTTGAGGTAGGGTCTCACTCTGGCCCAGGCTGACCTGGAATTAACTATGTAGTCTCAGGGTAGCCTTGAACTCACAGTGATCCTCCTACCTCTGCCTCCCGAGTGCTGGGATTAAAGGCATGCGCCACCACGCCCGGCTTCCCAGGCCTTTTTTAAACAAAGAATTTGAATAAGTAAGATACTTTTTTGAGGGGTTAGAGATGATCAAAGGACCCAGGCTCAACTCCCCAGGTTAAGGTGCTTGCCTGCGAAGCCTAAGGGACCCATGTTTGATCTCTCTCCAGATCTCACATAAGCCAGATGCACAAAAGGTGACGTAAGCACAAGGTCACACATGGCCACTAGGTGGTGCAAGCATATGGAGTTTGATTTTAGTGGCTGAGGCCCTGGTGAACCAATTCTCTCTTGCTGTCTCTCTTGTGCTCTCGCTAAAAAAAAAAAGTAAAAAAATCTACATGTATATGCACACCATACATACACATGCAGGTTTATAAATTTGAAGTTTGGCATTCATTTGTATATAAAATTTTATGCCTTTTGTCTCTCATTTTATTGGGAAATTTCAAATCTTTGTCTATCCTAAGTGGATTAATTAAATCAGTTAAAGAATAAGGAATTCTACACAATTTTAAATAATTGTGTAGATTTCCTAGGTCAATACATATTTGACACACATATTTTATTTCCTTTGGTATTTTTATTTATTTGTTTGCAGAAAGGGAGAGAGATGGAGGGAGGGAGAGAGGGAGACAATGTGTGTGTCAGGGCCTCTAGCTGCTGCAAATGAACTCCAGGTGCAAGCTCCACTTTGTGCATCTGTCTTTATGTGGGTACCAGGGAATCAAACCTGGGTTATTAGGCTCTGCAGACAAGTGCTTTAACTGCTGAGCCATCATTCCCACCCTAATGAGGTTGAACCCATCACTATGATCCATGTGTCAAACATATCCATTCCCACCCCAAATTTCTTTCTATTTGAGTGGCCTTTTGTTTCCTTTCCTTTCCTTTCCTTTCCTTTCCTTTCCTTTCCTTTCCTTTCCTTTCCTTTCCTTTCCTTTCCTTTCCTTTCCTTTCCTTTCCTTTCCCTTCCCTTCCCTTCCCTTCCCTTCCCTTCCCTTCCCTTCCTCCCCTCCCCTCCCCTCCCCTCCCCTCCCCTCCTTCTTCTTTCTTTCTTTCTTTCTTTCTTTCTTTCTTTCTTTCTTTCTTTCTTTCTTTCTTTCTTTCTTTCTTTTTTTGGTTTTTGAGGTAGGTTTTCACTTTAGTCCAAGCTGACCTGGAATTCACTATGTAGCCTCAGGGTGGCCTTGAACTCACTGAAATCCTCCTACCTCTGCCTCCCAAGTGCGGGATTAAAGGTGTATGCCACCACTCCCAGCTGCCTTTTACATTAAAAAAATTTTTTTTGGTCAGTAAATTTCCTATAAAATGTCTCATTTAACATGAAATGTATAATACTGTATTGAAAACTATATGCTCCATGTCATATAGCACATTTCTGGTACTTTTTTATCTTGAATGTCTGAAACCTTGTATTCATTAAACCAAACTGTCTCATTCCTCAGCTCCTGCGTACCACCACTTTTCTGTTTCCATTCTGTCCTTCGCATACTTCCTGTAAATGCAAACACACACACACACACACACACACACACACACACACACGTTTTATTCCCACCAGCAGTGCATATGAGTTTTATTGTAGACAACTTTTCAGCTTCCATATTGCTGGGACGAACATCCCACCAAACACAGTTGATGGGAGGAAGGGATTTATTTCAAACTTACAGATCCAGGGGCAAGTTCCATCCATGGTGGAAGAAGCTGGCTCACATTCATAAATCCAAGCAGAGACAGAAACCGCCACAGCCAGCAGACACCAAATAGCAATGAGCAAGAACCAGCAGCATGCAAGACCCCTGCCCCATCTCACACTGCTCTCCACACCTTTGGGCTGGAATTCTCATCCGCCCCCAGTGACACCTCCTCCACTCAGTCAATGGGGGACATGCATTAGGTCTATCCCAGGGTCTCTCTTCTCCTCGGGTGTTCTGTTTCTCTGTGTTTGGTGTTCTGGTTGCATGTGTCTAGGTGCACATTTGCCACCTTATTAAATGGCTGATTTCTTGGGAATAATGAATAATTAAATACCTCCAAGATTTCTTCCTAATAAATGCACTACCAAAACTCAAGTAGCTGAGCTGTTGAAGATATGACAAGTATGAAACCGTGGTGTAGGTATTATTTAAATGCTGTGTGTAAGCACTGAAGCCTGCCAGGCATAGCTTAGAATTGTTTTTAAAAATACTTTAAATTTTTTTATTTTTATTTTATTTATTTATGAGAGAGAGAGAGAGAATGGGCATGCCAGGGTGTCTAGCCACTGCAAACAAACTCCAGATGCATGCATCACCTTGTGCATCTGGCTTACTTGGGACCTGGAGAATCAAACATGGATCCTTAGGCTTCACAGGCAAGTGCCTTAACCGTTAAGTCATCTCTCCAGCCCTAAAAATACTTTTAGTAAGTATTCCTTCACCCTATGGTATCACATTTGTTGCTGGTGAAACTTCTTGAAAGCAGCTAAGGGGATTTGGATGGGTTATAAAGGTTATGTGATAGTGAAATTCTGTATTAATGAGAATGGGTTAAAATATAAAGAGTTTCCATGTAACAGATATTGTTATTTTGTAATTCAGGTCAACCTTGGTATGAAGTAGTCTTTCTAAGAGAATGAGATAATTAGAAAGTTTTTTTTTTTTCACTTTATTTATGTGCATGAGCACCTTTGTGTATCTGTTTCTTTAACTTTTTCTTGACAACTTCCATAAATATAGACAGGATACCATGATCATAATTCACTCCCACCATTCTCCTTTTCCTGTCCCAAATCCTCCCTCCACTGAATCCCGTCTTCTTTCCTACTAGTTTCTCTTTTTTTTTTTTTTTGTTTGTTTTTCAAGGTATTGTCTCACTCTAGACCAGGCTGACCTGGTATTCACTAGGTAGTGTCAGGGTGGCCTCGAACTCACAGTGATCTTCCTACCTCTGCCTCCTGAGTGCTGGGATTAAAGGCATGCGCCACCATGTCTGGCTTCTCTTCTATTTTGATGTCATCATTTATGTATTTATTTTAATATTTATTCATTTATTTATTTGCAAGCTGAGAGAGGCAGAGAGAGAGAGAGAGAGAGAGAGAGAGAGAATGGGCATGCAGGCCTCCAGCCACTGAAATGATCTCTAGTTGCATGCACCAACTTGTGCATCTGGCTTACATGGGTCCTGGGGAATCGAACCTGGGTCCTTTTACAGCAAGTGCCTTAACCACTAAGTCATCTCTCCAGCCCTGAATCTTTTTTCTTTAAGAAAACCTCTCTAGAAACACTCTCAGAACAAGGCCAGAGGTGTGTCTCCTAGATTATTCAAATCCAGTCGTGTTGGTGATGAAATTTAGACACCACAAGCCCACTCCTTGTCAACTTGATATCCTAACACAGTATCTTTAACCACAACAATCCATCCCCGATCCTTAAAGGTTTATGACCGTCTCATAATGCAAAATGCATTTAGTTCATCAGTACGAGTCCTCCAAAACTTAACAGTTCGACATTGTTCAAAAGGCCAAAGTCTCTTCTGAGATTGAAAGCAATCTCTTTGTAAAATCAAAATGCAAGTCACAGTCTTCCTGTGTGTCGTGGCACAGAGTAAACATTCCCAGTCAAAAAGGGATGAGTGGCCGATAACAAGGAATGATGGGGCCAAAACAAGAATGAATTCCCAAACTCTCCAGCTCTGTGTCTAGCATCTGGGCATGTGGTGGCATCACCTGAGCTATAATGGGCATGTACAGCTCACTGCAGCACACATAGCTTCTCTCTTAGGCTGGCACCATTCCAAGCTCACAATCTCTGTAGATGTCTCTACATCCTGACCTCTCCAACATGCTGGGGTCTCCAGTGCATCTCAGACTTCATCTTCACAGCTTTATGCTGTGGTCTCTTAGGGCCTCCTTGCAGAGAATCCAGCCCTGCTAAACATTGGCTTCGGTGGCTTTCTGGAACTTTGATGCAAGCCTCTCTGATGTTGTAACCTGCATTTTTCAGGTATACAGAGAAATCATGTGGAGGATGCTCACCCTGTTCTGCTGCCAGCTCAAGATACAGTCTACCCCATTTCTACCCAGCTCTTGTGGTCTCTGGGTGCCTTGGTGACTGAACTTGCAAAACATTTCCCCAGGCAGGGAACCCTGACAGCCCCATTCTCAGTTCAGTATATTTTCACATGCTGTAGCTTTCAACAAGTAGGGTCTTGACCACGGAGCATCTTTCTTATGGTCCCTGTGAAGTTCATGAGGTTTTTCCCTAACAACACCCATTTCTTTAACAGTACCAGCTGCTTTCTCTACCACTGCCTTGTCTGCATCTTTATACTTTCTCATAGTCTCTCCATCAACAGCCTGTTTATTGACATAGCCACGTCATCTCTTCAATATTATAATGTCTCGAAATTTCCTCTAGCAAACAACTCAGTGCTTTGCTTTTGCGTGCAGCCTGACTCGGATGTTCAGAAAAGGGACAGAGCACAACTAGATCCTTTGCCAGAATGTAGCATGAATAGCTCCCAGCCAAGTCCCTCATAAAGCTCTTGCTTCTCTCTGAAACAAGCCCGACCTGCACAGTTTGCGTTGCTCTCAGCATTCTGGTTTTCTGAACTCCTACCAGAGTGGCCCATTAAAAGCTGTTGAAAGCATGCTAGGGCATCTTTAGCCCACAGCTGTAAGTCAGCTCTTCCACATTCCTCCCACAAGCCAGTTCCCAAAGCCTATGAACCTCATAGCCAGGTTCATCACAGCAGTGGCACCGCTCCTCGCCATCAGCTCTTGGTATTAGTTGTTTTCCTTGCTGCTATGACGAAACACCTGACAAACACAATGCAAGGGAGGAAGGAAAGAAGGAAGGAAGGAAGGAAGGAAGGGAGGGAGGGAGGGAGGAAGGAAGGAGGGAAGGAAGGGCTTATTTTGCCTCATGGTTTGAAGGGATTCTGTCCATGATTGATAGAGGGGAAGCATAACGCTGCAGTGTGTGGTGGCTGACACAGTGCATTCAGTCAGGAAGCAGAGAGGGATGGATGCCGGTGCTCAGCTTACTTCCTCCTTTTTCTTTTTACTCAGTATGGGGTGGTACTACTCACATTCAGCATGGATCTTTTCCCCCTCTGTTCAACCTCTCTGGAAATGCCCTTGCAGGTACATTCAGAGCAGGTCTTCTAGGTGTTCCAAATCCAGTGATCACTAATGATCGCATCCTAATTTGTTGGGTGTGATTTTTTCATATACAATAAGATTACCAACTTTAAGGATGCAATGTGATGTATTTTCACAGCTGTGTGTAATCAGTCATGCAGTTAACATTACTATCAGGGTACAGAAAGTTTCTATCACACTCCCTTACCACCAAAAGAAAAGTTTGTGTTACTGTAAAACCCACTCCTCCTTTGCTGCTCCTAACCCTAAATCTAAAACCAAAAGGTTATGGTTTTTTGTGTGTGCCACCACGTGCATCTGGAGAATTGAACCTGGGTCCTTAGGCTTCACCTTAACTGCTAAGCCATCTCTCTAGCCCCCCCCTTTTTTTTTTGGTTATTAAGTTTTTTGTTTGTTTGTTTGTTTTTGGTGTTGGAGACTGAAACTGGGGCCTTGTGCTTCCTAGGTAAGTGCTTTAGCACTGAGTTAAGTTCTCGACCCCAAAAGTTGTAAGAACTTTTCCTATGTATTATGGACATATGTCTTCTGTCAGCCATATATTTAACACACATTTTTCCCTAAATTGCGGTCTAACCTTTTAAAAAAACAATAGATTTTATTTTAGAGATTTAGGTTCATGGAGATTTACCATGACTTCTTTGCCTCCATTCCCACCTCTCTCCAGAGTGGGGGACAGAACTGACAAGCACATCCTTCTTCTCCAGGCCCTTAGTTTCTGTGAGTGTTTATTACTGATATGTGCTTTGTGAGTCAAGAAAAACGTGGGATCTATACATGGATAAAAGGAAAAGGCATGACTGCCCTTCCCTTAGCATTCATAATTTTGTTTGCAAATGAAAAACTTCATATTTTTAAAATTTTTATCTTTTCTAATATTTAACTTTAGTTTATTTTATTTGTTTGAGAGAGAGAGAGGAAGACAGGCAGATAGAGAGAGAATGGGTACACCAGGGCCTTCAGCCACTGTAAGCGAACTCCAGATGCATGTGCCACCTTGTGTACCTGGCTTGCATGGGTCCTGGGGAATCAAACCTGGGTCCTTTGGCTTTGCAGGCAAGCACCTTAACTGCTAAGCCGTCTCTCCAGCCCCCTTTTAATTTTTAAAAATATTTTATTTATTTATTTACTTGAAAGACAGAGGATAGAGGAAGAGGCATATATATAGGCATATATATAGAATGGGTGCGCCAGGGCCTCCAGCCACTGTGAACAAACTCCAGACACATGCACCACCTTGTGCATTTGGCTTATGTGGGTTCTGGGGAATCGAAGCTGAGTCCTTTGGCTTTGTAGGCAAGTGCCTTATCTGCTAAGCCATCTCTCCAGCCCTTAAATTTTTATTTTATATATATTATAGCAGATTATACTCTTTTATCTACTTGTCCCAGCTCCTGTTATTCTGGAAGCCCTCCTCAGTGGGGTTATGGTATTCACTGTGGAGTCATGAAGTCCTCAGTCAGTGCTATGGAGTAGCAGGGGGACTGTGCCTCAGGGTATTCCTACCCACTCTGTGGCTCTTACAGTGTTTCTGCCCACTTTTCCACAATGTTCCAAGAGCCATGGCAGGCCTGTTGGCAGTCTGACTTAGTGTTGAGTTCTTTGTAGCCTCTGGATTCCTGCTTTGATAGGTTTTGATTAATCACTATGTCTGTCACCATCACCATGGAGCTGGTTGTCAGGCTAGCAGTAAGAGCAGTGTTCATGTCACCACCTCCTCTGATGTGGCAAGTCTCATGGTGGGCAGTCGGTTATAGTCTTGTCTTATTGATGTATCTTGGCTCTCCTCCATTTTATCTGCCATCTAGAAAATAAAACAGATTTGCCAATGAAGAGTGAGAGCAGCTTGGGTCTGAGGGGGTATGCAAAGTTATTTGAGAGTTTTGGTATGCAAATCCACTCTTCTTCAGAGAGCAGTGGGATCTTCTCTCTGAAGTCTGAGTTTCCTGACCATGGGATTCAGACTGGGTTTCCATGACCAGATATGAGTTCTCTCCCACTGAGCAGGCCTTATGTCCAATCAGAGAACAGTTGGTTACATACAGAGTCTGTGTGCCACTATTGCACAAGTGTGTACTTCTTGTCTGGCTGGTTGATTTCATAGTCTGCAGGGTCCCCTGCTTATTCATGCTGTTGGTGACCATTGTCCTCCAGTAGCTCCCATAAGGCTCACTAGCACTGTGAGGGCTAGCCAGGAGGGAGGGAGTTTCCTTTCCATTCCAGCATGGTATTCTGATGTCCTGTGACCACTGCAGCCTGGGGTGTCTTCAACAGTAGGATCTTACCTTTTTGCTCTGGCAGGTAATCAAGTGTTTTGGCAATGATCTGCATTGTTTGGGGGATGTCATGGGTCTCGCTGACCAATAGCTCACTGTGGGAGGCAACCCAATTCTGGGCCTGGGTTTTACTCACCAGAATCCATGATTTTAAGGTTAAACTTTTCCTGCCTTCTGTCCAGACTGCCCCCCACACGCTTTATTAGTGTTTGTATCTTGTAGAATGTTAATAAGAATGAGGGTTTCTATGGAACTGATTCATGTTGCCTTAACTTTTGTATAGTTCCCTCTCCACCCTCCTACCCCTCCAAGCTCCTCCCACCTCCAAATGTTCTGTCCCTCCCCTAACCTGTCAGATAACTCCTCCTCTCATCTCACCCTGTTTCTTCTCTCCCCTGGTCTCATTTTAGTGTTATGCCCATATTGCTGTGCACTCAAAATATTTATTTGACATACCTATTTCATGTAACTCCAGATTGATCAATGATTAAGGAACAGGTATTTTGAGTTAGCAAACATTCTAATTGTAATTTCCATATTCATAGACTTTGGAAACCATGAAATACAGTCGATACTAAAATGATCCGTACTTAACATCTTCATCATCTTCTAGTGGCTCTGAAATTCCTTTCAAGTAATTAAAGTATTATTTTATGCAAGTGTTACTTTTATAGTAGACTCAGGCTATAACTATGAAGTTAGAAATAACAGAAGTTGGGCTGGAGAAGATGGCTTAGAGGTTAAGTCATTTGCCTACAAAGCCAAAGGACCCCAGTTCGATTCCCCAGGACCTACGTAAGCCAGATACACAAGCAGGTGCATGTGTCTGGGGTTCATTTGCAGTGGCTGGAGGCCCTGGCATGCCCATTCATTCTCTCTTTCTCTCTGTCTACTTCTCAAATAAATAAATAAAATATATTTAAAAAACCAGAAGTCATAATAATGACACTCATTGTATAGTTGACATCATATGAGCCCTTAGCATGTTCAGGGCTTTTCTGTGGTTTATCATATTTTTTGCCTTAATACCTTTCAGAAGCAGATAAATTATGACGTGCTATTAACAGATAAGGAAGGACATTTATTTTTTTATTTTTTTAAATGTATTTATTTATGTATTTATTTATTTGCAAGAAGAGAGAGAGAGAGAGAGATAGAAGAGAGGCAGACAGAGAGAGAATGGGCACACCTCTAGCCAGTGCAAATGAACTCCAGATGCCTGTGCCCCTTGTGCATCTGGCTTACATGGGTCCTGGAGAATCAAACCAGGATCCTTTGCTTCGTAAGCAAAAACCTTAACAGCTAAGCCATTTCTCCAGCCCAAGGAAGGACATTTAGAAAGATTAATTTATCTAAGGACATCACATAGGTCCCTAAAAGAGACTGACATGGATGTCTGATGTTGTAGTGACTGTTCTTATTATTTTGTTTTGTTTTTCAAGGCAGGATTTCTCTCTATCCCAGGCTGATTTGGAGCTTTATCTTAGTCCACGTGGGCCTTGTACAGAGATCCTCCTACCTTAGTTTCCCAAGTGCTGGGATTAAAGGCATGCACCATGAAGCCCGGCTGTAGTCACTGTTCTCTCTCTCTCTCTCTCCCCTCTTTTTTTTTTTTTTTTTTTTTTTTTTTTTGAGCTAGGGTCTCACTCTAGCCCAGGCTGACCTGGAATTCACTCTGTAGTCTCAGGGTGGACTCAAACTCATGGCAATCCTATTACCGCTGCCTCCCGAGTGCTGGGATTAAAGGCGTGACTGTTCTTTTAAGCTACTTGAACACTAAGTTGAGTCCCTAGAACACTGAACATTATTATTATTATTAGTTTTTTTTTTTTTTTTTTTTTTTGAGGTAGGGTCTCACTCGGGTCCAGGCTGACCTGGAACACTGAGTCTCAGGGTGGGAACTCACTATCCTCCTACCTCTGCCTCCCGGAGTGCTGGGGCCTTGACGCCCGGCTTTTATTATTAGTTTTTTGGTGGTCCTCTAGCCCACACTGACCTGGAATTCACTATGTATTCTCCGGATGGCCTTGAATTCATGGTGATTACCTCTGACTCCTGAGTGCTGGGATTAAAGGCGTGCGCACCACGCCCAGCTTAGTTTTGTCAATTCCTTCTGATAACAGCAGACCATAGACTATCCCTGCTTCCTAAATGAGAATTTACTTGAGTAAATCAAGAAACACTGAAAGCTTAGGCACACTGACATAAATAAGCCTGTCTTTAAACACCATCTGTCCTATTGTTAGATAACTAACGAGGAATGAGGGAGCATCTACTTCTAATTCAGACAAATTTATCCTTTTGTTGACAACCTGCTAACAATGGAGAATACTTTAAATTGGAACAGTCATAACCCTGGGCACATGAGGTTGCTGTGAGAATGAACTGAGAAAAGACATTTAAAGCCGTTAGTTCAGGATCTTAAAAATGCTAAACACCCAATGTTACCCTCTCAGTGACCATGAACTTTGACCACTAGCCCTTCTTAAATACTAGAATATCTTTAAGATGACTTTTTTTTTTATTTGCAAGCAGAGAGAGATAGAGAGAAGAGAAACGGATAGAGAGAGAATGGGCATGCCAGGGCCTCTAGCCACTGCAAATGAACTCCAGACACATGTGCCGCTTATGTATCTGGCTTATGTGGGTACTGGGGATTTGAACCTGGGTCCTTTGGCTTTTCATGCAAGTACCTTAACCGCTAAGCTGTCTCGCTAGCCCTTTATGATGACTCTTTAATACACGCAGTCTTAGTGTTCAAGTCCAGTGACTGGCCATGGTGATGAGGATGACTGTAGAGACATTGGCCTGTGACATCACTCCACTTGTGCTTAGCTGTTGCTGTGGAAATGACGCTTCTCCCAGTGCCCCAGAACGTCGCTGCATCACTGCACCTCTACCTGGAAGGTGTTTCCTGACACTGACTGAGCATTCCCTGGAGATAACTGAACAGCTGCTATGCTTGGCCAAGTCTTCACCATCATGACTAAAGAAAATGTCACACAACATACTCATAGTGACTTTTCAGGTAATGCGCATTTGCAGCCATCCTTAGGCAGCCAATTAGTGATGAAACTGGAGCTAAGACGTCTCAGCTTCTTCTCATTGAGGGTGCTCTTGTGACTTCTGCTGCGGAACAGTTCCCAAAACGTTTTAAAATTTTTATTTTTATTTTTATTTATTTATTTGATGGCGACAGGG
The DNA here is from genome assembly GCA_036365145.1 of Orientallactaga sibirica. Classification (NCBI taxonomy): domain Eukaryota; kingdom Metazoa; phylum Chordata; class Mammalia; order Rodentia; family Dipodidae; genus Orientallactaga; species Orientallactaga sibirica. The sequence continues at coordinate 25,895,669 of JAEOAD010000003.1, forward strand.
GGAGAGAGAAAGAGAGAGAATGGGCATGCCAAGGCCTCCAGCCACTGCAAACGAACTCCAGACACTTTTGCCCCCTTGTGCATCTGGCTAACGTGGGTCCTGAGGAATCAAACCTTGTTCCTTTGGCTTTGCAGGCAAGCACCTTAACCACTAAGCCATCCCTCCAGCCCCAAAAGCATTTTTTGAGATGTTCAGTATTACAAGATTAATTTCTTCAGCTATAGACATATATGTTACTCATCATTAGACTTTTGTCACTTTCTTTATAGTTTGAAGACATCTCACCCTAAAGGGAAACAGGACTGGCTTTAGTTTCTGGTAAAGCCAAATTTTAATTGTGGCTGTATCACTTACTATGTGCTGTTTTCTTCCCCGAGAGTCAGCTTTTTTATCTATATATTGAGGAAAACAATGTCTTCCTACAAGATTGTTGGAGTTAGATGCATGCATGATGCAAAGTGTTGACTGCATGACACTTTTAGCAATCATTTAACAATAATTACAATATCATTTGTTATAAAAATAGATAGAAGGCTGAAGAGATGGCTTAGTGGTTAAGGTGCATGCCTGCGAAGCCTAAGGACCCAGGTTCAATTAACATTAACATGCATCTGGAGTTCGTTTGCAGTGGCTAGATGCCCTTGTGTGCCCATTCTCACACACACACACTCTCTCTCTCCCTTCCTCTCTCTCTCTCTCTCTCTCTCTGTCTCTAATAAATAGGTAAAAATTAAAAAAAAAAAAGATAGACATAGAAACAGAGAGACGGGAGATAGATAGATAGATAGATAGATAGATAGATAGATAGATAGATAAATAGATAGATAGAGAAAGTATATGGGTACACCAGGGCTTACAGCCACTGCAAACAAACTCCAGATGCATGCACCACGTGTGCTTCTGGCTTTGTGTAGGTACTGGGGAATTGAACTCAGGTCATTAGCCTTGGCAGGCAAGCACCTTAACCACCGAGCTATCTCTCCAGACCTACAATATCATTTTACTTCATCATTCTAAGTTCAATGTCTGAGAAATTGCCAGCCCTGTAAAAGTGAATTGAAAATGAGTAGTCTTTTTCTATAAGTCTTTCATTTTATGTTTTCCATTTCATTAAGAGACAGTGACTTGCTATGCAGCTCAGATTGGCCATGTACTCTTGGCCTGTCTGTTTCCTGAGCACTAGGATTACAGATTTGCTACACTATGTCTGGCTACATGTAAAACTTTTTTAAAAATTTTTTTAAAAAATTTTATTTATTTGCAAACAGAGAGAGAGAGAGAGAGAGAGAGAGAGAGAGAGAGAAGGGGGCAGACAGAGAGAGAATGGGCACACCAGGGCCTCTAGCCACTGCAAACGAACTCCAGATGCATGTGCCCCTTGTGCATCTGGCTTACGTGGGTCCTGGAGAATCGAACCGGGATCCTTGGCTTCGTAGGCAAACGCCTTAACCGCTAAGCCATTTCTCCAGCCCCCCATGTATAACTTTTTATTTTACATGGACTGCTTGTTAAAAATAAAACATTTATAGAAAAGCAAATTTTTGAGAAATACATCTAACTTAAATTCACCCATGCCTCTGAGAGTTATCTTAGATAATTCTAACTTAGAGGCAAAAATTAAAAAGAAATAATTATGCAAACATGTAGTTAATATCTGGAACATAATAAATTCTCAATGAATGACTGCCTTTTTTCCCTTCTAAATCTTTATTGTTTTTATTGTCTTGCTCTAGTCCAGGCTGACCTGGACCTCACTCTGTAGCTCCAGGCTTGCCTTGAACTCACAGCAGTCCTCCTTACCTCTGCCTCCAGAGTGCTGGGATTAAAGGCATGAGCCACCATGTCCTGCTCTCACATTTAAATTATTTATTTATTTATTTATTTATTTATTTATTTATTTGAGAGAGGCAGATAGAGAGAGAATGGGTGTGACAGGGTCTCCAGCCATTGCAAATGAACTCCAGATGCATGAGCCACCTTGTGCATCTGGCTTACGTGGGTTCTGGGGCATCGAGCCTCAAACCAGGGTCCTTAGGCTTCACAGGCAAGTGCTTAACCGCTAAGCCATCTCTCCAGGCCTATGACTGCCTTTTTTATTATAAAAGTCAACAAGACTTTTGTTTTAGGGCCAGATAGTATTTTAGGCTGTGTGGGCTACATCATTTCTGTTACAACTACCCAAGTCTGCTGTTGTGACGTGAAATGGACGTGTGCATACAGTATGTATAGAGGTGTCCAGTTAAATGTCATTTCCCAGATTTGGCTGGTTGTTTGTCAGGTGTTGATTTGTTATGGTAGTTTCGCCTGTCAGAAGGCCTCATGAAGTATCAGGCAGGTCAGTCATAAGGAGAATTGCTTACAAATACTGTCGGCTCACTCCTTGGTGACGGGCTGATGTGTCTGTGTGACACGGGCCTCTCAGTGAGGCTGCAGATAGAAGAACCCACGAACTAATGCTACTGACCTGACAGGATTCCTCCACACAGACATGGTGCATTTGATGGTTGGAGTATTAGCAAAGCTGAAAGAGATAAAGCATTCATTTCAGAAGATGTGTTAAAATTTAATTGAGAAACCTAAAAATGTGAAAAGTTACAAAGAACACACACACACACACACATACACACACAATCCCATTATAGTTGTACTACCTAAGCTGACGAATTATAGCATATGGGTATGCTCCATCTGCTTTGATTTTTAAAATGACTTTGCATACCATAAAATTTATTCCAATCAAAGTGTCTAATTCTGCAATTTTTTTTAAAGTAAATTTATAGAGTTGTGCAGTATTTGCTAGGATCTACTTCAGAACATTGGTGTTGTTTTCTTCTGAGGCAAGATTAACATTCAAAACCTTTCCATAATTACATATATAGTTTGAATGGGTTTGGCACCCTCCCACTCATGGAATCATCACTGTAATCAAGTCTGTGAGTAAATCTAATGTCATCAAAAGCTTTCTCATATGTCTTTTTAACCCCTCCCTCTGCCTGGCCTCCTCAGTCCCCAGGTAACTATAGATCTACCTTTTAAAATTTATTTATTTATTTATTTATTTATTTATTTATTTATTTATTTATTTATTTTGAGGTAGGGTCTCACTCTAGCCCAGGCTGGCCTGGAATTCACTGTGTAGTCCCAGGGTGGCCTCAAACTCATGGCGATCCTCCTACCTCCTGACTCTTGAGTGCCTGGACTAAAGGCCTGTGCCACCATGCCCGGCCTTAGATCTACTTTTATTGTTCTAGATTGTTTGCAGTTTTTAGATTTTATTGATTCAATCTTAGATCAGGTACTCTTCTAGCTGCTTTCTTTCAGGCAGCACAATTGTGTTGGAATTTATCCAGGCTTTATCACTTATCGTGAATTCATTCCTTTGTGTTACTGAGCAGTATTCCAGTGTATGAATACACTACAGTTTATCTGTTCACTTCTAGATAGACACTTGGCTATTTCCAGTTCTGGCTACCATAATACAGTACTGTGAACATCTTCATTTCTGTCTTTGCAAGGGCATGTGCTGTTCATTTCTTTTGTAAAGACATATAAGAGTAGACTAGCTCAATCACAGGAGAAGTATTTGTCACACCTCTACCAAAATGTTTTGGAGAGTGACTATATTGTTTTCTATGCCCCAAAACAGTAGTGTGAGCATTCTAGTTGCTTTACCATTTTGAGAACACTTGGCATGGCCTGTCTTTTTAAATTTTAGCCATTTGAATAGGAAGTAGTCCATCTTATTGTGTTTTAAAAATATTTATTTATTTATTTATTTGTTTGTTTATTTGTAAGCAGAGAGAGATAGAAAGAGAAGAGAGACAAAGATAATGGGTGTGCCAGGGCCTCCAGCTGCTCCAAACAAATTCCAGATGCATGCACCACTTTGTGTAGCTGGTGAAACATGCTTTTTTTTTTTTTTTTTTTTTTTAATGCTTTTATGTATTCATGAGCAGAGAGAAAGAGAGAGAGGGAGGGAGAGAGCTAGAGTGTGGGAGTACCAGGGCCTTCTTACCACTGCAAACAAACTCCAGACACATGCACTACTTTGTGCATCTGGCTTTACATGGGCGCTGGGAAATTGAACCTGTGCTGGCAGGTTTTGCAAGGAAGCGCCTTTAACTGCTGAGCCATCTCTCCAGACCTCGTGGTTTTGTAACAGGGTGCTACGGATCCCAGAAAGTTCTTGAACTCTCAATCCCAGGTTCGTTTCTCATTTTTTTTTTTTTGAAGCAAACATTTTTGTTGTTTGTATAATCAATGATTAGCAATACTAGCATTTACATATGGTCCCATTTGTAATTTTTTGTCTATGGAAAGGAAACCTTGAATGTAAAGTTACATTTTCTCAACAATTTGTATTGTTGTTATTCACTAAGGCAGTAATACAGTCAATCAATCAATGGTACCAATGTTGACTACATATTTGTTAATAGAATGGAATTACTTGATATGTGTGTCGCAGACAGGATTTTCTTGATACTTGTGAGCATGAATGATGTTTTCTTTTTAATTAAAATTTTTATTGACAACTTCTGTACTTACAGAAAATAATTTTAATCAAAGAATTGAATAAAATTAGACTGAGAAGTATAATTATTAAATTATATTTATTGAGGGAAGTACAGAACCAAGGAAAGACATCCATGTGGCCTGACAGTCCACACGGAGGGTCTGGGAAAACTGTAGAGAAAAAAGAAAGAAAAGAAAGTTCAAAGAGCTCCTGCCATGTGGGGAGCTGGAAGGGGTAAAGTACACATGCAGAGAGTAAGGGTTAGGGGGCCAAGCCAAGGACGAACTCACCGGTAGCTGGACGTTCAGGAGGGGTCAGGCTGCACAAAGAACTCACGCTCCCCTTGCAAACGCATTTATAATCTTATGGTGGTGGGCCCTACCTTCCGGCTCAAGTGAGCCAGAAGGACAGCTGGTTGGTTAGGCTTAGGGGCTGTCTCAGGAAGAGGCTAGCCATGACACCAAGTTCTGGGGGCTGAACTTGAACCAACCACAATGTTTAAATGCTAGGAGAGACCTCCCTTCCAAGAGGGGCCCACATTCTTTGTGGTAAAACAGATCTAGGTACGAGTTAAGAATCCAGATCATCCTTTGATCTGTAGCAAATGTGGACTGCAAGGATTCTTTTAGGGGCTCAGTCACCCAACTGCCTAAAAGAGCTGCCTGACTCCCTTTGGGGACAACTTTTGGGTATTGAACCTTGTCTTTCAACCTTTTGGAAGCAAGGTTTTTAGTTGCATGGTGTGTGTGTATGTGTATGTGTGATGTTCATATGTGTGTGTGAGAGAGAGACAGAGAAAGAGAGAGAGAATGTGCCATAAAGTACATGTGGTGCTTGCACAACTTTTGGGTATTGGTCCTCACCCTCTACCCCTTTGGAAGCTGTTTACTGCCCTATTTTCCAGGCCGGCTGGCCCATGAGCTTCCGGCTATGTCATAGTTACTATGCATTGCTGGCACAAAGTACCCAACCAAAAGCAGCTTCTGGGAGGAGAGGGTTTATTTTGACATACAGCCTCCAGGAAAAGCCCCTTGATGGCAGGGGAAAGCATAGCATGAGCAGAGGCTGGACATCACCTCTGCTACAGCAGGTGGACAACAGCAGCAGGAGAGCGAGTTAGCTAACCCTGGCAAGCTGGGTTAATAAACCTCAAGGTCCACCCTCAGCAACACACTTCCTCCAGCAAGGCTCCACCCCCCAAATTGCCGTCAGCTGGGGACCCAGCATTCAAAACACATAGATTATGGGGACATTTGATTCAAACCAGCACAAGCAGATTCTCCTTCTTTGTCTACCTTCTCGCCATAGGCATGCTGGGATTATGGTCGCCCAGGGCAGCTTCTGGCTTTTTATAGGTTCTGGGGATCTGAGCTCAGGTACTCCCACTGGTGTGGCACCTAATTGCCTGGCTTTGAGCCGGGACCACACTGCCCCAATAATAGTATCCCTAAATCTCAAAATCAAGTACTCTTAGTTTTCTAGCCTTGCTCCTTTTCTGCAGAATTGTTCTGAATAGTCTATGTCCTTTGCATTTCCATACAAATTTTAGAATGATTTTAGACAAATTTGTCAATTTGAAGTTCACTTACAGATTAATTTGGGGAGAATTGACAGCTTAACAATACTGAGCCTTTCAAATCACAAGATGGAACTATCTCTCCCTTTATTTGAGGCTTCTTTAAATTCTTTCAGCAACATTTTGTAATTTTCTTTTCTTTTTTTTTTTTTTTTTTTTTTTTTGGTTTTCCGAGGTAGGGTCTCACTCTAGCTCAGGCTGACCTGGAATTCACTATGTAGTCTCAGGGTGGCCTCGAATTCTCTGTGATCCTTCTACCTCTGCCTCCCGAGTGCTGGGATTAAAGGCATGTGCCACCACACCTGGCAACATTTTGTAATTTTCAATGAATAGGTTGCACACATTCTGTTAGAGTTCTGTAAGAATATATGTATTCACATATACATGCATACATGCATACAAACATTTAAAAAATTTTAAAATTTATTTATTTATTTGACAGAGAAAGAGGGAGAGAGAGACAGAGAGAGAGAGAGAGAGAGAGAGAGAGAGAGAGAAAATAGGTGCACTAGGGCCTTCAGCCACTGCAAATGAACTCCAGACATGTGCACCTCCTTATGCATCTGGCTAACGTGGATCCTGGGGAATTGAACCTGGGTCCTTTGGATTTACAGGCAAACGCCTTAACCACTAAGCCATCCCTCCAGAATGGGTCTCACTGTGTACCTTAGATCAGCCACAAATCTTAATCCTTCTGTGGTAGCCTCCTGAATGTTGATATTGCAGACATGTGCCAACATACCTGGTAGTACTTTATACTTTTATGCTATTGTAAGTAGTATTGTTTTACCTTCCCATCATTGCTAGATATGAGAATACAATTGATTTTTAATATTGATTTTATATCTTAACTTGCTAAACTTCCTTATTAGCTTTGATAGCTTTTTTACCATAGTCTTTAAGTTTATACATTATAAAAATATATTTGTTTATTTACAAGAGAGAGAAGAGAGGAGGGGGAGGAGAAGAGAGGAAAGTATGGGCATTACCAGGGCCTTCTGAAACTATAAATGAACTCCAGATGCTTGTGCCACATGGTGTATCTGGATTTACATGGGCACTGGAGAATCACACCCCAGGCCAACAGGCTATGCGAGCAAGTGCCTTTAACCACTAAGCCATTTCCTCAGCTCTTAGTTTATATTTTTTGGTACAATTATTAACACATTGTAAAAGAATTTGTATCCTTTACTTTCACTTATACTTTAAAAAATAGGTATTTTTCTCAGCCGGGCATGGTGGCTCATGCCTTTAATCCCAGCACTTGGGAGGCAGAGGTAGAAGGAGCGCAGTGTGTTCAAGGCCACCCTGAGACTACATGGTGAATTCCAGGTCAGCCTGAGCTAGAATGAGACCCTACCTTGAAAAACAAAACAAAAACAACAACAACAACAAAAAAAAAAGTAGGTATTTTTCTCAAGGAATAAAACTCTTTATAAATATTAAAATTAAAAGCCTCATTACATCTCTATAGTTAGCTGCTCTGTTATTACTGTTGCCTCTGTTTTTACATATACATCATGTGCTGAGAAATGCTGTTACCGTTGCAAGGATATAGCTCACTTGGTAGATTGCTTGCCTAATATGCACTTGGCCGTGGTTTGATCCCCAGCATTGTATAAACCAGGAGAGGTGATGCTTGTCTGCAATCCCAGCATTCAGGAGGTGGAGGCAGGAGGATCTGGAGTTCAAGGTCATTCTCCACTACATAGTGAGTTCAAAGTCATGAGATTATCTCAAAAAAAGTCATCTTGATAAATCTATAGCTATATATATCTCCAAAAAACTTGACTGTATAATTCTGCACCAGCTAGTAAGGATAACTAACTCATTGATTTTTTTGTTTTTGTTTTGTTTTTCAAGGTTGGGTTTTGCTCTAGCCCAGGCTGACCTGGAATTAGTCTCGGGCTGGCCTCGAACTCACAGCAATCCTCCTACCTCAGCCTCCCAAGTGCTGGGATTAAAAACATGTGCCAACTCACCCAGCTTTTCACTGATTTTTTTTTTTTTTCCGAGGTAGGGTCTCACTCTAGTCCAGGCTGACCGGGAATTAACTATGTAGTCTCAGGGTGGCCTCGAACTCTCGGCAATCCTCCTACCTCTGCCTGCCGAGTGCTGGGATTAAAGGCGTGCGCCACCACGCCCGGCTCTCTTCACTGATTTTTTAATATGCAGTAGTGCTAACATATTTCAGTCTTTGCTATGATTAGCATCATATCATTTGCAGCTTCTGTTTCTTTGGCAACTAGTGAAGTTCAAGTTTCTCGTGAGTTCCTAATGCTTTGATTGGTCTCATGCATTTTCTCTTTGTATTAGGGAATCTATTCTTAACTTTTCATAAAACTCTGTGGGTCTTGTGCTACAAAATGTAATTTTAGCCTGGTGTGCTGGCTCACACCTGTAATTCCAGCACCTGGGAGATTGAAGAAGGAGGAGTGCCATGATGAGGTCAAGGCCAGCCTGGCCTAGTGAATGAGTTCCAGGTCAGCCTGGTCTAGAATAAGACTCTACCTCAAAAAATATAATTTTGGCTAGGCATGGTGACACTCCCTTTAATTTCAGCACTCAGGATACAGAGGTAGGAGGATTGCCATCAGTTCCAGGGCACCCTGAGACTAAATAGTGAATTCTAGGTCAGCTGAGCTAGAGTGAGACCCTACCTTGAAAACCAAATGTGTATATATAATTTTGGGGTCTGGAGAGATGCTTTAAAGGTGCTTTGTTGCAAAGCTTGATAGGCCGAGTTCAATTTCCCAGTACCCATGTAAAACCAGAGATGTACAAAGTGGCACATGTGTCTGGAGTTTATTTGTCTTAGCATATCCTAATACACACATAATCTCTCTATTCCCCCCTTTCCTTCTCAAAATATTTTCAAAATACATAATTTTAAAAGTTTAGGGCTTGGAGAGATGGCTTAGAAGTTAAGGCATTTGCCTGAAAAGCCAAAGGATCCTGGTTTGATTCTCCAGGACCCATGTAAGCCAGATGCACAAGGGGATGCAGGCATCTGGAGTTCATTTACAGTGGCTGGAGGCTCTGGCGTGCCCATTCTCTCTCTGTCTGCCTCTCTTCTATCTCTCTCTCTCTGCTTGCAAATAAATCAATAAAAAGTTTTAGGGCTGGAGAGATGGCTTAGGGGTTAAGGCGCCTGCCTTCTAAGCCTAAGAACACTGGTTCCAATCTCCAGAGGTTCCAATCTCCAGGTCCCACGTTTAGCCAGATGCAAAGTGACGCAAGGGCGCAATGCCTCACTTGACCACAAGGGGGCGCACACATCTGGATTTCGTTCACAGCAGCTGAGACACTGCTGGCGCGCCCATCTCTGTCTTCCTCTCCCTCTCTCTCTCTCTCTTTCTCTGTGTCTCTCTCCAAAAAAATAATAAAAAATAAAACTTTAAAATTTTTTTAAAAGTTTAGGCTAATTTTGTTGTCGTTTTTGAGGCAGGGTCTCATTCTAGCCAGAGGCTGACCTGGAATTCACTCTATAGTTTCTCAGGGTAGCCTCGAACTCACCGTGATCTTCCCGAGTGCTGGGATTAAAGGCGTGCGCCACCATGCCCGGCTTAGGGGTGATAGTTTTCAAGCTTCCCTGATCGCCATCTGTATGCTCTGTCATGAGGAAATGATAGTGCTTTCTCAGCAGTGGCCCATTTGATGTTTTAAAGTCACAGCACAACAAACACCTCCCATGCCCCAGCTGCTAATTAAGTGCAAATGGCTGCTTCTGTATGTACTTGTATGTGCCTTTTTACAGAACAAGTTCTACTCTATGTCCAAATGACTTTGAGAATATTTCTGAAGGAAGTTAGTAAATATAAACCATGATTGCTCACTAGAGAGAAAGCACGCTGAGTCTACGCAAGTTCCTTTCCCCCACTCCTTCATGACCCAAGGTGCTCTCTGGATGTCTTAGCAAAGTGACAGACTGTTCTCTGACTGCTGTGGCAGCCGGTCTTTTGCTGTCAGGCCAGTGTCAAAGTAACTGAATCATTTAAAAGAAAAGAAGCCACTGCTCAAAATAACTGAGATCAAAGGCCGCTTCCCCCCCCACTCATGAGGGGGAGGGGCGAGCACGAGGAGCTGTCCTTTAAGCATGGTGTCTGGTGCAGTGAAGCACATGGGCTGTTTTCTGGGGTGTGACACAAGCTGAATGCGAGTTGGGGGCACTGCTGCGATACTGCTCTGAAGTGTGGACTGCTCCTTTTCATGTCCCTTATCTTCAGAGCTGTCACCAAGCATGTATCAGAGGGGACATTTCTATGTCCCGTACCTGGTTTAATAGCCATTGGAGTACTGTGGTCATGTGAATCTGTAGCATTGTCCTGCAGGCCCAGATCCTGAGCCTGCACCTAAGTCACACAGCTAAAACTACTGTCAGCATCAGGTCTCATGGTCTCTAATGGGCTCATGGGGCAGATGAGAAGGTACATCCCCGGCCAGTGGAAATGTGGGGAAGCTATGGACAGTGAGCTGGAGGCGGGCGAGCAATGTGGAAACTGGTGTTGATGGGTTAGAGATCAAGTTCAAATGAGGCTGCTATAAATCCAGACCAGTTCCAAGAAGGCTCCCAACCAGGGAGGGTGGTGGTCTAGTTATGAAGAGCCCGACTGTAAACCACAGGGAACGACTGTGTATGTCAGAGGCTCTGAGGACAGGAGAGGGTCCCCCGAAGCCAGAAGATGACTGTTTAGACTCCGTTGTCATGACTGACCTTCAACTGCTTTAGTTATCCAACATCAGATTCACAGCCCACGGTCTCATCCCGTCTGTAGCTAACAAATCGTAGTTTATGATCAGCACTGCGCATCCACTAGCGATAGTTCAGTGAAGAGCAGTCCTTGTTCCCTCAGAGCTGACACTCCAATGGGAGAGGTGGGTACTAGGAAATCAAATCAATAAATGCGTATCCCATGTGGTGGGATGTGTGCCAATGGAAAATGCAGTACGCTGGCTTGTGAGGCGTGGTGAAATCAAGCTTTGGACTCTGAGGCCAGCCATGAGGCAGCTGTGCTACTCTGAGAGTAGCATTTGAGCAGGGGTCTGGAAGAAGTCAGGGTATGAGTCAGGTACACCTGGGGAGACCATCTAGGGAGAAGAGCGCCTATTTTTTGTTGTTGTTGCTGTTTTTAAGGTAGGGTCTCACTCTAGCTCAGGCTGACCTGGAATTCACTATGTAGTCTCAGGGTTGCCTTGAACTCATAGTGATCCTCCTACCTCTGCCTCCCGAGTGCTGGGATTAAAGGTGTGCACCACTATGTCTGGATGCCATATATATAAAATTTGGTTACCTGCTACCAACAAGTCATAAGGGAGAAGTTCCCATGGAGAATGGGCCCTTAAGACTGAGTATATGAGCATGTGGGTGGTTCACCAAACAATTGGAAATGCTTTTAGCAGATGAAGGGAGCATAGAGACTCAACAGGGAGAAAAGATGTCTACCTTAGCTAAGGGTAGTGGTTCTCACAATGAATTCTACCCAGAAGCAAAGAGAATACATGGGAAGGGGAGGTGAATCTATCTCCACGTCATGGGGCCAGCAGAAATGAAGTGGACAGATTGGCTCTGGAAGTTACACGGTGTTCTGGACTCTCCACTGACTGAATGGGCACGAGAGGTACAGCAAGACAGCAAAAGCTGGAGACCCCGATGACCAGTGTCCTGACTTCCCACCCTAGATGCTGGGATCTGCCCTCTACCCGCACAGTGGAAGTGACTTGCTCTTCCTATGGGAGACATTTCTGGATGCTTCTGAATGGTAGGGAATGCCAGCACCATGCTGCCAGCAGTCCTCACTGTTCTTCGAGAAGAGGGACAGGCAGCTTGCACACAGCTCACCTTGAGGCATGTATTGTTAATTCATTCCTTTATGTTTCTGAGTAGTATTTCAAGGTATGAACATAGTATAATTATCTATCCATTCACCTCTACGTAGATACTTCAGGGTTTCCAGTTTTAGTTCCTACAAATAAAGTACTATGGACCCTTACATCTTCCTGAACATGCTCCCAGACTTGTGTGCCCTTGTGTATGAGTTCTGCTCAGCCGACATCCCTGGAGAGTCCTGTCCAAAGTCATTTTTTCCACAAACCCTTATTTCTCCTCCTTCTTTGACTAATTATAACACATCTTTCCTCTCTTCCTGTCCACTGCATGTCGTTGATGTGACGTCATCTGTTTGCTGCCCCGAATAATAGTTTAATATGTTTTCGCACTGGAGGATCCTTCATCTGTCTTATTTACTTTTATGATGCCCGCTGCTTGTCCCCTTGCTCTGGGTCACAGTGTGTGTGGACACAGGAGTGAGTTCCAAGCCTTACTCAACATTTTAGGGTACAGAGCCCCAAAGGCTGCAACTCAGCAGGTCCCCATGATAGCTGGATCACTGCTGGTTTTGCTGGGTCCTGTGACATTCATGGCTGGCTGGCTAACCACTGATAGGGATCATTTCCTGTGACTCAGGACTGGCCATATAGGTAGGTTTAATCCAAAATAGACTGTAGTACTCAGAAAGCTATGCTCTGTGGTTTGAATTGTTTACTTGGAACAACTCTGTCTGAGAGCCAATAAGCCTAGTTGGTTTTTTTTTGTTGGGTTTTGTGTGTGTGTGTGTGTGTGTGTGTGATGAGGGAAGAGGAATATCTTTTAATTCTGCCTTGGCAAGGGCTCAAGAGCAGGAGGCTGATTGTGCCTCCTCTCTGCAATGTCCACTGGGAAGGTCCATCTGCAGGAGTCTTTCCAAGGCCACCTCAGAGCAGGGGAGCATAAGTGTAGCCTGGCCTGTCTGCATGCTTTCTTGGCCATGGTGGATTGGATCCTCCCAGACACGAGCCAAAATAACTTGGTGCTGAGTGTGGCGTCATTGCTGTAATAAACCTGACCATGTGTTCATAGACCTTTGGATCTGGTTTGTAGGAATAACAGGAAAGAGTTAGGAGCCGAAGACTAGAAGCCCCAGATGGCTCTAAGCAGAGCTTAATGGTTGTTTCTGTTGGGGGTGTGGAAGTGCACAATGCTGACAGACATGTGGACAGTACAGTGAGGGGGATAAAAGTTCTGCTAGGAATTGGGCTAGAGGCCATTTATTTTCCTTCTGACTAGGAATCTGGCTGTGTTCTGCCTATATGCCCTGAAACTGTGAGTGAGGCTGAATTCAAACGCAATGAACGGAAATTTCAAGACAGCATAACATTGATGCTGCGGTATGGTTATCACTCACTGCTTTTATCCGGAGTTACAGTGAACAGAGAGTGGAGCAGAAAGATGTGAAAGATAGATGTACCATTTGGCAGGGAAAGGAATGTAAGCAAAATTGAAATTGTAGACAAAGTAAGTGAGGACAAGGTGGTGTTAACTGTTAAAGAAACCAGTGTGATTAAAGGGAAAACTTGCACTCTACATTGGACAATAAGGGAGTTGCCTTGAGTGCCAGCCCCTACTCATGCGTGGAAAGCTGCAGGCTATAGCAAGGCAAGCTTATTACTTTGACTTAAGAGCAGAGTACAGAACAGTGAGTAACCACAGTGGCACTCTGCTGCAGTGCAGAAATGTTTTCCTAAGCCAGCCACATAGGCAGTCCCAGGCCACTGCAACGGTGCTTAAAGGGGAGCAGGCTACATTCTGAGTTGACAGCAGAACTTGGTGCCATCTTCCATGTAGGGTTGACTTGTGAATCTATATGACTTATCTCCTTGTTGCTGGGACAAAATGCCTGACAGAAATCAATTTCAGGGAAGAAGGGTTTATTTCCACTTACAGTTTCAGGTTACAGTCCATCATGGTGAGGGAAGGCATGGCAGCAGGAGCTTGAAGCAGGGCTGGTCACATTCAGGGCACAGTGAGGAAGCAGAGATCTGTGAATGCCTGTGCTCAACTAGCTCCGTCCTTTTGTGTAGTCCAGGACCTCAGAATGGTGCTAACCTTCAAAGGTGATTCTTGGCCCTGTCGAGTTGACAGTCAATACCATATAAGTCACATATAAGTCAAGAGTTGCAGGGTCATGGAGGCTTGCACCAGGTTTCAGGAAGCTGCTGAGATCAGGCAATGCACAGCAGGGTCAGATTTCCTGCAAAGAGGCTCTGAGAGGTGATTGCATGAGGCCATGAAAATGAAGCACAAGTTGCAGTAGAAACACAAGGATGCTGGAGACGCTAGACCATGGCATATCTGATGAGGAAAGCTGGCCCAAGAAAGAGGTCACGTGTGCTATAGGCAGCAGTGCTATAGGTACTAACTACCCTGGTCTGTTGAACCCAGATCATGACATCACAGGCTCCAGATACTGGGCATGGTGCTTGAGGGTTTCAGGATTTTCACACTTGCTTCAGTGTGCTCTTCTCTTGCTATGCTCTCATTCCTTCTCTTTGGAATGAGATTGCATACCCTGTACCACTGTACAATGGAAGTATGTGACTTGCGTATTTATTTTACAAGGGCTCACCGTGAAGATATTGCCTTGAGTCTCAGAAGAGAGAGAGTCTGTTCTTTGATATTTTGAACAATGTTAGAGTTAGATTTGGGGGACTTTTAGAGATGAACTAAGTGTATTTTATGAAATGGCTATGAAACTAGGGGGACAGAAGTGGAATGTTATGATTTGAGTGTGAAATGTCCTTCACAAAGTCATGTGTTCTGAGCTGCTGGTACTATTTTGGTAGGTTGTGGAACCTTTTGAAGGTGGCACCTAGATAGAGGAAGTAGGTTGTTTGGGGGTGGACACTGAGGGACATAGCCCAGCTCCACTTCCAGTCCAAGTTCCCTCAGCTTCCTGATTTGAGGTGTGAGAAGTCCCCATCACATACTCTCACTCCCATGACTTCTCACAATGGACTTTGCCCTCCCAAACTTTGAACCAAAAGAAACCCTTTAGTTGCTTCTGTCACATATTTTGTCACAGCAATGAGAAAAGTAACTGACACAAAAAAGTGAAAGAGATACATTACAATAAAGGCTAAATCTGTAGGATAGAGTTAAATCTGTAATGGTTGGTAAGTAACATTAAAAGTAGCAGTGCATGTGCTTCGATGTTAAAAAAGCAGAAATGATGATTAAAAGGGTAAAAAGTAATTTAAATATGGATTTAATTTAATTTAATGATTTGAGAGATAGAGAAAGAGGCAGAGAGAAACAGACAGAGAGAGAATGGGCAGGCCAGGGCCTCTAGCCACTGCAAATGAACTCCAAGTGCATGAAGCACCTTTTGTATCTGGCTTTATGTGGGTACTGAGGAATCGAACCTGGGTTCTTTGGCTATGTAGGCAAGCGCCTTAACTGCCAAGCTATTGCCCTGACCCCTGTAAAAAATAATTTAAGAAGAAAATTAAAATGGTATGGCTGCAGGTAAAAGAGCTTGAGAACAGAGTGCCATAAACACTGGAAAGCAACAAGGAGGGGCCTGGTTAGGGCATTCTTGGGGCCTAGCTTCCCAAGAGCCAGCTCTATCGAACTAGCCGTGACAGCCAAGGAAAAGGCTGGCAGAAATCTGACCAGCTCTTTCCCATCACCAGTGGCTTTTTAACGCCACAAAAGAATACAGCAGAGTTCTGGTTGGGGGACTGGAATTAGGAGTCAAGATCTTATGTAGGGGTTTGGGTCTATGCTGCACATACATGACAGAGCTTCACATAGGCCGATGCCATCTTCAGAGGAACAGCCCCAGACAGAACTGGTAACTGAAATGCAGCATAACCATATGATAACATATCACTTACCTGCAGTAAAAGTTATGGAAGACTAATTAGTGACACAGGAAAACATTCTCTTCTGGCACATCTGTACATCCATGTGCATATACTATAAGCATATCCACACTCACACACAAAATACCACCATGCAAATAATTGGCTCTAAAAAGATAACTTCCTTATCTTTGTTAAAAGACAGTCTACAGCACTCGGGAGGCAGAGGTAGGAGGATCACCATGAGTTCGAGGCCACCCTGCGAATACAGAGTGAATTCCAGGTCAGCCTGAACTTCAAGCCTAGGACCGCGGAGGCTTGATGACACAGGAAGATCATGAGTTCAAGAGAGATGTTGACCTCCCCCCACAAATAGCTCTAAAGGTGTTGAGAATGTCTTGTGCTAAACAGTGTGCATTTCCAGTATGTAAAAAACTAAAATTCAGCCGGGCGTGGTGGCACACGCCTTTTATCCCAGCACTCAGGATGCAGAGGTAGGAAGATTGCCGTGAATTGGAGGTCACCCTGAGATTACATAGTGAATTCCAGGTAGGCCTTGGCTAGAGTGAGACCCTACCTCGAAAAAAAAAAAAAGAAAAAAATTATTATTCAATGCCAGGTGCAGTGTCTCATGCCTGTATTCGTAGTACGCAGGAGTCTGAAGCAGAATTATCATGAGTGTGATGCAGTCTGTTCTGTGCAGACATTGTTCCAGGCCAGCCAGGGATGAGGACTGAGACTCTGTCTCAACATGCCCCAATTAATACCTAATAATATTAGAGAGTTAATAGACAGTCAGTGAGCATTTACAATACAATTTAATATTCCTTCAGTGTGTAGTATGTGCTAAGCAGTTGATGTTCATAATCACATTAGGCTGCAAGAGGTTAAATAGTATGCCATCGTACAGATGTGGGGTTGGTAGCTAACCTCAGGCAGTTTGACCCTAGGGTCATGGTTCATTGTCTCTGCATTATGCTGCCTTCAATGATTCCTGTGTCAATTTGTCTTTTTGTTTGTCTGTTTGTTTTCGAGGTAGAGTCTTGCTCTAGTCCAGGCTGACCTGAAAGTCACTATGTAGTCTCAGGCTGGCCTCGAACTCACAGCAATCCTTCTACCTCTGCCCCTAAGTGCTGGGATTAAAGGCGTGTGCCACCACACCTGGCTCCGTCTTTTTACATAAAGTGTAGTTCAAGTTGCCATCCATCACAATGTGTCTAACCCGGTTGAGAAGAGGTGAGGAATGGTCTGAGTACCAGATCTGAGCTGTGTGTGAGAGACTGATAGTCTCACAAATAGTTTGTATACCCTATTTATATAGAAAGTACACCCATCGGGAATAAGCGCTTAAAGCCTTTTACTGAATGGCATACGTGATGAAGTGTGAGGGCCACTAGGGCAGATACTGTGACGTCTACAGGGGCTTTGAGGGAAGAGAGAACCTCAGCGGAGGATTTGGTTGAGTTTGGAAGAGTGGATCAGATGTAGGTGAGTAGAAAGGCCCGGGAAGGGCATGGAAAGATAATCCAAGGAAGAGAGGAGACTCAGTTCCAGGCCTGACACCCCCAAATTCAGACTTAAGGTCTTGTAACTGAAGAATAGAGCAATAGCAAGAGGCTGGTTTGCCCCACCCTTGAACTCCTGGGAGAGTCCAGTAGAGCTGTCTTTCATTGGTGGGGAATGATTGGGAGGGCGAATTATATGAGTTTGTCTCAGCAGTATGTTCTTCCTAAAACTCTGTATGAGTGCTATTGGCTAATCAATAAATAAGTGATAATTCAATGACTGGAAAGGATGAATTTCTTCCAGTCGAATAATTTATTTACTAAATAGAACTGGTTAAGTGTGTGTGTGTTGGAGATTATGTAATCTGGTGGTAGAGTGTTGACCTGGCATTACAAGTCCCTTCATTTGACCCTCATCAGTGCAAAAGAAACCCTCCAAATATGCATGAGTGATTCTGTTGGACTTCAAGTGTTTGTTATATGTTAAAAGCAAATGCTTTCTTTATTTCATTGCTAAATTTTATAAAAGCTTCCTAGTTTACAAAGTAGCTGAGTTTTTCTTTTATTGGTGTTGGTTTTGATGAATGTTAACTGATAAATTGTCCACCCAGTGGATAACTGCAGTCTTGTGTGCTGTCCTTTCTGTCTCTAGGACTCACGCTAGTGCTCCAGGGCACAAGCAGTATGGCATAAATACCTTTCCTTCATCTATGTGAGGCAGGTCTTTCATGCCAGAGGAACTATTTCAAGAGGATGACTCATGTCACATTTTGGCTTCATTACAGTTTTAAGTTGTAAGTGGTGCTGGCTTGATGGAGGTGAAAACATAAATTTTTATCTTTGTGTGCATATACAAATACCTATACTTTCTATGTTTGAGTGATGGTCTATGCTGTAGACAAAGTCAAATGTCCAATTTTCTTTATGAAAAGCACGTTTCTGGAAGAGTGCCAGTTACTTGAAGCTGTGCTTTCATTCTCCACTTCCAGATACAGGTGGGGAAGTGGAAGAACTTAAGGTCATGTTGTTATAGTTGATGCCTGTAAAACAAACGCTGTCTTTCTCTTCTGTAATGGTGTACCAAGTGAGGACAGGTGTTAAATTACTGTCCCATTGTCTGTGGTTATAAGTAAGTGAAGACAGATTATTTATGGTTTATTTAGGTGTGGGTGATAAAGTAGGGTGAAGCCATTCTGATTATTCTATTTTACTTTCTGGCAAAGATAGCACAATTCAGTGGTTAAAAATGCATGACAATAGAAATGAGAAGTACTTTACACTGAGATTGTTCTCATGCAGTGCACACAGCAGTGCATTAAAAGTGTTTATGGATTTGTCTTTGAAGAACAGAGTTGGAGTGGGAAAGAAAAAAATCAGATTGGTAATGTGGCTAGATTGTTCTATGATTCTTAAAAAAATATTTTATTTATTTATTTGTAAGGGAAGAGAGAGAGAAAAAAGAGAGAGAAAGAGGGAGAGAAAGAGAGAATGGTTGCACCAGGGCCTCCTGAACTCCACATGCATGCACCACTTTGTGCATCTGGCTTTACATAGGTACTGTGGAATCAAACTTGGCTCATTAGGCTTTACAGGCAAATGCCTGAATCACTGAGCCATCTCTCCAGCCTATTTTCTATGATTTTTAATGAATATCCTATCTCAAATTTTCAAGATTGGCATTTTAGAATTTTAAGTTCCAGAAGTGAACATAGGAATATAAAAAATAAAGCAGAGACAGGCATAGTGGCATGTGCCTATAATCCTGTAACTTGTCTGCCTCCACAAATATCCAACAGAAAAAGTAAATGTTAATGACTGTTTATTTTATGCTATAAATCCATTCTGATGGCAAAAGGATTTTGAATCAAATGACATCCTTTCTGATCTGCTTAGAGTGATACATCCTATCCTCACCTAATTGCTTGGGTACATTTTTTTTTTTTTTTGAGAGAGAGACACACAGAGGGAGACAAAGAGGAAGATGCAGAGAGAGAGAGAATGGGTTTGCCAGCAGCCTCTCAGCTGCTGTGAACGTACTCCAGATGCGTGCATCCCCCTTGTGGCCAAGTGCAGCATTGCACCCTTGCATCACTTTATGTCTGGCTTAACATGGGACCTAGAGATCAAACATGCATTCTTAGGCTTGGCAGGCAGGCACCTTAACTGCTAAGCCATCTCTCCAGCCCTTGGGTACCTATTTTTAAAA
Organism: Orientallactaga sibirica; assembly: GCA_036365145.1. Lineage (NCBI taxonomy): Eukaryota > Metazoa > Chordata > Mammalia > Rodentia > Dipodidae > Orientallactaga > Orientallactaga sibirica. The sequence continues at coordinate 25,915,147 of JAEOAD010000003.1, forward strand.
AATTATTTTCTGGTCTCTCTGTGGTTGGTGCTTTCCATTTGACCTTCTGAGCTATGCCACTTGGGGAGATGTATTCTTTTTTAGGATTCCTCAATTAGCCATAAACCAGATGCATTGCAGGATCTTACTTGATTCTAGAGTGCTGGCTTGAAATCACATGCGAGCAGTGGTGGCTAGTGCCTGAACTAACTGAATCGCCAGACTAACTGAATCCAGCTGTAAGGCCAACTCTGCCCTGAGTTTCTCATCTTGCTAGAATCCTCAATACTTAACAAATGACACCCACTCCCCCTCCCTTTTTGGATATTATTTTCCTATTTTTAAACAATACATCTATTAAAAGTCACCTACCACAGTTCAGGGAATTTTGTGGAAGAGGGGATGGACGGAAAGATTGTAAGAGCCACAGGTTGAGACATCATGCCCAGAGGCATTCCCTCCCCCCGCAAAGTAACTGACTGCTGCTCCCACAAGACATAATCCTCAACCCCGTGGGGAAAACCTCCACTGAGGAGGGTCCCCAGCGGAATGGCGGCAGAGATGAGAAAAAAGAGGGTTGCAACGTGATGTATCCATACGAAATATGTTGTCAATAATTTTAATAATAAAAAAGAAAAATATATTTATTTGCAAGGAGAGAGAGAGAGAGAGAACGCAGAAAGACAGTGTGTGTGTGTGTGTGTGTGTGTGTGTGTGTGAGAGAGAGAGAGAGAGAGAGAGAGAGAGAGAGAGAGAGAAGGAGAGAGGGAGAGAATGGGCACACCAGAGCCTTTTTCCACTGCAAATGAACTCCAGACACATGTGCCACTTTGTGCATCTGGCTTTATGTGGGTCCTGGGGAATCAAACCTAGGCTGTTAGGCTTTGCAAGCAAGAGCCTCAACAACTGAGTCATCTCTCCAACCCTTTTCCCTGCTTTTTAAAAATAACTTTCTCTTGGTTATTCATTGATTAATTACTTTCAGAAAATTGAATTTATTGGTTCTAGTGTGTGGCCTGAATGTAAGTGTTTCCATTTCAACCAAAACAAAAGCAACTGAAAAGCTGTCCAGGGAATTTTGATGCTGTAAGGGGACAACAAGTAGAAGGGAAAGGCAAGGCTTGAAACTCAAATGTCAACACGGACATTTTGGAAGACATTAACTGAATTGAACAGTGCTGTGTCTTTGGTATGATAAGAAGATCGGAGAACTGTTAACTCCTGCGTGGAAGGTTGTTGTAGTTCACATTTCCCTTCTGTCTTTCTTCTCAGCCATCATGTACGTCATGGGCGCACTGGGCCCTGCTGTGGGATATTTATTAGGAGGACTTCTAATTGGCTTTTATGTTGATCCCAGAAATCCCATCCACCTTGACCAGAGTGACCCTCGTTTCATTGGAAACTGGTAAGCCTGCTTCTACATTTTGCATTTCACTTCCTCCTGATGAGTCAGTCAGTACCCTTGTATTAAAAGTTCCCTTGAATCCCAGCACCAAGGAGACAGAGATAGGAGGATCATTGTGAGTTTGAGGCCAGCCTAAGACTACATAGTGAATTTCGAGGTCAGCCTGGGCTAGAGCAAGACCCTACCTCAAAATCAATCAATCATCAATCAATCAATCAATCAATCAATCAATCAATCAATCAGAGCTGTGAGTGACTTGCTTTGAAGGCAGAGGGGCTGAGGACTGCATGTGGTGGGCTCTGGAATTCAGAAAGGGTAAGGACATGGGTGTTTCCCTAGGCAGGGCTTCCAAAAGGAATGCAGCTCTGCCAACTCGTTGTAGTAGATGCTGACTCCCAGAGTATGAGATAAGCCACTTGTGTTGTCTTGAGCCACAAGGTGTAGTAACTTGTGTAGCAGCAGGAGGAAACAAGGACGGCACCACACATCTTGATCCACATTCCCCAGGGCTGGCTGCTGCCTGTATAGCAGAGTGCAGGAAGAGGCTGCCCGTGTCCCCGAGAGACTTTCCTGTTTACTTCAATTGGATCTTTCATTATCGTTTCTGTGCCTGTAAAAAAATACTTCCTCTCCACTTCCTTACTCCTTTTGTGTTTCTACTTTGCAACCTTCCTCTATGGCTTTGAATTCCAGCCTTACTTTTCCGTGGTCACACTCTTAGCAAGTCTTTGGGAATATTCTGTTCCCCCACACGCGCTGTAGATTTCTGTTTGCTAGATTTTAACTGTCCTGTCACGTTTGTAATTCTTTCAGGAAGAGAATATCAACTTTCGATATTATTGTTTATCTGAATAGCTAGGGTTATGTTTCAGTTCTTCACAGTCCTCAACTTGAACATAATGTTATTTCTTCATGATTGCAAAGGCACTAACTAAAAATATTAGTGTCCTGAGTTCATTTTACATATACATCAATAAGAAACTCTCTCATTTTACGACTAAGAGAAAGTTTCAGCATTTGAAATTACACATCAGGCTGGAGAAATGGCCAATGGTTGAGGTGCTTGCCTGCAATGACAAGTGACCCAGGTTCGCTTCCTCAGTGCCTGCGTAAAGCCAAATGCACTAAGTGGCACAGGCATCTGGAGTTTATTTGTAGCTACTGAAGGTCCTGGCATGCCCATTCTCTCTCTCACTCTGCTTATACATAAATAAATAAAATTAAAATATAGAAATTACGCATATCAAATATGAGAAGGCAAAACCACAGCTCTCACTTCGAAGAGAATAAGACATAGTTTAATCTGGAGGCAAATATGAATGGCCATGGTCCAGGAACACAGATTTAGGTCACCCCAAATTTCATGTTCCAAAGAGTTAACAACTTCATGAATGTTTTATAGTAACAGAACAAAGAAAATTAAACCAAAACACTTTTCAAATATCCTGTTGGGTATGTCAAGTCGATGGATACAGCAAAGTGAGGAAACACCTGCCACAGGCTTCGGACACCATCTGATAATGTTCTTAGCTTCTGTGTTCACAGAAGTGAGAGAACTTACATTCCAAAGAGTTTACCTGGTACTCACAGGATGTTAGGTCACACACAGAGGTGGCTGATAAATGCCCACTTATGGGACCTAAGAAAGCCCAGGATAAGCTGGCTGTGGACCTACACTTTTCCATTCTCACCACAATCACTATAGTCTTAATCCACCAGTCAGCCTTGAGGATACAGCTTCTACCAGGAACTTCAGTCCACAACTAACGGGTTTCTAAAGAGTTACTTAGAGTACTTTGTTCTCTGTGTTTTATTATTTATTAATTTTGGTTTTTCGAGGTAGGGTCTCGCTCTAGCCCAGGCTGACCTGGAATGCACTCTGTAGTCTCAGGGTGGCCTCAAACTCACAATGATCCTCCCACTTCTTTTGCCTGAGTGCTGGGACTAAAGGCGTGCACCACCACACCTGGCCTCTGTGCTTTACTGTATGACGATAACCTCATAATTCTGAGGTTGGTGGGAATAATGTTTAACTCTAATTTCTAAGCGCTCAGCAAATATTAATTAAGTTATACCACATTTATTGTTTTCATGGCAATGCATATTGAAAGTGAAAGTATTATGATATGTATAAACTTGGCCTGGTAGAATTTTCAAATCATAAGAAGAGTTCCCTTGTCAGTGATAGGGGAATCACACAGGGATTTTAAGTTCTTAAATGATACTGAAGTTTTATTTATTTATTTTTTAAACTTTTTTGAGTTATTTATTTTATTTATTTGAGAGAGAAGCAGAGAGAGAGAGAAAGAATGGGCATGCCAGGGCCTTCAGCTGCTGCAGATGAACTCCAGAAGCATGCGCCACCTTGTGTATCTGGCTTACATGGGTTCTGGGGAATTGAACCTGGGTCCTTTGGCTTTTCAGGCTAACATCTTAACCTCTAAGTCATCCCTCTAGCCCTTATTTTTCTTTTTTAGGCAAGCCCAACAGTGTCTTTTTTTTATGCAAGAGAGAGAAAGAGACAGAGAGACAGAGAGAATTGGCATGCCAGGGCCTCCAGCCAAACAGTCAAACTCCAGACATGTATGCCCCCCTTGTGCGCATGTGCGACCTTGTGCACTTGTATCACATTGTGCGCCTGGCTTACGTAAGACCTGGAGTGTTGAACATGAGTCCTTAGGCTTTGCAGGCAAGTGCCTTAACCACTAAGTCATCTCTCCAGCCAGCTAGTGAAGTTTTTTAGCTATTTTCTTTGCAGTTCTGAAGTTAGTCAGAGTTGTTTTTTCCCCGTTGTCAGAAAACTATACTGTTAAAATCTATTTCTGAATATTCAGTGTCTACTGTGTATCCTACTTAAAAGTCTTGAAATGAGTGTGGCAATAAGGGAGCACAGATGAGGAATGGCAACTAGATGATAGGAAGGCCAGAAGGAGCTTTCGTCTGGAGAGTGCCTTCTGCTGTCATTTAAAAGTGTTTGACTAGGCAGGCATTAATTCACCTGGTAACAAAGTGGAGTGATTTGTAGCACAGACTCTAAAGCTATAGTGCCCTAGTGTGTACATAATAACTATGTAGTCTCAGGGAAATTTTTGCAATTTTTTTTTTTTTTTTTTTTTTTTGGTTTTTCAAGGTAGGGTCTCACTCTGGTCCAGGCTGACCTGGAATTAACAACGTAGTCTCAGGGTGGCCTCGAACTCTCGGCGATCCTCCTACCTCTGCCTCCCGAGTGCTGGGATTAAAGGCGTGCGCCACCATGCCGGGCTGCAATGACTTTTTTTTTTTTTTTTCTGAGGTAGGGTCTCACTCTGGTCCAGGCTGACCTGGAATTCACTATGTAGTCTCAGGGTGGCCTCGAACTCACGGCGATCCTCCTACCTCTGCCTCCCAAGTGCTGGGATTAAAGGCGTGCGCCACCACGCCCGGCTCTGCAATGACTTTTGATTCTTAATCCATGGAAGAAGATAGAGTACTGTTGCAGTCAGGTTCACATTGCTGGCAGAAATCATCAGACCAAGAGCAGCTTATGGGAAAAAGGTTTATTTTAGCTTACAGACTTAAGGAGGAAGCTCCATGATGTTAGGGGAAAATGACAGCATGAGCAGAGGGTGGACATGTCCTCTTGGCCAACATCAGATGGACAACAGTGACAGAAGAGTGTGCCAAACACTGGCAAGGGGAAATTGGCTATAATACCCATAAACCCACCCCCAACAGTACACTGCCTCCAGGTGTTAATTCCTAAGTCTCCATCAGCTGGGAACCTAGCATTCTGAACACCTAAATTTATGGGGGACACCTGGGCAAACCACCACAAGTACCTATGATATAACATGATTGGAAGCAATGAATGAGTTTATGTATGGAGAGCTCTAAACTGGTCTTGCTACCCAGCAGGCACTGGTACTTCACTGTCTTCACTTTGCCTTTGTACTGGGAGCTGAACCTAGGGCTTTATACATGTGAGGCAAGCACTCTATTGCTGACCACACACCCAGCCCTCCTTTAATGATTTATTTTCAGACTGGGTCTTGCTAAGTTTCCCAGGCTGTTTTTTTTTTTTAAAGGCTATGCCTCAGTAATCCACTTTATTTTTATTTTTTTAATTTTATTTTTAATTTATTTTTTTTGAGAGAGAGAGATACAGAAATAGAGAGGGAGAGAGAGAGAGAGAGGAGAGAGAGAGAGAGAATGGGTGCGCCAGGGCCTCCAGCCACTGCAAACAAACTCCAGTTGCATGCACCCCCTTTGCATCTGGCTTACGTGGGTCCTGGAGAATCGAGCCTCGAACCAGGGTCCTTAGGCTTCATAGGCAAGCGTTTAACTGCTAAGCCATCTCTCCAGCCCCCCAGGCTGGTTTTGAACTTACTCTGTAGCCTAGACTGGCATTAAACTTACAGTCCTCCTGCCTCAGTCTCCCAAGGAGCTGCAATTATGAGCCTGCACCACCTGGCCAGACATCTTCAGTGCTTTGAATTTAGTCAGTATTCATAGAATTTAATCCATCCATTCAGATGGCTCAACATATTAATATATCAATAATATTGCTATAAGTAGCAGACGTTATAAGTATAGAGCTATTTTAAAAAGAATTTGAGTTTTATTCAGTAGTCCTGTTGGTCACCTATTTTGAATAAAGATGTAGTCATATGATACAATGCCTAGTGCCAAGGAGAAGTTTGCACTAGACAGAGGCAAAAGAATGAAGGAAGGAATCCTGCTAGTATTTATTTGGTGCCTTCTATGTGTGAAGCATCACGTTAAGAGCTTTATAGATAATCTCATTTAGGCCTCATAACAACCATATGTCATCACTAATATGCCCATTTTGCAAGTGGGAACGTGGTGCTCAGGGAGCTAAATTACTTGCCCAAAGCCTCAGTGTGAGGGAGTGCTGGATTAACTACTCCAAGGTCCGAGCAATTTCTCATGAAAGGGATTGTATCAGCTATTATTGAGGTGTCTTTCCCCAGCATAAGCTGCATTCTCTCCACCCCAGCTTTTCTATGTTCTCTTCAGTGAAATTATTAGTGTCCATCATTAGCTCAATGTCATATGGGTGCCTATTGAAGAATGTGGGCTGGCTTGCCTTGCTGTGAAATGACCCCCAAGCTTTTATACTTTATATTTTATATTTATATATATTTATATATATTTTATATTTATATTTTATACTTTATATTTGCTGGTGAAATCTTGCCTTTCTTCTGAGCTATTAAGAATGCATGTTGAGGGCTGGAGAGATGACTTAGTGGTTAAAGCCCCTGCCTGCTAAGCCTAAGAATGACAGTTCCAATCTGCAGGTCCCACATTTAGCCAGATGCAAAGTGACGCAAGGGCGCAATGCTGCACTGGGCCACAGGGGGTCGCACTCATCTGGAGTTCATTCACAGCAGCTGAGAGGCTGCTGGTGCTCCCATTCTCTATCGGTTTTCCTCTCCCTCTCTCTCCCCCACCCCAAAAAAAGAATGCATCTTGAGCTGGGCTTGGTGGCACACACTTTTAGTCCCAGCACTTGGGTGGCAGAGGTCAGAGGATCACCATCAGTTTAAGACCAGCCTGAGACTACATAGTGACTTCCAGGTCAGCATGGGCTAGAGTGAGACCTGCCTCACAAAACTAAAAAAAAAAAAAAAAAAATCTTATGTTTTCATGACATTTTATATCACTGGCTGGGGGCAGGATAGGCATTGAGGTTGAGTGCATATCTACATGAAAACAAACCTGATCCAACAATTGAAATGAGTTGCCATGAATTAACTGCTGACTTGGGAACATTTTATTAGGTTTGTCATGGGCTTATTTAAGTTTGAGGACTCACAAATACACTTATTCCCTCCTCTTCACATGAGAAAGTTAATTAGGAAAAGTAAAATCATTTACCCAAGATCTCATAGTTAGTAAGTGGCAAAGACAGAGTACAAACCTGAGTGTATCTGAGGGCACAGTGCTTGCACCCGCCTGTCTTCTCATGGAAAGAGGATGAATGGAGACTTAGGAAAGTCTACTTCCAGAAGGGTAAATGGGGCATGGGGTGGGCACTGATTGGCTTGAAGGCCTGTGAGCAGCCAAGTTCTGAAGGAGCCAGGGACTATCATAGTTATGTTCCCAAGATGGCTAACCCCTTCCCTCCTTTTTTTTTTTTTTTTTTTTTTTTTTTTTTTTTTTTTTTTTCAAGGTAGGGTCTCACTCTGGCCCAGGCTGACCTGGAATTAACTATGTAGTCTCAGGGTGGCCTTGAACTCATGGTGATCCTCCTACCTCTGCCTCCCGAGTGCTGGGATTAAAGGCGTGTGCCACCACACCTGGCTCTTCCCTCCTTTTAAGTTTATCTCTTTTAATTATTCAGCAATTTCAGCAATATTATTATTTCATCAATTCAGTGATTTTTTTATTATCTAACCCATGCCAGGCACTAGATTGGTGATAATATTCTGATTGAGGTTGCCAGAAGTCTGCCCTGAGCAATCATCACAAAACAAACCCTTTTCTGATACCTTAAAATTTTTATTTGATATGTTTGTATCTTTGAAAATAGCAAGCTGGGTTATTAATGACTAGATTCATTCATCTAACCTGTTACTTTTTGTTTGCTGACAACATGACTTTAGTAGAAAAATTTCATCCACTTTGCATTTGGTTTTATTCTCATTGGGTTGAATGTGTCATTAATGCTTAGAATGCTGATGGGAACCCATGGACACAGAGGCCAGAGTATAAGCATTTATTGAGGAATTTGGAGACTTGAAGGGCAAAGGTTAGCATCGAGGTCCTACTTGGAAGTGGATAGATCAAGTACCTCTGCTTGCTATGAAAGGCTGAAGGGGACAGAAATTGTCCCATAGGAATTGCGTAGGCATGAAGTCTCAGATGTTCCCACATGGCTGTATTTCATTTCTACTCTCTGCAGTTGATGCAAGTTCTTTGGAACATGGCCACTTTAGATGAGTTGAAAGACAGAATCTCAAGTCTGCATAGCTCAAGTCCTCCATCCAGGAAGCGCCTGACACATTAGGTTTCCCTCTGAACATTGTCTATAACATCTGGTCCAATATTTAACAATGCGTTCTTGCATTTCATAGGGATGGTTTAATATCATGGCTTACAACTAGCTTGTAAGTTCTTGAAGACAAAGATCAAGTCTAGAAGTCCTGGGGTTCACCATACTTGTTAATATTGGGAGGATTGGCTAAGTGGGGGTGGGGGAGTCAATACATTCTTAAGTGTTTGACAAATATTTAAATACCATTAGCAACTGAAAATACATCTGACATAATGTTGAGGTTATAGTTCAGTGGTAGAGCACATGCTTAGCATGCACAAGGCCCTGGGACAAATTACATTTGATGTGAGTGATTAATGCTTCTGCTTGAAGGAAAGAAATGGCCTATGTTTCTCCATAAAGCAAGCTATATATTTATTATGATTTTTCTATTACATTTATTATAGCTGGGTATAGTGGCACTTGGGTGGTAGAGGCAGGGCGATCAGGAGTTAGTTCAAGGTCAACCTCAATGACATACTAAATTTGAGAACAGCTTGAGAACAGACCCAGTCTCAAAACACCAAATAAAACAAATTCTAAAATTATAATTTTAAATTTATCATTATAATACATATTTTATATTTTACATATAATATATATTTAATACATAAAATATATGTGACAAAATGTACTTTATAGCAAAACTAATAATGTTAGTAGAACTAATACATAGCTACTCAAAAATTACTTGAATGAAATTCTAATCAGACTACTGATTATAATATCATTATTACAATGAATCATGATAAGATAATATAACAATTTCAATATAATTGTATATATTGTATATTCATTGAGTAGATTACTCATTTGCACTACAGAAAGGTAAGATACTTTATTTTCTCAGTTTTGTCTAATTTTACTGCTTTATAATTGGAGGTAAAACAATTTCCATGAAGAATGATTATCACAGCTGATTTGTTCTCACTCACCAAACCAAAGCCATAAATGCCACTGACATTTCCCAATTTTTTAGGTGGAGTGGATTCCTCCTTTGTGCCATTGCAATGTTTCTTGTGATATTCCCAATGTTTACTTTTCCAAAAAAGCTTCCACCCCGACACAAGAAAAAGAAAAAGAAAAAGTTTTCTGCGGATGTTGCTAGCGATGATGAAGTCATGAAGGAGAAATCAAACATGAGTGAACCAATGGACAAAAAAATGTCTTCAATGGGATTTGGAAAGAATGTCAGAGGTAAAGTATGTCTCCTCAATAAATACATGCATGGTACTTGCAGTCAGTGCTCATCAAAGGGTGGGACCCGGGGGTGTGGTTCAGTGTGGAGTGCAGTGTTCAGCTTGTGTGAGACCCTGGCTTTCACTCTCAGCACTGCCCATAAGAAAAAAAGTATGGTCCTATGCCAGTGTTGTTCACAACTGACTGCTGTTGGCCTGTGGCCACATAAGTACTGAAGAGATGAAGTACTGCAAATTCTTTTTAGAAATCTGAGAGGATGGGGCTGGCAAGATGGCTCAACTATTAACGTTGCTTAAACTATTAAAGTTTGCTTGCAAAGTCTGCCTGCCTGCCTGAATTCAATTCCCCACACCCTTGTAAAGCCAGATGCACAAAGTAGTGTATGCATCTGGAGTTTCTTTGCAGTGGCAAAGAAACTTGTAAGTAAATCATATATCTATCTATCTATCTATCTATCTATCTATCTATCTATCTATCTATCTATATCTATCTATCTATATCTATCTATCTATCTATCTATCTATCTATCTATCTATCTATCTATGTATATATATGAAGTTGAGAGGATGGACTATTGTGGGGAGGAGCACAATGAGTGGGGAGGCTCAGTGGGGAAGGCAGAAGAAGAAAGTACAAAGACACCTATGTATGAAAATGTCATAATAAAACCCAGTACTTTGTATGCTAACTGAAAAACACGAGGGGGTAATTTTATGTCTGTTGAAGTGAATAATAATAAAATGACAATAAGCCTTATATTTTATATGTCTTAAAATGAATTTTCTAATAAAGTACCATGAATGTATTTTGCAAATGTACTAGTAGATTACAGACTGTAAATAATAAAAGATTTGGTCCTTCCCCATACAGCTGGGAAGCATTGATTGGGAACATGAAGATACAGATGTTTAGATGGATCACTAACTGGAGGTGTCTGCTTTGAACACACTGCACTGTGTGATGAATGGGTTGTTTCAGGGGTATGGTGGCTTCGATATTGTGGTGTGATCCTTACATGAGGATAAAGTCTACTGGTAGATAGCTATCTCATCCACAGTGACTTTGTCAATTGCTCATGGGTCACTCTCTATGGAGAAGGATATATGTGAAGGACTGGTCTACTTTTCCCTTTTTAGTTCCCTTAAGGATAATGAGCTTGTTAAAGTTGGAGCAGGCAATCTCAAAATCTAAATCCTTTGACAGTGATTTAGATTAGCTCAGCAGGCAGGGTTTGCTCAGCATTCAATCTATCTCTGAGATGGTAAGGAGTCCTCTTCATTTAAGAAGCCCATTACTGGGCTGGAGAGATGGCTTAGTGGTTAAGGTGTTTGCCTGCGAAGCCTAAGGACCCATGTTTGACTCTCCACGTAAGCCAGACACACAAAATGATGCGAGCATGCAAGGTTGCACATGTGTACAAGGTGGCACATGCATCTGGAGTTCAATTGGAGTGGCTGGAGGCCCTGGCGTGTCAATTCTCTCTCTTTCCCTCTTGTTCCTATTCTTACTCTTGCTCTCTCACATTTAAAAAAAGGCCAGTCTATTAGGTTTGCCAAAAAAAAAAAAAAAAAAAAAAAGCCCATTACTATCAGCCTGATTTTCTGAATTCTCTAAGTTCATATTTGTATTTGTTATAGAGCACAAGGTTTAAATGCCTATGTTAGTATTGATTGATAAAATGGACCTGGGCATGTCATCTCATTTTTGACTATGTTCATGATAACAAGAAAAAACAGAATAAAATTGCTAATTTATCACAGACTTGTCCCTATAGTCAAATCTAATGGTTAGATTGGAATATTTTTTAGACACTTATTTGTTGAAAGCAAGTGAAGTGTCATATTTAGAAAATACTTCTTACCAGTTAAGTTTCAGATTTGATGTCCCTCCTTTTCATTATTTTGATGCAATGTGCACTTTTGGAACTGCCAAAATGACCTGATGATCTAGTAACATAAGAGATTCTCTGGATGCTAGTCCTGGACCAAGCTCTTCCCATATGGACCAGACAATCATTACTTTACATGAATGCCTTATGGACTATTATGATTACTATAATAAACACAATAGATTTGACAACTTCATTGAGAAAAAGTTGATATTAAAGAATGTTGCAGGGCTGGAGAGATGGCTCAGCAATTAAGGTGCCTGCCTGCCAAGCCTAAGAACACCCGTTAGATCTCCAGGTCCCAGGTCCCACATTTAGCCAGATGCAAAAGTGATGCAAGGGCGCAATTCCACACTTGCCCACAAGGGGCACTGGTGTCTGGAGTTCATTCACAGTGATTAAGAGGCCACTGGCGTGCCCACTCTCTCTCTCTCTCTCTCAAATAATAAAAAATAAATAAATAAAATAAAAAAAATAGACAATATTGCAAACAGGTTCACATTGCTGGCAGAAAACACCCAATCAAGAGCTGCTTATGGGAAATAAGGTTTATTTTGACTTACAGACTCGAGGGGAAGCTCTATGGTGTCAGGGGAAAATGATGGCATGAGCAGAGGGTGGACATCACCTCTTGCCCAACATCAGGTGGACAATAACAACAGGAGAGTGTGTCAAACACTGGCAAGGGGAAACTGGCTATTAATACCCATAAACCACCCCAACAATACACTGCCTCCAGGAGGCATTAATTCCCATATCTATAGCAGCTGGGAACCTAGCATTCAGAACACCTAAGTTTATGAGGGACACCTGAATCAAACCACCACAAAGAATTTATAACATACCAATATATTTAGAATGTTAACTTTTTGAGAGTATAAAGTAGACTTAAGGGAAGAGAGAAAGGCATAGGTTTACATTGTATACTTCATAGCTAAGAAATAGATGGTGACTTCAGTGAAAGAATATGAATAGGTTAGTTTTTAAAAATTAGGGGAGATGGGCTGGAGAGATGGCTTAGTGGTTAAGGCGCTTGCCTAGAAGCCTAAGGACCCATGTTCAACTCTCCAGATCCCACATTAGCCAGATACAGGTGCAGCAAGTGCAAGGTTGCACATACCCATCAGGTGGTGAAAGTGTCTGGAGTCTGATTACAGTGGCTTAAACCCTGGCCACCAATTCTCTCTCTTGCTCTCTCTAAAATAAAAAAACCAATTTTTAAATTCATTTTTTAAAAAAAAAATTAGGAGAGAAGAGTGATACCAAGTTTAGAGGAAGGGGAAGCTTCAATCAAAATAACTTTTCTAAAAAAATATATAACTTCTCTAAGACCCTCTCCCTAAAGTATTGAGCAGTCAGGGGAAACAGAGGTTCAACAGCCAGGGAAATTAAAGGAGAACTCCCCTGCTCCTGGGAACTATAGGGTTAACGACAGAAGACCCGGTGGCACAGACAGGCTGGAGTCACAGACAGGAGCCCCAAACTATAGATAAGTTTGAATTACAACAGTCACCTCAAGGACAACTGAGCAGCTCTTTGTTATACTTAAACAACCAGGAACAGTTCTAACTTCCTCTTTATGTTGCCTTGGAAACTTGTAGTCCTCCAATAATAGAAAAGACACAAGGTGATGTCAAACTGCGTGCCAAACAGCCTATAAAAGACACTGACTTACCATAATTCAGGGCTGAATTCATTGAGAGAGATTGGAGCTCACTTCAGCCCACTGGGTAAATAAATGAATTCTCTACCTCTCCAAGTGCTGCTTGGATTGCTCACTGATTTGAACTTAGATTTTCTGGAACACAAGTACCCAAGGTGCACACAGCTGCCGATGTTTCTCCATCCTTTAGGCTGCCCTTTCTTCTCATCCATTGTGGCTGCATTCTCTGCCAGAGTTTCCTGAACCTCTCAAATAAATGATTTGGTCTTGAATCTTGTCTCAGAGCTGTTTCTGTGGGATTCAGACATACAGTTCAAAACTGACAAAACTCCATTATAGAATTTAAGAGCCATCTTTGAAACTTTACATGCTATTTCATTACCTAGCTTCTTGTACTCCAAGGGATTGTTGCTCTCTGACTTCTACACTGGTTTGATAGGCCAGAATTTTTTTTTTTTTTTTAAGGAAATAGGAGGAAAATCTTTGAACATGATGAACTACTGCCTTGTGAAATCTGTTTGTTGTTTGATCTTCTTGTTGGTATTCCTAGAAAACTCTCCTTTGTCCTCTCTGAATTACAATGACTGATCTTGTTTTTTGAGGGATAAGCACACTCCTGGACAGGACAGAGCTGTTTTTTTTTTTTTGTTTGTTTGTTTTGTTTTGGAGAGAGACACAGAGAGAGAGAAAGGGAGAGGAAGACAGATAGAGATGGGCACGCGCAAGCAGCCTCTCAGCTGCTGTGAACGAAATCCAGATGCATGTGCCCCCTTGTGGACAAGTGCAGCATTGCACCCTTGTGTTACTTTGCATCTGGCTAAATGTGGGACCTGGAGATTGGAACCACTGGAGATTGGAACCACTGGAGATTGGAACCAGCATTCTTAGGCTTAGGAGGCAGGTGCCTTAACCGCTAAGCCATCTCTCCAGCCCATGAGAGCTGCGTCTTTAATTACTTCTTTTTGCATAAACTGGGTTCTGTAGTTGGATGGATATAATTTTTTTGTTTGTTTTGTTTTTTGAGGTAGGATCTCACTGTAGCTCAGGCCAGTGGACACTTTTTGCATCTGGCGTTATCTGGGTACTTGAGAATTGAAGCCTCTTTAACTACTGAGCCATCTCCCTAGTTCTTTCTTTTTTTATTTTGCTTTTTTCTTTTTGCATTTTTGAGACAGGCTGTCATATAAGTGAGGCTGATCTTGAACTTCTGATCTTCCAGTCTCCACTTCCTAAGAGCTCAGATCACAGGCATGTACCACACACCAGCCTAAAAATTACTTTATGTTATTAAAAAATAAATACTGGGGAGCCGGGAGTGGTAGTACACGCCTTTAATTCTAGCACTCGGGAGGCAGAGGTAAGAGGATCACAGTGAGTTCAAGTCCACCCTGGACTACATAGGGAATTCCAGGTCAGCCTGGGCTAGAGTGAGACCCTACCTGGAAAAGGTACTCTAGTCAGGAGGCTGAGATAGGAGTGAGTTTGAAGCTAGTCTAGGGGCACAGAGTGAGTCCCAGGTCAGCATCAGCTAGAATGAGACCCTGCCTCAAAAGAAAAACATACTGTTTTAATGGAATCATATTGAAATTTGAGAACATATTGAGAGTGGAAGTCATATTGGAGTAATGTTGAATTACATTTAAATTTAATTCTCTGCACATTGGTTTCTTATAGAGTATTTAGCACTTAGTACCTGTTGCAAGTGAAAGTCCAATGCTTAATACTATTCTCAAGGGACAAATTAAATCTGTGGATATTAGCCCACTCTTTATATACTCTGCATTAATGATTAAGGTCTTACATTAAAGAAGGGTTTGGGCTGGGGAGATGGCTCAGTGACTAAAGTGCTTGCCACACAAACATGAGGACCTGAGTTCTGATCTCCTGAGCCCGTGTAAAAGGCTGTGATCCCAGCCACAGGACAGCAGAGACAGGCAATGCCCAGACTTCATTGGCTAGCTGATATAAGTGAATAGGTGAGTTTCAGACTCAGCAAGAGATCCTGTCTCAAAGAATCAGGTGGAGAGGGGCAGAGGAAGTCTCTGGCCTCCACACATGCATGCACATGCACACAAACACACAGGCATGTGCTCTTCACACACGTATGAACGTGAATACACACATGCACACACACCACATACACATTCAAAAGAGGAATGGTTGTGAAGATTTCATTTTGAGGGAAATGTCATTTGAGTTCCATATCCTCTTCACTTTTTTTTTTTGGTTTTTCGAGGTAGGGTCTCACTCTGGTCCAGGCTGACCTGGAATTGACTATGTAGTCTCAGGGTGGCCTTGAACTCTCGGCGATCCTCCTACCTCTGCCTCCCGAGTGCTGGGATTAAAGGTGTGCGCCATCACGCCCGTCTCCTCTTCACTTTTGTTTTCGGGAGCAAGGTGTCTGGTGATATTTATCTGTAAAATTTGGCCACTGATATCATCTCCTTAGAGGAAGCAATAGAAAGATAATTCGGTTATTAGTTTGAACATCCTTTAAAAGAGAATGATTTGGACTATACAAAATTATGCCTTTTTTGTTTGCATTTTACCTTGACAGAGTTTCACCGTGTCACCCAAGCTGGCCCTGAACCCTTGGGCTCAAGTAATCCTCATGCTTTGGCCTCTTGAGTATCTGGGACTACAGGTGCACTCCACCACCCATGGCTAGAGTGGTACCCATCTCTTGCTGAGATGTTAGAAGAAAATGCACTCACTGTATCTTCCACTCTCTGCCTCCACATTTGGATGACAGACACTGGGAAATTCGGGCTCAGAGCTTCCAGAGTCTTATGAATTATGTAGGAACGAGACTGTTTTAAAAGCCCACAATGGGGAAAGTCGAAATCTCAGTGTGTCTGCGTTACCTTTCTGTAGAGATTAACATTGATTCCATCAAAATCTTACCAATAAAAATAAACACTTAAATATTTAAGTGGATCAATTTTCCTGTGGTTTGAGGCCCAGAGTTTTAAAGCATTCCACATTTAATAGCATCTTTCTATATAGAAAATTTTTGGTGGTCATTAATTATAAGAAAGGTTATTTTTTTTTGTGTGTATACTTTTAATGTTTTCAGCTTAATTGCTTAGCATTATTAATTTAGCATAAAATACAGCAAACATTTTTTCTTGCTAGACTTTTGTCTATGTTGGAGTTCAATGTATTAATAATCTTGACTAAGTAACAAAGTTATTTTGAGGTGATGAGTTGGTTTTAAAGGAATCATTGAAGGTTGCCGATTTTGTTCAATAAATGGTAATGTTGACATCTCTAAATTCCATAAGTATTTAGTCTTATAGGAGATTTCAGACTCTGGGCAATGGTTGTTATGAAATTAGTGAGCTTGTGGACTCCACTGAGGGACATAGAAGTACAGATGGAGCTATACTGTGGATCATAAGAGAGCTGGGGTATAGCTCAGTGACAGAGTACTTACCAAGAATATGGAAGGTTCTAGGTTTCATACCCCACATCACAAAAACACTGTTAAAAAGGGTTGGTCCAAGCTGGGCGTGGTGGTGCACACCTTTAATCCCAGCACTTGGGAGACAGAGGTCAGAGGATCACCATGAGTTCGAGGCCACCCTGAGACTACATAGTGAATTCCAGGTCAGCTGGGCTAGAGTGAGACCTGACCTCGAAAAACCAAAAGGGGGGTGGAAGGGTTGGTCTGACGGTGTGAGGGACTGAAGGTAGGTTCTGTTGCTGGGACAGAACACCCTACCAGAAGCATCTCATGGGAGGAGAGGGTGTATTTCAGCTTACAGTTTCAAAAGGAAGCTGCATCATGGCAGGAACAGCATAGATGAGCAAAACAGCAGGGAAAGGAAATAGAATGAGCTAGCTCTGACAAGGGGGACTCTGGCTATAACACCCTAAGGTCCACCCCAAGCAACACGTCTCCTCCAGCAAGGCTCTACCTCCCAAACTGCCACCAGCGGAGAAATGAGTATGAGACTTAATCACAAACACACGAGGCCATGAGCGACATTTCACAGTCAGAGCACCACAGAGACAGAATATTTAATTCAGGAATCAGGACCTCAGCCCCATGGCGTGGTAACACCCATGTTGAAGGTGGATCTTCTGACGTGGATTAAGTGTGTCTGCAAATGCCTTCACAGACACACTTGGAAGAGTGTTTCCTTGCTTGATTCTAAATCCAGTCAAGCTGACAGCGACGATTAGCTGTCCCACATGCAGAGGGAGAGGACCAAGATGTTCTTCAGGTCTAAACCTCAGTGAATGAGGACAGGCACCAGGAGAGAGAGAGAGAGGCAGAAGAGAACGTTCTGAATTGAAGTTTACTCAGAATTTCCACCTGTGCATGTGGCTTTTGCTAGGTTTTCAATATTATCTAGCAATGCAATGTGTCAGGGCAAAATTTTGACTTTGCAAAGTGGGCTCTCCAAAATACACAAGCGTGGCCATATGACGTTGGTCTCTCTCATACTGCCCTTGTGGAACTGTGCTTCAGTTTTACATTTTACAGCTTTTATTGGAGGCTATTGCTTGAATTCCCCATATTTGCTGAAAGATCATGGTTAGGTAGCCTTTCTGTAAATTCTACTTCGTTATCATGGTGGTAGTAAACTTGGCATCTACTGGCATCACCAGAAAGTCCTTTTAAGACCTGAGGTGCTGAGCTGCAGACCGCAGTGTGATTTAGAAGATCTGGACTGGGACACGAGGATGGACATTTTTAGCAAGCTTCTACGTGATGCTGTCATTGGGGTTCAAGGGAACACACTGAAGGCATCATTGCTACTGAAGAGAACTATGGAAAGCTTCATTTTCCATAAAGAAATCAGTATACTGTGATGATAGTGGGAGAACGTCTTGCTTTGGTGGCCAGGAATCTCAGTCACTTCTGAACTCAGTTGGTTCAGTGGTAGGCTTGCTTCCTGTCCCAGGTTTGCGTGTTCTACTCTGCTTGTGTCTTCTCTGTTTCAAGTTCTTTGTTTCACTTCATTTCACCTTTTGTAAAAAAAAAAAAAAAAAAATTATTTGTATTTATTTATTTATTTGAGAGAGAGAGAGAGATACAGAACTAGGCAGGTAGAGAGAGAGAGAGGGAGAGAGAGAGAGGGAGAGAATGGGCGTGCCAGGGCCTCTAGCCACTGCAAACAAACTTCAGATGTGTGCACCACCTTGTACATCTGGCTTACATGGGTCCTGATGAATCGAACCTGGGTCCTTTGGCTTTGCAGGCAAGTGCCTTAACCACTAAGCCATCTCTCCAGCCCTCATTTCACCTTTTTGGTTGTCTTTGTTTTCTTCTTGTAAACCACTCGTTTATATTTGGACATATTGATCACAGCCTAAAAGGCAAAACACAAACAGGCCTGGCTGAAACAACAACAAACAAACCCAAAGAAAGAGGATGCTTGGTGAGGGGGGCAAAAGAGGATAATAGGACAGGAAATCACATCCCTGTATGTTCATATTGTAAGGTTCAAATTAATAGAAAATAAAAATTGAAAAATTAAAAAGGAAAGTGTCTTTTTTTGTGGAGATACGGTTTCACTCTAGCTCAGGCTGACCTGGTATTCACTATGTATTCTCAGGGTGGCCTTGAACTCACGGTGTCCTCCTACCTCTGCCTCCAGAGTGCTGCGATTAAAGGCATGTGCCAACACACTCAGCTGAAAAGTGCTTTTTAAAAAAATGGGGCTGGAGAGATGGCCTAGCAGTTAAGGTGCCTGCCTCCTAAGCCTAAGAATGCTGGTTCCAATCTCCAGGTCCCACGTTTAGCCAGATGCAAAGTGAGGCAAGGGCGCAATGCCACACTTGACCACAATGGGGCGCACACATCTGGATTTCATTCACAGCAGCTGAGAGGCTGCTGGCGCGCCCATCTCTATCTGTCTTCCTCTCCCTCTCTCTGTCTCTCTCTGTCTCTCTCTGTGTCTCTCTCAAAAAAAAAGAATAAAAAAAAAGGTACTCAGTGTACCATAACTGTGGCTTACTCATTGGAGGAGTATCCTTTCAGAAAAATGTGTGAAAATACTCATTCGTGTTGGGTTTAAATAAGCACACTCATGAGGGGGCTGGTACCATCTAACGAGGCATTTTGGGCTCTGACTGTCTGGGTCTATTTGCATCCACTTGTCTGTGGGTAAGTGGGTCGAGGTTCTATGGCTAAACTGGGAGATGGGAGATGACTATGGATGGGCTGAAACCATCTAGTTCCTTCTGTTCTTTTCCTGGCAAGCAGGAAGTGCCATGTGCCCATGTATTTTGGAGGGGGTGCTTGGAATACTTTTTTGAGAACTTATCTTGGAGGAGGAGCCCATAGGGTCACTAGTTTCAAGAAAGAGTAGGAAGTCTGGGTAATGTAGGTCTGATATTGGCCATGTTGAATCACAGGAGAAACTTTAGCTTGGCTTTTACAGAAAGGCTGACTAAAAAATTCTTTGGTGCTCCTGGGTACCAGGCATGGAAATGTTAAATCTGTTCTGTGTCCAAGAATAGACACTGGACGGTGCAAGATTGACTGGCCATATGAGAAGTTAAGAAGGTTTTCACAGCATGGGACTGACGTTTCTACCAGTCTTTTGATGCATCAGTGTAGAAATGACAAGAACTAGAAGATAAAACATAAAGGGAAAATTAGGCCCGTTCAGTACTCATCACGATAAGGGAACTGAGGAATTTCGTGGAGAGGTATTTAGGGAATCTGTTTGAGGATTTGTACCCATGTAATTTTCATCTGTACAGATCTTGAGTGATGTCCTGAGAGAAGAATTGATTACTTACATTTCCCAATAAGAAGGAACAGGTCACAGTCTGCAGAGCCACTAAGGGTGGAGAGCCCCAAGTTTACTCAGGAAGCAGAAGTAGGAGTGAGGTCAGCTCTATCCTTGGGGTTTCCTTGGGAAACTGTTTAGGGTTGGCTAGAGTACTATGGTGGGCTGTGGGCTAGAGGGTGGCTCTGGGTTTCGAGCACCTGGCTCTGGGTGGCCAAATGGGTAAGTGAGCAGTAGATAAGGAGCTGGTTGGGGCTGTGGTCTTGGGATAGGCGGGTTTGCTTATGGATGGTGAGCTCGCATGAGCCAATTCTTTTGCTACCTCTAAGAATTGGGCATCTAAGGGAAGGGTTGTCTTTCTCTGCCCAGTAAGCCTTATCAGATGTCAGAACATTGTAAATACAGAAAATAAAAACCATGATTGGCATAGAATTTATTTGGCATAGCTGGAGTATTTTTTTTGTAATTTTTTATGAGATAGAGAGAATGAGAGAGCAAAAGGGAGAGAGAGAAAATTGGCGCGCCAGAGCTTCCAGCCACTGCAATTGAACTGCAGACGCGTGCTTTACCTTGTACACATGTGCGACCTTGCACACTTGTGTCACCTTGTGCGTCTGGCTTATATGGGGTCTGGAGAGTTGAACAAGAGTCCTTAGGCTTTGAAGGCAAGTACCTTAACTGCTAAGCCGTCTCTCCAGCCCTGGAGTATATATTTTTTAAAAAATATTTTTGTGTATGAGAAAGAGAGAGAAATATATATATATATGGAGAGAGAGAGAGAGAGAGAGAGAGAGAGAAAGAAAGAGAGAGAGAGAGAGAGAGAGAGAGAGGAGAGATTGGGCACACCAGGGCCTCTAGCCATTACAAACAAACTCTAGACGTATGCACCACCTTGTACATCTGTCTTATGTGGGTACAGGGGAATTGAACCTGGGTCCTTAGGCTTTGTAGGCAAGGCACCTTAACCACAGAGCCATCTCTCTAGCCCTGGAGTATCTTCTCACAAGCCTAATTCAATGATAACTATCATGCAATGCTCCTTTTGTTTTTCTCCATACCACCTTCCCTCTCCTCACCCTGTATTTTAGGAGTATCACATTATGTTATGTTATCAATAAAAAAATTACACCCTATTTGCACACATGCGTGTGTATAGAGTATGTACAGTGTGGTTTGGTGTGTGATATGATGTGTGTGCAGGTGCACATGCCCCATGTGCCTGCATGTGGAGGGTAGAGGAGAATCTTGAATGTCCTCTTTTCTCACATCTTTCTGTTTCCATGAGATGGAGTCTCTCACACAATCCAGGAGTACCATTTTTGGTTATTTTTTGGCCAACAGGCCCTAGTGGTTCTCTGGACTCTGCTCTTCTCCCCCCGACCCACAAAAAAACTGGGGTTGCACACATGTGTAGCCATGCCCAGCTGTTTATATAGGTACTGGGTAATCAAACTTGGGTATTCTCATGTTATGGGGGGCGGAAAGCATCCTTGAATCCCAGACCCTGGGTTTGTGTTTGTGTTTCACCGAAGAATTGGGTGAACTAGAATGTGAAGGATAATTATTAAATTACTACATTTACTGAGGGAAGTATAAAACCAAGGGGAGGAAAATGGATATACCCATGTGGTCAGAGAGCCCATGTGGTGGACCTGGAAGGAATGTGAAAAGAGATTTAGAGAGGAAAGAGAAGAAAGTGCCGAACACTCCTGCCATGGGTGGGGCCCGGGGAGAGGCTATGTGGGAGTGGGGTCAGTGGAGAGTTACCAGGACCTGGAAAGTCAGGAGTATGAACGGGCAGTCAAGAGAGAGCTTGCCCCCTGGTAAGGGTCTGTTTATAACCTTCTTGTGGTGGTTACCTTCAGGCTCAGGTGAGCCAGAATGAGGGCTGATTGATCTGGGCTAGGGGCTGGCTCAAGAAAAGGCCAGTCATGATGCCCAGTTTTGGGGCTGAGCTTAACCAACCACAGTGCTAGGATCAGATTTCAATTCTAGGAAAGGGGAACGCCCTCCCAGGAGGGGCTCAGGTTGTTCATGGAAAAACAGGTCTAGGGAACAACTTCAGGCAAAAGATAAGAAGTCAGATCATTCTTCATTCTCTAGCAAAGTAGAGGTTGCATGGGCAGAATTAAGGACGTTCCTGCTTTTCCTTTTGGGGGTCAAGTCACCTTAACTGCCTCACTCAGACCCTCTCAGGCTCTCATGCTTGTGCACTAAGTGCTGTTAATTGCTGAGCCAACTCCCCAGCCTTTCAAGCTTTTCTATATCAGAGAGCTCTTACTCTGGCCATTTCTCTGGCCATTTATTTCTCTTGGTCCTTTTGTACCCAGTGTCAGTCTCTCTATGTTTGATTTTAGTCCACTTATAGTGTCTTTATTTACCGTTCACTCACTCTTTCCTCAAACTACCTTAAACAATTTTTTTTATTCATCTGTAAGAAAAGAGCTAGAAGAGAGGCAGACAGAGAGAATGGGCGCACCAGGACCTCCAGCCACTGCAAACAAACTCCAGATGCATGTGCCACCTTGTGCATCTGGTTTGACATGTGTACTGGGGAATTGAACCAGGGTCGTTAGGCTTTCCAGGCAAGTGTCTTAACTGCTAAGCCATCTCTCTAGCTCTCAAGCTACTTTAATATAAGAAACTGGCATTAGCCGAGGCTTTTAGGAAAGACTAGATTGATGCTCAAGTGTGTTAGACAGTTCCCTATTGCTGTGACAAACACTTATCTCAGGTGAAGGAAAGACTTGTGATTGCAGTGGTTTTGACCTTACACTTACTTTGGTCACATGTTGCATCATGGTGGAGCATAGGACAGAGGAGGTGAGGGGGGAGGGAGATGGAGATGCTACTTATAGGACACATCCACAGTGATCTCACTTCCTCTCATTAGGTCCCATCTGCTGGAGCTGTCACCATCTCCCAAATAGTACATGCTGGTGATCAGACTTTGAAAACACGGGTCTTTAGGGAGGACATTTCAGATCCAACCTGTAGCACCCAATATTGTGTCAATTGTTGAGACTGATAGCTAAAAATATTTATCCTAAGAAAAGTTCAGTTCTTTTGTTCCCTCTCCCTTTAGCTCACTTTCCTTATCTGCTTCCTCTGTCCAATATATTTTCATTGAGTCACTTCTCAGGAACTCAGGATATGTGTATGAAAAGTCATTTTCCTCAAAGGGAAACACAGAGGAAAGGCGATATCATATAATGTGTTGTCTTAAAATGGAGTGTGCACATTCTTAGGAAGGTGTGGGGTGGGGGGAAGAGAAAGGATTTATAGGTCATCTGCCTGAGTCATGAAGATCGCCCCCAAGGGATGACATGTTCCTCAGTCTTTAAATTGCGGTATTTATTTTTATTTTTTTATTGACAACTTCCATAATTGTAGACAATATCCCATGAAAATTCCCTCCCTCCCCCAACTTTCCCCTTTGAAACTCCACTCTCCATCATATCCCCTCCTCTCAATCAGTCTCTTTTTTTATTTTGATGGCATGATCTTCTCCTCCTATTATGGTGGTCTTGTGTAGGCAGTGTCAGGAACTGTGAGGTCATGGATACCAAGGCCATTTTGTGTCTGGAGGAGCACATTATAAGGAGTCCTACTCTTCCTTTGGCTCTTACATTCTTTCTGTCACCTCTTCCACAATGGACCCTGAGCCTTGGAAGGTGTGTTAGAGATATTTCAGCACTGAGAACTCCTCTGTCACTTCTTCTCAGCACCACAGTGCCTTCTGAGTCATCCCAAGGTCACCATCATCTGAAAAGAGAAGCTTCTCTAAACAAAAGTGAGAGTAGCATTAATTTATGGGTATGGACATTAAGAGAAGGGCTAACTAAGCAATATGGTGAACATAGTATATACTCTTAGCCAGTCACCAGGAGATGTTATGCCCCTAGGGTTCATGACTACCCCTGTTGTAGGTTTTCAATATCAGGGATGATTCCCTCCCATGGAATGAGCCTCCAGTCCAGTTAGAGAGTGGCTAGTTTCTCCCATAACAGACATGCCACTATTGTACCTGTTGGCTCATTTGGCCTGGCTGGCCAAATTTAAGGCTTGCAGTGTCCACTGTTGAGTATCTTCACTGGTGATTTTTCTTTCTCCCATTGAACTGCATGCAGTGTAGCTTTTTCCAGCTTTCTGTCAGCTGGTCCACATGGAGGAGGCTTTCAGCTCAGCTCTAGCAGGATTTCTCAGTGACCTTGCAGCCCAAGTGTGTGGAGTCTTCAGCAATAGGGTCTTACCATCTATTCCTGGTGGGAAACCAAGGGCCTTGGCAATGGCCTATAATGTTTTTGGGGTGATCTGTGATCTCCCTGGCCAACAACTCACTGGAAGGAATCCCATCCCTGGCACCACTGAAAATTTTCTAGTAACAATCTATGGCTTCTGAGTGTTGCATTGTCCAGAAAAATAGGTTTCCATATCACTTATTTATATCCTCTTAGATTTTGATTAGCCCTCCCTCCACCTTTCCTTTACTCAATCTCTTCCCCTGACCTCACTTAGGCCTTTTCACCCCCTTTAATCTGTCTACTTACATATATACAATATCATCCTATTAAATTCCCCCCTCCCTCCCTTTCTATTCCCTTTATATCCTCTTTCTAGCTTACTGGCTTCTGCTACTGAGTTTTATTCCTACTCACAAAGAAGTCCAATCATTTGTAGCTAGGATCCACATATGAGACAGAACATGTGACATTTGGCTTTCTGGGCCTGGGTTACCTCACTAAGTATAATCCTTTCCAGATTCATCCATTTTCCTGAAAATTTCCTAACTTCATTTTTCTTTAGCACTGAGTAGAACTCCATAGTGTAAATGTGCCACATCTTCATTCTCCACTCATCAGTTGAGGGACATCTAGGCTGGTTCCATTTCCTGGAATGGATGAATAGAATGACAATAAACATGGTTGACCAAGTATCTCTAAGGTAGTGAGACGAGTCCTTAGGATATATGCCTAGGAGTGGTTTAACTGGGTCATATTATAGATCTATTTTTAGCTGTCTCAGGAAAATTGCAGTATTTTTAAGATAATAAAAGTAATGCATGTCTTCTGGTAAAGATGGCGTCTGTATAATCATGACTCACCCAGCAAAGATGGACGATGAACCTGAAGGGAGGATCAGCCTATGGCACCTCACCAGGGCCCCACCTGAAACCATAGAGTAATGGGGGAAATGGGCAAGAGTGCAGCTTTTTTGGTAAACCTGACACCAGAACAAGGCTGAAGGAAATGGACACAGAGAACACTCAACTCCTACTAAGCCAGAGATCCAGAGACACAGGCTCCCAAGACCTCATCACTGAAGTAGACCTAAAATGAACCCAACGTGGCTCAGGGAAATTTGTGGAAGAGGGGGTGGAAAGAGTGTTAGAGCCATAAGTTGGGTCATTATGTACAGAGACATTGCCTCTCCCCCATAACTGTTGGCTACCCCCATAACGTATGACCCACATTCCCCAATGATGAGGGTCCCTTCAGAGGGGGCGAGGACAAGGAGGAGGCTACCAGAATCACCAACATGAATGTAAAATTAGAATGATATAAAATAAAAAAAAGTAATTCATGTTCATGATCAAAACCTTAAAGCATAAAAATGTAAAGAACAAAAAAGTGAATTTCTATCTCATTCTTAAAAAAGCTTGAATTTTTTATAGTAAAATGGTGTTTATATTTTGAAAGCAAACTGACATGTCAGTTATACAACACTGTGAATAAGCTGAGTATCATCAGACTGTGTGCTTTGAAATCTTTCATTTTATGTGATGTGATTGTTACCTCAGTCAGCTTTTAGAAAGGCTTGAATTTTACTTGAATGGAAAATGGGAAAAATAAAGTATGTGGCTGCTGGACTTTGTATGCTTCCTCTTTCCCTAAAAGGAGATGCTGTTTCTGAAGCTATCTATGCCCCACCCCCAAAATTCTACAAACAATTTTTTAAAAAGAACAATGTGGGGCTGGAGAGATGGCTTAGCGGTTAAGGCGCCTGCCTCCTAAGCCTAAGAACACTGGTTCCAATCTCCAGGTCCCACGTTTAGCCAGATGCAAAGTGACCCAAGGGCGCAATGCCACACTTGACCACAAGGGGGCGCACGCATCTGGATTTCATTCTCAGCAGCTGAGAGGCTGCTGGTGCGCCCATCTCTATCTATCTTCCTCTCCCTCTCTCTCTCTCTCTCTCTGTGTCTCTCTCCCCCCTCCCCCCAAAAGAACAATGTGTTTATTGGCTATTAATAATTATTTACACTCGGGAAGATATACCATTTTCCAGGGAATAAAATTTAGCCTATTAATTCATAGAAATAAGAATTTGTCCATTTTGTGTAATAATAAAATAATCATGTCATTTTTAGACTAAAAATTCAAAAAATCAAAAGAATAAAATTAATACCAATTAGTACAACATAATCCTAATGAAAACAAATGCACATAAAGAGGCAAATGCTACAACTATAAAATTTAAGAATACAATGGGCTGGAGAGATGGCATTAGTGGTTAAGGCAATAATCATGCCTTAGAAAATGTCAAATTAGACTGTGGACCCGGTTCAATTAGTACAACTCCAGGTCTTAAAGAGGCAAATGCTAGATTAAAATTGTGGCACAATGTGTCTGGAGCTTATGGTTAAGGGTCATGCCTTGGCCCAAGGACTAGAGTTCAATTCCCCAGGTGTGCCCATTCTGGCACATTTCTCACTTATTTGCTGTCCCTCACTCTTTCTCTAAAAAAAATATATCTGTCTTAAATAAATAAATAAATAAATAAATAAATAAATAAATAAAATTAAAAAAAAAAACAAAACAATGAAGCATGCAAAACACCTCTTTCCTAGACTGGATAAAGGAAATATTGCATACATGAATGTTATATTCCTTTTCTAATAGCATTTTGATTTTTCTCTAATGGACTTTTTTCATTTGTAATTTTATCTAAATCCACCAAGGAGGGATTGTTTAGTGTTTTTTTTTTTTTTTTTTTTTTTTTTTACAACACATGTTGTGTCCATACAAAGTTTCTACTTAATTAAAAATAAATGCTAGGCATGGTGGCACATACCTTTAATCCCAGCACTTGGGAGACAGAGGTAGGAGGTAGGAGATGAATTTGAGGCCACCCTGGGACTACATAGTGAGTTCCATGTCTGTCTGGGCTAGAGTGAAACCTTAGCTCAAAACCTACCACCCCCAAAAATAAATAAAATAATAATTTTTTAGAGTTAACATGCAAAGTAATGGGTTGCTTTAGCTTTAATTAAAGAAGAGTGTTTCAGAAATCATAGATCCATCCTTCACAGCCTCAGGGAGTTCCGTAAGTGGGCACTGTGGACACCCTTCAATGTTATGCCTCAGCCTCTCTGCACCTCTCACCTCTTCTCCAGGAGAATGTTCCTGAACTTGGGTTCGATGTTATCTTCTGTTTGGAGTACCTTTTCAGGCCTACCTCAAAAATGATGTCATTTATGCTCCACACATCCTAGCTGGGATAGCCTGTGCATTTGCTCAGTGATCAGTTAGGCTAACTTTAACTCGTGGGTAAGATTGCATTTACCAGGGTTCTCCAAGCAAAAGTTGATGAGCAGGATGTAATTATAAGTCAATACATACTATACAGGTGCTTTATGTGGAAATATTTTGAGGCTACATAAAAATCAGTGATTTCCATTATTGGGAGCAGTTTTGTTCTATGATGTCACCATGAACCTTGAATTAGCAAATACTAAAGCTCCTGAGGAGATACAGGAAGGCAACAACTCATCTGTTTATACCTTCGTTTCTTTAAAGACTCCTTATTTGATACATGTTTATTCATTAGCCTTGAGTTCATGGCCTACAGCACTGAAATACATGCCTGAAGGAAGCTTGTCTGATGCATGCAGTTCCTCCAGAAGCTCATTGTGGCCAGCTTTGCGCCACTGCCTTAGTTCTAGATTTTATTTTTCAGACAGAGTCTTGCTGAGTAGTACAGGCTGGCTTTGGACTAGTGGTTCTCACTCTGCAGTCCCCTTAGTGTAGGGATCATAGGCACGAGGCAATACTGAGGGACTTTTAAATAAACAAAGTCACCAACAAAAAGCAAGCACATTGAACAAAGCATGACAATGTACTGTGACAAAAGACCCTCGCTTACCATGTTAGAGTTGCAGCAAGAAGCCACAACAGAACCGGGCGTGGTGACGCACGCCTTTAATCCCAGCACTTGGGAGGCAGAGGTAGGAGGATCGCCGTGAGTTCAAGGCCACCCTGAGACTACATAGTTAATTCCAGGTCAGCCCGGGCCAGAGTGAGACCTTGCTGCACTTGGATGGGAGTGAAAGAACTGGATAATGCAAGCATTTCCTGCTCTCAGTGTGACTGAGAAAGTGCTTTGAGTGTTAATTTTATTTATTTTTTAATGTTTTTGTGAGAGAGAGAAAGGGGGGGAGAGAATTGGCATGCCAGGGCCTCAGCCACTGCATTCGAACTACAGACATGTGAGCCATCATGTGTACATGCGTCATCTTGTGCATCTGGCTTACATGGGTTCTGGGGAGTAAAACCTGGGTGCTTAGGCTTCCCAGGAAAGTGCCTTAACTGCTAAGACATCTCTCCAGCCCTCGTGTGTTAATTTTAAACTTAAAGTTAATTTTGGTAAGTAACTGAACCTGCAAATGCAAAAATTCACAAACAATAAGGATCCAGTGGGTGGGCCTGGCTCCTATTCAGCTTTACACGTTGCTTCTCACATTCACTGAGCTTAAATTGTCTCAAATTGTCCACCAAAGGATTTCTTTACTTTCTTTTTATTTATTTATTTTAATATTTTTAATGATTTTTTATATTTATATTCATATTTATTTATTTACTTATTGAGAGAGAGAGATGGAGTGCGCCAGGGCCTCTAGCCACTTCAAATGAACTCCAGACACATGTGCCACCATGTGCACCTGGCTTACTTGGGATTCTGGGGAATCAAACCTGGGTCGTTAAGCTTCACAAGCAAGCACCTTAACCACTAAACCATCTCTCCTGCCCAACTCTCTTGTCCAATAACATTGTCTAAGCTCATTTTTTATTTTCCCTAATCTAGCTCTGAAATTAGACATTTCTCTGTTCCTTTAGTAGAAAATGGCTTTTAGAAAACAAAAACTGGATCCTAGGTGGGCTCTTTCCTACCAGAGTATCATTGCTTGTAAGTCCTGTTTATAGACAGTATAAGGAAATGATGTGTACACACATGCAATCACACACACACACACACACACACACACACACACACACACACACACCTGTCAATCATCCCATTATGTCTATTTACCTGTCATATTCTGTTTTACCATCTGTGGTAGTTTAAATATATTGTCCCCCAATATATTCAGTATTTTATTAGTTTATAGTTTGCATCTGCAATCACCTTGCTAGAGGCAAGGTCACTGGGGGCCGGGTCTTAAGGTGTGGTGATGGGTTTGAGATTCCATTGTAAAGATATGCAAATGTGTCTAGCATAAGTTCCTGAAGTGTGCTGTGTGACCTTTTGGCTGTAGTTAGTTTTGCTCTGTGTGCTGTGGTGGCTGGTTGGCTTTTCTCTCTCTCGCCTGGTCCTGTGAAGGGCAAGCCGTTTCTCTTGCCATTATGGAACTTCCCCTGGATCTGTAAACTTCAATAAATAATATCCCTTCCTCCATAACTGTGCCTGGTCTGGAAGTTCATCTCAGCGAACCTGAAGCTGTCTGCAACAGTAAAGTGGTACCAGGAGTGGGGTGAGATGAACCTGACCATGTGGATCTTCGTCTTTTGAAACCTTTGTTTTGGAGGAATGGACATAGACTTGGTGCTTACAACTAAAGATGCCTTCTAGAGTGGTAAGCCAAGTTTTATGGACTATTCTGATGAGAGTTTAAAAATGCTAAGTACAGACAGTATTAAACTTCGAGGCTTGGCTTATGAGCTTTCTAAGGGGAAGGAAAGATGACAAAAGACTTTGTTAAAACTGGGCTACTGGCATAAGAGATGGCTACGTTCTGCTATCCAGGTCCAAAAAGTTTGATCAAAGTTAAATTTGTAATAGACTGATGTGCTTGGCTAAAGATATCGGACTAAAATTTTAAGATTTTTGAGTTAAAAAACCTAAAACAAATTAAAAGTAGAGGCATTGAGACTGGTTTAGCTGCTATTGTCAAACACATTAACAATCTTAAAAAAGGTAAAAAAAAGATGGCCTAACTTGATTTACATTAAAACAATGGAGAAGATGCCTGAGAAAAGACTGTTAAAAATACAAACTTTTGAAAAGAGTGTTTACTGGAAAAAAAAACCTGCTTTTCAAGGCTCTGATTTATTTTGTCCCTGGATTAAGAATATGGCTGTGTCCTGCACACCTGGTATTAGTTTTGAAAATATAAAAAATACATAAAATAGTCATAAATTACACACGGTTCCAGGAGCCACTGCTGAGATGCGACATAAAACAGGGCATAAAGACCCTCAAAAATAGGCTGAAAGAGCCTTTAAAAGATGGACTGTGGGTTACATAGAGACCTAAAGATGTTTTAAATATACCAAAACTGTGCAAAAAAACTACCATAGAGTGCAATGTTGAACTGAAATAAAAGTTTTCCCTGACAACTCTGCCAAGCTGGAGGGGTGAAATTAAAAAACATAAAGACTGTTTATCTCTGGTTATATTAAACTTAAACTACAAAAGTTTGATGATGGCTGATGGTGATTGAGTTTACATTGTTTTAGTCTCTCCTTGCTATTCCTTATACAGTTAAAATGTTTACTCTGTGCCTTTACATGTTAAAAGTATTTAACTTGTTTGATTGTACAGGACTCACTATCTTAAGTTGATCAAAACTGTAAAAACCTTTAAAATTAGACTGAGTACAATTTACAATATGTAATAGTTATAAATCTATTGGGGGCCAGGAGCTAAATATATTGGGGGCCAGGGGTAAAATGTGATAGTTTAAATATATTGTCCCCCAATATATTCAGTATTTTATTAGTTTATAGTTTGCATCTGCAATCACCTTGCTAGAGGCAAGGTCACTGGGGGCCGGGTCTTAAGGTGTGGTGATGGGTTTGAGATTCCATTGTAAAGATATGCAAATATGTCTAACATAAGTTCCTAAAGTGTGCTATGTGACCTTTTGGCTGTAGTTAGTTTTGCTCTGTGTGCTGTGGTGGCTGGTTGGCTTTTCTCTCTCTCGCCTGGTCCTGTGAAGGGCAAGCCGTTTCTCTTGCCATTATGGAACTTCCCCTGGATCTGTAAACTTCAATAAATAATATCCCTTCCTCCATAACTGTGCCTGGTCTAAAAGTTCATCTCAGCGAACCTAAAGCTGTCTGCAACACCATCTATCTGTCATCTATCTATCTATCTATCTATCTATCTATCTATCTATCATCTATCTATCTATCATCTATCTATCTATCTATCTATCTATCTATCTATCTATCAATCATCTGTCTATCTATCTATCTATCTATCATCTATCTATCTATCTATCTATCTATCATCTGTCTATCTATCTATCTATCTATCTATCATCTGTCTGTCTATCTATCTATCTATCTATCTATCTATCTATCTATCTATCTATCTAACATCTTCCTTCTGTCTATAATCAACTTGTGTGTTCTCTACCTATCTACTTGGTTCATACCAGTGCCTCCAGCTCTAATCTGATACTGAAGTGGTCTGTCTTTTCATACTTTTAACTCTCTAAGTTCCATCACTCTTGAATATATTTATTACTAACTTGGTCCCCGTATGTTAAAAAAAAAAAAAAGTACCACCAGTCAAAAATATAACCTCAATTCCCTGATCCTCAGCTTCTGCAGGACCTGTGGGCAGAAAGCTCAGCTCTGGAGGGTGAAGGAAAAAGGAAGCTTATTTAGAGATGTTGACAGTCTGCATTTTGTAAATTCTTTTATTTTTGTTTTTGGGGTTGTTTTCAAGGTAAGATCTCACTCTAGCCCAGGCTAATGTGGAATTCACTCTGTAGTCTCAGGGTGGCCTTGAACTCATGGCGATCCTCCTACCTCTGCCTCCTGAGTGCTGGGATTAAAGGTGTGCACCATCATGACTGCCTTTGCATTTTGTGAATTCTTAAATAGCAGCAGATTATGGTTTCCTAAGAGAGGAAAAGTCAGTAAATGCATTTTTACTCAACTTTGAAATTAGAAGCCTGTTTCATCATTTAAAAAAAATGATTCAGAAAGAAAAAACAACTCAGTATGATTAGTATGACTTAAAATATTCATATGACTTGGGCTAAAGTGAGACCTTACCTCAAAAAACCAAAAAAAAAAAAATCATATGATACAAATATTGTCATCTTGTATTGTAAATTTTTATATTTCTCTAAGATGTTTTAGATTCAATACTTTAGCTTTTAATGTGCCAGATATACTTAATTTGAGTCTGCATGCTGATAGATAGTTTTAAGTTTGAAACAACTTTAAAACTTTGAATATGACATTTTAATTTAATGTTTATAAGAAAAAAATTAATGAAATCCTTGATTATATTTTTGCTGAGATGTTTATCCATGTTACAAATAAAGTGTGCTTAAGTTTTTCTCTTAAAATGTTAGACATTATAAAATAAAATTAATACATAGGACATTAAATTTAATTAAATTTTGAAATATTAGCAAATAGTTTTAGATGTTGTGAACTAGAGACAATGGATTATAGTGCCTATAAAACTTTCTGGTTAATCTTAATGCAATGACTTGATTATGGTGTAACATAAGAGATAAATATCCTCTAAGATAAACATTATAAAAAAATGCTGCTTATCTTTTTCATGGTAATATACAAATATTACATGAATGTGCATTTTTCACACTATAAACATGCAAAATATAAAAATTTAAATTTCTTCTTATTCCTTCTTTACTCTTAGTCATATTCATATAGCTTAAGCTCTTAAGAGTTTGGTATAAAATGTATTGAGAAGTATTCATTTGACCACCTATAAGTGCAATGTTTAAGCTTGTTTTATTTTTACTAAAAATAACTACATTTGCATACACATGTGTGTTTCTGTGCTTTGCTTTATTTATTAATAAAATCATTTATTATTATTCTTTTATGCTAGTACACACAGCTCTGTTTCATTTTTTAAATTAATATTTTATTCATTTATTTATAAGCAGAGAGCTATATATAGAGAGAGTATGGGTGCACCAGGGCTTCCAGCCATTGCAAAAACTCCAGATGCATGCACTACTTTATGTATCTGGCTTACGTGGGTACTGAGGAATCGAACCCAGGTCATTAGGCTTACAGGCAGGTACCTTAACTGCTGAACCATCTCTCCAGCCCTCTGTTTCATTTGTAATGGCCACATAGTATTCTGTTACATGGTTGTACCATAATTTAAGTTTTTCTCATTGATGGCCATTTAGGGTTTTTCCAGTTTCTGTACTATTAATGACATTCATTGAAAATACTGGCACATATATCTGTAGCAAGCTCTGTGAAACAAATGTGCAGACTTAATGGTCCATGAGGAGCTGCATGGCAGGGGCTGAGCGCCCATCTCTGGGCTCTCCTTCCCCTTGGGAGATAATTCCTCTTGGTTTTCCAGTCCAAAGTAACTGGAAGTGTCTGTCCAGACAGCCTTGTGCCTTGTAGCTTCTTTAGCTATGACTATTTCCTGTTTCATAAATGAGGCTGGGTGATCAGATGTCTGACATCATCTGTCTGTTCGTCTCCTGTGGATATCTACAGTGTGGGGCCACAGACATGACAATTCAGACATGCCTCTTTTCAGGAGACTGGCAGCTAGGCAAATTGGAAACTGTAATTTAGGACTGGACTACAGGCTCTTTACACATTTAATAGACTTCAGGGTCTTAACAGAAAATGTGCTCTGATCAATGAAAACAACATAGAGCATTTATTTGAAACCGTTTTTGGAATAGAAGCCGTAGGTTGGAAATTGCTTATAAGGTTGTTCGTGTCTGAGTATGTTTTTAGATAAGTTGTTTTCTTTTTCTTGTCCTGGTGGAAAATTAAAAAAATAAAACCAAACCCAACTCTTAAGAAATGCTTCTAATTGTCATCAGATCTTTCTGTTGTTATTTTCTTGTGGCGAATATTGCTGAATGGCTATTTTCGGCTCATTTCAAAAACAATTTCAGTTTTATTTTGTTTTCCCATCCATTGTTTATAACATTCATTTGTCATTTTTGTCATTTTGTAGACCTACCAAGAGCAGCTGTCAGGATCTTAAGCAACATGACATTCCTTTTTGTGAGTTTGTCATACACAGCTGAGAGTGCCATTGTAACTGCTTTCATTACCTTCATTCCCAAGTTCATCGAGTCACAGTTTGGTATCCCAGCTTCCAATGCCAGCATCTACACTGGTAAGGCGCTGCCACTAGGGCTACTTCCAAGCACGGTCATTTTGTCCATTAGCCTGAAATGCAATGAGGGAAGAGAAGTTCAGTCTAACATCAAAGTGTTAAGCAAGCTCATTGTCAGCTCCTGGATTCCCCAGATTGCAGGACGACATGCTGGGATGTGTTTTCTCTGATTCTCTGTATTACCATGTGATGTATCTCTCAACTGTTTTGAAAGGGGAGAACTTTGTAGATTTGTGCCTTTGTGGTTCTCAATTAAAAATGATATAAGCAATGACATCCAAACAGCTTTGAAATCGTTTTGTGAGTTAATGTAAATCTTAAAGTGATAAGTTAAAATTGTTAATCATATGAAATATAGGTCAGTTTCATAGTATTAGGATTTTCTCATCATAAACTTGAAAGATTTTAATTGAGTTAAATGAATTAAAAAGGAAATTTATGAGCTTTATTTAGATGTTTTATGTCTGGCTGATTTTTTAAAAACAAATGTCCTTGTAGTACTTCAAACTGAAATTTTATCTCATAGTAGACATTTTCATTGTACTATACCATGAAATATGCTAAATATTTCCTTAATGGCATTAAAGATAGCCAATGACTCTATTTTTAAAGGCTCAATTTATTGATATAAGTAAAGTCTAAGTTCACACTGTTGATTAATGATAATTTTTCTGTTAGCCTGATCTTCCATTTCCAAATTTACATTTGAACTCAGTATACCTGACTTGTCTCAGAATGAACAGAAAAAGTTATAAAACTAAAGAAAAAGTAGTTGATTTCAAATGTCTAGGCAATCACTATTTTTGTTTCATCTTGTACATAGAATAACATAAAATCGGGTTATTGGTCCATGGTTACAAATTGTTTTACAAACAATATATAGCTGTGGGCCATTGTGAGTATTACTTAAAATGGTTTTCTTTGTCTTGGCTTAAAATATGTTTTTCTATATTAATGTAAAATTTCCAGATTTTTTACAGTTTGGTTGACAGAAAATTGAAGCTTCCCATTCCTAGTTTAATTCCTCCACTGACAACTTGCTGAACAGTGATTTGCAGACAGGGCAAAACAAAGAGTTGCCTAGCAACTAGACTCAAAGCCACACAGCCATTAAGGGTAGAATAGTAGGTAGAAATCCATACCCTGATGAATTTGGGACTGCCTAGGTTAAGAGAACATGATAGGGTTCCTTACTACAGATCTTTCCCCCACCCTTCAACCCAAGGTAGAATCTCACTGTAGCCCAGGCTGGCCTGGAATTCACTACATGGTCACAGGGTGTCCTTGAACTCACTGCGCTCCTCCTGCCTCTGCCTCCGAGTGCTGGGATTGAAGGTGTGCACCACCACACCCGGCTTGTTTTTTTTTTAAAACCATCCTGAATAGGTTAGTAGTCATTGTGAGACTCACAGAAGGAGCCTCACACTACAGTCTTTTCTAGATTTATATGGCCATGAAACCCAAGTACTTCTTTGTTGTGACAAGGTATCACTTTTATTTATTGATTTTTTAATTATTATTTTTTATTGACAACTTTTATACTTACATACAAAAAAACCCACCTGATATTTCCCTCCCCTCCCCCCATTCCACTTTAGAACTCCAGTCTCCATCATATCCCCTCCCTCTCTCCATTAGTCTCTATTTTAATTTGATGTCATCATCTTTTACTTCTATTTTGAGGGCCTTGCGAAGGTATTGCTAGGCACTGCAAGGTCATGGATATCGAGGCCAATTTCTGTCTGGGCAGTTGCATTGTAAGAGGTCATACCCTTCCTTTGGCTCTTCCATTCTATCCGCCCCCTCTTCTGCAATGGTCCCTGAGCCTTGGAGGGGGTGTGACAGAGGTGTTTCAGTGCTGGGCACTCCTCCATCCCTTCTTCTCAGCACTATGTTGCCTTTTGGGTCATCCCAGCGGTCATCACCATCTGAAAAGAGAAGCTTCTCTAACCAGAAGTGAGAGTAGCGTTAATATGCGAATATGAACATTAAGTGTAGTGCTTTCAGGGCAGCTTGGTGGGAACAATATATACATTTAGTCAGACAAGAGCAGGCTTATACCCCTAAGGCTCATGACCTCACCTACCATAGACTTTTACTTAGGTTTTTCAGTAGCAGGTATGTATTCCCTCCCATAGAGAGGTCCTTCAGTCCAATTATGGAGCAGTTGGTTACCCCAAGAGTAGACATGCCGCTATTGCACCCGTTCAGTCATTGGGCCTGTCTGGCCAAGCTTGAATATTCAGCATCCACTGTTTTCACTGTTGATGGCTTCTGTCTCCCATATGCTGCATACAGTGCAGCTTTTTCCAGCTTTCAGTTGGCTGGTCTACAGGGAGAAGGTTTTCTGCTCAGCACCAGCTTGCTTTCTCAGTGACCTTGCCTCTCAGGCAAGAGATGTCTTCAGCAATAGGGTCTTACTATCTGTTTCTCAAGAGAAACCAAGGGCTTTGGCAAAAGCCTTTAATGTTTTGGAGATTTTTGTGTGTGTGCCTGTGTGCCTGTTTGTGTGTATAAGTGCATCTGCAAGCCAGAGGACCACCTCAGCTGTTACACCTCTCTGGTTCTGTCTGCCTTTATTGGAAAGAGGGTTTCTTGATGACCTGGGACTCACCAAGTATGCTAGACTGGCTGGCCAGTGAGCCCCAGGGATCCGCCTGACTCCACCTATCCAGTGTTTGGAATATAGACACAGGACACTGTGCCAGGTGAGTCCTAGAGAGCGAGCTCACGTCCTCAAGCTTGTGAGACAAGCTTTGTACTGACTGCATCATCTTCCCAGCTTCTGTTCATTTATTAGTTGTTTGACACTGACTCACTTTTATTATATTTATTTTGACACAGGGTCTCTCTAGCCCAGGCTGGCCTCAAACTCATGCTCCTCCTGCCTCAGCCTCCTGAGTTCTGGGATTACAAGTGTGCACCATCCCAGCCAGCAGCAATCCTGTCTTTCTAGGTTGAAAACATTTATTGTTATTATGATTTATCAATTTGCACGGGTGCATGTTTATGAGTACATCATATGGGTCTTTTGCCACTGCAAGCAGAACACCAGATACCAATACTCCACCCTTTGCCTCCTACTCTATGTGGGTGGTTGGAGAATTAAACCTGGGTAAGCTTGTATCTGGGGGTTAAACCCAGGCCAGCAGGCTTTGCAAGTAAGAGCCTTTAACCGAGTAATCTTCCCTGTCTCCAGAAATCCAATCATATTAAAAGCATCTTTCCCATGGACCGATAGTCTTCCTCAAGGGAAACATGGGGACTCCATACTGAGTGTCCCTGTTCCAGCTGCACTAGGGCACATAGTTGTCAAGATCCTCACATTCCATATGGTTCCAAATGAGTTGTGTTGTAAGAGCTGAAGGGTACTGAATACCAAGTCTGTGTGTGTGTGTGTGTGTGTGTGTGTGTGTGTGTGTGTGTGTGTGTAGAGTAGTGTGACATGGTGTGTTATGTGTGGTGTATGAGCATGTGTGTGTGCAGGGTACATGGACCGTGTGTGTACATGTGGAGGCCAGAGGAGAACTTTGGGCGATCTTCTCTATTGCTTATCTACATACTCCCTTCAGTTAGGGTCATTCTCAACCCAGAGTTGACTTTTCATCCAATCAGCAAGTCTCAGCGGGTGATTCTCATCTCTACTTGCCCCAACCCTCTTCCCAGCCACACACAAACTAGGGTTCCAGACATTTATGGCTACATCTAACTTTTTACATGGGATCTGGGGAGTTGATCTTGGGCCGTCTCAGCCCCTCATGCTTATGTGGCAAGAGCTGTTAATTGCTGAGTCATCTTTCCAGATAATTTTTTAATATTTATTTTATTTGAGAGAGAGCAGGAGAAAAAGAGAGAAAGAAAGAAGGATGGAGGGAGAGAAAGGGTACACCAGGGCCTCTAGCCACTGCGAACGAACTCCAGATGTATGTGTCACCATGTACAATCAGCTTACTGGGGTACTGGGGAATTTAATCTGGGTCTTTAGACTTCTCAGGGAAGCGCCTTAACCACTAAACCATCTCTCCAACCCACAAGCCATTTCTTAATTACTGGTAGGGCCAAAAACTGACTAGACGATTTCTTGAAGAATAAAGTAAAGGGTTCAGTGGGACCTGGGGTTGCCCAAAGTATTTCCAGGGGCATGGTGGAGGCACTTGGTCAGAGGGACACACAGGCTGGATAAGGCTAGCCCATGGAGGCTATGTTTTCCATGATACAACTGCAGTAAGAGAGGAGCAGTATCACCAAGTGGCAATTCCTTCTGGATTTCCATCCAGAAAGTTTTTGCTTTTAAAATCATGGCCAGAGCAGTTGATGCAGGTGTGATTCTCTAAAGGGGCTCATTTTCTTCCTGCTATTATTATTATTACAAGAAGTAATGATAGTTAAGAGATAGGCAGGTTGGTTAAGAACAGAGAGTGTCCTGTTAACTTATAGTAAGATTTTAAAAGTAAGATCATTTTTTAAAAATTCCTCTTTGTTTTACATTTTCATCAATCAACTCCTTCTTGTTCTCTAAACATAAACTGAATTTTGAAGGACTTACTTTAGTAAATTTTTGTTCTCTGAATTCCTTCCTACACATGTAGAGGGAAAGGGAGAGTTAAATTTTACTGAAAAATGATTTTAAATAGTTTTAATTTTTTGGGTATGTGTGTGTGTTCGTGCACATATGTGTGTGCATGTGTGCACGTGGAGGCCAGTGGACAACATCAGGTGTCATGATCAAGAATATCATCCACCTCCTTTGAGATGTTTCTCATTGGCCTGAAGCTCACCCACTAGACTAGACTGGCTGCCTGGCGAGCCCCAGGGATCCTCTTGTCCCTGCCTCCACAGTGCTGGGATTACAGGCTTGTGCCTTGATAGCTGGCATTGTGTGCATGTGTGATATGGTTGTGTGTGTGTGTGTTATGTATATTTGTGTGTGCAGAGGCCAGGGGAGAATGTTGTGTATTGTTCTTCCACTTTATATCCTTGAGACAGTCTCTCACTGAGCCCATAGTTGCTATTTTCAGTCAAACTGGCTACCAGCCAGCCCATCAATCCCGTTTCTGCTCCCAGCTTTCTTCATGAGTGCTGAAGAAGCAAGCTCTCTCGGGCCCTCATGCTTGTATGACAGCCAGAATTTTTACATGGATTCTGAAGATCAAACTCAGGTCCTCATGTTTGCAAGGCAAGCACTTTACTGACCGAGCTACGACCCAGCTTGTATTTCTTTTTAAAAAATAATATTTTTATCTATTTATTTGCAAGCAAGGAGAGAGGGGGGGAGGGAGGGTTCCAGGGCCTTCAGCTGATGCAAATGAACTCCAGACACATGTACCACTTGTGCATCTAGTGTTACGTGGGTACTGGGGAATTGAAACTGAGTCATTAGGCTTTGCTGGCAAAGACCTTCAACCACTACTCTCCAACCCAGTTTTAATTTCTTCACTGACAAAGTTTTTGAGTTAAAGTTATCTTTTCATTGTTATGTATTTATTGAACCTAGTACCTCGTGGGTGTTAGGTAACTACTCCACCACTGAGCTATACACCAGCATCATCATTTGTCTTTGAAAACCACCTCAACCATCCATAGCAATTTCTTGTGTTATGATGTAGAAAAGATGTCCTAGACATATGCCAGCAGATGGGCCTTTGAACACTGACTGTTTGCTATTATCACTGACCACCAGCTCTTTGCAAGGTGCTATGCTATGGTGAGCCTGGGGACATAGAAAGACTCAACCCAGGGCTTTATTACTTACAGATCTGATAGGAGAGAGAAAGCTTATGAAACAAGTTACAGAATTATGCTTAGGAAGGCTGCTGTACAGAATGGTAATTATGATTAATAATTAATGTGGACTTAAATATTGCCAAGAGCAAATACTAAATGTTCTTGTTGCATAAAGATCATTATGTGAGGGGATGGATGGGCTTTTATTTCACCATTCTACAGTGTATACATTACATTGTAATTACATTACATTGTACCTCATATATAATTTTTGTCAATTAAAAATAAGTAATTAGGGACTGGAGAGATGGCTCAGTGGTTAAGACGCTTGCCTGCAAAGCTTAAGGACGCAAATTTGAGTTCCCAGATACCCACGTAAAGCCAGATGCATAAGGTGGTGCATACTCCTACAGTGTTTGCAGTGGCTAGAGGCCC
This sequence comes from Orientallactaga sibirica, assembly GCA_036365145.1. NCBI lineage: Eukaryota > Metazoa > Chordata > Mammalia > Rodentia > Dipodidae > Orientallactaga > Orientallactaga sibirica. The sequence continues at coordinate 25,955,608 of JAEOAD010000003.1, forward strand.
TGGCATTCCTCTTTCTCTCTCACACATTCTCTCAAATAAATAACAAATGAATAAATAAAAAGCATTTGGGGGGGGGGGCTGGAGAGATGACTTAGCACTACTTAGGGAGCTTGTCTGAAAAAGCCTAATGACCTAGGTTCAATTCCTCAGTTAGTGCCCATGTAAAGCCAGATGCACAAAGAGGCACATGCCTCTGGAGTTCACTTGCAGCAGCTTAGACACATCAGAGTACCCTGTGCCCTCACAGAAGTGGGCCAATGGAATTCAATGGGGCATTTTTTAATACCACAGGTAATGTACTCCATGTAAGTCCCATGTGTGTCTATCCAACAGCCCACTTGTGTCACAATGCACTCCACGCACACCACTGTCTTTTGGCTAAGCCTGTTGGGTCACATCTATTGCTTGAAATTAAATATGAAGTTGATATTTAGGAAAAGCCTGCTAGCTCCAAGTGAATCATTAATATAAATAGAAGAACGTAAGTCCTGCTATGGGAATGTAAATAATCATTTCATTTTTATATTTTTTATTTATGTATTTGCAAGCAGAGAGAGACAGAGAGGAGAGACAGACGGAGATAATGGGTGTGCCAGGACCTCCAGCCACTACAAATGAACTCCAGATGCATGCACCACTTTTTGCATCTGGCTTTATGGGGTACTGGGAAATCAAACCCCAGGCTTTGAATGCAAGTGCCTTAACCACTGATCAATCTCTCCAACCCCATCAGCAATCATTTCGGACGATAGCACCTTACATTTATCGCCATGCGGCCTGAACTCTGCAATAATGATGGTGAGCAAACAACTGTTGCTAGTTGGTCATCGTTTTTTTTTCTTTCATGAAATTTTTAAAAATAATTTTTAAGGGCTGGAGAGATGGCTTAGTGATTAAGGCACTTGACTGTGAAGCCTAAGGACCTAGGTTCAACTCCCCAGAACCCACATAAGCCAGATGCACATGGTGGTGCATGCCTCTGGGGTTTGTTTGTGATGGCGCATCCATTCTCTCTCTTTCAATCCTTCTGCCTCTCACTCTCTCAAATAAATAAAGAAAAATAAAATTCCTTTAAAAATAATAATAAATTTTAAGTTAGCACACACAACAATTGGGTTCATGTGACATTTTCATATGTATGTTATTATAACACTTAATCTGCTGCCCTCCCCACTTCCCTTGGCTCCCCTTTGTTGGCTGACTTTTCCCCCAACATAGAGTATCCCCTCTACTGTCACATTACATATTTAACACTATGTTCTGTTCCCCTCACCTTAAGATCTATTCTGCCATATTTGCGGTCTCCTTTCGAGCTTCATGACTCACCCAAGACATTTTCTGTTTATGAAGTGTGAGAAACTCAGCATTTTCATGGGACTCACAGATTTCATCTTTGTCATTAAAGCCACTGCAGAAGGTATGGCTAGTAGTGACCATTTTCCAGATGAGGAAACCAGGCTTAAAGAGGTTTAACTACCTCCCTTAAAGACAAGTATGTGACAGAGCCAGGGGGCTAGAGTGCTGTTCTTCTTGGAGCCAGGACTTATCTCTCCAGTTTTCTTTTTTTGTAAAAAACAACAACATTTTTTAAAATATTTAATTTATTTTTTTAATTGAGAGAGAGGCAGATAGAGAGAAAGAGAGTATGGGTACACCAGGGCCTATAGCTACTACAAACAAATTGCATACGTATGTGCCACCTTATGCATCTGGTTTTATGTGGGTACTAGGGAATTGAACCTTGGTCCTTTGGCTTTGCAGGCAAGTGCCTTAATTGCTAAACCATCTCTCTAGCCCTGTTTTTTGTTGTTTTTTTCCCCCCCAGGTAGGATCTCACTCTAGCCCAGGCTGACCTATAGTCTCAGGATGGCTTCAAACTCTCAGTGATCCTCCTACCTCTGCCTTCTGAGTGCTGGGACTAAAGGCATGCACCACCACACCTGGCATGTCTCCAGTCTTAATTGAGATAGCTTAACCAACACCACATGTTGTTGCCGTCAGTCTCATTCAGTTTTTTCACTATTTTCAAAGACACAATATTCTGGGATATTCTGGTGGCGTTAAGATTCTCCTTCTGTCCCATTCGGGTGACATTTGTGTTCAGAGAGTCCTGATGTCCCATATCACCTTTGCCCCCCTGGTGTCCAGAATGACAACATTAGACATGTGCTTGACTTACAAAATATCTTGAGAAATTGTTTGTTTTCCCACTGCAAATATTAAGATACTTCTGTGAGGAGGGGATTAGGATGGTATATGTCTTTAAACAGAAACCAAATTTGCCATCTGTCTTCAGCTCCTGGTCTGTGGTTTTGTTGGGGGGTTGAGGCAGTGCCCTGGAGCTCACCCTGCAGTCCTTGGCTAGCATAGCATCTCCTTCTCTTGAGGACATGCCAAGCTCCTGCATTTTACATAAAGCATGGCCTTTTACTTTTTTAAAAATAGTATTTATTTATTTATTTATTTATTTATTTATTTATTTATTTGTAAGCAGAGAGAGAGAGAGAGAGAGAGAAAAGAAACAGACATAAAGAATGGGTACACCAGGGCCTCCAGTGGGTGCAAAGAACTCCAGATGCATGTGCCATTTTGTGCATCTGGCTTTACATGGGTACTGGCAAATCCAACTGGGTTATTTTTGTAGGCAAGTGCCTTAACCACTGAGCCATCTCTCCAGCCTGTCTTTTAAATTCGTAATAATTGTTTAATTAGTGTGTGTGTGTGTGTGTGTGTGTGTGTGTGTGTGTGTGTGTAGACATGTCAGGGTCTCTTGCTGCTGCAAATGAATGTCTATCAGCTTCATGTGGGTGGCTAGGGAGTTGAATCTGCTTCTGAACCTTGCAAACACATGCCTTTAAATGCTGAGCCACCTCCCCAACCCCTAAAACATAGTTTAAAAAAATTATTTTTTCAGTTATTTTTATGAATACATGCATGTTTTCCTTTTAACATGGAGATGAAGTTTTTAAAAATACAAATAGAATGTATTGAATGGGGATATGCTCTAGAATCACAGGCCATTTCCAAGATCAGGAGACGACATTGACTGTCTGTCCTGTGCTGCTACCACACTCAAGCCTATGTGCTCGGAGAGAGAAAGGGTGGGCACTTGTAAACCAACGCTCAAGTGGCTGCTAGGGTCTGCCCACTCGGGGACTTTAATCCATCTTGAGAGGAGCCGAGGCTGATAGGGACTACAAGTGACAATTAGAGGCTTGTTGTCTTTTGGGTAAGGGGGTGTTTATCACACTGAATTACATGGGTTTTTCTTTGGTGCTCAGGAGAATTTCTGTATAAGGTGACAGTGTCTTCCGGGCATGGTGGCACACACCTTTAATCCCAGCACTTGGGAGGCAGAGGTAGGAGGAGGTTCACTGTGAGTTTGAGGCCACCCTGAGACTAATAGTGAATGTCAGTTCAGCCTGGGCTAGAGTGAGACCCTACCTTGAAAAATAAAAATAAAAATTTTAACTTACAAAAAAGGTTATAGTGTACTATAACTAGGATACTCACATTCTCCTTGCCTGTTCGTTAATCAGTTATTTTAGGAAGTGTGTGACTACCTGCTACAAGACTACCTACCATGGTCATCCACAGCCGACTTTGCCTCAGTCACACTAACCCACCTTGTGACTTCAGTCTCTCCCACTCCCACTCCAGCTGTATTTCCTAATCTTGTGGCAGGTTCTTAGCTGGTGCATAAAAGATGGCAGTTTCACAGGGACTGTTCACTAAAGATGACCCAGTGGACCCCAGATGGCATGCAGGCACATTGTGTTGATGGAGGGAAGGATGGGGACCCTGGTAAGGCACCCGGGGCTGCTGCATATAGCCAGAGACAGCCTTCTACTGTTGCCACTTTCTCTCTTCCACGAGGCACCATGAACTTCCGCATTGGGACACTTGGGGACCACAGAGTCCAGAATACTGTCTTGGCTAGGGTATTTTATATTTTTAAATAGTTGTTAAATTTTTAAGTACTTAAAAAACATTTTTTTTCCTATACTTTGCTGGTTCTCTAGATCCTCAACGGTGGAGCTCTCCAGCAGTCTTGGGGTGACTGGGTTCATTTCTATCAATACTCAGAACCAGCACACTGGTGCAAGCTCTACAAAACTTCATCAGACTCGTGATCACAAAACCACTTTAGAGTAGTCGGCTCTTCATTTCTGCGGCAAAACGCCTGATGTAATTCAGGAAAGGATTATTTTGGCCCCTGGTTTCAGACGTTTTGATCTGTGGCGTTGCCTCACATCGGACAGGCTCGGGGTGAGAACTCGTGATGTAGCAAAGCCCGTTAGCTCACGGCAGCCCAGAAGTAAAGAAAGAAACAGGAGGGCGAGGGAGTCTCAGTGTTCCCTCCAGAAGCTCACTCCCAATGTCCCAGCTTCCTTCCTCTAAGCCCCGTGCTGGAAAGGTGCCGCCACCTCCTCGGAGCACCACACACTGGGGACTAAGTCTTCAACATGTGAGCCTTCGGGGAACATTGAGGTTCAGTCCATAGCAAATGCTGTAATTGTCCTTCCCTATCAGACTTGGGATACTTTCCTGGTTGAGCAGAATAGTTTAGGTGATCCCAGGCCTGCTCAAGTTCCCACACGCACACTCCTGGGGCCATGGTCGTCCACAGCCCACTTTGCCTCCGTCACTCTAATCCACCTTGTGACTTCAGACTCTCCCGCTCCCACTCTAGCTGTTTTTCCTAATCTTGAAAACATTAACTTGGACTAGAATGAATGCTGCTATTTCAATCTTGGATTGAATAATTGTTTTTTCCAGGACAGCCAAACATTTTGTATACCAAACACTCTCTTGCACCTTCTCCACAGAGTTATATTGCTTTCTTACAAGGGGACTCGTTATTAGCTGATTCATCACTCTGGCTTTGGTGGTAATGTTGCATCCCACACACTTTGGTTGTGACCAGTGCAATAATGTCTGCATTCCTTGCTGTGGGCAGCCCTGTACCATCCACAGACCCCTCTGCATCCCAGGTCTGGTCTTTACCAGATGTAATGCACAGTGTCTTAGTTCTCATTTGTAAGATGGGAAGTGCTCACTCCCCAGGACTGCTGAAAACAGGTAAATGGGATCGTTAGACCTTCATCATTTCATATACAGATGTTCCCGGCAAAGCTTAGTTTCTCTTCCATCTCTGTTCTGCCACCTTATTACATTTAAATTTCCATTTGAAGATCTTATTTCATCTTCAGATTTTACACAAACTGTGCTAGCCTCATTTAGAGTGATCACTTGAAGGATGCTTTATTTTTATTTTATTTTATTTTTTGAGTTTCTGAGGTAGGGTCACACTATATAGCCTTGTATAGCCTGTAGTCTGTGCTGGCCTTGAACTTGTGGCAATCCTTCTTCCTCAGTACTGGGATTAATTACCTGTAGGTATGTGCCATGATGTTCAGCTTTTAAAGGCATTTTTTAAAATCTTACCTGTTGGCCAAGCAAAAAGTAATGCAAGCAAATTAATTTTTCATTTTTTATACATTTACTTAAGTATTTATGCAGTGGGAGAAAGAATGAATAGGTGCATCAGGGCTTCTTGCCACTACAAATGAACTTGAGATGTATATGCCACTTTGTGCATCTGGCTTTATGTGGATACTGGGGAACTGAACCCAGGCCATCAGGCTTTGCAAGCAAGCACCTTGAATCATTGAGCTATCTCTCCAACCTATAAATTAACTTTCTGAACAAGAACTATTTTCTTTTTCAGTGTTGGGTATTGAACTCAGAGCTTCGTGTATTCTAGGGGTTATTTTAATCGTGACCATAGGAGTAAAGCAGCAGAAACCTTCTGGGGCAGGAGACAGCAAGGAGATGGGAAGGGCCGTTCATGCTTACAATAGAATTATGAATGGCTCTTCTTTCTCTCTGAACTGCTCTAACTTATTTTATCAAATGCCCAGCCTCCTATGGACCAGCTTCCCCAATGATTAATATTTACTTTCTCATTATTTACTTTGGAGTTGAAGCTTCTATTCTAGCAAAAATGTTTTTACTTTTATCCTAGCAGCAGGTTTCAAAGAACATGGCTAAGTAAACTTGTAGCTTAATGTATTTGAATCACACTACAGCCATTATTGTCTTTGAGGCTCCAGTTGTCCAGGGTTTGGCCACTAGGCATCTCTTCCAGTTAGCATATATGTCGTATGTTCATTTATGTCCTGTTCCAATCCGGGATCAGTCATATATTTTAGGAGTCCTGGTTTCTTTTAGAGGATATAGTATTTGGAAACCACCATCTGGACAGGTGGTTAGCTCAATGCTACGAGGTTGATATTATTTCTATGTTTGTTTGTTAATAAGAAATAATGTTTATATTGGCTGGCGTGGTGGTGCACGCCTTTAATCCCAGCACTTGGGAGGCAGAGGTAGGAGGATTGCCATGAGTTGGAGGCCACCCTGAGACTACATAATGAAGTTCAGGTCAGCCTGGGCTAGAGTGAGACCCTACCTCAAAAAACCGAGAAAAAAAAAGAGAAAGAATGTTTATATTAATATTTAAATATATTTGGTCTTATATTATAATATCTTTTCTCCAGTGCTGAAATTGTTTTCCCCAATGATTTTAACACATTTTATACAAGTGTTTGTGCATGCACACTTGCATGTGTGTGTAATACTTTTATTTTTATTTCTTTTTCTTTTTGTTTGGTATTTCGAGGTAGGGTCTCCCTCTAACCCAGGCTGACCTGAAATTCACTGTGTGGTCTCAGGCTAGCCACAAACTCACAGCAATCCTCCTACCTCAGCCTCCCGTGTTAGTATTAAAGCCGTGTGCTACCATGCCACCCAACCTGTGTAACACTTTTACTCAGCAACCGTCCTGTTATCACTCACGGGGTAACACTGAGTGGAGCTTTAGGTTTCGTGTGGGTCTCGTGATCCTGCAGGAGCTCACGATGGCCACCAACGTGCATGTCCTAATGACACTTGAACTAATTCTGCTATTTGTTTATGTCTGATAAGCTGTGAAGTTTATTTATCTTCAGCTTTGAGGGATTTCTTTATTTTTATGTTTTAAATTGAAATTTAAATTGCATAAAACATCAGCCTAATTTTAAAATCAAAACCATGAAACAAAGTACATTCAGAGAAGCTCTGGTTCTGCCTTGTTTTCCCCCACACACCTCCTTCCCTCTCAAGGAGGCGTTCCCATTAGCTTGTCCTTTTGTTGTTGTTATTTCTTTTGGAACATATAAGTAAACATATGTATCATAAATACACTGCATTTAATATATGTGTCAGGAGTTTATTTAAGTTTGCATAGAAAATAATGGGATTAATCATGGTATTTTCATACATATATATCATGTTACTTTGTTCTTACTCAACCCTGTCCCCGACTTCCCTTCTCTATCCCCTCCGCCCCTCTTGCTGGTCCACTAACTCCCCTCAAATACTGGCCCCTTCTGCCTTCATTTCATGTGCATTCTGTTACATACCCCTCCCCACTCCATTACTGTCTATTTCTTTCCTCTCATGACTCACTTTCTACTTTTACACACATATACACACACACACGCATGCATGCACACACACATACATGACTGTATACATCCACAGGGTTACTATAGAAGGAGACGAGAGGACTGGGTCGAGTCTAATACTCTGGTCTTGTAGGTGGGGAAATAAGAGAGGAGGTGCTCATTCAAGTATTCATGTCCTCCAAGTCCGGGTAGTCTAGGACAAGAGGCATGTTGTTCTCACTCATTTCCGGCTCATTCTCCCATCTCTCATTTCCTCAGAGGTGCTTTTTGTAAACTCCACAAAATCAAATCCAGAGCTAATGAATATCTTGGCTTTTAAGTACAGCCAGGAAATGGTTATTACCCCACAGGCAGGGAATACCTTACTCTTTGCATCTAAATAATGAAGCATGTGCTTAGACATTATTAGAAGTTGAAGCAGTGTCCTTTTGGAACCTGAGCCGCCTCAACGTGGACCACGGAACATTTGCTTTGCGGCCTGGCTCAGTTTCTGTTTCTGCTCATGGCATATTCCCTTGGCCAGAAGCAGCGCATGGAAGTCTTTAGATCTGTTACTGTCAGCTCGATTAGATTTCACGCTCGTAGTTAGTTTTTTTCAAGTCACTGTACTGACATTCTTCTCATATCTCTATCTGCAGTGAAGGGGATTCTCATGTATGTTTGTTTGTGTTTGATCAGAGTGACATTTAGGAACATTATAGGTACACATTTGTCTTAGAACAGATTGTGTATGCCTTTTTCTATAGAGTGTAGATTATTATTTAGTAGCATCTTACATTTACTTAAAATATATACTATATAAATAACAAATTCTTTGGGGGATGCAAAAAGTTGAGTAGATACTGTTATAGTGTGTATATTGTATGTCCCCAAAGGCCTTAGTTCTCAACCTGGAGCAATGTTTAGGAGGTGGGAATAAGAGAAGGAAGTCAGGTAACTTGGGCAGTGCCCATGAAGGGGATCTTGGTACCCAGCTCCTTCCTGTCTCTTTTGTTCACTTTCTGACCGCCATGGGGAGCGTGCGCTTTTTGCATCACTCCTTCATATTCTACTGTGCTGCTCAGGAGAAAGCAACAGGGCCAAGTGGTCATGGGCTGGACCGTCTGAAACCATGAGCCAGATAAACTTTCCTCTCTATCCAGCATGATCTCAGATGTGTTATTTTCACAAAAATGGAAAATTAGTAATGCAGAAGCATATTAAGTGAAAAAGTTAAATACGTACATAATGTGGTATTCTTTTTGTCTCTGGGTATATGCTGCTGTTTCTAGGAAGCCTACTCAAATTGGATGCAAATGAAAAACTGTTTATTTTTAAGTAAAAAAAAAAAACACAGAAATTATGCAGTTTCCTTAGCTTGTTATTTAAGCTTCAACCGCTTTTCCTCACTAAATCCTTTTTTTCTTCTTTTTTTCTGTATTTTTTTATGAGAGAGAGAGTGAGAAAGAGAGAATTGGTATGCCAAAGCCTCCAGCCACCCCTGCAATTGAACTCCATAGGAGTGTGCCATCTTGTGCACACGTGTGACCTTGTGCTTGCCTCACTTTGTGCTTCTGGCTTATGTGGGATCTGGAGAGTTGAGTATGGGTCCTTAGGCTTTGCAAGCAAGCCCCTTGACTGCTAAGTTATCTTTCCAGCCCATCCTTTTCTTTTTTAAGAGAAATAAAGAATAGCTAAACAAAATGACAAATTATTTAGAAATATATTCAATTGTATTCAAATTATGCATATCACCAGACTTAATGAACATTGCCTTGTGGTAGGAAAAAATGTTTTAATAGCCAAAACAAGTACACATTTATAATACTTCATCATAGCTGGAAATCAAGGTTCTGGCCTTGTCCTGTATGTACTTTTTTGTGTTGTGACCACCATATTAGGCAAGTTCTTCAGTGAAGTGTCAATAATTTTCCAGTGAGTATATATTTAATAGTGTCTTCTGTATTGTGGCTAAATTATGGATCAAAACACACATGCACACACCATTCATGCATTCACATGTACTCCCACATTCATGCACACCACACATATACTAACAAATGTCAGCATTTATTTTGTGTAGATGGTCTGGGTTTGTTTTAGAAGACAGTAGAACTAACAGGAAGAATTAAGAGACTAGGTTTAAGTTTTAAAAGGAGTAATGCTGCTGGAATCACGTAGATTTCTTCCTTCAGCCTGAAAGAGCTTTGCTTTGATAACAGATGTGTGTCCTGTTGCTGGTTGCTCGGTTAGCACTGTGCCCTGAGCAAGTTGTGTCATTGATGTGTTGAATTTCCTTATCTATAAAATGGGAATTAACACCAACCCATTTTATAGCATGATTATGTAAGATAAAACTGGTCTTGAACTCACTGTGAAGCTAAGCATGGTGACCTTGAACTCCAAATCTTCTTGCCTGTACCTCCCAAGTGCTAGAATTACAAGAGTGTATCACCATGCCGAGCTGTGATATAAACACATATAACCTTTTTAATCACAGCATTCATTTTTGACGTGTACCTCTGATTGAAGATTAAAATATGTAAGACTTTTTGAAAAGAATTTTGAGTTTTAGGTGGAAAATTAGTCCCCAAATGCTTTTCCTTTCTAAAATAACGGAATTGAGAAGAATGCATTCTCAATCAAGGTTCTACAAACAAACATATTTTTTCTTTTGTTAATAAAATTGAACACACGTTCCTAAAGAAAACAATCGCTTAAATGATTCAGAAAATGCATAGAGAAATTAATATGCTTTTATAATTTCACTGTGTATTTAAGGGAGTGTTAGTCTTGCGTAAACATAGAAAACATACTTGGTTTAGTTCTGCAGCACTGGGAGAGCAGGAATGCTGGCACACACCTATAATCCCAGAGCTTGGGAGGCTGATTCAAGAGGATCCCAAGTTTGAGGACAGTGTGTGGTCTAGAGTAGCAATGGAACAACATAAATGAGAGCCCTTGCGAGTCTAGGCCTTACTGTGCCATTTAGAAAGCTATTTATTGACTTGGGTCATTCATCATGGAGCCTCATCTCATTCTGTGATCTGTAAAATGAAGTAGAAGAAATGGGTCTGTGTTAGAACTATAGGATGTGTGTATGTGTGTGTGCACGCACGTTTTTTGAGACAGCTTCTCATGTAGTCCAGGCTGACCTTTAATTTCCTAGGTAGCCACGACTAAACTTGAACTTTTGGTCCTCCTTCCTCTACCTCTCCAGACGGGGTTATAGTCATGGACCACCACGCCAGGTGTATGTGGTGCTGGGGATTGAATGAAGGGTGTCAGGCATGGCAGTTGAGCTACATCATTAACCCTTGTTCTTTTGTTTCTTAAATTATTAGAGCTACAAACCAACAAAAGCTTACACTAAATAGGTATTGTTTGTTTCTCACATATAATTCTAGATGTAGGCAGTCAACGGCTGATGTAGGAAATACCCAAATGACATCCAGGAGCTTCTCCATCATGGACTCTTGTCCCCATAGACAATGTGAAGATCTAATGATTAAGGTGGCATTCTTTAATTTTTATTTTATTTATTTATTTGCAAGCAGAGAGAGAGAGAGAGAGAAAGAGAGAGGGAAGAGAGACAGAGAGAGAATGGGCGCACCAGGGTCCCTAGCCACCATAAACGAACTCCAGACACATGCCCCCTTGTGCATCTGGTTTACATGGGTATTGGGGAATTGAACCTGGGTTCTTTGGCTTCACAGAAAAGCACCTTAACTGCTAAGCCATCTCTCCAGATCAGATTTGCAATCTTTAAAACAATATTTTCATTTATTAATTTGTGAAGGGGGGGGGAGAATATATGGGAGTGCTAGGGCCTCTTGCCACTGCAGACAAACTCCAGACATATGCACTACTTTGTGCATTTGGCTTTACATAGATACTGGGGAATTGAACCTGGGCCAGCATGCTTTGCAAGCAAGCACATTTAACTGCTGAGCCATATCCGTACATTTGCATTCTAAGCAGCAGAATGGGAATGAGGAAAGACAGGTATAGGTGTACTACTTTTGTTTACATCACACCGGTGAGAACTTAAGGCCACATCCAATTGCATAGGAAGCATAGTCTGTATTGCAGGGGAGCAAATGTAAGCCACACTATTATTCCAGAATAAGAGTCTTGCACCAACTTCAGTCTGCTGCCTGTTTTTGTCAATCATACTTTATTAAAACAGAGCTTTGCCCCTTTGTTTACAAGTACCATGACTACTTTAGCTCTACAACAATAGCAGTGAATAGTTGTCATAAATGCTCTGTGTCCTACAAAGTGGGACACATTTACTATGCATGCTTTTATTTTAAAAAAAGAAGCTCACTGACTCTTGTTCTAAAAGAAAGAGGAGTACCCCTCAGAGCACTGGCGGCAGTCTCTGTCACTCCCTTCCAAATCCTCTGCCAGCAAGTAGTGAGATACTGAAACAATCAATACATAGAGTATAAATAATATGAACTAGTCGTCAACACACTAAACTAAAAAAGACTAAACACGGGTGGGGAGATGGCTCAGTGGTTAAAGGCACTTGCTCCACAAGCCTACTGGCCAAGTTCAACCCCCTTCAGCACCTAGGTAAAGCAAAGTGGCACATACGTCTGTAACCCAATGTGCTTATGGGCTTATGGCAATGGGAGGGGGAGTGAGGAGAATCCCAAAGCACTCGTGGGGCCAGCTAGACTGGCATTCCCAGTGGCAAAAAATATATATATATACAAATATTCCTTGTCTCAAGGAAGTTGGAGGATCCACGTCCCAAGGTTGTCCTCAGACCTCCACACACAAGCAGTGGTTCACACTTACCCCCCTACCACCACAATTTAAAACACTTTGAAAACATATACAAGCATACTCCTACCTATGAGGTAGGAATAATTTTGAACTGCGAGTTGGACACTGAAACATGAAGCTCTCGCTTGCCTCCTCTAATAAGCAACTTCTTCACTTGTGCCTGCAAATTGCCTTCTCTTTCATTCCGTCCACTTTCTTGTCTTATAATGGTTTCTTTCTGGTCCGGTCCAATTATCTAAGATGTCAGTAACTCATTTTTTTTTCTTTCAGTTAAAAAAAAAAAAAACACTTTGTTTGGCATGTGCTCTGTATAACCTTCATTTTGGTTCAAATGAAAATGTGAAAAGATAGATAAGGTCTGGACAGTAGCTGGAGATGGACAGTGCTTAAATGAGAGATTTACAGACAGTTAAACTGTGCCATCTAATTCCTCCTTTTTAGTGCTTTCTGCCCAATGGTTACTTTCTGTAAGGTTGGTTAATTCACTAGTACCTTTCTTTTTTAATTTGGAAGCAGAGAGAGAGAGAGAGAGAGAGAGAGAGAGAGAGAGAGAGAGAGATGGGCGGGGCTGAGAATATGGGCACACCAGGGCCTTTTACTGCTGCAAACTAACTCCAGATGCATATGCCACTTTGTGCATCTGGCTTTACATGGGTCCTGGAGAACTGAACCTGGGTCATTAAACTTTGTAGGTAATCGCCTTAACTGCTTAGCCATCTGCTAGCCTTTTAGTAATTTCTTAATCATATGTTCCCATAGACAGTACAGTTAGTACTTCTTACAGATGTTTCTGTTCGTAAATCAGTTTCATTGTCATAAAACTCATTTTGTGGATTTCCTTACCTGGTGGAGTTGTACATGTTTCCAAATAAAACTAGCTCTTCATGTTAAAAGTGTAGCATGTAGCAACTAAGATTTCCTTTGTAACTGTTTGGCCCAAATTTCTTACTTTGGACTATCTCATTCAGAGAACAAAGAGGGATGGCTGTTTGGGGTGGGGGAGGTTCTTCTAGTTCTGAGGAAGTTCAGAGTTTCAGTTCCCCAGGCTCCTGCTAATGGGTGGATGAGAATAGCATATAATCGGAGTAGATCTAAGGCCATGAATACTGCCCTTGCTTTGCTCCTTCATGTTTTTGCTCAAATGACCCCTTGCCAGCAATACTTTGCCCAGTAAGTCCTGTTTAACAATGCACCTTCCCCCATGCTCCAATTTCTTCTACTGCGTCCAACATTTTTTCTCTGTAATTCTTTTCATCTTCTAACATTTGACACTGTTTATCACCTATGGATTTGTCATTTTTCCCACAATGTGGGCAAGAATTATCATTACTTTTACTCACTACGTGTCTAGAATTTAGAATGGTTCCTGACACATAGTTGACATTCAATACAGGTTTTCTATTATAGGAAACATTTAAATATTAAGTACGGCTGGGGAGACAGCCCAGTGGGTAAAGTACTTGCAAGCATGAAGACCTGAGTTCCATCACCAGAACCGTCACAAAATGCTGCACATTGCTGGGTGTGGTGACACACACCTTTAATCCCAGCACTTGGTAGGCAGAGGTAGGAGGACTGTCATAAGTTTGAGGCCAGCCTGAGACTACACAGTGAATCTAGATCAGCTCAGGCTAGAGAGAGACCCTACCTCAAAAACCCAAAATAAATAGATAAGAAAGAAAATTTAAAATAGTTACATTTATTAAATAACTAAATTTAAAATTGTATTATGAATTTTCTGAAAGATGTACTTCACATGTTGGCAAAGAACACAAAAATAAAGTTTAGGAAAACCACTGTTTAAGTCATTTAAAGATTAAAAACACATGATAAAGGTATCTATGGATGCCCCACAGCTAGCACACTTAATAGCCCAAAGCTCCTCTTCACCATTACACTGCAGAGTCCAACCAGCCAGGTAGGTACATAAAAAAAGACATAAGGCATTCAGGTCAGGTTAAAAAAGAAACAAAACTATCTTTATTCACATATCACATGACCTCTTATGGAGAAAATCTTAAAAAGTCCATTATAGAAACTATTAACACTATTTTTTTTAGAAATGTTGCAAGATATATGATAAATATGCTATATATAATATTTTCAGGGTATGGTCTTCTAGCCCAGGCTGACGTGGAATTCACAATGTGTAGACTTAGGCTGGCCTCAAACTCACAGCAATCCTCCTACCTCCACCTCCTGAGTGCTGGGATTAAAGGCATGAGCTACCATGCTCATCTAATTATATTTTTATATACTAGCAACAACCCAACAATAAAATTAAGGAAACATCCCCCCATTAGCATCAAAAGAATGAAACTGTTAGAGATAGTATTTAATGAATAAGTGCAAGATTTATATTTTGGAAACCTACCGAACTATTGTTTAAAAGTTATAAAAATGCTTGTCACAGGAAATGAGATTTCATTTCAAAGGAGAAATAAACTAAAGATGGCTATTATACAAAAATAGTGACTATAATTAATAACAATGTATCATTCTTGCTTATTTTTCCATAATTTCACACATATGTGCATTGCATTTTGATCACACATACCCCACACTGCCCTCTCATCCTCCCAGTCTCGCTACAACCTTTCACCTTCCTGCTCCTCACCAGTGGCTATACCATTGAAGGGAATGACTCCTGCTCCCCCAGCATCTGTCAACTGTCCTCAGCTCTTCAGATAGGGGTGTGGCCTCATAAGCTCTCCTCCATCCATAATCAACTATTGTCTGTCCTCATCATGTGCAGGTCTTGGCCAGGTCACCACAACTGCTGTGAGTTTATGAGTGCAATGGCCATGTCATGTCCCGACAGTCTGTCCCCCCTTCGGTGACATTCCCTGAATTCTGGAGGGGATTATATCTACGTGCTGTATAGAGCTGAGCACTCATCACTTATTTTCAGCACTTGACCAGTTAAGAGTTTATGCATTAACTATATCCCACTGAAATCAAAAGGTGCTTCACTGACTGGAGCTAAGAGCAGTATATGTGGATATAAAAAGATAAATATTTAGAAGACATTAGAAACAGATACATTTAACAAAATAACAATAGTAGTTCTCCCATAAGGCCTATTGATCTCTACAGTCTTGGGCTTTTGATCTGGTTTGCAGTACCAGGTGTGAGCTCCCAGTTGTGGAATGGACCTCAAATCCAATCAGAAAATGGTTGATTACCCCTCGACTATCATGCCACTATTACACCAGAGGGCACATCTTGTTCAATAATTCAGTAACAATGTCTTGAAAACTGCTGAATAAACCTGGCATTCTCACCATAAAATTATAATTCAATAATATGTATTAATTTGCATGATTTATCCATGGAACAATATATACATATTTAAAAGCGAATAATTGTTTATAATTTTTACTTTTATCAATTAGAAAAAATGCTTAAAATTAAAGAAAATAGCCAGGTGTGGTGGTGCATGCCTTTAATCCCAGCACTGGGGAGGCAGAGGTGGGAGGATCTCTGTGAGTTCGAGGCCACCCTTGTGACTACATAGTGAGTTACAGGTCACCCTGGGCTAGAGTGAGACCCTACCTCAAAAAAAAAAAAAAAAATTAAAGAAAATAGAACAGAAAGACATCTTATCTTTATAGACTGGAAGACTTAATATTCAGATGTCAGTCCTCCTCAAATTGATCTACAGATTCAACAGTCTCCATCAAAATTCCATGAGGCATCTTTGCAAAAGTTGGAAAGATACTCCAGTGTTTGTATGGAAATAGAAAGGACCCAGTTTAGCCAAAACAATTTTGAGAGTGAACAAACTTAAAGGACTCATAACTCCTGATTTCAGAACTTACTGAAAAAAAAAGGTAGTGATCACAACAGTACTATACTGATTTAAAACAGATATAGACATCAAGGGAATAGAATTGAAGGTCCAGAAATAAGCTTTTTAATACAATTTGTAATGAAGTTTTTTTTGAAGCAGGACTTACTTAAGCCCAGGCTAACCTAGAATTCACTTTTCATAGCCCCAGTCTGGCCTCACAGTTACAGGGATCTTCCTACCTCAGCCTTCTAAGCTCTGGGATTACAAGCACTGGCTACCACACCTGATTTTCAGCAGATTTTTGATAAGGATACAAATACTGATTCAATGGGTATAGTTCAGTAGTCTTTCCAACAAAAGAATTAAACTTAATAAATATATGATGGATCAAAATCCATAATATAAATGTTAAAATAATAACATTCTTACAAATACAAATAAACAGGCACAAATAATTATAATCTTATACTAAGCAAGGCAACTAAAAGGGAAAAACTGATCAATTGGATTTCATCAATATTAAAAACTGGGTAGGAATACCCTGACACACAGTCCCTCACTATCCCATAGAGACTGACTGAGGCCTTCATGACCCCACAGTGAATCCTATAACCCCACTGAGGAGGAGCCCCAGGGTAATAGGAATTGTGGTGAGGGGATAATATTATATAACCTGTGAAATACACACACATACACACACACACACACACACACACACATATATATATATATACATATATAAATAATATTTTAAAGAAGAACACAGGCTGGAGAGATTGCTCAGTGGTTAAGGCACTTGCCTTGACTGCAAAGCCAAAGGACCTAGATTCAATTTTCTAGTACCCACATAAGTCCGATGCACAAGGTGGTGCATGTATCTGGGATTCCTTTGCAGTAGCTAGAGGGCCTGGCATGCCCATTCTTTCTTTTTTTTTCTCTCTCTCTCTCACTCTCTCTTAAATAAATAAAATATTTTTTAAAAGAACAAAAATTCAGGTTACCATAAAAAAAAGAAAAATAAAACATTTGTACATCAACAGACACCATCAAGAGAGCAAAAACATAACCTATAGGTTAAGAGAAAATGTTTGTAAATCATATTCTGTTAAAGCAGACGTATCTGTAATAAAGAACTTTTACAACTCAGTAATAAAAAGAAAAACAAGCCAACTTTAAAAATAGGCAAAGGGGGCGGAGAGATGGCTCAGCAGTTAAGGAGCTTACCTGCAAATCCTAACAACTGGAGTTAAGTTCCCCAGTATCCACATAAAGCCACATGCACAAAGTGGTGTATGCATTTGGAGTTCATTTGCACTGGAAAGAGGCCATGGTGTGCCCATTTTCTCTGTCTCCCTACTAGGCTTGGTGGCGCATGCCTTTAATCCCAGCACTCGGGAGGCAGAGGTAGGAGGATTGCCATGAGTTCGAGGACACCCTGAGACTACATAATGAGTTCCAGGTCAGCCTGGGCTAGAGCGAGACCCTACCTCAAAAAAAAAAAATATGCCTCTTAGGGCTGGAGAGAGAGATGACTTAGTGGTTAAGGTGCTTCCCTGCCCTGCAATGCCTAACGACCCAGGTTCGATTCCCCTAGTACCCACATAAAGCCAGATGCACAAAGTGGTGCATGCATCTGGAGTTCATTTGCAGTGACTAGAGGCCCTGGTGCATCCATTCTCTCTCTTCTTCTCTCCTCTCCTTGCAAATAAATAAATAAAAAGCCTCTTACATGAATCTTCACAACAGTGTCCTTCAAAATAGTCCCCAAATGGAAACAACAGAGAAGTCCCTCACCTGATGCATACATAATGAAAGAGTGATGTGTGAGTGCTGTGGAATGTTATTTATCCATGAGCAGGAATGAAGGATGGACAGATGCTTTAACATGGGTGGACCCTGAAGACATGCAAAGTGACAGAAACCAGAAACCTGAGTTACATGTCTCTGTCTAGATGAATCCTATAGCAACAGAAAGCAGATGAGTGGTTATCTGGGGCTGGGAGGTATTGGGGGAAGTTGGGTGGAAATGGGTATAATAGTTAATGAATCTGTGGGTTCTTTTGTTGGAATGGTGAACATGTTTTGAAATTTTGGTGATGTTGTACTTACTTGTGGCTGTACTGTGAGTGTGTGAGTGACTGTGTGTGTGTGTGTGTGTGTGTGTGTGTGTGTGTACACTGGACTGGTCCCCTGGAGGTGGTAGAGTGTTTGTGATAATGAGAGAAGACTTGAGTTCAAGTCCCAGCATCCCCTAAAATGTTGAACTGTGCTCATTAAGTAGGGAAGGGTTTTTTGTTTTTTTTTTTTTTTTTTTTTTTTTGGTTTTTGAGGTAGGGTCTCACTCTAGCTCAGGCTGACCTGGAATTCACTATGTAGTCTCAGGGTCGCCTTGAACTCACTCACAGCGATCTTCCTACCTCTGCCTCCTGAGTGCTGGGATTAAAGGTGTGCACCACCATGGGAAGTAGGCAAATGGGGAAGTTTTAAAGTAGATGAATTATAGCTCAATGAACCTGTCAATTTAAAAAACAAAAGAAAAATAAACACAATGTGTTCAAATTAGTAATGTGACAAAATTGTAAGATAACTGTTCTGGTTTCCCATTCACTTGGTAAAATTGAGAGAGTAAATTGTTCTCTAAAAAGCAAACTTTTTGTCTGCCTGGCTTTTTTGGCGGGGGGGGGGGGGACCACTTTTATAGACCTAGTTTACCCAGGCAGAAGTTTCTCAAAACGTTTCTTCCCCAGATGAATAGAGTTATAAAAATTTACGTACTTCTCCCAGGGGAAGGCTGGCTTTGTCAGGTTTTATAGCTGAACTGTTTGTGGGCCAAGTGATGATCAGCCTTCTCCATGGGAAAGCTCAAGAGCTGCAGAATTCGGACAACAATGAACAGAAAGAGATGTTGAAAACTGCTGACAGAAAACGGATCTTGCCGGAAGGGCCTCTGAAGAGAGCTTTGCATTTGGCACAAGCCCACATCTGGAGGTTTTACCTCCATGGGTAGAAACCTAAGAGGTCTTCGTTTGCAGCTTATTTCTGATGACTGAAAAAGTTCATGAGGTCTTATTACTATCCTTCACAAAAGGCTTCTCCTGCCCTGCCCCCCACAATAATTCATTTAAAACTTCCCCCACCTTGTGTTTCCCAGAGCCAGGGAACACAGGACACTGAACACTTTGCCTCTCATCGCCGCAAGTTGTTTTTGCCTCTGTGATGTTATTGCATGGGTACTCTTTCAGGTTTCGAAGCCATAAAAGATGAAATATTAGTTTGATTTGATTTTAGAGTCCCTCTTTCGACACAGCTGGGCTTTGGTGTTCAAACACTGTTTCAGCTGAGTTCGTCAGAATCTTGTAATGAAAAGCGTGGTTGTTTTCCCTGCTGAATGTTCCTTTTTATTACCTTTCCTCCCATAGTCCCAAGACTTTGAATCCCCAAGATTGGGGCTCTCATATTTCTCTCCTACACACAGTTGTGTCACTGTGTTGGTGGAGGTGAGACAGTGTGGTAGGAGAGATTCATGGCCTTGTAAAGTATGGGCTGCCTATACATAGCCCCCTCCTGAAGGCATGGGGCTAAGATGTTTTTTTTTTTGTTTGTTTGTTTGTTTGTTTTGCGAGGTAGGGTCTCACTCTGGTCCAGGCTGACCTGGAATTAACTATGTAGTCTCAGGGTGGCCTCGAATTCTTGGCGATCCTCCTTCCTCTGCCTCCCGAGTGCTGGGATTAAAGGCGTGCGCTACCACGCCCGGCTGGCTAAGATGTTTTTAATCTTTTCATTGACAACTTCCATATATCCAGACAGTATACCATAAACATAATCCCTTCCCACTACCCTCCTCTTTCCTCTCCTGAATCCCCCCTGTACTGAATCTCTTCTTCTTTCTAACCAGTGTCTCTTCTAGTTTGATGTCATTATGTTCCCCTCCTATTAGGTGGGTCTTCTGTAGGTAGTGTCGGCCACTGTGAGGCTATGAACACCCTGGCCACTTTATGTCTGGAAGACAGTAAGTATTGTAAGCAGTTCTCCTCTGCCCTTGGCTCTTATATTCTTTCTGCCTCCTATTCCACAATGTTCTCTGAGCCTCAGAGGATGTGATAGAGATGTTTCACTTTGTGCTAAACACTCCACTGTCACTTCAATGGCAAAGAATTTTTTTTTTTTTTTTTGAGGTAGGGTCTCTCTCTAGCCCAGGTTGATCTGGAATTCACTATGTAGTCTCAGGTTGGCCTCAAACTCATGGTGATCCTCCTACCTCTGCCTCCCAAGTGCTGGGATTAAAGGCGTGCGCCACCACACCTGGCTGGTGCAAAGATTTGTCACAACCTTTATTAATAATCCCAGTATAGTCATGCTAGAAGTCAAGAGCCTTCTCTGTTGGTTAGCTGCCAGTGGTCTCAGCTGAGCTGCACAGTGCCAGCTGTCACAGGGTACATGTCAGCAGCTGGGGCTCATGAGGTCTACTTCTAACATGATCTCATTTGCTGAGGCTCTAGAGGGGACAATATGACACAGCCTGTTAATTGCAGCCATGAGTCAGGCTAGATACTCTATAAGCTTATGTACCTCAGGGGAATTCCTACAAGAACTTTCTGTATGTCCTCCACTAGGCCTACAGGTCTTTCTTCTGGCACTTGTACCATTAAACAGGTATTGAGGCCAGGTATGGTGGCACACATGTTTCATCCCAGCACTTGGGACAGAGATGGAAGCAGAGATAGGAGAATCGCTGTGAGTTGGAAGCCAGCCTGAGACTACAGAGAGAGTTCCAGGACAGCCTGGGCTATAGTGAAGACTCTACCTCAAAATAACCAAAAAATAAATTAAAAAGACAGGCATTGAATCCTAAAGAAAAAATTCCATAAATTACTTCTGATGACACACACAGGTCACTGTCTCTGAAGGGGTTCCTGAAAGTTTTCACAGCAGTGAGATTGAGCTACCTGAAATAAAAAGATTCTCTGTGCCATGTGGACTTATGCATGTAGTTTGGGGGTATGTGTTCTCACTGTTGTTTATTTTGAAGACTGGTTACATTTGCTGGCATCAAGGTTTGGATTTTCTTTTTTTTTTTTTTTTTTTTTTTACTGGTTTTTCGAGGTAGGGTCTCACTCTGGCCCAGGCTGACCTGGAATTAACTATGTAGTCTCAGGGTGGCCTCAAACTCTCGGAGATCCTCCTACCTCTGCCTCCCAAGTGCTGGGATTAAAGACGGGCGCCACCACGCCCAGTTCAAGGTTTGGATTTCTTAAAATAATCCCCTGAATTGTTCTTCCCTGGTTGCAATGGATGTTTATTCCCTGAAAGAAAATGTGTGCAGGAGAAAGTAGAAGCCTTAAAAAGGTAAAATAATCTATCCTGGCAAGAGGATGACATTTAGTTAATATTACAAAGTCAGAAGCCTGGGCTTTAGAAGGTGCAATAAATCTGAGTTGATTGAAGTGTTGTCCCATGTTCTGGAAAGGTTCAGGTATTACCATGTGAGCTTGTAGTTAGCAGAGCTGGGGTTTACTCTTACCTGGATTAGCCTCTTCAATATTGGGATTTGCATCATCCTCTTCCTTCCACCAATTGCACCTCAGATCTTTGGGGAGAGAGTGCTGAATCCTAACCACTAGACCACCAGCGAACGTCAACCTCAGACTTTTGGGCCCTGGGCTGGGAGTGGCATTCCCATCTTGCCAGGTTATTTTTTATCTTATTTTATTATTTTATGTAGGTATATCTGTGTGTGCATGTTTATAAGTGTGTGGATACGTGTGTATGTGCAGATGCGCATTCATGTGTGTGCACACGTGCGTAGAGACCAGAGGTTGACACTGGGCATCTTTAAAAATCTCTCTCCACCTCATTTTAAAATATTTTTATTTTATTTTACATTTCTATTATTAGAGAAGGAGAAGGGCGAATGGGCACACCAAGGCCTCTAGCCACTGAAAATGAACTCCATATGCACACACCACTTGTGTCTCTGGCTTTACGTGGGATCTGAAGAATTGAACCTGGGTCCTTTGTCTTTGCAGGCAAGCACCTTAACTGCTAAGGCAACTCTCTCCAGCCCACTTTTTTTAGATTTTTTTTCTTTTTTTTTTTTTAGGTTTTTAGAGGCAGGGTCTCGCTCTAGCCCAGGCTGACCTGGAATTTACTATGTAGTCTCAGGGTAGCCTTGAACTCACGGTGATCCTCCTACCTCTGCCTCCTGAGTGCTGGGATTAAATTTTTATTTTTATTTTATTTATTTTATTTTTATTTATTTGAGAGAAAAGACACCGTAGTTTTTGAGACGGGATCTATGGAGAACCTGCAGCTCACTGACGTGGCTAACTCAGTTAGCCACAAAGCCCCAAGGAAACCCTGTTTCCAATTCCTCTGCGCTGGGATAAGCCTGGTGCTGGGATCTTAATGCAGGTTTTCGTGCTTGCTCAGCAAGTGTTTTCCCCACTCAGGCATCTCCCCAGCCTCCCATCTTTCCAGCTTCTTTTCCCTGGAAGTCTCCCACAAGCACACCAGAGGTGTCCTAAGGCATAAAATTGATGCTCCAACCCCTTTCCCCCCCTACGGATCCCGTGTTCCAAGTGTTGCCGCCACTAGGGGGCGCTTGAAGCAGGAGGTTGGACCACAGAACCATATCCCGGCAGGCTGGTCAATGGATAGGATCAGCACTGATGCTCAGACTCAGTGTAGGCTATGGGAGCGCTGTTGACGCTCTGAGATCTGGACCCTGAGGGAAGGGTAGAAGGTACTAAAAGGGAACATGAAATGAACTTCAGTCAGGGCTGGTGACAGTGATGACAGCCTGGAGGGCCGGCGTTTGTATTTTCCCCATCCTTACAAAGGAACTGGCGCTGGTAGAGTGTCATAGATGGCAAAATGATAGATGAACCTGATCCCATTTGCCCAAACTAATCCAGAACTGCATCTGTGTATAAAAAGTGTATGGGTGGCTGGAGAGCTGGCTCAGCAGTTAAGACACTTGCCACAAAGCCTAAGGACTAGGGTTCGATTCCCCAGTGCCTATGTAAAGCCAGTTGTATGGTGGTGCGTGCGTCCAGAATTCCTTTGCAGCGGCTGGAGGCTCTGCCCCACCCTTTCTCAATATCTCTCTCTCTCTCTCTCTCTCTCTCTCTCTCTCTCTCGTGTGCTTGCTGGCTGTCCTCTAGCTCTCTCTGCTTATAAATCAATCAATTAATCAATCAATAAAATTACCTTTAAAAAAGTGTATGGGACGCTGGAAAAATGGCTTAGCAGTTAAGGTGCTTGCCTGCTAAGCCAAAGGATCCCTGTCTGATTCTCCATGACGTAAGCCAGATGCAGGAGGGGCACATGGATCTGGAGTTCGTTTGCAGTGGCTAGAGGCCCTGGCATGCCCATTCTCTCTCTCTGTCTGCCTCTCTTCCATCTCTCTCTTTCTGCTTGCAAATAAAAATTTTTAAAAAATTTAAAAAGTATATAGGGCCGTTTTTAAACAGACTCATCTCCGTGTTAAAGACATCTGGCTAAAACTTTCTTTTTAAAAAAAGATTTATTTAAGTTTTAAAATTAATTTGAGACAGAGAGAGAGGGGGAGAGAGAGAATGGGTGCACCAGGGCCTCCAGCCACTGCAAAGGAACTCCAGACACATGCACCCCCTTGTACATCTGGCTTACATGGAACCTGGAGAATTGAACCTAGGTCCTTAGGTTTCACAGGCATGCGCCTTAACTGCTAAGCCATCTCTCCAGCCCTGGCTAAAACTTTAAAAAGCCTGTGCATGGTTACATGGTTACTTTTGAATTCCAAGCTCCTATGACATGTCCCTGTCCCAGGTTTCCTCTTGCCTCTACGGCTGGTTTCCAGCTTGCTTTATGGAGTCACCATTTTGTGATTCTTCATTAACACTGGGTTGCTTTCTTACTATCCATCTTGGAACATCTCCTCTCTGTCAGGAATTCAGCTGCAGCTGATAAATCCCCCAGTGCAGCTCCTCCCAGAGCTTGCAGCCCTTGGGTGCTACAGTGTGAACCCATGTGTGTTTGTGGTTCTTCCACGGACCCTCATGCTTGTGTTACAATGGAGACTTGAGTTTCTCCCCATCTGCCTGTCCTACATCCGGATCCCTGTCCTACCCAGGTGACATGCACTGGATTTGCCTAGTTGACTGTGTTTCAGTGTGGTGCTTTCCTGTGGCCCACCCCGGTCCTTGCAATTACCCTCTTGACCACCATGTCTCGGGTTCTCCCCTCCCCTAGGCTTTCTTGGGTCTCACATCAACTGTGGTACTCAGTATCCAACTCTCCTCGCATTTGACCCAGTGAAGAATTCTCCATGGCTTCTCACTGCCCAGGGATACAATCTGAGCTTCTTTCTCAGGTCTCACTTCTCCCACTCTCTTCCCCAGCCCCTGCCCGTCTCCCTGCATCTTGTTAGGAATTCTCGCATCCCCAGTCTCATGCCTGTGCAAATATTCCCTTGGGGTACAGTGTTCTCTCTGTGATGGCATTGGCCATGTTCTTTCTGCTTGATGGAGTGTCAGCTAACATAGGGCCACTGTGAGAACCTCTCCTTTCCAGTCAAGACTCCAGTCTCTTTTCCTGTATTACCCCTGTAAGTTATAGAATTGTTTAAAAAAAATTTTTGAGGTAGGCTCTCAACTCTAGCTCAGGCTGACCTGGAATTCACTATGTGGTCCCAGTCTGACTTTGAACTCACAGTGATCCTCTTACCACTGCCTTTGGGGTGCTGGGATTAAAGGTGTGCACCACCATGCCTGCAAGAATTCTTTTATTGTAATTCTCTAGTAGCCTGTATGCTTCTCTTTTAGATTGCAAGGATCTTGGGACAGAAGCCATGATGACGTGTTTTATTTTTGCATACTGAAGCCTGTCATATCGAGAAAGTGCATGAATCACATTGTAGAGATAGGAATAAAGCAAACACTTGTTTGAGTTTACTCAGGCTGTTAGCAATCTTACCATGGAGAGATGGCTTATGAACAAGAGAATTTTATTTCTCACAGCTCTGGAGGCTCTGGTAGAGGCACGTTCCTCAGAGGTGGCACCTTCTCACTGTCCTTGCGTGGAAGCAGGATGAAGGAACACTCAGGCCTCCTTCATTTGGGCACCAGTGCCATCATGTGGCTTCCATCATCAAGCTTGAGTTATCTCCAGAGGCCCCACCTCCTAATGCTGGGATTTAACATAGGAATTTTGTGGGGCATAAGCATTCAGGCTATAGCCGTCACCATTACCCATGTATGTAACGGTATTTTTAGGAGCAGAGGAGCTTGCTCTAGCCTGAAACCACTGCCCCCTATGAGCTAGGCCTTTATGACAACTACCTTTTCTTCTCAGTTGTACTACCTGTATTCTCCAGTCACTGCAAATGAACTCCAGATGCATACGCCACCGTGTGCATCTGGCTTACTTGGTACCTGGGGAATCAATCCTGGGTCCTTTGGCTTTGCAGGCGAGCCCCTTAACTGGTAAGCCATCTCTCCAGTCCAGCCAACATATATATTTTGTTGCATTTTTTTTTCTTGTCTTGTCTTTGTAAGATTCATCTGCATCGTTACATTACATTGGCTCCATTTCTTCTTTTGCATTACTGTATAGCAGTACCTCGTGATATGAATACACGGCATGCCTGTTCAGGAACACTTGGTGTATTTTCAGTTTGGGGCTCTTATGACATTTACTAGATCTTGTACTCCATGAGTCCCTTTGGGGGACATACCCAGAAATGGAATTGCCTGACACAGGGTGGGTTTGTCTTCAACCACCAGATAATGTCAAGCTGCCCTTCAATATAGGTGTCCCTGTTTCCCACCTGCCAATGCTGAGAGTTCTTAGCATTTTATATCTTGGCTAACAAACATGAGGTATTATTAAACCTTAAAATTTTTTACCAACATGACTGGTGTGTGGTGCTCTTTCACTGTGGATCTGATCTGCATGTCCCTCTCACTAATGAGGCGCGTACCTTTCCTGGGTTTATTGATCGTCTGGATTTATGTCTTTGGTGAAGGACTGCCTCAGACTTGGTTCACTTATCTCATGGGTTTTTTAAATTTTTATTTTATCAATTATTTAGTTATTTGAGGGGGGAAAGGCAATAGAGAATGGGCATGCCAAGGTCGCCAGCCACTGCAAATGAACTCCAGACACATGTACCACCTGGTATATCTGGTTTATGTGGGTCCTGGGGAATTCAACATGAGTCCTTTGGCTTTGCAAGTGAGCCCCTTAACTGCTAAGCCATCTCTCCAGCCCATTTATCTTAGTTTATTTCTTTGTAAAAGTTTTTTTTTTTTTTTTTTTTTTTTTTTTTGAGGCAGGGTCTGGCTCTAGTTCAGGCTGACCTGGAATTTACTGATTCACTATGTAGTCTCAGACTGGCCTCAAACTCACAGTGATCCCCCTACCTGTGCCTCCCAAGTGCTGGGATTAAAGGCATGCGTCAGAACAGCCAGCTCTAAAAGGGTTGATTTTTGATACTTCTAGATATGAGCCTTTGTTAATTAAGTAGTGAACTGTACTGTGTTAGAAAATCCTACACATCCATTATGTACAGGTTATGGTGATTTTAAAATTTTACTTTAGTACTAATGGACAAGTAGAAACAGAACAATTAGAAAAGACAAATAGTAGTGGACCCTAGGCAAATTAATCTTCTCCTCTCTTTTTCCCAGGTGTTATTATTGTCCCCAGCGCTGGGGTTGGTATTGTCCTGGGAGGCTACATTATAAAAAAATTGAAGCTTGGTGCAAGAGAATCTGCAAAATTAGCAATGATCTGCAGTGGCGTGTCTTTG
The DNA here is from genome assembly GCA_036365145.1 of Orientallactaga sibirica. NCBI lineage: Eukaryota > Metazoa > Chordata > Mammalia > Rodentia > Dipodidae > Orientallactaga > Orientallactaga sibirica. The sequence continues at coordinate 25,982,477 of JAEOAD010000003.1, forward strand.
CTGTGTTTTTCAACCCTGTTTATTGTTGGATGTGAAAGTATTAATCTAGGGGGCATAAACATCCCCTACACCACAGGGTAAGTACCTCCAGGGAGCCATCCAGCCTCAGCATTGTTGAGATGTCCAGCCCTGTGGCATTTCCAGACCATGGTCTGACATGGCCTATCCCTCCCAGTGGCCCCACCTTACCTGCTCTGTGTCCCCAAGTGGAGCCCATGTTCCTAGAAGGCAGACACCATCATCTTACTTTTACCTTTCCATCTCACAGAGTGATGGCTATGGCATGTCAATTACATTGAATAGAAGGAGATGCTTGTTGGACTTATGGGGAATTTGTTTGTCGGTTGGTTGGTTTTGTTTTTCAAGGTAGGATCTCGCTCTAGCTCTGACTGACCTGGAATTCACTCTGTAGTCTCAGGCTGGCCTCAAACTCACAGTGATCTTCCTACCTCGACCTCCCAAGTGCTGGGATTAAAGGCGTGCACCACCATGCCTGGCTGGACTGTTATTTTATTTATTTTTTTGGTTTTTCAAGATAGTCTCACTCTAGCCCAGGCTGACCTGGAATTCAATATGTAGTCTCAGGGTGGCCTCGAACTCACGGTGATCCTCCTACTTCTGCCTCTCGAGTGCTGGGATTAAAGGCGTGCACCTGAAGGGCTGATTTGTTCACACAGCTTAAACCCATCACATCTGTGAATACAGTGCGCAAAGGAGAGTCTTGCTTTTATCCAAGTCCTCCATTTGCCTACTTCTTCCCATTTTTCCAACCAAGAATAAACCAGATGCCTAACTTTATTCATGTTTGTGTATTCTTCCAAGGATTCTCTATACAAGAATATGCATTTTGCTTTTCCCCTGTTTTATACCCAGCACAGCATCTGCAGTTGCTTTTCAAGCTTTGTTCTTAGACACAGTAGGACTGGAGCCTCTTTCGGTACCAGTGATCAGAACAGGAAGTACAGCTAGCTCTTGGGCTGAGCCCACCACATGCTAAGCATTCTTCTAAGAGCTTTACTTAGACTAAATTATGAATCCTCCCAAGGCTGGTAGGAAGGTGCTGGTAACCTGATTTTATAGGTGCTGGGATTAAAGGTGTGCTCCACCACATCAGGCTTTATTCATTCTTGTTTCTTTGTTTTTCTGTGTTCATCACGATTCTTGTTAATCACATATTGGAACATTTGGACTGATTTTCTGTGTGTTTAACTTTTCATCATTCAATATGTTTTTATATTTTGTTATAAGAACTTTTAAAAGTCTTTTTTAAAATATTCTTTTTTAATTAATTAATTTATTTATTTGAGAGAGAGGGAGAGGAAGAGGCAGAGAGAAAGAGAGACCTCCAGCCACTACAAACAAACTGTAGACGCATGCACCCCCTTGTGCATTTGGCTTACGTGGGTCCTGGGGAATCGAAACAGGGTCCTTAGGCTTTGCAGGCAAACGGCTTAACTGCTAAGCCATTTCCCCAGCCCTAAAATATTCTTTATTTAAGTGTTTTACTTTGGAGGTAATTCTTTCCTTGTGGGACTTTGGTGCTCTGTTTTCATGGTGTCCTGGTGTTTTAGAGAGTACTGCCTCCTCTGATCCCTGTGCTTCTTGGAGTCCTCTTGCTCTGTTTCTGTGCCTACACTTGTCATTCAGTTTTAAGAGTCATTTGTGTCCTGTTTACTTACTCTGGGCTTTGCAGGTTGATAGCACTCAGTCTAGTATTTCTCAAACTGTCTCTTTAACCATCGCAAATACAAGAATGAAAAGGCTTTAGTGTGAGTTGTCAGCATCTACCAAAGAAGTTTAGTTTCTGGGATTTCTTCTAGTTTCCTTAGAGAAGAACTTTCTGATGCATTGCTGGGCCTTGAATTGGAGCTGGTGGTAGCTATTTGGGTGGGAATTAAAAGGCTCCCTGATAGAATTTCTGTCTGCTGTGAGTTCCACTGTGTTCCCCTCCACATCTCACTTTTCCCCCTTTTGTTCTTATATTCTCATTGCTGTGACAAAACACCTGATTAGGAACAGCTGGTGAGAGGAAAGGTTTGATTTTGGCTGACAGTCTGGAGGGCAATCTTCATGGTGGCATGGTTAGCATGACCCGAGTAGAAGCTGAACACCACTTCTGCTACAACAGGGGGATGATAGCAGCAGGAGAGTGAGTTGAGCTAGCACTGGCAAACTGGCGGCTAATACACCTCTAGCAAGACTTCACCTCCCAAATTGCCACCAGCTGGGGACCAAGCATTGAAAAAAATGCATGAGTTTATGGGGGACACCTGATTCAAAGCACCCATCCCCATCACATCTGTGGGCTTTGCGCTCAGAACCTTGCAGAGGTTCTTCTGGGAAGGCTCACTCCTTCCTCATCCTTCAAGGCAGCGCCTGCTCTTTGTAGATCAACCCCGGCTGCCTTCTTGCCTTTGTCATGATGTGTGGTGTCACTCCTTCTAAGTCTTCATTCTGTGTGGCTTTGTTCATTTTAATCATTTTAAATGTGGATTCAGAAGGGGAAACCCGACTCCATATCCTACCTATTTTGAAACTGCAAGTTCCTTTGAGACCTTTAAAGCCCTTGGTTCCCACTTCTCTGTCCTGCTGATACTGAATCCACTGCTTCTGGGCTGTCCCACAATTACTGGGGAAAATTATATAACTGTGCTGAGTGGCTCCATAACAAATTTATGAGTTCCAATCTTAGCAGGCCCTCATCTCTGCTGAGCAGTCTTTTTACTTAGGCCTAGTCAGCTTCCTTCTCCAAGCTCACCACGCTGGTTCTTGTTTATTTGGGTTTTTTTTCCAATCCCTTTCCTCAAGTCTTTTTATCTTATCATAGTTTTTTTTTCTTAATAAGAAGACAAACGATTCCATGTAAGTGAGAAAATGGATGAACTCTCTGAGCTGCTATTTCCTCTCTGTGTGAACTATCTTATCTAAGACATTATTATTTTCAAAAGCTAGGCTTGTCTTCATTAATTTCTAGTTATGTGAACTACCAACAAAGGGGGGGGGCAGGAGAAATGGCTTAGTGGTTAAGGTGCTTCCCTGCAAAGCTGAAGCCAAAGGACCCAGGTTTGATTCTCCAGTACCCAAATAAGCCTGATGTACAAGGTGGCGCATGCATCTGGAGTTCATTTGCAGTGGCTAGAGACCTTGGTGTGCCCATTCTCTCTTGCTCTATCTGCCTCTTTCTCTCTCAAATAAATAATAAAATACTTTGAAATGGCCTAATATTGTACATCTGGACTTCCTCAAATGTGAATCTGGTGAGAATGTCAATTTCCCATTCATGTCTCTCATGAGGGTTACAAGCATCATTAAAATAAAGCACTTGTAGGTGAAAAGTTAAAACAATGCACAAAAGGACAATGAGAACTCAGTGTCTCCCCCCATTTTCCAACTTCCAACTTAAAGCAGTCCGATATTTCCACGCAAATGCTAACGGTATTGATGAGGTGGATGATTCAAGGGCAGGTTCATATTTCCTGGCACAGTGCTTGGTATGCACTGAACAAGTTTCTTCCTTGTCTGTTCCCTTCCTTTGCCAACCATTCAAAGCAACTCCATTTTCTTCCTTGAAACATACGAGAATGTCAGGCATCTCTCCACTCAGGGATGTCACTCACATTGTGTTGCTGAATCTAGTAAGAAGTTGATGGAAATACACATCCTAACCCCTGACTTGTGGCACACCACTTCTCATTGGATTGGAATCACTCCAGGAACAGAATCCTAATTCTGAGGTGTCCTTGCATGTTGTAGACTGACTTCAATGACATTTATGAATTTGAAAAAACAAAATCCTCAGTTCCCGTGGATAATTTCTCTGACTCCCCACCTGCTTCTAGGAAGATAATGAATGAATAGATTAGATATAGATATCATAGATAGATAGATAGATAGATAGATAGATAGATAGATAGATATAGAAACAGAATAGATAGATAGGAAGGAAAATTTGATTTTTCTCCGTGTACGTCATGGTTCCCTTGCAGCTTGATTCCTTTTGCTGGATTTTTGCCCATGGTATGTGCTTGCCTGCCTCAATAAAAACTATTTCTTGTTCTATTTTCTTTTCTTTTTGCTTTTTTGAGGTAGGGTCTTGCTCTAGCCCAAGCTGACCTTGAATTCACTATGTATTCTCAGGCTGGTCTTGAAGTCATGGTGATACTCCTACATCTGCCTCCCGAGTGCTGGGATTAAAGGTGTGTGCCACCACACTAGGCTCTCATTGGCATTTTTTTAACATACAAAACTAGTAAAAAGAGAAAGAAGGGAGTGACAGTGAAGCCAGGAGTCTTTGTTGTATACCTATTCAGCTCAGGGAAGGCAGTGTCACTTTTGGGTGTCTTTTACGGACAACGCTTACAACATTACTCTACCATGTATGCCGTCATCCATATTTCAGTAAAAGAAACTGAAGCTCAGAGATTGCATTGCCAAAGTTATCTGTTGACAAGGAATGTGAATCAGTTTTGCATTGTGACAAAATACCCTAGAGAAATCAGTTTAAAAGAAGGAAAAAATTTATTTTGGCTCACAATTTTAAAGTATTCAGTCCATTACTTTGAACCTGAGGCAGAGCAGAACTTTCTTGTAGCAGTAAACCCATGGAGGAGGAGGAGGAAGAAAATAAATAGAGAGGAAGATAGAAAAGAGGAGTGAAGAGGAGGAGTAGAAAGAGAGAAAGATTTTCAGAGAGACCATCAAGACAGAAAGTTGCATGGATAAGATCTCCATATCCTTAAAGGCAATACTTCCAGGGACCCACTTATAGCTCATTCAACTGTGAACCCATCAGCGGGTTAGTCCATCCAGAGAAATTACCCTCACAGTCCAAGCACTTCTCAATGGTGCCACCAACCTGGAACCAAGCCTTCAGCCCATGACCTTTTTAAAAAACATATTTTTAATTTTTTAAAAAAATATTTATTTACTTATTTATTTATTTATTTATTTATTTATTTATTTATTTGAGAGAGAGAAAGAGGTAGAGAGAAAATAGGTGTGCCTCCCTCTCTCCCTGCCTTTATGTTAGGTATTGAATACAGAACCTTGTGAATACCAGGCCATACCACTGAGCTACATCCCCACCCTTCCATGCCTTAAGTTTTTTCAGCATTTAGATGAGTTTAATATTAGTATTGCTTTCTCTTGGGATTGTACAGAAGATGGTGCAGAATAAGTCATTTAAATAGTAAACAATTGATAAATCATTATTTAAATTCTAGTTTTTTGTTATTTTTAAAATTTTATTTATTTATTTAGAGAGAGAGAGGGAAAGAGAATGAGTGCATCAGGGCTTCTAGCCACTGCAAGTGAACTCCAGACACCTGTTCCACCTTGTGCATCTGGCTTACATGGGTACTGGGTAATTGAACCTTGGTCCTTAGGCCTTACAGTCAAGCAACTTAACTTCTAAGCCATTGCTCCAGCCCCTAAATTATTATTTAATCATAATTTTCCTCAATTTTTAATATGACAAGATTTAATAATGCTTAAAATCACCCAGCTAAACATGACAGAACTTGAATTTGAACACGGAATTTCTGATTCTGAACTATATTAAAGAAGGAAAACTCCATAGAGATGAAAGCATGTGTAGAAGTTAGCTCCACTCCTCAAGGTTTGTGTCAGAGGCTCCAGGTTCTGACCTTGAAGGACTTAGTGACTGACCCATGTTTGTTCATCAGCCATCTAGCTGCAACGCAGAGAATCTGTTAGGATGAACTTCTCCTGGGGAGTCATGATAGAGTTCCAATCTTTTTGTAGAATAAACCCAAAGTGTTTGATTTGTTTGTTTTCTACTTTTGTAAAAACTTCCAATTTGATTGCCAAGCTATGGAAGGGGAATGACCATGATAGATAAATGGATAAGGAAATGTGTAATATATGATGAAACACCATTTCATCTTTTTAAAAGAATGAAATGGGTTGGAGAGATGACTAAGTGGGTAAAGGCACTTGTTTTCACCTGACAGCCTGGGCTTGATTTCTCAGGACCCATGTAAAAAGCAGACCTACAAAATGGTGCATGTGTCTGAAGTACATTTGTAGCAGCAAGTGGCCCTGACATACCCATTCTCTCCCCCCTCTCTCTCAAATAATAAATATTTTTTTTAAAAAAATTAAAGAATAAATAAGAAGAATGAAATTCTGTAATATGTGACAACATAAATGAACCCTGAGAACATTCAGTCAGTCACAGGAAGGTAAATACTCAATGATTGCACTTACACAAGGTATCTAAATAGAGTCAAAGTGATGGAATGCTGCTTGCCAGGTGCCGGGAGCAGAGCAAGGGAAGTTACTAAGTAATTGCTATGATACAATTTTGGCCAAGCAAGAAAAATCTGCTCTGCGGATCTGCTCTACAACATTATATCTAGAGTACTGTCTTGTACACCTAAAAATGTAGGCTGGAGAGATGGCTCAGTGGCTACAGTGCTTGCTTGCAAAGCCTGGTGGTCTGGGTTCAGTTCCCCAGGACCCTCATAAAGCCACATGTACAAAGTGGCACATGTATCTGGAGTTGGTTTGATGTAACCATTTGCTCTGTCTCTCTTCTTTCTCTCGCTCTCCTCTCTATCCCTTTCTCTCTCTTCTCTCTCTTTGAAAATAAATAAAAATATTTTTAAAATATATTTTATTTATTTATTTGGGAGAGAGAGAGAAAGAGGTAGAGATAGAGTGAGAAAGAGAGAATGGGAGCACCAGGGCCTCCAGCCACTGCAAACAAACTCCAGATGCATGCCCCTCCTTGTGCATCTGGCTTATGGGTACTGGGGAATTGAACTGGGGTCCTTTGGCTTTGCACGCAAGCACCTTTACCCTAGGCCATCTTCTCCAGCTCCAATAAAAAATGTTTTTAAAAAATTTAAGTGATGGGCTGAGAGTGTAACCTTAGTGGTAGAGCATATACTTAGCATGTGTAAGGTCCCTAGGTTCAATTACCACCACTACCAAAAACAATTGTTTAGCATGTAGATCTTAAGTGTTCTGTCAACAATAAAGTAAAAATTAAAAATGGAAAGAACTTCAGATTTGAAGATTTGATGAGTTTTCATTATGAAAGATCGCAGGACTATAGCTAATATCCGCTTCCATTTCCAAATAAGTAATTACATTCCCAGCACCCATAAATTCCCAGCAGTTTAATTAGAAAATGAGTGGGGCTTCCCCTCTGTGTCTGCTGAGTTGTATTTCACACAGGTGTATCTTAATCATCCTAGTCGAAAGAGCTGGCATTTATTCTGAAAACCATGTTTTCAAAAATACTATATAAGCTGGGCATGGTGGCACACACCTTTAAGCCCAGCACTGGGAGGTAGAGGCAGGAGGATCGCCGTGAGTTCAAGGCCACCCTGAGACTACATAGTTAATTCCAGGTCAGCCTGGGCCAGAGTGAGACCCTACCTTGCAAAACCAAAAAAAAAAAAAAAAAAAAAAAAAAAAAAAAAAGAATACTATATAAACACACTGTGCAATGTGATTGCTACTGACTTTACTTTTCTTCAAACACTTTCTAAAAGTTGGTTTCAATCGAATGTCTAAGTACAGAACTCCTAACAAGAACTCTGTCTTGATAACTCATTTAGGAGTTCTCGCTTTATTCCTTCATTTATAAAGTTTCATCTCAGGCTGGAGAAATGGCTTAGTGGTTAAGGTGATTGCCTGTGAAGCCTAAGAACCCGGGTTCCATTCCCCAGTACCCACGCAAGCCAGATGCACATGGTGGCACATGCGTCTGGAGTTGTTTGCAGTGACTAGAGGCCCTGGCATGCCCATTCTCTCTCTCTGTCTGTCTGTCTGTCTAACAGATAAAATAAAATATTTTTTAAAGTGTCATCTCTTTGAACTTGAATTTCATTTTCTGGTTTTGTAACTTAAGTTACAAACTTTTTTCTGGGGGTGATTTCTTGGGCTACCAAGTAACAAGGCAAGGGCAGCTTTCTGTTCTGGGCTGTGATCATTGGACAGGACCATCCACCCAGGTCTACCCAGCTCCAAAATCTCACAACTTGAAAGTTTCTTCTCTAAGTATAGATTTGCCCCATAATTTTCCTTAAGTGTTTTTTTCTCATAATTTAAATCTTTTATCAACATTCAAAATAATTATCTATAAGAATAGATTTTACAAGTCTATAATAATAGATTTTAATTTCATGACTATAGATATTACTAATTTTTTAAAAAAGATTAATGGTTTTTTATTATCCTAGCTATTTTTATTAATAGATTGCTTTTATAAGTTATATGTCTACCTATAAGTATCTTATTCCATCTAATTTTGCTCTGTTTATAAACACAAAACTTGTTTTATTGTATTTTAGGATTGTGGAGAAGATATGAAGTATGAGCAAATTTTCTTTCCATTGGGTTTTCAATTTTGTAATCAAGAGTTAAAAAACAAAGTTTCTATGAGTACATACTCTGAACATAATGATCTTTTTACTTTAAAAGCACCCAGGGATTCATGTATTATTAAATTCAATGTAGCCTTGTATTGACATAGTTCATAGGTATGTGCTCACCATATAATGTGAGTGGGAAACAGAATTTAATACTCTTTATACAATTTTGATAGCAATACATTGCTAATGTTAATTCACATGCACATTGACAGAGAATCAGAGGAGGCCAGCTGGAAATATACTAAACTCATTACAGTATATATCCCTGGATAGAAGCATTATGTATGAGTTTATTTCTTTTATTACTTTTTCCAAATTTTCTACATTGGCAATGTATTATTTTTAGTATTAAATAAAAATATTTTAAAATACTACAACAAGGACAGTTCATTTTGGTAAAAAATAATTCTACATTTAAAGAGATGGGTCAATAGATTTTAAGTTATTACATGTAAATTTCAAATTATGCCTAGTTTGAATTTGTTGGCTATGAATCTAAAAGAGGCTGTAGCAATAAAAATGACAATTGGGGGCTGGAGAAGATGGCTTAGTGGTTAAGGCCTTTGCCTGCAAAGCCAAAGGACCCTGGTTCAATTCCCCAGGACCCCTGTAAGCCAGAAGCACAAGGAGGCACATGCATCTGGAGTTCGTTTGCAGTGGCTGGAGGCCCTGGTGCACCCATTTTCTCTCTCTTTCTCTCTATCTCTTTCTCTCTCTCTCTCAAATAAATAAGTAAATAAAATATATTTTTAAAAAATGACAGTTGGGTATGATAATCACCACTTTCATGGCTTCCTTCCTCTAGCAAGCCAATGCTGGCACTTGCATCAACATTGCCCCTTCATTGGTTATCCTTGAAGTCCTCTCTTGCAAGCACAAACAGCATGGTAGTGGCCACAACTGCAAAGATGAGCCAAGATCATATAGGCCTGACATTAGATCCCAATCAAATTTTCTTCTCATGAGTAAATTAGAAAATTACGTTTTCCTCATTTTAAAAAATACCATTTATTTATTTGCAAGAAGAGATGAGGGGACAGAAGGGAGAGAAATGAGTGTGTTTCAAGGCCTCTTACCACTACAAATTCATTCCAGATGCATGTGCTACTTTGTGTATCTGGATTTACAGGAGTACTGGGGAATTGAACCCAGGCCAGCAGACTTTGCAAGTTCTAAGCCCGCTTCTTCCTTTGTTAACAGAAAAACATAAATAGAAACCTTTTGCACTGCTCATGCTTCTGTGATTGTCAGTGTTGTGACAGTGTTCAGTGAGCCTGCAGTACCTCAGAGCCCAGTGTGTCCTAGGCACAGTGCTGGACACTGGACATAGGTCGACTCATCATCACCCTCCAGCATCAGTGTCATAGGAATATTCTGATCTCTGTTTTGCAAATGCAGAATCTAAAGTTCAAAGGCTTGTAAATTCAGATCCGGGAATTGAACCCCAGCTTTCCATTTTTAATGCCCGAGCTCACAGAAAGTTGGAAGACAGGAAGCTGGAGATCTTTCTTTGGGAAGTTGACTTGTGTTAAGGCAGCAAAACGAGACAGTTACACAGAGCTGCCTTGGTAGTGGGAGGGCTTCAGGAGACACGCTACAGAGAAAAATCTAGGTATGAATTCATCTGAGACGCTGACTAGCTGTGTGGCTTTCAGTAATATCTACCTTCTCAAATCTTCAATTCCTCATGTGACCAGCAATAGGAAGGATAATCCTCATGAGGAATGAGTAAGGTAACTTACGTAGAGATTCAAGTTCACAGTGCCCGGAGTGAAGATAGAACTCTGCTAGTGAGTGGGAATTTTAAATAATAGTGATGACAATAACAATTTTTCAACCTGAAGTCACATAGCTCTAAATAACCACAAAAAAAAAAAACCCAAGAATGTAAGTGGACTTAAAAAAAAAAAAAACACTACTAATTAAAAGTTTTCTTGAGGCCTGAGATAAATTGAAAACAATGAAGAGATTATGAGGGCTGGAGAGATGGTTAAGTGGTTAATGTGCTTGCCTGCAAAGCCTAATGATCTGGTTTGACTCCCTAGTACCCACATAAGCCAGACGCACAAGGTGGTACATGTATCTGGAGTTCATTTGCAGTGGCTGGAGTCCCTGGAATGCGCATATCCTCTCTCTCTCTCTCTCTCTGCAAATAATTTTTTTAAAAAAATTTTAAAGAGATTATGAGAAAACATTTTTTCCTAATTGCCTAGTATTTTTTGGCCCAGGAGGTTTTGGCTGTATGCATCATATTCCTTTAATTAACATGACCTTAGCACGGCATGGGTGGATTCCTACTTGTCATATCTGTTGTCGTTGTTGTTTGTCAGGCAGGGTCTCACTCTAGCCAAGAACTGAACTGGAACTCATGCTGTCACTCAGGCAGGCCTGGAGTGCCTGGTGATGCTCTTCCCTCAGCCTCCTGAGTGCTGGGATTAAAGGCGTGAGCCACCACATCCAGCTCACTGTATCATTTAATGGGGAAAAACCCAAGGCATAAAGCAGGTTTGGGAACTCCTTGGAATTATAGAGACCAAGAGATATCTGTTTGATTTGGAAGGTCAAGTGCTCTTCAGGTCTTGTGGTAGGCTGACCAAATGCAATTGGTGGTATGAAGTAGTGCCTTGAGGGTACCTGTGCTTTTACATACCCAGCTGTAAAAGTCCTGTAACATAGGTAACTGTTTCCATATATTAAATAACAATAGGCTTTGTTTTCATATAGCACTTCATTTTTAATATTTATTTATTTATTTATTTATTTATTTATTTGAAAGCATAGAAAAAGGGAGAGAGAGAGGATGGGAATGCCAGGGCCTCTTGCCACTGCAAACACACTGCAGATGCATGTGCCACTTTATGCATCTGGCTTTTCTCAGGGACGGGGGAATTGAACTCAGACCATCAGGCTTTACAAGCAAGTGTTTTAACCACTGAGCCATCTCCCAGCCCTTATATAGCACTTTCTTTTTACTTTTCTAAAAACTTACTCATTTGAGAGAGGGAAAGAGGCAGAGAGAGAGAGAGAAAGAAAATGGGCACCTCAGGGCTTCCAGCCACTGCAAATGAACTCCAGGTGCATGCTCCACCTTGTGCAGCTGGCTTACATGGGTCCTGGGGAATCAAACCGAGGTCCTTTGGCTTTGCAGACAAGCACTTTAACTGCTAAGCCATCTCTCCAGCCCCTCATATAGCGCCTTAAAAAAACATTGTTCCTTAAGCATTTATTCTGAGAGATGAGGCAGTGTGGATATTTTTATTCTTTCTTGTCTCTCCAGAGATTGCTTTTTAGTCTCAGTGAGTGTGAGGCATGTCAGGACATTTCCCAGGATCCTAGTCTTGACCATTGACAAAGTTACCAGCAATCTATTCCAGGTCTCTAGATCTGTTATCCCAGGATTGTCATCGGAACCTATGGTGCTTGACTCTCAGACTAGAAGTGTGGGGCATGCAGTCATAAAGAAGTTGACACAGTATACACTTACATTGACTTGCCAAATGTTAGAGTGCATACCTATAATCCCAGCACTTGATCAGAAGTTCGAGGTTAGCCAGGTGTATGTATTATTTTAGTATTAAATAAAAATATTTTAAAATACTACAACAAGGACAGTTCATTTTGGTAAAAAATAATTCTACATTTAAAGAGATGGGTCAATAGATTTTAACTTATTACATGTAAATTTCAAATTATGCCTAGTTTGAATTTGTTGGCTATGAATCTAAAAGAGGCTGTAGCAATAAAAATGACAATTGGGGGCTGGAGAAGATGGCTTAGTGGTTAAGGCCTTTGCCTGCAAAGCCAAAGGACCTGGTTCAATTTCCCAGGACCCCTGTAAGCCAGAAGCACAAGGAGGCACATGCATCTGAGTTCGCTTGCAGTGGCTGGAGGCCCTGGTGCACCATTTTCTCTCTTTCTCTCTATCTCTTTTCTCTCTCTCTCTCAAATAAATAAGTAAATAAAATATATTTTTAAAAAATGACAGTTGGGTATGATAATCACCACTTTCATGGCTTCCTTCCTCTAGCAAGCCAATGCTGGCACTTGCATCAACATTGCCCCTTCATTGGTTATCCTTGAAGTCCTCTCTTGCAAGCACAAACAGCATGGTAGTAGCCACAACTGCAAAGATGAGCCAAGATCATATAGGCCTGACATTAGATCCCAATCAAATTTTCTTCTCATGAGTAAATTAGAAAATTACGTTTTCCTCATTAAAAAAAATACCATTTATTTATTTGCAAGAAGAGATGAGGGGACAGAAGGGAGAGAAATGAGTGTTTCAAGGCTTCTTACCACTACAAATTCATTCCAGATGCATGTGCTACTTTGTGTATCTGGATTTACAGGAGTACTGGGGAATTGAACCCAGGCCGGCAGACTTTGCAAGTTCTAAGCCCGCTTCTTCCTTTGTTAACAGAAAAACATAAATAGAAACCTTTTGCACTGCTCATGCTTCTGTGATTGTCAGTGTTGTGACAGTGTTCAGTGAGCCTGCAGTACCTCAGAGCCCAGTGTGTCCTAGGCACAGTGCTGGACACTGGACATAGGTCGGCTCATCATCGCCCTCCAGCATCAGTGTCACAGGAATATTCTGATCTCTGTTTTGCAAATGCAGAATCTAAAGTTCAAAGGCTTGTAAATTCAGATCCGGGAATTGAACCCCAGCTTTCCATTTTTAATGCTCGAGCTCACAGAAAGTTGGAAGACAGGAAGCTGGAGATCTTTCTTTGGGAAGTTGACTTGTGTTAAGGCAGCAAAACGAGACAGTTACACAGAGCTGCCTTGGTAGTGGGAGGGCTTCAGGAGACACGCTACAGAGAAAAATCTAGGTATGAATTCATCTGAGACGCTGACTAGCTGTGTGGCTTTCAGTAATATCTACCTTCTCAAATCTTCAATTCCTCATGTGACCAGCAATAGGAAGGATAATCCTCATGAGGAATGAGTAAGGTAACTTACGTAGAGATTCAAGTTCACAGTGCCCGGAGTGAAGATAGAACTCGGCTAGTGAGTGGGAATTTTAAATAATGGTGATGACAATAATAATTTTTCAACCTGAAGTCACATAGCTCTAAATAACCAAAAGAAAAAAAAAACCCAAGAATTTAAGTGGACTTAAAAAAAACACTACTAATTAAAAGTTTTCTTGAGGCCTGAGATAAATTGAAAACAATGAAGAGATTATGAGGGCTGGATAGATGGTTAAGTGGTTAATGTGCTTGCCTGCAAAGCCTAATGATCTGGGTTTGACTCCCTAGTACCCACATAAGCCAGATGCCCAAGGTGGTGCATGTATCTGGAGTTCATTTGCAGTGGCCGGAGTCCCTGGAATGCACATATCCCTCCCTCTCTCTCTCTCTCTCTCTGCAAATAAATTTTTAAAAATTTTTTTAAAGAGATTATGAGAAAACTTTTTTCCTAATTGCCTAGTATTTTTTGGCCCAGGAGGTTTTGGCTGTATGCATCATATTCCTTTAATTAACATGACCTTAGCACAGCATGGGTGGATTCCTACTTGTCATATCTGTTGTCGTTGTTGTTTGTCAGGCAGGGTCTCACTCTAGCCAAGAACTGAACTGGAACTCATGCTGTCACTCAGGCAGGCCTGGAGTGCCTGGTGATGCTCCTCCCTCAGCCTCCTGAGTGCTGGGATTAAAGGCGTGAGCCACCACATTCAGCTCACTGTATCATTTAATGGGGAAAAACCCAAGGCATAAAGCAGGTTTGGGAACTCCTTGGAATTATAGAGACCAAGAGATATCTGTTTGATTTGGAAGGTCAAGTGTTCTTCAGGTCTTGTGGTAGGCTGACCAAATGCAATTGGTGGTATGAAGTAGTGCCTTGAGGGTACCTGTGCTTTTACATACCCAGCTGTAAAAGTCCTGTAACATAGGTAACTGTTTTCATATATTAAATAACAATATGCTTTGTTTTCATATAGCACTTTATTTTTAATATTTATTTATTTATTTATTTGAAAACAGAGAAAAAGGGAGAGAGAGAGGATGGGAATGCCAGGGCCTCTTGCCACTGCAAACACACTGCAGATGCATGTGCCACTTTATGCATCTGGCTTTTCTCAGGGACGGGGGAATTGAACTCAGACCATCAGGCTTTACAAGCAAGTGTTTTAACCACTGAGCCATCTCCCAGCCCCTTATATAGCACTTTCTTTTACTTTTCTAAAAAACTTATTCATTTGAGAGAGGGAAAGAGGCAGAGAGAGAGAGAGAAAGAAAATGGGCACCTCAGGGCTTCCAGCCACTGCAAATGAACTCCAGGTGCATGCTCCACCTTGTGCAGCTGGCTTACATGGGTCCTGGGAATCAAACTGAGGTCCTTTGGCTTTTGCAGACAAGCACTTTAACTGCTAAGCCATCTCTCCAGCCCCTCATATAGCGCCTTAAAAAAAACATTGTTCCTTAAGCATTTATTCTGAGAGATGAGGCAGTGTGGATATTTTTATTCTTTCTTGTCTCTCCAGAGATTGCTTTTTAGTCTCAGTGAGTGTGAGGCATGTCAGGACATTTCCCAGGATCCTAGTCTTGACCATTGACAAAGTTACCAGCAATCTATTCCAGGTCTCTAGATCTGTTATCCCAGGATTGTCATCGGAACCTATGGTGCTTGACTCTCAGACTAGAAGTGTGGGGCATGCAGTCATAAAGAAGTTGACACAGTATACACTTACATTGACTTGCCAAATGTTAGAGTGCATACCTATAATCCCAGCACTTGATCAGAAGTTCGAGGTTAGCCAGGTGTGGTGGCACATGCCTTTAATTCCAGCCCTTGGGAGCCAGAGGTAGGAGGATCGCCATGAATTCGAGGCCACCCTGAGACTACATGGTGAATTCCAGGTCAGCCTGGGCTAGAGCGAGACTCTACTTCAAAAAACAAAAAACAGGGCTGGAGAGATGGCTTAGGGGTTCAGGCGCCTGCCTCCTAACCCTCAGAACACTGGTTCCAATCTCCAGCTGATCTCCATTCCGCGTTAGCCAGATCAGCCTGAAGCGCACATCTGGTTTCGTTCTCAGCAGCTGAGACACTGCTCGCGCGCCCATCTCTGTCTTCCCTCCCTCCCTCCCTCTCTCTCTCTCTCTCTCTCTCTCTCTCTCTCTCTCTGTTTCTCTCTGTCTCTCTCTGTGTCTCTCTCCAAAAAAAATAAGATAAAATAAAAAGTTTTTTAAAAAAAACCAAAAAACAAACAAACAAAAAACCAAAAAAGAAAGAAAGAAAGAAAAGAAAAGTAAAAAAAAAAAAAGAAAAGAAATTCGAGGTTATCTTAAGTACATAGTAAGTTCAAGGTCAACCTGAACTACTTGAGATCCTGTCTCAAAATCAAGAGAACACAAAACTTGTTTTTATTGATTCATGAACTAACATGAACATCTCATTTTGAAGGCTATCTTGCCAGAAATATTTTCATTTTGGGGAAGGTGGTGCCTGGCCCCTTTGTGCAAAAGTAAGTAGTCCCTGAAATTTTATGTTCCCATAGTAGGTTCATTTCTTTTTTTATTTTTATTTTATTATATTTTATATTTTATTTTATTTTGTTGAGAGAGACAGAGAGAGAGGAAGAGGAAGACAGAGATGGGCACGCCAGCAGCCTCTCAGCTGCTGCAAATGAAATCTAGATGCGTGCGCCCCCTTGTGGTCAAGTGCGGCATTGCACCCTTGCGTCACTTTGCATCTGGCTAAACGTGGGACCTGGAGATTGGAACTGCTGGACATTGGAACCAGCATTCTTAGGCTTAGGAGGCAGGTGCCTTAACCGCTAAGCCATCCCTCCAGCCCTCATTTCATTTTTAAAATATTTTTATTTTTATTTATTTATTTGACAGAAAGAAAGAGGGAGAGAGAGAGAGAGAATGGGAGTGCCAGGGCCTTCAGCCACTGCAAACGAACTCCAGATACATGTGCCACCTTGTGTATCTGGCTTACATGGGTCCTGGGGAATCGAACCTGGGTCCTTTGGCTTTGCGGGCAAATGCCTTAACCACTGCCATTCCTCAGCTCCATAGGTTCATTTCGTTTAAATATATATTTTATTTATTTATTTGAGAGAGAGAAAAGCAGAGAGAGAGAGAGAGAGAGAGAGAATGGGTGTGTGGAGCCTCTAGCCACTGCAGACAAACTCCAGATGTATGTACCCCCTTGTGCATTTGGCTTATGTGGGTCCTGGAGAGTCGAACCAGGATCCTTTGGCTTTGCGGGCAAATGCCTTAATTACTAAGCCATCTCTCCATCGCCCCCTATAGGTTCATTTTTAATGAGGGATTGCTTAATATTGTTTGGATCTAACCATTGGAATACTGTTAGATCCCATCTGGTGCATGGGCATACCTCCTTGAAGGTGCCCTAAATCTTCTGATCTTAGAAGCCAAGTAGGGTTGTGCCTGGTTAGTACTTGGATGAGAGTATCCAGCCTGTTTTCTGAAGAATGAATGATAATCAAACAGGACATTGTTGTTCTTAAAATTGATTTCATTTTAGATCAGCCCAGTGTAAAGGATGAATCCTGTTGGTATAATTTGGCCTGCTGTTGATGTTTCCTTCTGTTTCCTTCTGCTTGAGTGGACATCCTCTGACAGGCAGTTGTTGTCTGTTGCTGGTACAAATGAAGGAAGACTGTGTTGACAGTAGGACATGCCAAGTAACTTATAAATAGCAACAATAACAACCTTGGTATAGTTAGTATTGTAACCTGTCATTTTTAGGGACTATGCATACAGACTTACAAAAGTACTTTTATTCGTCAATGCTTGCAGTTTAGTTCTTGAAAGTACTAGTAAAAAGAATCTTAACCCACGCTGAATGATTCCCACATGACAACAGTTAATATGGCGCTAATCAGGTCATAGTGAATCATTGGGATTCTTAGAAGCATGCCTTTAATCCCAGCACCTGGAAGGCAGAGGTAGGAGGATCACCGTGAGTTCAAGGCCACCCTGAGACTACATAGTGAATGCCAGGTCAGCCTGCGTTAGAGCAAGACCCTATAAAAAAGAAGAAGAAGGAGGAGGAGGAGGAGGAGAAGGGAGAAGAAGTGGTAGTAGAAGTAGAAGAGAAGGCAAAAGAAGAAGAAGACCTTTCTTTTCATCAATTGCAGAATGTGACATTGTCCAAGGTTCCATCCTTTAGCGCCTTTGGTATTTATGCCACGTGTGACAGTTTAGCTCTGGTTGTCAGTTTGACAGGATTTCAAATTACCATGTCTGTAACCACCTTTGTGTTGCTGGGACAAAGCAGCTGTTGAGAGGAAAGCTGGGGTTTTGATTTTTGTTTTGTTTTGTTTTGTTTTGTTTTGTTTTGTTTACAATCTTGAGGGGAAGCTCCATGATGGCATGGGCAGAGGCTGGACATCACTTCTGTCACAGCAGGTAGAAAATAGTAACAAGAGAGTGAGCTGCATTCTTGCAAGAGGGAGCTGGCTGTACCATCCCTAAGCCTGCCCCTAACAACACACCTCCTCCAACAAGGCTCCACCTCCCAAATTGCCACCAGCTGGGAACCAAGCATTGAGTATACATGAGTTTATGGGAGAAACCTAATTCAAACCACTGCCTATGGAAACAAATTTCTGACCATGTCTGTTAGATGTTTTCTAGATTATAATAATTAAAGTGGGAAGACCCACTCTAACTGTGAATAACAACATTTGTTGCAGCTACTCTTTGTTGCTGGGACAAACACCTGATCAGAAGCAGCTTATAGGAGGAAAGGGTTTATTTCAGGCTTATAGAATACAGGAGAAATTCCATTAATGGCAGAAAAAGCTGGCTCCATCCAAAGATCCAGAGCAGAAAGACATCACCAAACATCCAGCAAACATGAACAGTGAACAGCTGGAGCTCCACACACCTTGGTAGGACTGGATTAAAGATCTGTTTCCACTGACACATGTCTTCCACTGCAGGGTTCTGTATGCTGGAGAGTCAAGTTGCAAGCTCGATCTTTTTTTAAAGGCAATTAACCTAATCAGCAACAGGGTGAAGGAGACAGACCCTGAGGATACTCAACACCTACCAAAGCAGAGATCCAGAGGCTCCTAAGAGCTCATCACTGAAGTGGACTTAAAACTCACCCACCAAGGCTCAGGGGGGCAGATTATAACCCCCATTGTTGAGAAGATGCAGACATTGGGATGATAGGTAACTGAACCTGTGGCTCTTAGACTCTTTCCACCTCCTGCTCCTTAATGCTCCCTGAGCCTTGGTGAGTGGGTTATAAATCTACTTTAGTGTTAAACTCTCAGCAACTTCTGGATTTCTACTTCAATACCTTTGGAGTGTCCTCAGTGTCTGTCACCATCATCTTGGCGCTGTTTGACAGGCTTGCTCTGAGAACAGCACTCTTGATTAACTCACCAATTTCTCTGTGGCTTTACCTGGACCCTGGCTGATATGCAACAGGTGGCTCACCTCATGATAGGGAATCAGCTATGTTTTCTTGTCATCTTGATGGATCTTTGTTCTCCCTGATTTTCACTGCCTTCTGTAAAAGAGAAAACAGGTTCTCCAATGGGAAGTGAGAGTAGTATGGGTTAAAAGGGATAAACCTAGGTAATTAAGAGAGATTTTGATGGGTCTAGCCTCTCTTTTGGCCAAAGACTAATGAGACCTTCTTACTGGAGTCCATGGATCCTCATCCCTGTGTGATTCTGACTTTGTTTCCAGTATCAGCTATGAGTTCCTTCCCACTGAGCAGGGCTTTTATTAAACCACAGATCCATTTGTTACCAGCCTAGGCTCAATGTCACTATTTCACAAGCATACACATCTTGTCCAGCTGGTTGATTTCATATCTAGCAGGATGAACCCCTCCCTCCCTCTTTTAAAACATTTTGTTGACAACTTCCATAAACATAGGCAATGTATGATGATCATAATTCCCTCCCACCACTCTTTTCCTTTCATTGAAGGAAAATGGAGTCTCTTCCATTGAATCTCTTCTTTCCAACTAGTCTTGCTTTTCTTTCTTTTTTCTTTTTTTCTTTTTTTTTTGATTTTTCAAGGTAAGGTTTCACTTTAGCCTAGGCTGACCTGGAATTCACTATGTAGTGTCAGGGTGGCCTTGAACTCACAGTGATCCTCCTACCTCTGCCTCCCAAGGGCTGGAATTAAAGGTGTGCACCACCAAGCCCTGCTTAGTCTCGCTATTTTTTTTAAATATTTTATTTGTTTATTTTTTAATTGAGAGAAAAAAGAGGAATAGAGAGAGAGAGAGAGAGAGAGAGAGAGGGAGAGAATTGCTATGGCAGGGCCTCTAGCCACTGCAAATAAACTCCAGATGCGTGTGCTACCTTGTGGATCTGGCTTATGTGGGTACTGGAGAATTGAATCTGGGTCCTTAAGCTTCACAGGCAAGCCCCTTAACCACTAAGCCACCTCTTCAGCCCTCTTTTTTATTTTAATGTTATCATTTTCCCCTTCTATTATGCAGATTTTGTGTAGGTAGTGTCAGCCACTGCAAGGTCATTAATATAAAGGCCACTTTGTGTCTGGATGATAGCATTGTAAGCACTTCTCCCCTCCTTTGGCTCTTACATTCTTTTTTAAAAAAATATTTTTATTTATTTATTTGCGAGAGAGATACAGAAACAGGCAGGGAGAGGGAGGGAGAGAGAGAGAGAGAGAGAGAGAATGAGTACTCCAGGGCCTCCAGCCACTGAAAATGAACTCCAGATGCATGCGCCTCCTTGTGCATCTGGCTTACGTGGGTACTGGGGAATCGAGCCTCGAACTGGGGTCCTTAGGCTTCACAGGCAAGCACTTAACTGCTAAGCCATCTCTCTGGCCCCTCTTATATTCTTTCTACCACCTCTTCTGAAATGAACCCTGAGCCTTGAAGGGTGTGATAGAGATGTCTTTGTGCTGAACACTCCACTGTCACTTCTCAACACTTTGGTGAGGGTTGACTCACCACAGTGGTCTCCACCATTGGAAAAGAGAAGCTTCTCTAACCAAAAGTTAACATTATACATTAACAAATGGGTACAAACTTAAGCATTTAGCGGGCAGTTTGGTGGACATGATGTATGCATGTAGTCAGCCAACAGTAATAGTTTCCCTCTTAGGGCTTATGACCTCCCCAGCCACAGGCTTTTGACTAGGTTTTCAGTACCAGGCAGCGCCTCCCATGGAGTAGGCCTCAAGTTCAATCAGAGAGTAGTTGGTTTCATAACATACATGCCACCATTGCACCAGTTGGTGCATTTGGCCTGGCTGTCCAGCTATACGGCTTGCAGGGTCCACTGGTGGTTAAGACCAGTGGCGACTTTTTCTCCTCCCAAAGGAAAAAACTACATGCTATGTAACTCTTTCCAGTATCCTGACAGCTAGCCAACAGTGGGGAGGCTTCCAGCTCAGCTCCAATTTGATTTCTTAGAGACCTGAAGTCTAAGAATGTGAAGTCTTTTTTTAATTATGAAAAAATTTTACTGACAACTTCTATACTTACATACAAAAAAACGATGATATTTCCCTCCCTTCCCAGAATGTGAAGTCTTTAGCAATAGAGTTTTACTGTCTAGTTCTGGTCGGCAACCAAGAGCCTTGTCAATAGCTTGTAATGTTTGGGTACCATCAGGGTTTTCCTGGCTAACAACTTTCTGGTGGTTATAGTGTTTGGCACAAAGATTGGTACCAAAATGGTTATGATAATTTTTTCTATGGAGTGTCAAAAATGAAACAGAATTTACTTGACTTTTGCTTTGTCAGAAGGCTTTTTTTTTTTTTTTTTTTTTTTTTTTTTTCATGTGTGTGTGTCTGGCTTTATTTACATGGGTGCCAGGGAATTGAACACAGACTGGCTGGTAACATTTGAAGCAAGCACCTTTAACTGCTGAGCCACTTTCCCAGCCCCAGGCTTTCTTGATAAGATTTTAATATTGGTTGTTTTAAATAATTTTAAAAATTTTATTTATTTATTTATTTAAGAGAGTGAGAGAGAAAGAGGCAGATAGAGAGAGAGGGAGAGAATGGGTGCACCAGGGCCTCCAGCCACTGCAAACGAACTCCAGACACATGTACCACCTTGTATATCTGGCTTATGTGGGTCGTGGGGAATAGAACCAAGGTCTTTTGGCTTTGCAGGTAAATGCCTTAACTGCTAAGCCATCTCTCCAGCCCTTAATATTGGTTTTAATTTGTTTCTCTCACTGAAATGTGAGGATCCAGTTGTCAAAGTATGAGAAACCTTAGAACAAACAATAAACTAAGTCTATACGTGAGTACATACAACTGGAATGGGGTATGCTACTGGATAATTATACTAACATAGTCACTGAAGATAAGTGCTGATGCCTGACACACATTCCCTAATATCTGTTGATTGTGTGGATAATGGAGAGAAGGATGGATGGATGATCTGCTCGTGCTCACTCACTTGGCTTTAGTAATGACATCTCAGTAGTAGTGCACAAAAATGGGGACAAAAGCAAAGAGGTCACGATTCGATTTTTGAGCTTTGTAGATTCACTCCCAATCTTCTGCAGCTCCCTGGGTACCTGCCTGCCTCTACTCTCACTGCCATTTTCCACTCCTCAACCCATCTCCTCTCTCCCTGTAAAATTGTTGCTTAAGCTGATTTTCTTTGTTTTTTGTATCTCTTCATTTCTGTGTGCCAGGCACTATGATACCATGGAGAATAAAACCCAACACTTAGGATGGTGAATCCACCTCTGGGCCATCCTTGTGAAGAACGCCATAATCTCTCTTCTTTGGTTGTTTTTTTATTTTTTATTTATTTGTTTATGTGTGTGTGTGTGTGTGTGTGTGTGTGTGTGAGTGTGCATACCCCATGGCCTCTTCAACACTTTGGTGAGGGTTGACTCACCACAGTGGTCTCCACCATTGGAAAAGAGAAGCTTCTCTAACCAAAAGTTAACATTATACATTAACAAATGGGTACAAACTTAAGCATTTAGCAGGCACTAATGTGGACATAATGTATGCATGTAGTCAGCCAACAGTAATAGTTTCCCTCTTAGGGCTTATGACCTCCCCAGCCATAGGCTTTTGACTAGGTTTTCAGTACCAGGCAGCGCCTCCCATGGAGTAGGCCTCAAGTTCAATCAGAGAGTAGTTGGTTTCATAACATACATGCCACCATTGCACCAGTTGGTGCATTTGGCCTGGCTGTCCAGCTATACGGCTTGCAGGGTCCACTGGTGGTTAAGACCACTGGCGACTTTTTCTCCTCCCAAAGGAAAAAAATACATGCTATGTAACTCTTTCCAGTATCCTGACAGCTAGCCAACAGTGGGGAGGCTTCCAGCTCAGCTCCAATTTGATTTCTTAGAAACCTGAAGTCTAAGAATGTGAAGTCTTTTTTTTAATTATGAAAAAAATTTTATTGACAACTTCTATACTTACATACAAAAAACGTATGATATTTCCCTCCCTTCCCAGAATGTGAAGTCTTTAGCAATAGAGTTTTACTGTCTAGTTCTGGTCGGCAACCAAGAGCCTTGTCAATAGCTTGTAATGTTTGGGTACCATCAGGGGTTTTCCTGGCTAACAACTTTCTGGTGGTTATAGTGTTTGGCACAAAGATTGGTACCAAAATGGTTATGATAATTTTTTCTATGGAGTGTCAAAAATGAAACAGAATTTACTTGACTTTTGCTTTGTCAGAAGGCTTTTTTTTTTTTTTTTTTTTTTTTCATGTGTGTGTGTCTGGCTTTATTTACATGGGTGCCAGGGAATTGAACACAGACTGGCTGGTAACATTTGAAGCAAGCACCTTTAACTGCTGAGCCACTTTCCCAGCCCCAGGCTTTCTTGATAAGATTTTAATATTGGTTTTTTAAAATAATTTTAAAATTTTTATTTATTTATTTATTTAAGAGAGTGAGAGAGAAAGAGGCAGATAGAGAGAGAGGGAGAGAATGGGTGCACCAGGACCTCCAGCCACTGCAAACAAACTCCAGACACATGTACCACCTTGTATATCTGGCTTACGTGGGTCCTGGGGAATAGAACTGAGGTCTTTTGGCTTTGCAGGTAAATGCCTTAACTGCTAAGCCATCTCTCCAGCCCTTAATATTGGTTTTAATTTGTTTCTCTCACTGAAATGTGAGGATCCAGTTGTCAAAGTATGAGAAACCTTAGAACAAACAATAAACTAAGTCTATACGTGAGTACATACAACTGGAATGGGGTATGCTACTGGATAATTATACTAACATAGTCACTGAAGATAAGTGCTGATGCCTGACACACATTCCCTAATATCTGTTGATTGTGTGGATAATGGAGAGAAGGATGGATGGATGATCTGCTCGTGCTCACTCACTTGGCTTTAGTAACAGAATCTCAGTAGTAGTGCACAAAAATGGGGACAAAAGCAAAGAGGTCACAATTCGATTTTTGAGCTTTGTAGAGTCACTCCCAATCTTCTGCAGCTCCCTGGGTGCCTGCCTGCCTCTACTCTCACTGCCATTTTCCACTCCTCAACCCATCTCCTCTCTCCCTGTAAAATTGTTGCTTAAGCTGATTTTCTTTGTTTTTTGTATCTCTTCATTTCTGTGTGCCAGGCACTATGATACCATGGAGAATAAAACCCAACACTTAGGATGGTGAATCCACCTCCGGGCCATCCTTGTGAAGAACTCCATAATCTCTCTTCTTTGGTTGTTTTCTTTTATTTTTTATTTATTTATTTGTGTGTGTGTGTGTGTGTGTGTGTGAGTGTGCATACCCCATGGCCTCTTGACACTGCAAAGGAACATCAGTTGCCTGCAACCACTTTTTGTGCCTGAATTACATTGGTAGCTTGGGAATTGAATGTGGTTGGCAGGCTTTGCAAGCAAGCACCTTAAACTGTTAAACTATCTTCCCAGCCCCTTTGGTTGTTGTATTATTATTATCAACAGCTTCCATAATTATAAACAATAAACCATGATATTTCCCTCCCCCCTCACTTTCCCTTTCCCAATTCAACTCTCCATCATATTCTCTATCCCTCTCAATCAGTCTGTCTTTTATTTTGATGTCATCATCTTTTCCTCCTATTATGAGGGTCTTGTGTAGGTATTGCCAGGGACTGTGAGGTCATAAATATCCAGTCCATTTTATGTCTTAATGACAGCATTGTAAGTGGTCCTACCCTTCCTTTGGCTCTTAAATTCTTTCTTCTACCTCTTCTGCAATGGACCCTGAGCCTTGAAAGGTGTGATAGAGATATTTCAGTGCTAAGCACTCCTCTGTCACTTCTCAGCACTGTGGTGCCTTTTGAGTCATCCCAGAGGTCATCACCATCTGCAAAGAGAAGCTTCTCTAACCAAAAGTGAGAGTAGCATTTATATATGAGCCTTTTGGCTCATTTTATAAAGCAATTGTTCTGATTTTTAATTAGTTATCTTTGAAAATTACTTCCTTTAGGTTTTCCAGAATCAGTGTTTCTTTCTTTGATAAGTTGTTCAAGAACAATGAAAATATTTGGTAAAAGAAATCTACACTAGTAACTGTGATTGGTGGATTCCATGTTGATGTGCTCACAATGATTTTATGAATTCAATACTGATCAGTGTTTGAGGTGAAGTATATGCTACCTTGATTTGATCATTTCATAACATTATGTATTGAAACACCACATTGTGTCCCAGACATTGGTGCAATTATTATATATAAACTGGAATGGGGTGCCTAGCTCAGTTGAACAGTGCATGATTGCATACATGAAGTGCTGGGTTTAGTACCCAGCAGATCCCCACAATAATAAAAGATCTTGTGGCCAGGCTTGTTAAGACAAAACCAAATACTTCCTGGCAGTGAAGAAATCTTTGACAGCTGGCTCAAATCACTAACTGTAGACATGAGATTGGGTCTACTAAGTCAAGGTGGACAGTACGATTGAGGCAGGGCAGATAACGTGTTTAAATATTGACTCTATAGTACTAGAAAGCTAAATCATTTTTCTTTACATTTGTTGTGAAGTCATAAAAACAGTTAGGCAGGGTGGTTACTTCCCGGTCCCATAACTTTGGTTTGTGGGCATATCCTCTTTCAAATGGACAAGTCACGAAACATCCAGAACATTCCCGTTAGTTTCATTTTAATGCTTGCTGCTCACAACTTGCTCTTTTCTCCTCTCTCTCTCTCAGACCTTCTCTGACCATGCCCCATAGGAATCTGACAGGAAGCTGCAAC
Organism: Orientallactaga sibirica; assembly: GCA_036365145.1. Classification (NCBI taxonomy): domain Eukaryota; kingdom Metazoa; phylum Chordata; class Mammalia; order Rodentia; family Dipodidae; genus Orientallactaga; species Orientallactaga sibirica. Next base: position 26,008,041 of record JAEOAD010000003.1, read on the forward strand.
GTGAATTGTGGCTGTAAGATACACGAGTATGAGCCAGTCTGTGGATCAGATGGGATTACTTACTTCAACCCTTGTCTGGCTGGCTGTGTTAACAGTGGAAATCTTAGCACTGGGGTGAGTAGATGTCATATATTCCAGTTGATTTGTTAATCCAACCTCCTGAGACAAGGATAGGACAGAATTTATATGCAACCAGCATGATGCTAGTCTCCTTTTCCATGGGCTGCAGATGACTTCCCAGACACCTCATAGAAAGAAACCTGTAGGGCTATCAGTTTTTTGCCAGGGATGATGGGATTCTTTGCGCAAATGCTTGCTTCCTCATCAGCTGGCTCCTACTTTACTTTAGATGCCAATTCAGGGAAACTTGATAAGGTTGAGCTTCAGGCCTTCCATTTGTCCCTCGATGGGGCCCCTGTAATGGATCTGAAGGTCAATGTGACCACAGCTCGTGCTGATAGAACAGACCAGAGCCTTTGAAGGCACCTCCTCCTAACTGGAGTCTGAGAAGATAGGTCATGACCATTTTTCATAGACTTATCACCTCAATTCATCCCGCCCCCCCTTCACTTTCAGAGTAGAGATATTTCTGTCAGTTCAAGAATAGGCTATTTTGAGAATTCTCTTCCTTGTGAATTATAAATAGGCTGTAATACTGTGGGAGGAGGCTTTCATATTTTGACTCCATTTTCTATTGAGCCCAGTTTGGCTCTTTGCATAAGAACAGACCATAGGTGAGTGCTTTGTTTATAAGGCTAAAATGCATCTACTTGTTCTGTGCAGTTGAAAAGGAGTTATACCACTGACTAAGGGTTTGGAGGTGCCATGTTTGATTTCTGAATCTGAAACAGGATAAATTGGGAATTCCTGTTGCTTGTCCCCCACCATGTAATTGGTGAGCTCCAGGGTATGAAAGAGATCTTGAGCTCTGTTCTTATCAGTGGCCCTGGTCTTGCTTGGGAGTGAGTGAATCCTCCTGGGCCCACTTTTGCTCTTTTATAAAGGCCTTATAAAAGCAGTCCTTCAAGCACAGATAGCCAAACACAGCCCACTTTTACATGGTGCCGAGTGAGGATCATCACAAGAATTAGTCTGCTAATTGCCACTTGGTAAAAAGCAAGGTAATAGGCTAAGAAGGTTAATTGGTCAATTTAACATTTACCAGCTTATTTTGTTACTTAATTATTAACACTCAACAAAGTTTCATGGTTGCTGTTTCAGCTGTGTTTAGTAGAAAATTTAGTAGTTAACAGAGAAGGTTCAGCCACCATTGTCCTTCTCCATCTTCTGCCCCCCTATAGCAACACGTCACACATCAGTAGAGGCTCATAGAGATTTGTTGGGAAGCATGAACAGGTGATTTTGGTCTTAGCAGTGCATCCAGAGAGCCCCACTCTGTCAGACAGCAGGGCCACCATGGAACAGAGGCTGCAGAACAGACTGAAGTTACAGCTACGGGTTATTCCTCCAGAGGGTGGAAGTTATCTGTCTACCAAAGGGAGCGGGAGGGTGTTTAAACTGGAACAGCTAGTAAGAAGTTCATTATCATTCGTACTGAATAATACTTGGAATGTCAATGACTTAGAACTAGGTGTTGACTGCATCTTAGAAAAGTTTAGGTTTAAGTAGTCTTGACTGTCAGATCTAGATGTTATGGGGACACACACATTGACCCTTCACTGGGTGTCTTTCTTGATTGTTCTCTTTGTTTACTGAGGCAGGGTCTCTCACATGAGCCAGAGCTTGCAGATTTAGCTAGTCTCACTAGGCAACTTGCCTCCAGGTAGCCCCTGTCTTCACTGTTGAATAGTGGGATTACAGGTGGCCAGCATACCCAACCGCTTGGTATTTACATGGGTGCTGTGGGTCAGGACTCCCATCTTTATCTCTGCACAGCAAGTGCTTTATCTACTGAGCCATCTCCCCAGTCCCAAGAAAGTGTTTTCAGTGCAATATTTTACATTTTTAAAAAATACCACAGTTATTTTAAGACATTTTTATTTGTCAGTATTCCTATGCTATATTTGGCTTTTTTTTAAGACTGAATATATAATTTGAGAACATTATTCTTGTTTCTTGGCTTTTTTTTTTTAACTACAGGGATTTAATTTGGCTAGCCTATTTAAGTTGTGGAGTTGACTAGAATAACATGTTTGTAGTTTGTATTATTTTTTTAAACATTTTTATTTGCAAGCAGAGAGAGAGAGAGAAAGGGAGAATGGGTATGCCAGGGTATCTTGCCTTGGTACAGGAGCTACAGATGTGCGCACCACATTGTCTTGCTTTTTAAATGAGTATTGGGAGTCAAACCAGGCACACGGGCCTTCCAAGTAGCGTTAACCATTGAGCCATCTCTCCAGCCCTCGTATTTGGCTTTTGATTGGCATGCGACCTACCTTTCTTTGGCTCCCTCAGATTCGGAATTATACGGAATGCACCTGCGTCCAAAGTCGACAAGTGATCACGCCACCCACCGTGGGACAGCGCAGCCAGCTCCGCGTGGTCATTGTCAAAACGTATCTCAACGAGAATGGCTACGCTGTGTCGGGGAAGTGCAAGCGGACCTGCAATACCCTCATCCCGTTCTTGGTTTTTCTTTTCATAGTCACCTTTATCACAGCCTGTGCCCAGCCGTCAGCCATCATAGTGACACTCAGGTAAGAAGAGCAGCCAATTTCTGGGCTGGTGACCCAACAGGCCAGCCTGTTGTAGGAGAGAAGAGGAGGCAAAGAAGGGGCAGTAAGATTAGAGTGCAGGTCACTCACACATCTCCTGCTGAGCTCATGAAATATGGATGTGAGGTTTTATTTGGGGGGAGGGAGAGATGGGTGCGCCAGCAGCCTCTTAGCTGCTGCGATTGAAATCCAGATGCGTGCGCCCCCTTGTGGTCCAGTGCGGCATTGCGCCCCTGCGTCACTTTCCATCTGGCTAAACGTGGGACCTGGAGATTGGAACCACTGGATATTGGAACCTGCGTTCTTAGGCTTAGGAGGCAGGTGCCTTAATCTCTAAGCTATCTCTCCAGCCCTGGATGTGAGTTTTTACATCTGGAAGAGAAAAGATGGTTGTAACATTTCATATTCCAGAACTTTCTTCATGGAGCTCCATTCCTCTTGCTTAGTGAAATTTCTTTCAGGTGCCTTTTATTTCTGAAGACTCTGCTGTCCTACAAGGTTAAACACCATGAGTTGAAAGGCATCCCCATGTTAGCTCCAAGAAGCTGCCCCCGCCTCATCCAGGAAAGCAGGAAGTAGTCTGACAAAGTTGCTAAATCATGCATGCGGCAAAAGCTATTATCTCCCGCCTTGTGGGCGAGTAATAGTGCATCTGCAGGGTCAGCGAGGATTGACGCTGGGCCTGCCATAGGAAATGCTGAGCTCATTCATTTTACTGTCGAATAAAGTTCTGGAGTTGAATCAAGGAAAGGGTAGACGGAAATGTGATCTTCCCATCGTCCAGGATATCGTATATCCTCTTTGGGGTTTTTGTCTGCGAAAGGACACGGAAGCTGCTTTTGTCCTATTAAAAATAGGCACATTCAAACCAGCCCTTCGGTGTTCGCAGTAGAGCCTGCGGTGGGCAGAGGCGGGGGAGGACAGTGTGGTTAGGCAAGAAGAGCACTCCTGCGGTGGCCTTGAGGGCAGCAGGGATGGGATGCAGTGAGACGGGAGGGTGTTCTTTCTGGCTCCTTGGAACTCAGAAATTCTGAGCCCCTGGCAGGAATCTCCATGCTCAGGGAGGACAGCGAAGCCCCTCTGATCAGAAGACAGCGATGCCTGGGAAGACCCATGGACTTAGCCACTCCACTCCTCCATTGATGGGGAACAGGAGTGCAGAAAGAAGTAGGGGAGCTGCTACAAGGCATAGAGCATTGGGGGAAAGGTACAAGGGCAGTGGTCCTAGGAAGTTCTCCATCTTATAGGCAGAAGCCTAACATGCAGCTTAGAAAGGATAGGGTACCTCATCATGGAAAAGCTATATGAACCATGAGGAAGCTTACACACCTAAATAAATAATCTAATAGTGTACACTGTCATTGTACAGTGAACCCACAGAAGTGCTATCCATTTTACAAGTGTTCAAACACGGCACTTCAGCACTGGCTTCTAACACCAAATGTCAGGAAAGGAATCCTTTGATTTCTGCTAACTGCAACATCAATACGCTTCAGACTTCTGCTTCATGGGAATTACTTGAAGCATAAATTGTAGGTAAAATGTAGCTCAGAGGAATGTATTTTTTTCCTTAAGATTTTAAAAATATTTTTGACATAGGAAATATGGAAATTATTTTCATTGGACACGTCTTTTGGCAGTCTTTGGGATACATGTTTTGAAAAAAAATTTTTTTGGTAGAATAGCTTTGCAGAGCTCATTTAGAATCCTTTCTGCCTTCTTCTGCCTCTTTGGCCAAGAGCCTGACCCTCCACAAATATTTATACAGAAACAGAGTTAATCAAGCAGAATTTCTTTGGGGTCTCTACCTCTGGTCCACGATTTACAAACAGCAGTCTTGGTCAGCTGTTGTTTGCAAATTCTAGCTCTGAGCTGTTCTGGCAAAGCATGTGCTTAGTTCATGGCTCTATGTGTAGCAGGTGTGATTTGAGGTCCACTTTCTTGGAGCCACGGTTGCAAACAGTGCCTTTCTTTTTATTTGCTGTAGGTCTGTGGAGGACGAGGAAAGGCCCTTCGCACTGGGAATGCAGTTTGTTTTGCTGCGAACACTTGGTAAGTCCCCACATTTCCAAATGTGCCTCTTCAAGCCTCTTTGCAATGGGCAAGCGCACACTGTCCTTTACAAGGGACAAGTCATTTGTGACCATTCGTGGCTAGGATTTGACAGGCTTGTGGAGAGGGCACACTTCCTCATTTTCTGATTGCAACTAAAATCTGGCAAGTTCATTCCATGAAACAAAAGCAAAAGGATTTTAGGTTAGTTTCTCATTTTGACTCTGCTCGTAAACTTAGGAAAATTCCCTTGTGAGCTTTGTATAGCAAGAGATATGAAATTGAGAAATGTGCAATGAATTTGTTATCTTGGCTTTTTGGTCCTTTTTAAATAAGAAAGCAAGAGAAATGGGAGCTCATTTTACTTGTGAAAATGTCATTTTTTGCTGCTTGGATTTCACTGGATATAGAGATTTCCAGGAAAAATTCTAAAAAGACAAAAAGTAAAATCCCAGGTGCTGAGGCTTGACTCATTCATAAGGAAAGCTGTTTAGGACTTCACCTGTGAACAGAGCCCATGAATAACAACGTTTTATTTATTTATCAGAGAGAGAGAGAGAGAATGAGGGCACCAGGGCCTCCAGCTGCTGCAAATGAACCCCAGACACAGGTGCCACCTTTGAGTCTTGGGAAATCAAACGTGGGTACTTTGGCTTTGCAGGCAAGCACCTTAATGGCTAAGACCTCACTCTAGCCAAGAAGAACACCTTTGACAAACACCCCTCACCCTGTGAAGTGTGTTGGGACCATGAATGGAAAGAGTGTGAGAGCAGCCCATTGCTTCGATCAGTTTTGATGTATTGTTGACATCAAGCTTATTTTCCTTTCTTAAGTGGCAAGCTGTCATTTTCTTCAGCTCTTTCCCTTACTAATCAGTACCATTGTCCACAGGACGGGATGAAAAATCTAGTCTTTTTTAAATTCAGATTTTGGTTTGCAAGGATGAAATTTTAAAAATTTATTTTATGTAAGTGTGGTGTGCATGTGCATATGTGTGAGTGTGCATGTGGGTGTGTAGGTGTGTGTGAGTGTGGAGGCCAGAGGTCAATGTTAAGTGTCATCTTCACTCTACACCTTGTTTTTCGAGACAGCATCTTGGCCCTGGAGCTCACTGATTTGGCTAGACCAGCTAGCTAGCAAGTGCTAGGGATCTCCCTCCCTGTCTCTAGGGTTACGGGTGTGTGCTGCCACAGCCAGCTTTACATGCGTTCTGGGGATTAAAGTCAGTTCCTCACACTTGCCCAGCAGTCACTTTATCCACTGAGCCATCTCCCCAGTTCCAGGTGGAATTTTCTTTTAGAAAGAGGGAAAGAGAGAGAGAGAGAGAGAGAGAATTGACACAGTAGGGCCTCAGCTACTGCAGTCAAACTCCAAATGCTTATGTCACCTAGTGGGCATGTGTGACCTTGTGCTTGCCTCACCTTTGTGCATCTGGCTTATGTGGGACCTGGAGAGAGATGGAACCTGGGTCCTTAGGTTTTGCAAGCAGACACCTTAACCACTCAGCCATCTCTCTAGCCCTGGAATATTTTTAATTACCATCATTCTATGCTTTGAGGCATTATTCCCCCTGAAGTTCTAAGTTTGCCCTATGCTAAGGATGGACTAGTCTAAGGATGAGCCTTTCCACTTAAGCCCCAGCAGGAACAGCTAGTTCCATTTGTGGAGTCTTTGCTATTTGGCACCAATAAGACTTTTTGAAGATGCTGGGCTTTTTTTTTTATTTTTCTCAAGGTAGGGTCTCGCTCTAGCCCCGGCTGATCTGCAGTTTACCCTGTAGTCCCAGGTTGACTTCAAACTCACAACCATCCTCCAACCTCTGCCTCCTGAGTGCTGGGATTAAATAAAGACACGTGCCATCACGCCTGATAAAGGTGCTGTTTTTTAAAGTCTGCTGCTGTTTAAGGGAAATTCAGACACACTTCTGCCTAGATAAAAATTTTACCTTATACTTCTTGTAGAAAACTAAAAGGTATTACTTTGTTGTGGGTTTTATCTTTTAACTATTTTGTGAAACAGCTCCTTTTATTATTGTTATGTCCATCCCAGAAGAATGGAGACCCCAGGAAGGTAGGAAATGTGCTTTGCTCAAACATATGTGTCAGCAAGGAGAGGTGGCCCACATCTGTCGCCCCACACTTAGAAGACTGAGACAGGCGGATCCTGAATTAGAGTCCAGCCTGGGCAAAACCCTGTATCAAAAACTGAATAATAATAATAGTAGTAATAATAATAATAAAAGATTTTTTAAAAAACTGAAGAAAAACCCTGCAGGCCCAGCTAACCTGGCAATAGGCCAAGGAGCTGTTCAGCTGTCTGTCTGTCCTCCACAGATGCAGGAGCCTTTCCATAGGTTTCCCAGTGTGGAATGGAATAAGGGTTAAATTTGGAGACTGTGTGCCTCAGTGACTTGGGGCACATGTCTCCTGTTAAAGTAGCCTGGATGGAGGTGGCCGAAGATGGCGGAATCAACATCTTGTTGGCCTCCTAGTCCAAGATGCTATGGACACTGAAGTCACTCTCGTTCAGTCCTGGATTGATTGATTGAATGATTGAAGACTGGATCTTTCTATATATGTAGACCTAGCTGGCCTGGAACTACGAAGACCAGCCTTACCTTTTTGAACTCATGGTGATTCCCTACTGCCTCTGTTTCTGTCTCCTTGGGATTACAGGTATATACCACTGTGCCTGGCTAAAAATGTCACTTTCAAAGATCGAAATTTGGGCTGGGGAGATGGCTTAGTGGTTAAGGTGCTTGCCTGTGAAGCCTAAGGACACATGTTTGACTCTCCAGATCCCACATTAGCCAGACACAGGAAGGTGAGGCAAAGGGCAAGGTCACACGTGCCCATTAGGTGGCGCAAGTGTCTGGAGTTGGATTTCAGTGACCAAGGTCCTGGTGTGCCAATTCTCTCTCTCCTTCTCTTTCTCTCTTTAAAATCAAAAAATGATAGAAATTTATTAACCAAAGTGATGATTGAATAGGATTTTTTTTTTAAATCTTTCTTTTCAACCTCATCTTTGATGCCATGGAGTTGGGGTTATTTGACGTGGATTCGGGTAAAGACTGCACACCAGCAAGAAGTGGAGAGCACACCAGACATTTGCTACTCAAGTCAACTGTATCATACTTTCTACCAAGTGTGGGGACGTGTAGTCAAGCCACCCAGCCAATTCACATTTGTCCAAAATTTCAGCTTTTTGTACCTTAAGAATATTAACATTTAACCTCCACAAGCCCTGAGAATCCCTGGGCTGTCCCCATAGGGCCTTAGCCATAAGTTGTCCCCACTGGCCCTTAGCATTAAAGGTATGGCTCCTGCCATCAAGGAGCTTACAGGAGGAAAATGGGAATGGTTTAAAAATGCTGTGTGAAGGCTGATGAAGTAGAGACATAATGGGAACCGAGTGGCGTCCGAGTGAGCGAGGTGTTTTCGGGGAGGGAGAGAGCAGCCAGGTGAGTGAGTTGGAGGTGAGGACACATCTTGACCCAGGGCGTGTGATGAAGGGGGAATTTCACTTAGTACCCACTTGCTTTCTGGTGGGATTAAGTAGTCGGCTATATTACAGTCCAGACAACAAAGCTTCCACGATCCTTCTAGACGTTTCATCAGCTTCAAAAGATGAATTTTAGCCACCATTATTTCTACATACTAAATGCCTTTAGAAAGTTGGCATTTGGTGTGGGGTCTTTTCCGTGAGAGCAGGAATGAGGGCAGGAAATACAGCCCCCCTCCAACCCCCACCACTGTAGCAACCTCCGTTCTTGTAGAGACCTTCACTCAGGAAGCAGGATTCTTGATTATGCTGCAGACAAGAACTTTGGGATGTGTTAGTAGGCAGTGCCATTGGAGTTTATTAAGAGGAGATTTTAACATTTTTTTTTTTTTTTGAGGTAGGGTTTTGCTCTAGCCCAGGATGACCTGGAATTCACTAGGTAGTCTCAGGCTGGCCTCAAATTCATACCTCTGCCTCCTGAGTGCTGGGATTAAAGGTATGCACTACCACTCCCAGCATAAGTGTGTGTGTTTGTGTGTGTTCATGTGTGAATGCAGGAGGGCAAAGGACAATTTCAGGTGTTAGTTCTTGCTATTCACCTTGTTTGTGGTTGGGTCTCTGGTTGTTCCCTATTGTGTTAGCTATCCTAAGTAGCCTGTAAGCTTCAGGGCGATCCTCCTGCCTTCACCTCCCCTCTTGCCCTGGGTGTACTGGGATTACAGATGCGAGTGCTACAGCCTCCAATTTTATATGGGTTCTGGGGATCTGACCTCAGGTTGTCACACTTAACACAGCAGGCATTCTGTCCACTGAGCCATCTCCCTGGCCCTAACACCCAGTGTTCCTAGAGATACAGGTGCTTAGAAAAACAGTAGTGCACACCCTAGTGTGACATGGGCTTCTCAAGAGAGCTACAATTAAGTTTATAATAATAGCCATATTCAACTTGCTGACTTCTGAAGTCACTTTGTTTAGAGGGTTTCTAAGAAAAAGAATTTTTTTAACCTTTTAGTAAGTAAGATCATAGGGTGGGTTTTGAGGTGTGTGGGACAGGACAAAGGTTGATAAGATAAAACCATAGGCCACAAGGCTTGAAAAAAAAACTCACTGTACCATGTCAAAAAAAAATGTTAAGATATTTTTGTGGGTGGGGGGAGTTAAAAAAATTATTATTATTATTATTATTATTATTATTATCATCATTATTTTTGGTTTTTCAAGGTAGGGTTTCAATCTAGCCCAGGCTGACCTGGAATTCGCTATGTAGTCTCAGGGTGACCTTGAACTCATGGTGATCCTCCTACCTCAGCCTCCCAAGTGCTGGGATTAAAGGTGTGTACCACCACGCCCGGCTCTAATTATTTTAGTTTTATTTATTGATTTGAAAGAGAGAGACAGAAAGAGAGAGAGAGAGAGAGAGAGAGCGGCAGATAGAGAAACAGAATGGGCATGCAAGGACCTTCAGCCTCTGCAAATGAGCTCTAGACACATGCACCACCTTGTGCATAAGGCTTACATGGGTCCTGGGGAATTGAACCTGGGTCCTTTGGCTTTGCAGACAAGTACTGTAATGGCTAAGCCATTTCTCCAACCCTCTTTGTTTGTTTTTGAGGCAAGGTCTCACTGAAACCCAGGCCGACCTAGACCTCACTCTGTAACCCAGGATGGCCTCAAACTCACAACAATCCTCCTACTTCATCCTCACAAGTAATTTTCTGGCCTGGTACTCCATCTATCATGAGAACTGTGACCAAAGGTATGCACTACTACCTCCAGCTTAAGACAAGTTTTGACTATAAACCAAGTTCCTGATCTTTTTGTGAGATTCTCAATCATTTACAGGTCAATGGCTGGGAGAAGAGGAAGGTTAAACTCAAAGGTCATAAACAATAGGCCTCATGCAGGCTTCCTTGCTGTTTTAACATGCTTGCTTGAAATATCTCCCATAAAAAAAGCAAAGTTGGGGCTGGAGAGATGGTTTAGCAGTTAAGCACTTGCCTTTGTAGCCTCAGGATGCTGGTTAGAGGCTCAATTCCCCAGTACCCATGTAAACTGATATACAAGGTGGTGCATGCATCTGGAGTTTGTTTATAGTGGCTGGAGGTCCTGGTGTGCCCATTCTGTTTTTATCTGCCTCTTTCTCTCTCTGTCGCTCTCAAATAAATAAATACACCAATTAACAAAAAATTTTTTTTTGAAAAGCAAAATTGTCTTTATGTAGACAGTCTTTACACTGAGTTTTATTAGTTGTGCTGAAATTCTGGACTCTCAGCTGTCCAGAATCTGCTTGTGAGACCTCAACCAGACTGCAGGGTGAGGAGCTCATTCCCCACCATGTCCCTTTCATGTCCCCTGTCTTTCTCCCCTACTTCAGTCTGAAATAGGGAAGACACCATTTTCCTTCTGGTCTCCTGCACCTAGGAACCAGAACAAGAGCCCAGCAGAGCTAATTGTGTTGAACTGGTATGTGGTAAGGAGCTGTAGTATCACTTCCAAAGTGTTTCATAACTAGGTCCAAATTCTAAGTTTAAGACATTTATCTAATTGCATTTGTTTCGTTTTTTTGTTGTTTTGGTTTTTTGAGGTAGGGTTTCACTCTGGCCCAGGCTGACCTGGGATTAACTGTGTAGTTTCAGGGTGGCCTTGAACTCACGGCAATCCTCTGACCTCTGCCTCCCTAGTGCTGGGATTAAAGGCGTGTGCCACCATGCCTGGCTAACTAATTGCATTTTTTAAAAATATATTTATTTATTTATTTATTTATTTATTTATTTGAGGGAAAAAAGGTAAAGAGAGAGTGTGTGGGAGAGGGGAGAGAGAGAGAGAAAAAGAAAGAGAGAGAATGGTCACCAGGGCCTCTAGCCACTGCAGACTAACTCCAGATGCATGTGCCTCCTTGTGCATCTGGCTTTTATGGGGCCTGGGGAATTGAACCAAGGTCCTTTGGCTTTGCAGGTGAGTGCCTTAGCCACTAAGCCATCTTCTCTAGCACTCTAATTGCATTTTGTTTTGTTTTGTTTTGTTTTTTTGGTTTTGCAAGGTAGGGTCTCACTCTGGTCCAGGCTGACCTGGAATTAACTATGTAGTCTCCGGGTGGCCTTGAACTCTTGGCGATCCTCCTACCTCTGCCTCCCGAGTGCTGGGATTAAAGGCGTGCACCACCTTCTAATTGCATTTTTGACAATGCCCATTTTCTCCAACTTTATTGAGGTATGACTGAAAAACTGTATGTGAAGTATACCATGTAATGACTTGATAAGCTCTTTACTACTGAGCTGCAACTCCAGCTGTCACCAGTATATATATATATATTACAATAGACTTTTTTTTTTTGAGACAAGGTCTCACTTGAGCCCAGGATGACCTAGAACTCACTCTATAGCCCAGGCTGGCCTCAAAGTTATAGTGATCCTCCTATCCTGAGTGCTGGGATTAAACATGAGTGTCACCATGCTCAGTTTAGACATTTTTGTGATCCCCCAAAAGCAGTAACAAATTCTGAGATGCAAACTGAAAGATTTTAAATACCCTTTTGCAAATGACTTAATAAGTAAATTGTGATAGGATGAAAATATCTTTTAAAAGAGTCTGGGCTGGAGAGATGGCTTAGCGGTTAAGGCGCCTGCCTCCTAAGCCTAAGAACACTGGTTCCAATCTCCAGGTCCCACGTTTAGCCAGATGCAAAGTGACACAAGGGCACAATGCCGCACTTGACCACAAGGGGGCGCACACATCTGGATTTCATTTGCAGCAGGTGAGAGACTGCTGGCGCCCATCTCTATCTGTCTCCCTCCCCCTCTCTGTCTGTCTCTCTCCAAAAAAAAAAGAGTTAAATAGCAAACTAGATAAACTGGGCTAAGCAAGTACCTTGTTAATTATAACTCTGTTTTCTGTTATGGGATGCGCTAGATCTCCATGCTTTTCTTTCTCTTCATAACTGCAGCATACATTCCTACTCCGATCTACTTTGGAGCCGTCATTGACACCACCTGTATGCTGTGGCAGCAGGAGTGCGGAGTGCAGGGCTCTTGCTGGGAGTACAACGTGACATCGTTTCGTTTTGTCTACTTTGGCTTGGCAGCCGGCCTCAAATTTCTGGGCTTTATTTTTATTTTTCTGGCCTGGTACTCTATCAAATACAAGGAGGATGAACAACAGAGGCAGAGGTGCCGAGAATTCCCTCTGAGCACGGTGAGTGAGCTAGTGGGCCAGCCCGACCACGCCGAGAAATATGCCCGGACTACGTCATGCCCAGCCTTCAGTACCCAGGGAGAATTCCACGACGAGACTGCTCTGCAAAAGGGGATTTCGTCCACCGCCCAGACTTATCCTGGGCCCTTCTCAGAAGCAATAAGCTCCTCTGCAGACCTGGGGCAAGAAGAGAGCCCCGTGGCCCTGTAGAATCCCAGGGGAGGCTTGGCAAAAGGACTTGTGTTTTGTTGGTTGAGTTAATCATGGCCACTTGGGAAACACCCGTGCCTTCTTTCTTTCCTTCTCTCTCTCTTTTTTTTAAACCTCTACAGACACAATCCTCACACCAACAAAATTCAGTACACACAGCCACTACTGATTGAGGGCTGGATACCTCAACAAGACTGACAGCCTGTCCCCTCTTCTCTCTGAGGAGGAGTTTAGCTAAATTGGTAACTACTTCTGCTATGTGCATTGATGCTCCAGTGTGGCAGAAGGCTGAGGTCCATGGTTAACCAAATCATGGGAATGGCCATGTATGTCATTAGCATACACTCCAAACCAAGGTGAGCTTGACCGTGACTTTGCATTTGTAAATCAAAGTTGTAAGGTTTGAATACTTACTGTGAGTTCTGCTACAAAGCACAAATGAATTTTGCCTCAACTATGCAATCTGATTGGAAAAAAATCTAAGTACAGTGTGCTACTTTTGCTTTCAGAGAATAAAGCAGATGCAGTTTTGACGAGTGGAAGCTGCATGTTCCCTAAAGAACTGGTGATAGCATTTTAAGCCATAGCCAAGTTATCAATCAGGTAGATTTTCTACAATGCTTTGAAGAAACCTGTGTATAGCGCAATGAAGGGAACTGCTACAATGTTTCATGAGATAACATTAACCTGATAGCTTGACTATCAACTCCAGTATTCCTCCATCAGGGGCTTTACAACTAGTATGCAAAACAGTATGGCTAGAAACTATAATTTGAGATGCATACTAAGGAAAGAAACTGATAGCTTTCTCACCCAAGGAAATTGCTGTCTTTTTTTTTTTTTTTTTTAAAGCTTTTAAATGGTCACTAAAAGTAGCTAAGTATCACCACCTTGACACTCAAAGTAGCTGATAAACAACTTCGCAAGGTAAGAGTGAGTCCCACCCATGCTTCGTAGTCACAGTTACAGCCTTCGAGTGTGGGCAAATTCCTGTTGCTGTTTTCTGTACAACCAATTGCTGTGGTTGCTTCAGAAAGTGTGGAGTTAAATCAGAAAATGAAATGGGCTATGAAAATCACCTTGCAGGCAGGAGGTGGGAGAGCTAAGAGCTGGACCAGGATGTGATCATATTTAAGCAAAGATTAAAAGTTATCTTCCATAAACCAGTCAGCCATACCGATTGCTGCAGTATCGGGCTTAGAGTCATCTCACAGTGCCCTGCGTCCGTGCTCCTCTATCCTGCCATGATCCGAGAGGACTTTTCCCTTCCTAGACACACTCTGGGTTCATTGTCCATCTTTCTTTTAAGATCCCCCCAGCTTATCACTTTGGCTTAGGTGCCACTCAGGATGCTTTCTTAATAGAGAGACTCCTTGACAGACCCCACACACTTGTGGGATCTGACTGTTGAAGGATGAACATGTCCAGATGGCAAGAGAATTGTGACCTTTCTGTCTAGGAACTTATGCTCATATAGGGCTAACTCAGGTAAGGTTCCTTATCTGGCCTACATTTTCCTCAGAACAGAGGCGAATGGCAGACTGACCCTGAATCAGGCTTTTGGGATTCCACTCCTGGGTGGCTGCTCAGGTGGAATTGTGAGTACAGAGTTGCTTTCCTGTCACATGGGTTTTTTTTTGAATGCATGTAGTTTGTGGAGGAGGCAATCACTATAAGACTGAGTGTGTCTAAAAGGGGTGAAGCTAACGTTTCAAGATGGCACAATGGAAGGTTTTTAGCAAACACTGCAAATCAGCTTAGGATCCAGGGGACTCAGGGTCCCTCCTTGCCCTCTGTGAAATCAAGACCTTGATCCTTTAGAAGGGAAAGTTTCCTTTGGAGTTGTAGGTTGGGGAGAGGTGATGATTTTAAAGTTTTTCTCTGATCATTAAGGTACTGTATTCAGAGACTTCGGGTGGGGTTGGTTCTGTTTGGGTACTGAAATTGTCGGATGCACGCAAGGGTCATTAGAAGGCTCCTGAGTAGCCCTTTCTCTTCCTTGAACAGTCATTCCATTGGCTAGTTGCTTCCTGGGTATCTGTCAGGTACGATTGTATGCAATTGTCATCCCCTACTCCATTGAAATCCTTTGTGATGCTGAGGCCAAGACCCAAAGGAATTGGCCTGAGTTGTTTGCCACTGGGTGGCTATGGCCCTTCCTGACATGACTAGCAGGAGCATCAGTAATGTGTTGTCGGTGAATGTAGAGTAAATAGTGGCAGTGGTGAGGGAATGAAGTTCTGGAGTATGCACCGACTGAGGATTGTTCTCCGAATTTTTTAGGCTGTGGTAGCATCGCTGGACTATGTCATGGCCAAACAACTATTTTGTAGGAGACACCACTGATTGTACATATATATAAGGATTTCTGTGTTTGTGAATAGAATGTTCATGCTACTCGTAATCACGGCTCCGTGAGAAATTTTAATAGCTATTTACCATGTGTAGAATTTGAATAACTTGTTTCGGCAGAGGTCATACTGTTCCTTATCAACTCCATAATTTAATATGTTATTTGCTTTATATGCAAATATACTATCCTTCAGTCCTATCAGTTTAGAAACTCTCAAAGGTATAGTAGTGTGGCTGGGTGTGGTGGCGCACACCTTTAATCCCAGCACTGGGGAGGCAGAGGTAGGAGGATCACCGTGAGTTCGAGGTCACCCTGAGACTACATAATGAATTCCAGGTCAGCCTGAGCTAGAGTGAGACCCTACCTCGAAAAAAAAAAAAAAAAAGGTATCGTAGTGTGGGTGATTGGAGCACTCATGTGTTTATTTATCTGTTGCTTCTCTTCATTTAATTTTGGAAAGTAGTATTTCAGAATCATGGTGTTGGGATGGGACAAAGGAGGAGCAGAGAGGAAACCAGTCAACACGTGTGCTGTCGAGTCTCTGCAGAGCTGTTTTGTCAAACACTGAGTGTACCTTGTTTTAATCCTTTTGATAGGACACAAAGACTTTAGCTTTTGGTTTTGATAACACTGGGGTTGAACCTAGGGCCTTATCTGTGTTAGCATATGTTCTACCACTGATCTGCACACGTCCCCAGCCCAGTGCGTGCTGAGTTTTCTTCTTCTTGTTTTAGTTTTTGAACTGAAGGGAATCTGAGGTTTTCAGAGATTAAAGTACCTTTTTTTTAGGATCAGATAGAGTAGCAGAGTCAGGGTTCAGACATAACATTTCTCTGTTATTCACTTGTTTGTTCGTTTGTTTTGTTTTTGCAGTAAGGTCTCACTGTAGCACAGGCTGACCTGGAATTCACTATGTAGTCTTAGGGTGGCCTCCAACTCACAGCGATCCTCCTACCTCTGCCCTGGGATTTCACCACCAACACCTGGCGCTGTTACTCATTTCTGACACTACATAATGCAGACAATGTTTTTGATTACCAAAACCAAGAATCAATTATAAAACAGATTAGTACATTTAATGTTTTTAATGTATTGCTGTTTCTTTCCCCTTTCTTCCTTCCCTCCCCTCTTCCTTCCCTTCCCCTTCCTTCCTTCCTTCCTTCCTTCCTTCCTTCCTTCCTTCCTTCCTTCCTTCTTTCCTTCCTTCCTTCCTTTTTCTTTTTTGAGGCAGGGTATCATGTAGCCCAGGCTGTCCTCAAGCTTATAATGTAACTTGAATTTATTATAACTTTGAATTTATTTTCTTGCCCGTACCTCCTAAACGCTAGGATTATAGGCATGCATTACCACATCCAGTTTCTGTGGTGCTGGGAATTAAACCCAGGGCTTCATGCATACTAGGCAGGCACTCTACCAACTGAGCTATAATCCTCAGCCCTACTGTTTTTTAAGAAAAGAGACGTTCTTATTTTTTGTAAGTAGGAGATAAAAAGCATAGCCATCAACACTTAATATTTAACTGAATTTTCCAAAGTAAATTTCATTTATTTAGCTAAGTATAATATTAGAATCATTTGTTATAACATCCCTCAAATATTCGTTTGTGGTTAAAATTATCTTAGAACACATCTAATTTTGGGATTAATATTATGTCTCAGCAGAATTTCAGAAGCAAAACTATGAAAAATGGTAGTTCAGACTTATTGAAGCTGCACTTTGGAGATTACAGGTTATTTTTTGGTTTGTTTTATTTTATTTTTTCTTCATTCAGTAGATTAACATTTCCACTAAACTTTTAGTGAGTAACTTTAAGATTCCTAATAAAAACATAAAATGAATATATAGAAAATACATAACAAACCAGCGACCCCAAGTGTCACCTTTTGTGGCTGTGATAGCTTCGTTCGTTCACTGAAAGCACTCAGAGAAGGGAGTTATCTAGAGCAGGGATTGGGGGTCCAGTAACCCTGTGTTTTAACCAACCACACAGAAAATTCTTCTTCAGTTCCCAATTTCAGCTAGCATTCTTTGGTAGACTTGGGGCCAGAATTTTTTTTCTTTTCTTTTTTTCTTTCTTTTCCTCTTCCCACCCCCCTTTCTTTTGGAGCTGGCTTTGTAGAAACCTATGTGCTCCAAGAAGAAGCTTTACCATGTGAATGGGTCCTGACCACCTCTGGGGATTCTCTCATGTGCCCCGCAGCAGCCAGCGAACCCATGCTTAAAGTGATGGCCCCATTACAAGTCGTGACTACACAGTGAATCCTAGAAGATAGAACTGTGGATGAACAGGCACTGAATATTGAAGTTGCAGATAGCAAACAAAATATTGTGACCCCAGAATTGCCTAGAAAGCAGGCTTGCTAATTCTCTTGTGCTGACAGTGGGTAAACTCTACCCACAAGTGTCTCTACCCACTAAAGGGCAAAGGTGGCTGGTTGCCAGGTGCACTTTATTCTCCCTCTCTTCTCGCTCTCATCTTCCGTGATGCTGCTGGCTGTGTCTGTCCAAGGGTGTTGCATTGGAATCAGACCTGTGTTTGTCTAAAGAGGTTTTATTTAAGCACTTTTAAAAAATATTTTTACACAGCCTCGAGGAGGGTCAGATGTGGCTGAAAAACCTTCCTTACAGCTGTTTGCTTTCACAACATTAAAAATGCCTTGGTGCTAAAGTATTTAAGGATGCATGTTCATAACTGAATTCACAGTATTTCTCTGATAAGGGGCTGCATGTGCTTTGCATTTGGAAATCTGAACAATTTCCCGAAAACAAGCAACCATTACTCATTTCAACAGTCAACCCATGAACTCTCCACTGCAAAACTGGAGAGAATACAGGGGGAAACTTTTCTATGGAAAACTCAGTGCTTTTGATATTTAGTTTAGCAAGAATAACCAGATACTGAAAAGAATTTCAGAGACAGGTTGAAGAAAAAAAAAAAAAGCATTTCGATACTCTTTTCTTTATATTTTGTCCAAAAAGGCTACACAGCCCTGTCTGGCATTTTTAGCATTGGGGTTTTAAAGATGTTGTCTTTCTGATGGCCCTACTGTACATGTCAAAACTGAAGAAGAAAATTATGTCAAAAACTTAAGTAATGGTAAGTATGTATTAAGTGAAAGGCTAAGACTTGATAGTGGGCATTTTTCTTAAAATACATACCTCTGCCCAAAACCCTAAATGTTAATTTAAGAGCATGAAGACCCAGTGGGCCTCTCACTTTGTAGTGTAAGGCAATGTGAAGCCGTGTCAAAGTGGCATTTGGGATCTCAGTGGAGTGTGTGTTCCGTATGTGTGTTTTTCTGTATAGAGGTGTGCTTGTGATGAAAGGCTGTTTTGAGTTGTTACATAATCGACTTTGATTTTGTGATTTTCAATTGTATATTTATTTGGAGACCTGTTAAGGTAACTTAAGAGTTGTACGAGTTATTTCTTTGTGTTTAATGAAATTGATTGTCAATGGACTAATAAACCTGGGTTTACAACATCATGAATACTTGATCACTGAAAATTAAGGGGAAAAAAGTAATAAAAGGAAAAAAATAAAGTGTGTTGGATTAAAATCACTTTGTCTCTAGAGTTTTGTTGATTGAAATGATGAAGAAATGGCCTGAGTAATCTCACACTCTTCCCACGCAGCTAACACCTGACCTGACTGATCACTTGGTCATAAGGTGGAATGTCCCGATTAAATGTTATGATTTCCGTTGCAAGAGACGACTGTGGCATATTTCTATGGACTCACCAAAAAATAATTGTACAGAGTTTACCACTTACTCAAATTCAAAACAGATTTTTGAATTACAGAGCTTTGTTTAATGAATGGAGTTTGGGGGCTGGAGAGATGCGCTTGCCTGCAAAGCCTAAGGATCCAGGTTCAATTCCCCAGTGTCCACGCAAGCCAGAAGCACAAGGTGGCACATGTGTCTGGAGTTTGTTTGCAGTGGCTAGAGGCCCTGGTGTGCCCTTTCTCTCTATCTGCCTCTTTCCTTCTCTAATAAATAAATAAATAAATAAATAAATAAATAAATAAATAAAAATAAATAAATGGAGTTTGTTAGATGACACAAAGAATATGCCAATCCCCAAACCCCAGCAGTGCCATAGCACACAGATCTATTACTTATTCACATTCCATGTCTACATAGTCCCTCAGGGACCCAGGGACAGAAGATTCATTGTACTCAACCTTCACTGCCTGGCACTTTAGTTGCAGAGAATAGCTCAACCTAGAAGTAACACATGTCACTTCTGCACCCCCCCCCCATCACTGGCCTGAATAGCCCCTGGTTTTGCCTAAGTGTCTGGGGTCCTGAAAAAAAAGCAGAATCGATGAGGACCATGCAGGGGAAGTCCTTTGCCACATGGTTGACTGCAGTAGGTTAAGACTTACTTACAAAGGAGCCAACTGTTATTCTAAAAGTTGATGAATAAAGAGAAAAGCTTCAGACACACACACACACACACTCACACACACTGAGTGATTTCCAAAGACGAAGTCTCATCTTAAAGCTTTGTCCACAAATTAGTCAACAGCCCCTCCCTCTTGTGACAAAGGCATCATTAGTGCAGACTTGGGCTGACACAGGAGCAGGGATGTGCGCTCAGGTTCCACTTGGGGAGGAGACGCCCCTGCACTTTAGAACTGAGCATATTTTAAACTTTCATTGACACCTACTAATGACACCTACAGTGGGGTACAGAGTGACATTTCAACGTACATATACATGGGGCCATTGGTATGTTCATTGCTTCAAACTTTATTTTTTCTTTGCATTGGAGCATTCAAACTCTCTTTTACTAGGTATTTGATACATACAACCAAATGGCAACATTAGTTATCCTGTTATGCTATAGATTATTAAAAGTTATTCCTCCTGGGGCTGGAGAGATGTCTTAGCAGTTAAGACACATGCCTGCGAAGCTTAAGGACCCAGGTTTGATTCTCCAGGTCCCACATAAGCCAGATACACATGGTGGCACATGCATCTGGAGTTTGTTTGCAGTGGCTGGAGGCCCTGGCATGCCCATTCTCACTCGCTCCCCTCTCTCCCTCTCCCTGTCATAAATAAATAAATAAATAAAAATAAATAAATAAATAAATAAAAATAAATAAATGTTACTCCTCCTATCCAACTAAGCATATGCTGTCTATCCTAGCCTTCCTTATACCCTTCCCAGGCTCTGCTTATCACTATGTGATGCTCCACTTCCGTAAAGGCATTTCCAGCTTTCACACCTCAGTGGGAACACATGCCAATTAGCTTCCTGTGCCTGATGCATTGCCCTTAACACACTGTTCTCCATTTCCATTCAAATAACTGCATCTGGGTGTCTCTCTTGACTGGAGTTCTTCAGATACACTGGCATGTAAGACTTCTAGGCGGAGGAGAGTCTGAAGGAGGTGCAAGAGACATGGAAATGACATCATGACTCACCATTGAAGCCCAAGGGGATATATTCAGAGCCTGCCCTAAACACTCCAGGTGGAAGGCAGGGTAATTGATTTGCATTCTGCACTCTGTCCCTGCAGTGTGAAGTGTAAGTAAAAGGTTAGACTGGTCCAGGGTATCAGCTGCTGGTGTTCCCGTGTTTTTGTGCTGTCATCAAGAAAGCCACTCCCACTGAGTAAGTAGTGTCCGCAATAGACTCTGGAATTTTCTTCAATTTCATAACCTTACATGGCATAGGCTTGCTGTTGGGGTTTTTGAAATAGAAAAATTAGAAAGTGGTTAGCTGTGGGAAAGAAGTAGGCAGGAACGGTTGTGGACACTTCCCTTCTCTGCTTTAGCCCCAGACTTGGAATAACCTCCTGGTTTTAAGAACTGTTTAAAAGCTTCAGCTTCTGGTGGGGCGTGATGGCACACGCCTTTCATCCCAGCACTTGGGAGGCAGAGGTAGGAACATCACTGTGAGTTCAAGGCCACCCTGAGTTTTCATAGTGAATTCCAGGTCAGCCTGGACTAGAGTGAGACCCTACCGCGAAAAAAACAAACAAAAAAAAACCCTTCAGCTTCTTTCTAAAATAGACAGCTAGGCAGAAATGGCCCCTGTGGCTTTAGCATACGTGAGCCAAGAAACATTTTTAATTGCACAGAGTTGTTGGAAAGCAAGGAAATCAATCTTTGGTGTTCACTTTTGAGCTTAAATGTCAAAGTTTGATGCAGATCCAACGCTTAATAACATTAAGTTGGGAGCTCAAACTGTTGGGCTCAAACTTTGGCCTGCTGGAATGACTGGAGAACAAGCAAGCTTGCCACGGATAAGCTGCTCTAGGCAGCTTCCGTCAAAAGTCAAATGCTAATACTGAGAAGCGCAGGGTTACCCCAGACATCAACAAGATCCACCGCTTTGATCTGGTTGGAAGCGAGGGCGACTTCAGCTGCACGACAGTGCCACCTCGTGTTTATCATGGAAACGACACGCTCTGGTAATGGACCTGGTACCTGACCGGGGATTGGCTGGGCATCTCAAGACAATAAAACATTAGTGTCAAGGTGCAGCATCTCTCTTCTCCGTCAGAGGTGGAATTCGTTCTTCTCCAGCTCCGAGTCACCTGCCCACTTTGGCCTGGGAAGGGGTGGAAGCAAGGAATGGGAGAAGAAGAAGGAAGGATAGATTCTGGACTCGAGAGTCTGGAAGCATCCCCGACCCCCGTCCCTGGTGTGAGGGCTAGAAAATTCAGCAGAAGGCACTGCCTTTGCTGAGGACTGCGTTTGTCTGCTGAAGAGAGAGGGAAAGTTCAGCATCAAAGACCCTATCTCAGGGTGTCCTTTGTATCCTATCTGAAAGGTTTCCCCAGTGTGTGCCATGGGGATCTCTGATAGCAACAGGAAGACTCTTGTGTTTGAAGGTCATTCTTGGTATTTGCTTCATACAGTCTGGGCTTGGCTAGAAGATGCAAGGCGTTCTGCAGGCAAAGCCCTCAACACAGCTTAGAGAAAGGTGGGCTCACTAGACCCACGTGGACTGAGGTGCCACTAGTGTGTTTCTTGGGCCAGTGGGGGTGGAGCAAGATTCTGACCCCAGTCGGCCTTTCTCATTATGCCAATCCCTTCCTTGGTACAGTGTCACTTTTCTCACTCGGAAAAAAAAAAAAAAAAAAAAGGTGAAATAAGAGGCAGGCGCCTGTCCTGGGATGGGAAGTCCAGGCAAGTGCACTTGGCAGGAAAGTGTAAAATGGGAAACAATATGGTAACTGAAGGATGTATGAGGTCTTTGCAAGCTGAGATGGAACAAACAAGAGGGAAAGACAGGGAAGAACTGAGGCTTTCCAAAAATGAGGACCAGGGGCTGGAGAGATGGCTTAGCGGCTAAGGCACCTGCCTCCTAAGCCTAAAAACGCTGGTTCCAATCTCTGCCGGTTCCAATCTCCAGGTCCCACGTTTAGCCAGATGCAGAGACGCAAGGGCTCAATGCTGCACTTGACCACAAGGGCTCGCACGCATCTAGATTTCTTTGGTAACAGCTGAGAGGCTGCTGGGGCGCCCATCTCTGTCTTCCTCTCCCTCTCTCTCTGTCTCGCTCTGTGTCTCTCTCAAAAAAAAAAAAAAAATGAGGACCAGGCTGGAGCCATAGCCTGCCTGTTAAGGTGCTTGCCTATGAAGCCTTAAAGACCCAGAATCCATTCCCCAGTTCCCATGGAAGCCAAGGTGGTGCATGCATCTGGTGTTCATTTGCAATGGCTGCAGGCCCTGGTGCTCTCTCTCTCTCTCTCTCTCTCTCTCTCTCTCTCTGTCTCTTTCTCTCTAACAAATAAATTTTAAAAAACACTTTTTTACATGACAGCTTAAAAAGTTGAGGCATATTATTACTAATTCAGGAGAAGCTGAAGTGATAGATGAGGTGTCAGGAAATAGCCAAGGTTGGTACTGCTGTGGCTTTAGCATTCACAGCAAGGGGCCACAGAGCAGGAAGACTGGGTCCATGGGGGATTGGAGCCGTGGCAGTGAAGGACATTCCAGCGGAGTGGCGGTGTGCTGGGAGTCGGAGATGCAAGGATAGGAGCAGTGCTTAGAGGGACTATGGTGATTTGTACAGGCGGTAGGGCATGTTGAGGTTTCGT
Source organism: Orientallactaga sibirica (assembly GCA_036365145.1). NCBI lineage: Eukaryota > Metazoa > Chordata > Mammalia > Rodentia > Dipodidae > Orientallactaga > Orientallactaga sibirica. The sequence continues at coordinate 26,031,085 of JAEOAD010000003.1, forward strand.
CTTGATGTCTTATTTATTGCCCACAGATAGGTTTTCTACTAAAATAAACTTTATAATAGCTAGCAGAATTTGGTCTTACCTTAGGTAAGACTGAAAGAATGTGCATTTTGAAATCTTCTGAATTTGGGAAGCCAGCATGATTAGGTATGGTGGTGGTTTGATTCAAGTGTCCCCCATGAACTTAGGTGTTCTGAATGCTACATTCCCAGCTGGTGGAGATTTGGGAATTAATGCCTCCTGAAGGTAGTGTGTTGTTGGGGGCGGGCTTATGGGTATTATAGCCAGTTTCCCTTTGCCAGTGTTCAGCACACTCTCCTGTTCCTGTTGTCTGCCTGATGTTGGCCAGGAGGTGATGTCCACCCTCTGCTCATGCCATTGTTTCCCCTGCCATCATGGAACTTCCGAGTCTGTAAGTCAAAATAAGCTCTTCCCCCCCCCCCCAAAGCTGTTCTTGGTCAGGTGATTTCTGCCAGCAAAGCAAACCTGACTGCACCAGGTACTTTTCCTCTTAAACAACAGTCCTGCACTCTTAGGATATTCCCCCCAATGTGAACATTAAATGTAAGCCACCCACAACTGAGCTAGCCCTTCCCACCCTGCTGGAGATAGAATCCAGGCTCTCAGACATGTGAGGCAAACACTGCATGCCACTCCAGCCCCCTCTGCTCCAGGTTTTGAAAGCCAAGAGGGATCTCAAAGGCCAGAACATTTCAGCTGTTCACAGCAGGTGGGAGAAGCCACAAGAGGGTGGAAGGTTTCTAAACTGTCCCCATGCCTTGTGTAGACAAAAAAAGCACATCTGTGTGTATTTGTCATTGGAGGGATTTGATTCAAGCTCTTGGGTTTAGTTTATGTAGAGAAATTTACCTGACCTTTCTTAGGACCTTTCTGTGGGGCGGGGGGGTGGGGTGGGGAGGAGGGCTGGGAAACAGGGTGTCATGTAGTTAGTTTCAAATTTTCTCTGTGGATGAGGATGATCTTGAACTTCTGGTCATCCTGCCTCTCCCTCCTGAGTGTTGGGATTAGAGGCGCGCATCATCGTGTCTAGTTTATGCAGTACTTGGAATTGAACCCAGGGCTTTGCCAGGTCAGAATTTTTTTTTCCCTGTGCTTTATGCATGCTAGGTAAACATTCTACCAACTCAGCTACATCCCCGGCCCCTAAACTCAGGTCTGGAATGTCATGTTTATTGTTTTCTATGCCAAATGGGGCCCTAGGTCTTCCTTGACCTTGGAGCAGTACAAGAGTAGTTTATCTCTAAGGGCCCTTCAATTTCTGAATAGTTTTGGAAATGAAGCTTTGACAGACATAGAGTCACACACACACCCTTTTTACATAGTAGGTTCTGCATACTAGTTACTGGACTGCACTAAAACAGAATGATAGCATTTGGCCTGATCATGTTCTATAGGAAAGGAACAAGAAGCAAGACACGTATTGTAGGTTCTTTATTATACATGGAAACTTTAAAAAAGGAAGAAGAAGTTGACATAAAAATTGTCTAATTGGGCTGGAGAGATGGCTTAGTGGTTAAGGTGCATGCCTGCGAAGCCTAAGAACCCAGGTTCGATTCTCCAGGTCCCATGTCAGCCAGATGCCCATGGTGGCACATGCATCTGGAGTTCCTTTGCAGTGGCTAGAGGCCCTGGTGTGCCCATTCTCTCTCTCTCTCTGTGTGTCTCAAATAAATAAATGAAAAAAATTTTAAGTTGCCTAATTGTTGGGATTAATGGTTGGCACTGGAAAGAGTAGTGAGGGGCAGGGGGAGAAGTATGGGTGGACACGATTAGGGCATGTTGTATGCATGAACGGAAATACTACATTGAATCCAAATGTATAAGTAATTTGTGTTAAAAAAAAAAAAGGGACACAAAGATGTATGTCTAACCATTATTATCTCAGACTGTTCTCTTGATAACAATGGAACTTCAACCAACCAAGGATTGACTGAGAAGTCCTTGAATCTTCTATTTCTCCCTTCTTTCCTTTTAACTTCTCAAACACTTCACAGATTTTTAGTCTCATCTTGAGATGGAAATTGGAGAAAGGAGATTTAGAAGCTCGTGCCCCACGGTTATGCCCTGTACTGTGTAGACTTCTGTATTGGTCATGTCCTGTGTTGTATAGTCTAGGTCTGGTAATGTCCAACACTGTAGTTGTTTTATTGTTTCAAGGCCCTATCTGTATTACAGCTCCTATCCTATACTGCAAATCATCTCTTGTTTCCTTTTAATCTCATAGCATAGCTGTAGGCATCTGTCTGCTCACTGACCATTTTTCTGTTTCTGTAAAACTTGCATCTCTCATACTTAAGGTCCTTGGCACTAGGCCAGGGCTAATGACAGTGGTCCAAGATAAGGTATGTAGGCTCTGAACCACCAAAAATCAGGGTCCAGGCTTTGGAAGAGATTCCCCTGGGCTCAGACTGGCATGAAAATAAATTTTCTTCCTGATTCTCCCCTCAGTCTCTAGTGCCGGTTCTGTGAGCCTCACTTTCTCATAAAGGCTAAATCTCAAGAGCTGTGTAACACACAGAAGCATGTGGATGAGACTTGGAGGAGGGTTAAGCTTGCGGCAATGCTTATGGTCTCCAAAGGAGTCCGAACTGCCTTTGGTGGGGATGTCTCTTGCTTTTGGAAAACGCTGTGTTTCTGAGGACCAGTCATGGGATTTGTGAGGCCCAGTGGAAAACAGTCAGTGTGGGGCCCTTGTTCAAAACTTATCAAGTATTACAAGATGGTGAGGAGAGAGTGCTAAAGCCAGCTTGTACATTTTACAACTTCCTAGGTTGTATACCTGCTGGGAAGCCACCCCTTCACCCCCCAAACGCTGAGAAATTCCACAAATCATTAACCTGAGACTGTCCTGCGGTATTCTGCTTCTGGGGCAGGTTTACAAGCGTGGCTAACATTTCATCAGGTAAGGTGAGATCAGAACTGAAGACAGCGTGTACGGAATGTATGCACCATTGTGGCAGGAGGGTAGGATGTGAGATAGGCACTGAGACTAACATACAAAAGAAGCCAGTTGACAGGACTGGGAACCCTTCCCACCTGGGCTACATGGAACACAGTGGAGTGCGGTGGAAAAGGCCCCAAGACCTCCACAATCTCTGAATGTGGGAGAAGATGGATACCATGGAAATGACCTATAAAGGGTTATGACTTTGGTGGCAAGAGGCTTTTGAGCCTTGGGCCCGGCCCAGCTTTGAGTCCCCTTTAATTCTCGCTTAAAAAATGGTCTCTGTACTACTATCCATGTGTCCCTGGTCCAGTCCTTTGTTCCAGGAACACAAGAACTGGAAGGTTTCAGCAGATGTCCTCTGGACTCAGATTCACACCAGTGAGTGACGCGCGAGTTTTGGTAAATTCACTTGTCTGCAATCGGTAAGTTTCAACACCTTTTATTTCAAGAAATATTGCTTCTAGACTTTCCTGAAGCCAGAATTGTTCTATAAAATATCACAGAGTATTACACAGGATTAAAAAACATAGTATGCTTCCTAATATCATGAAATCTTTTTACAAAGCACATCGTTCATGGCCATAAATATGTTTATTCTGTCATTTGGCAGATGACACACACATCTGATAAACAGCTAGTTAATTTTAATGTATTTACAGAGTCTATGATAAGGACTTAAGGTTACCAAAGAGTCAACTATACCATATTCAATTTCCTTTAAAAGAGTTGACTGCAAACACTTAAAGCCAACATAATTGACCTAAGTGTTTGGATTATCTAAAGATAAAAAGAAAATCATTGTCAAGATAAACAAAAAAAGATCCTGGGAAGTTGAATAGGGTACTGACAACTCTCAATGAGGTAATCCTTTTGCTGGTATGTAAAAGTCTAATACAAATAAGAACATTTTCAATAATATGGATTTTCAAAAACAATGTTGAACTATGTTCTAAAAGATCAGAACTTGGTGATAGTTTTAAAAGATTCACATAATGCAATGTTTATAAAGTTAGCCTCCCTTATGCTGTGTGTACATTATAGAACAGTCAACATTTTAGTTTATTAAAGTTTTTCATATATAAATTCAAAACTACACATATTTTCCCAAAACTTAAGCTTATTAACCAGGCCAAGGAAACAAAATAAAGATGAAATGTTTTTAGTCCTTTGTCTTTTGTCAAGAAGAGAGCCAAAATTTAGCAACTTTAAGCACATGGTAAGCACAGAGAGAGCAGGCAGTTTTTGATTTATTTATTTATTTACTCATTTTTACCACCAACATTTTCAGCCATGCCTTTCTGCTAATCAATTTTAGCACGTCAAGGTAAAACACATGCAATATTTTTTGGCAAAAACATATGTTAAGCAATATGTGATGCTTATGGTATTATACTTGAGTGTGTGTGTGGGGGTGCAGAATCTGTTTTTTCACACTGAGAGAAACAGTGTAACTGTGACAAGCCTGTGGGAAAAAAAAAAAAAACAGTAACCAAATAGACATGGCATTCCAACCCCAAAGTGCAAAATCACTGAACCCCAAAGGATGACCTTGAACAATTCCAGTGGTTAAAAACGAATTGAAACATCACTGTCAGGCCACGCAGGTGAGCCAACAGACTGACCAAAAGTGTCAAGTTGTAGAAACTTAGAAAGGCACCATTCTAGCATTTTGACTTCACATACACATGACCCTACCATGTTCAAAAGATAATACTGTTTAGTACCCAAAAGAAAACCAAGCAGAAGATACCCTCAACCTTTCTTTCTATTCTTGGCAAATCGTGAAAGACACAGTGAGTTCCTGTGTGAGCCTCCCTCGCTCACATGTATGCTAATTTCTACAGCACACATGTACCCAGGGTAGCTCGGGGTGCTAGTAGCGATGATTGCCAGTTTGCTAATAAAATGTGACAAAGAAATAGTGTGTTTCAGGTAAAGTAACACTTCGTCTAACCAGAGGAGAGTGGGGAGAAGGCACTGCCTTCTAGAAGCTGTACATTCTCCGGGTGACTCTTCTCCCCTCGGCTAGGATGAACGGGCTGCTTCATGCTGGACACTCGATGGACAGAGGTTCCCTCAGGATGCACAGGAGGATGCAGCAGCTCTTCAAAGGCACCCTTTCCTGGACCACCATCCTGGGGAAGGCCTCTCAAGTGCTGGATGATGGGGTGCAGTCTGGGCACCGGCTCCATCAAGCCATTGCCACTGAAGTCGCCTTCGGGATGGTCCAGCTCTTCGTGTACCACCCGTTTTTCAGTTTTGCCATTTCTCCAGTGTTCAGAATTCAAATGACCCACTTCTGGAATGTCATTACTCCATTCAAGTTTACTCTCTGGACTTAATGTTGGCCGATTCAAAAGCAAGGTTTGGAGGTCGGCTCGCAGAGTCAAATGAGGTGCTTCCCAAAGTCCACGGCTTGTGTCTCCATCTGACTCTGCAGAGGCCGTCTGCACTGGCCCTGAGGGCACAGCAGATGTCACCCGAAACCTACTGTCTTGAGCACTTTGAATCAACTTGTTTTCTTTTGCTCAGAGTGACTGTTCAGCAGTGCAAATACTCTATCTACATCCTTCAAGTAATTCGTCCAGTCCACCAGATTAAGTCTATAGTTGTCTCTGTACTCGTAGATGCTGTCGTTCACATGGTATAACTCCTCCAGGCCTGGCCAGTTGGGATACGCAGTGACACTGGGCAGACTAACCTTCCCATCCATCCCATAATTGTCCTCTGTGAAAATAGACATGAAAAGGCCTCATTAGTGCAACCAACAGTTTCCTACTTAATGTGCAAGTTAATGATTTCTACAAATCAGTTTGGGTTATAACAGAATATATTTTCTCCTAGTAATTGGGTACCAAGAAGTGGCCTTCAGTGATGAAGAAATTGAGTGTCTATTAAAGTGGAAACAAGGTCAAACAAGCACTAAGCTTCTATGTGTAAGCATGGCTGGTGAGGAAGTGGTGCCATCTGACCTGTGGGGGAGGCGAGGACTTACTCCTGTCATGCTTTATCCAAGAGTCTGTATGAGTCTTTGTCCCTCATCTGTTAAATGTGGGAATAATTGTGTGACAAAACCATTGGTACTAATAGGGTTGCTAATAATTGGTGAGTTTCAAAGTGCTTTAATTGTTTTTGTTTATTTATTTGAGAGTGACAGACAGAGAGAGAAAGAGAAGAAGAGAGAGAGAGAGAGAGAGAGAGAATGGGTGCACCAGGGCCTCCAGCCACTGCAAATGAACTCCAGATGCATGTGCCACTTTGTGCATCGGGCTTACATGGGTCCTGGGGAATTGAGTCTTGAACTAGGCTCCTTAGGCTTCATAGACAAGCACTTAACCGCTAAGCCATCTCTCCAGCCCCTAAAAGTGTTTTAATATAATAGGGAATGTTTTTTTTTTTTATTTTATGTTCTTTGGTACTCAGTATAAAAACAAATTTGAATTCAATAAAACTTTAAATCAGATGTTTAGAATTGTTTTATACACACACACACACCCCTGGTTGCCGGGCTTTTTCCTCCATCAAGCCGTTTCTCTTGAGGCTGAGTGAGAAGGCGGGTGTCGACGACTCAAAACCTCCCCCCAAACCACCGGGAAAAGAAAAACACATTGAGCCGGGAGAAAAACTCACTCCTTTATTGTCATGGGGAGGTATTTATATATTTTGAGGAAGGGGCGGGAAGAGGGGATGAGAGAAAGGTATAAGGGCCAATAGTATTTCTCAGCAGCAGCTGGGTGGAGGCAGTTTCAGCAGGTGCTGAGTCAAGGGCAGGTCTAGAAACTCTACTCAGGCTCGACTAGGCCTTACCGGGAGTAGGCCAAGATTGGCTGGGCTAACCACTCGGCTTCACACCGGGCAGGGCCCAACACCTGGTAGCATCAATCACTAGGATGTCTACATTCCTGATGAAAATATCACATTTTCTTTTCTCCTTTTGTCCAGTTGCCAGAAGTGGTCTAGATTAATGCAATGAACTACAAAGCACCACAGGAAAGTAAATAAAACGACACAAACCCCATACCCTCAGTGTAACTAGAAGAGAAACTTTTCCAATATTCAGATCACCTGCCAAAATAAATTTACTAAGTTCCAGCAGAAGTATGTGGCACCTTGGTCAGCAGCCTTGGGAAAAGAGCAGGGAAGGAAGGCAAGTGAGAAGCGAAGATGGAGCTTGAGGCTGATTCAAAGCCACCACTCGAAAGAATTGTCAGTCTCAAAGGTAAAATACTGCAAGAGTCCTGATAAGTCACAGCCCGACAATGAGCGGAACCTGGAAGGGACTGAAGAAGGCAGTTTCTGTCAGTGACTGCTGCTCCAGCTAGAGAGGATGTAAAGGGAGAGGGACCCTTTGGCAGTAGGGTGGCAAAGGAAGAAGAAAGCAAAAGGGGAGACATGTCAGGTCCTACAAGACAAAAAGAAAAACAAGAAAATAGACTTCACCCACCTCCACCTCCAGCTAATAAAATAATAATACAGAGCTGGGGAGCAGGAGGGTTAGGAGTTAAAGGCGCTTGCTTGCAAAGCCTGCAAGCCCAGGTTCAGTTCCCCAGTACCTAGGTAAAGACAGATGCACAACGTGGCACATGAGTCTGGAATTTGCAGTGGCAACAACAGGCCTTGGTGGGCCTATTCTCTCTCTGCTTACAAATAAATAGATTTAAAAAATTTCAAAAATAAAATAACACAGTATATTGTGCTACACTGATGGAAACTAATCCCACTAAACTTAGAATCTTACAAATACTTCAAATCCACAAAAAAATCTAAATCTACGTAAAATTACTCTAAAAGATACGAAAGATGAGAAACAAAAGTAGTAGCTTATGAAAATGTCACTGCCCCAATCATCCATCCAGTGGAAAAAGCCACAGCACAAAAGACAGGGCGGTTACATAATCTGATCAATCACCCGAGAGTGTGAACACTCTTAGGTCAGAAATGAACGTCTGTCTCAGGAATCACAATCCAGCCAAGCTCACCTCCAGGCACCAAAGCACTAGAAAACTACTCCGAAAATACAAGAGGTCCTGAGATAGTGCTCACACTCGTCCATTCAACTAAGAAATCACCGGAGAAACTTCACACAGTGTTACTGATGAGCACTTCACTTACTTCTCAGCTCTAGACATAAAAAGAAACAGATGAAGGTCGAGCACTGTGGCGCATGCCCACTTGGAAGGTTGAGATTGATCATGAGAGAGAAAGCAGCCTGGGTTGCTACATACAGGCCAGCCAGGGCAGCAAGAGTGGGCCTCAGTTTCCACAGCAATGACACGCATGTAGATGATGGGCGAAAACACGATATATGCACCATTTAGCCTGGGGAAACTGTTTATTTATGGTAGAACATTACCAAAGAAAACAGGAGCAACAAGAGTTGGGAGAAAGTCATTGTTTACAGCGAGCATGCCAATGAAGCACTCAAGGTTGGAGCTAGAGTTCAAGGACAGAACATGAACAAGGCCCTGAGGTCCATCTTCAGTTCCCCAACAAACAAGCAAACAAACATTGCCAATGAATGAATAGGCAAGAATCACAAGTTCTTGGGCTGGAGAGATGGCTTTAGCGGTTAAGGTGGTTGCCTGAAAAGCCAAAGGACCCAGCTTTGATTCCCCAGGACCCATGTAAGCCAGATGCACAAGGGGGTGCACACATCTGGAGTTTGTTTGCAATGGCTGGAGGCCCTAGTGCGCCCATCCTCTCTCTCTGTCTCTCTCTGTCTTTCTACCTGCCTATTTCTGTATCTCTCTCTCAAATAAATAAATAAAAATGTTTTTTAAAAAAAGAATCACAAGTTCCTGAAAAAGCTAGTAGATTATCAGTTTCAAAATGAAGAATATCAAATGTATAGTGGATTAATGTATAACACTCACATCATATATAAACAGGTTACACCACTAAGCTGCTATCATGTAGCTGATATGATACCCCCAAGGTAAAATAATGTTTTTTAATTTTTTAAAAATTTTTATTTGAGAGAGAAAGAAGTAGAAAGAGAGAGGTGAATGGTTATGCCAGGGCCTCCAGTTGTTGAAAACAAACTCTAGATGCATGTGCCATCTTGTGCATCTGGCTTATGTGGGTACTAGGGAACCGGACCATGGTCCTTTGGCTTTGTAGGCAAGCACCTTAACTGCTAAGCCATCTCTCCAGCCCCATACTGGCATTTTTGTAGTAGCCTTGCCCCACAACACACAACCTCGGTACAGTCATGTGGAAACATTAGACAAATGAGGAGCACTTTGCAAGACAACTGGCCTGTGATCTTCATAATGTCATCACCAACAAAGACATGCTGAGGAACTGCTCTGATGAAATGATACTGAAAAGATGATTTACTGTGAGGAATGGCTCTGATTGGATCCTAGGCCAGGAGCCAAAACCCAAAACTCTAACTATGTATGACATCATTGGGACATGTGGCAACATTTGAACCTGAAGTATGGATTAGATAATAGGATTACATCGATGGGGAATGGTTTGATTTCGATGTAAACAACACTTCTCTCAGAAGATGTTCTTAGGAAATACATGCTCAAGCATTTCCATAAAAGGGGTACAGTGGTGGCCAATGACTCAACAATGATCCAAAAAAAAAAAAACTGTGTGTGTGTGTGTGTGTGTGTGTGTGTGTGTGTGTGCTGGGGAGGGGTGAGAGAAAAATGAAGCAGAAAGTAAAATTTCAATAAACCTTTGCAGTAAAAAATAAGTTGAGTTGCTTTTTCTGCTGCTATAAAAACCCTAGAGAGGGCTGGAGAGATGGCTTAGCAGTTAAGGCACCTGCCTGCTAAGCCTAAGAACCCAGTTCCAATCTCCAGGTCCCACGTTTAGCCAGATGCAAAGTGACGCAAGGGTGCAATGCTGCACTTGACCACAAGGGGGCGAACGCATCTGGAGTTCGTTCACAGCAGCTGAGAGACTGCTGGCATGCCCATTCTCTATCTGTCTTCCTCTCCCTCTCTCTCTGTCTGTCTCTCTCTGTGTCTCTCTCCAAAAAAATAAAAAAAAAAAAACCCTAGAGAGGGGCTGGGGAACTGGGTCAGCAGTAAGTCACTTGCTTGCAGAGCCTGCTAGCTGGGCTTCAATTTCCCTAGCACTCACATAAAGCCAGACACAAAGTGGCACATGCATCTTTGATCCCAGGGCACTTACAACCATGCAGGGCAGAGCCGGGATATGCAAGCTCCATGGGCAAAACTCATTTGCTGCTGCAAGAGGTCCTGCCTCACAGACAATGAAGCACAGACACGATGAGGCTGTCCTCTAACCTCCACACATGCACCATGGCACATGTTCAGCCCCGCTTCCCCATAAATCAGTCAGACATTTGAAACTTCCCCAAAAGAATGAAGGTTGTGTGCATCCTGGAGTGGTGCCAGAGCATGCAGTGTTGTGGCAGCCCCAACCATACAGTGGCTTGTTTGCCTTTGTCCCCCTTCAAACCAGCAAGATGTATGCACAGAAACATCCATGCCCAACCCTGCATTTGGTGGTAGTCAGTGAATCTCCAGGTGTGATGAGACAAATGCCCTTTTAAAACCCCATGTCAGGGGTGGAGAGATGGCTTAGCAGTTAAAGCGCTTGTCTGTAAAACCTAAAGACCCAGGTTTGATTCCCCAGGATCCACGTAAGCCAGATACACAAGGTGGCACTTGCGTGTGGAGTTCGTTTGCGGTGGCTGGAGGCCCTGGCATGCTCATTCTCTCTCTCTCTATGTGCTTCTTCCTCTCTTTCTCTATTAAATAAATAAATAAAATATTAATAAAAAATGTCAAGGTCCCTGTGTGCAACAAGAATAGTCACTGGAAGACAGCTTGCCTCATGGACATAAAATGGTGACATCAGACAAGGCCAGTGATTGTGAATTACAAAGCATCCACAGACTTGGCATTTGGTAAGGCATGTTGATGGGGATAAGAAGAGTGACTGTGGAAACACTGGGCCACTCCTGCACACATGCTTTTCACAGTGAAGGGATGTCATGGCCATGTCAAAGTGGCTTCACAGACAATTACCATCGGTGTGTTTGCATTGTGGTGTACACATCACAGAAGTGGACTGGCCAAGTGCAGTTAAAGGGCCTTGGCTTCAGTGTTGTCCAGGATGACCACATGGTACCATGGAGAGAAACTGGCTCAGCTTTGTCCAGGCACATGCCTTAAATAATCTGTTAATACTCTTCAACCCCTTTCATTATAGAAGTATAGGGACACTTGACTGAAATTCCCTTAGTTGTAAAACAGAGTGCATCATAAAATAATAAAGTTAGTATTTAGTGTTAGGTCCGTTTAAGAGTCACACTTTGAGGCTGGAGAGATAGCTTAATGATTAAGGTGCTTGCCTGTGAAGCCAAAAGACCCAGGTTCAATTTCCCTGTACCCATGTAAGCCAGATGCACCAGGTGGCACATGCGCCTGGAGTTTGTTTTCAGTGGCTAGAGGCCCTGGCGTACCCATTCTCTCTCTTAAATAAATAAATAAATTTCATATATATATATGTGGTGTCATACTTTGTTATCCCAGCACTGGGAGTTTGAGGCCAGCCTGAGGCTATATAGTACATTCCAAGGCTCGAGTGAGACCCTATCTTAAAAAAAAAAAAAAAAAAAAAAAAAAAAAAAAAACAAGAAGAGTCACACTTTGGAAATGTCTTTACGGACGGACTACTGGAAGCAGGCTGAACAGTACTGGTGTACAGGGCATTGCCCTTGCCCTGGGAGGACAGTGTGGGAGTGCGTTTTTCTCATGGGCTCTGAGGGAGACATGGGGGTAAGGAGGTGGATAAGGACAGGGGAGGAGACAAGAAAAGAGAAGAGCTATCTAAATGACTTTAAAATACCCCTCCCAAGCCCAGCTTTCTCTGTTTTGTTTTTGTCCTCCCGACCCCCTTCCTGGTGTCATTTGGCTTCTGTGGGGCTTGAAGGAAGCACTGGACCTTGCTCGGGAGGCTTGTGGAAGAGGTGATGGGGTGAGCACACAGTGCCTCAGAATGGTAAAATAGCCTTCGTGTCTTTTTTTGTTTGGTTTTTGAGGTAGGGTCTCACTCTAGCCCAGGCTGACCTGGAATTCACTCTGTAGTCTCAGGGTGGCCTTGAACTCATGGTGATCCTCCTGCCTCTGCCTCCCGAAGTGCTGGGATTTTAGGCGTGTGCCACCATGCCTGGCTTTTTTTTTTTTTTTCCCTGAGGACATACCAGCGTGGACAGCAGCAATTTGGCCTCCATTGCTCTGATGGACAATTCCTTCTCAGAGGATACCCTCACTAGTGCTAGTGTTTGGACACATCACTGCCTGTGTCCCCTCTGTACAGGTGGTAAGGACAGTCCCCTCCTGCCTCACTGGGCACATTTCTGATGGGCCTTCCCAAGCTCTATGCTCAGGGTAGCAAATGAGCAGTGGCTGACATTTCTGGGTGGTGAGTGGACAAGACACCAGGTATCTGGGCCCCTTTCAGACAGGGGGAGGGCTGTGGGTCAAGAATCAGGGTGAAGACTGTATATGAAGCTTCTGTGAGTGAGACATTATCGTCCAGTGCTCTGCTGGGACTTTCTGAGTAGCTTGACAATGGACACTCTGAACCCACTCCCAGAATGATTTCTTCATTCACAGGCGGCCTGAAGAGCCTCTGAATTTCCATTATGGTCACGTTTGCCACTCAAGTTAATTAATGACCACAAACCAGGACATTCTTTCTGTTTCCTCTAACTTTATCTTCAGAATTTCTTAAAATTCTCATTTGTCCTCTTCTACTATAAACATTGCATTGAATAAAAATTTCTCACTTCTTCCCACTCTTCCCCACCCCATCGACGTGTATGCACAACAGGGAACAGTCAAGCTGCTGCCCTCCCACCTTCTGCCATGGCTCTCAAAGGTCATTCTCCCTTTTACAGCATTCCTTGCTTAAAAGCATCATCCACATGCAAACATGCATGGTGTGCATGGCAGCCAGCAAGTGCTTGGAGAGGTGTCGAGTTGGGACAGTGAACTGATTTAAAAGCCAAACAATGGGTCTGTGACCAAGGACACACAGGATGGAGAATGCTGTTAGAACAAGCATGAATCCAAGCTCTGTACAGCATGGTTAAGATACAGAAATTAGTTGGAATGATGGGATCATGCAATTACTGGGAAAGAAGCTGCAGAAAATAACAAAGTATGAGTACCTGTGTAGGTCATAGCTTCCTCCGTCTTTATTTCCTGACATAGGAAATACAAGAGTAATTTGTTAGCTTTTACTTATAAAACCATTCACTACTTCGTTTTCCATGCACACATCTACACCCCAGAAAGAAACATATTGTGTTAAATACAGACAGTGCTGACATCCCACTGAGATTTTCTATTAGTGAGAGGTTCAAAAGGAGGACTGAAAGCTATACATGAAAAGGCTGAAGGTAAAAAGCGTGTCAGATGGGAGTCAGGCATGGTGGCACACGTTTTGAATCCCAGCACTCGGGAGGCAGAGGTAGGAGGATTGCCATGAGTTCGAGGCCACCCTGAGACAACACAGTGAATTCCAGGTTAGCCTGGACTAGAGCGAGACACTACCTTAAGAAAAAGAAAGAAAGAAAGAAAGAAAGAAAGAAAGAAAGAAAGAAAGAAAGAGAGAGAGAGAGAAAGAAAGAAAAGTGCATGGGAAGAAGAAAGGAGAGTTCGCCTAGAAATAGTGAGAAAAGTACTTCCAGTTACATAATTCTGAATAAATGCTAAAATTTACTGTTTAAAAAAAAAACTACTAGAAAAGCAGACCAGTAATAATTTCCCTTAGCAACAATCTAGACAGGAGAGAAGTCTACCTGCCAGGCTATCATTAAGGGCTTATCAGATTCCTTACCATGGAGCTGTTTGTGTCATCCCTTAATGAGTTAAGGGTTAAGAACATGTTCTTTTGGGGAGTGATGCCTGGCTGTAATGTTTCCAGTGCTTTTAATAGATTGACTTAGATTCCAGACTGCTACAGGATGGCTTTCTTTCTTTCTTTGTTTCTTTCTTTCTTTCTTTCTTTCTTTCTTTCTTTCTTTCTTCTTTCTTTCTTTCTTCTTTCTTTCTTTCTTTCTTTCTTTCTTTCTTTCTTTCTTTCTTTCTTTCTCTCTCTCTCTCTCTCTCTCTCTCTTTCTTCTAAGATTTCAGGAAAAGGTAAATATATGAGCAGGGTATTTGAAAAGATTTAAGCTGAGTGGTAACAGTGACCAGAAGACCTGTTTTGCAAGTTCGGTCCTCGTTGGCTGGAAAGTTTCACTAAGTACTGACTGAGAAATGTTGGCTGAGCACTGACATGTGACCTCTGTCACTGGGTTACATTTTCTTGTAGGATACCCACAGCCTGAAAGCCTTTGGGCTACTATAGTGGTAGAAATGGCAGGCAAGGAGGTTGATCGTTTAGAGAGAAGTCCCTTTCTCTCTCCACGTGACCAGAGAGCTACCATTTTCATTGCTAGGGATGCCAGCTCTGCACAGGACCCTAACCCATATGCTGAAATGTGCTTGCATTTAAAGGCTCTGCAAGCCAGATGTGGTGGCTCACACCTATAGTGCCAGTACTTGAGAGTCTGAAGCAAAAGGATCAATCATGAGTTAGAGGCCAGTTTGGGCTATGTAGTGAGTTTGAGGCCAGCCTGGGCTACATATAGTACAATCCTATCCCAGAAAACCAAAAGAAAAAAAGGGTGGGCAGTGCCTAAAAGCTGTTCTCCAGTGCCTGGGCAGGTCTGATTCTTTCTCTTCTCCTTCTTTCTGTGGGTATTTGCTGTTTAAATTTTAGTAGAGATGATAAGGACAAACACTGGGGTCAATACTGAAAAGAGGCACAAGTCCATCAGCCAGAGGGAAAAGAAGTCAGCCACCCACTGCACCGTGGGGACAGAATATCCGCCGATGCCACTTCAGATCTCAAGCTAATAAGCTTCCTAATTTCAGATGGTCACTACTGGCAACAGAAATCTGATCCCTGGTGTCACGGGTAGGGGTCCAGGTGGGAAAGTAACAAGCAGAAACAGGGCATTGTGTGTGTCTGTGAAGAGCCCTTAATGAGAACGTAGATCTGGTTTACTTAAGGCAGGTCGCATGACTGCCGGCCAAGAGCAAGGAAAGCCTGAGAGCTTGCATCTCGTCTTCCCATAGATGTTTCCATCAGGAATCAGGCTTTGTTAATAGAAGAGAAGGGTGGGAGAGGCTGAAAGGAAACAGCAAATCTTTTGGCAGGTGAGGTTTTTCGTTACTGAACCTAGAGCTAAACTTAGAGATCAAATTATGTGTGTAATTGTCTGGAAAGTTTCGTTCAATAAGTATCCTGAACTATACGTTTATATATGGACACGTTCCAAGGGCAGAAAGCTCAGTTGCTACCCAAAGAATTTTCCAGGTCAACGTAGAAAGAAAAAGTAGTTTTCCTTACCAACTTCAAGGCCCTTAGGTCGTGGGTTGCACTGTTTATACCCCTGACAGCTTCTGAGCTCCATCAGCTGGATGTGCAACTGATTCAAAATGCCCCGTTCTACCGTGTGCACGGTATTGGTGAGCTGTGGACCAAGAAGGCAGAACAAGAGACTTAATTAAGCACTTGTCTGATTTTCCCATTTCCACTCTCCTTCACAAAATGAAATCATATTGTCTTACCTGATAAGGATCTGTGTTCATATCAAAATACTCCAAAAAGCCAGTAGCGAACTCGCAGAAAAGGAAGTTATGTGTCTCGTTAACTGTACGCAGACACCAGTAGGTGTTATTGTTTGAACTTGTGCAAGCACAGAAAGAGCCCACTGTTGGTGGAGAAAGAGAGAACAAAAAGAGTGAAAAAACTTGCACATCCCAGACACCCCAGCATTTCTCCAGAATCTTCACACTTTCATTCTTAGAAATCCTGTTGTCTTGATGCAAAAGATAACTACATCCTCTCCTTTATACAAATTTGCTGTGAAAGTACATGGAATTGGGGAAAATGGGACTAATACAGGTTGAAGACGAAGGTCAAGTTTCATGGCCCCCAAAGTGGAATGAGTGAGTGGAGTATGGGAAGGAGCAGAACTTCTATTATATATATTTTTTTTTTTAATTGAGAGGGCGAAAAGGATTGTTTTATGAGCAGGCAAGCCTGTGCCCTCCCTTTGTCTCTGGGTCTCATGGCCAGTGTCACAACAGTGTGTAGCAAGAAGAGATTCTGCAATGTTGGGGAGGGCTGGGGCTTGGTGCACTGGAAGGTCACCGGAGTCACTGAAAACCCTCTACAGCACCTTATCAGGTGATGAGTTTTGAATATAAACATCTTTGCTACCATGGAAAGGGCCCCTGTTTCCAGTTGCACAAAGCACTTAAGAGATGTCAGATTTACAGACAAACCTCCCACTCTTCATAAAACAAGCAGGTTCCAAATGTGCAGGCTGCCCTTCTAATGAATTTCAGAAATGTGCAGACATCTTATTTATTTATTACTTTTTGTGCACGTGTGTGTATGTGTGTGTGTGTGTGTTCACATGGAGGCCAGAGGACAACCTTTGGTGGCTTTTCTTAGCTGTAATCCACCTTTTGTGAGGCAGGGTCTCTCAGTGTCTAGGGGCTGGCCAATCAGACTGGGGAGCCAGCAAGTCCCAGGATCTGCCTTTCTCTGCCTCCCCAGTGCTGGCATGACAAACATGTCCAACCTTTTTACTTGGGATCTGGGGATTGAACTCAGGTCCTCCTGCTTGCAAGCCTTTACTGACTGAGCCATCTCCCCAGCCCTAGCAAATATTTTAAATTTTTATTTATTATTTATTTGCAAGTAGGGAGAGACAGAGAGGAGAGACAGACACACAGAAAGAATGAACATTCCAGGACATCTGGCCACTGCAAACCAGCTCCCGATGCATGCACCACTTTGTGCATCTGGCTTTACATGGGTACTGGGGACTCAGACCCAGGTCATTAGACTTTGCAGGC
The DNA here is from genome assembly GCA_036365145.1 of Orientallactaga sibirica. Classification (NCBI taxonomy): domain Eukaryota; kingdom Metazoa; phylum Chordata; class Mammalia; order Rodentia; family Dipodidae; genus Orientallactaga; species Orientallactaga sibirica. The sequence goes on from JAEOAD010000003.1 coordinate 26,047,966, forward strand.
AAGTGCCTTAACCACTGAGCCTGCAACCATTTTTAAAAGCAATTGGGATAGGCATAATTAGTGAATATGTTTTGTATTTGCTGTGATTTGTATATATTAGTTCATTTGATCCTCAAATAAGTGTTTAAGACACATTATTATACACACTTAAAGATGGGAAAACTGAGGCACAGAGAAGTTAAGTAACACACTCAAGAGTCAAATGCTGATAATTGGTAGCATGGGGTTCTGGCTAGAGAGTTTGCCTTCAGCTGCCATTACACTATGTACTATTAGACACACTAAAACTGTCCCCTTAATATAAAAGGATTTTTTTTTTTTTTTTTTTTTTTTTTTTTTTTTTTGGTTTTGTAAGATAGGGTCTCACTCTGGTCCAGGCTGACCTGGAATTAACTATGTAGTCTCAGGGTGGCCTCGAACTCTCAGCGATCCTCCTACCTCTGCCTCCCAAGTGCTGGGATTAAAGGCGTGCGCCACCATGCCCGGCTTTAAAAGGAATTATTTTAAACGTTGAGTGAGAAGTGATACATTTTTAAATTTTTATTTATTTATTTGAGAGAGAGAGAGAAGCACACCAGGGTGTCTAGCCACTACTGATGAACTCCAGACACATTTACCACCTTGTTTATCTGGCTTACATGATGGAGAATTGAACCTGGCTCCTTAGGCATTACAAACAAGCACCTTAACCCTAAGCCATCTCTCCAACCCGGGAAGTAATATTTTTAAAGTATTTAGTAGACTTCAAGTTTTTTTTTCCTCTGAGATAGGGATTAGTTTTGGGCTCACAGAAAAATTGAGGGTGGAATGTAGAGTATTCCCACTTATCCATAGACATAGAGCCTCCCCACCATGGAAATCCCATGCAGGGCTCATTGTTACAACTGAAGACCCTAAGCTAACCCAGCATCACTCTTCTTGCTATGTTCCCTGTGTCTGCACCAGGCAGCCCAGGCTGGCCTTGAACTCATGAACCTCCTGAGTGATGAGTGGGTTTAAACAATGATAATGATGTGTGTCAGCCATTGTAATATTGTGAAGAGGTTTTTGTTTCATTAACCAAAAATTCCTGCATTCTATATAGTCATTCTTTTATTGCTTCAGTTTTGTTTTGTTTGCTTTTGAGGTAGGGTCTCACTCTAGCCCAGGCTGACCTGGAGTTCACTCTGTAATCTCAGGGTGGCCTTGAACTCACAACAGCAATCCTCTTACCTTGGCCTCCCAAATGCTGGGATCAAAGGCATGTGGCAACATGCCTGGAAAGAATTTTTTTTTTTTTTTTTAAGAAATGGATATCTTAAAAAAATGGACAATTGAGAATATTTCATGCCATTTTTTCATAGAAAGTACTCTACCCATGTTATTCATAATTTATAGTCTCTGCATGTGAACATTTAACCCACATCTAGACATTAAAATCTAAGGAACCAGAATTTTTTAATCTGTGTAGAAATCTTCTAAATCAATAATTTAAATGGGGTATGAACTCATTTCATAAAATATACAAATACAATAACTTCTCATTGCTTTGAGCGAGTAATTGATAAATCTCTGGGATAATGGAAATTTAAAAGTGTAATCTCAATAAAATGACTGTTTAGTTAATGATAGTATTAAAAATTGAATATCCTGGCTGATTTGCCATGCTAATGATGCAATCCTTGGATTATCATATCCATCTGAGCCATTCTGCATACCAAGCCAGTCACGAAGTCTATGCATTTAAAATAAAAACATTATTTGGCCAACTGCATTGTAAAGTGTGGCACCGAGATTTTAAAGAAAATGGGGCTGTGGGCTGGAGAGATGGCTTAGCAGTTAAGGCACTTGCCTGCAAAGCCAAAGGACCCAGGTTCAACTCCCCAGGACCCATGTAAGCCGGATGCACAAGGGGGCACATGCATCTGGAGTTCATTTGGAGTGGCTGAAGGCCCTGGCATGCCCATTCTCTCCCTCTCCCCCCCTGCCTATTTCTGTATCTCTCTCTCTCAAATAAATAAAAATAAAATATTTTTTTAAATGGGGAGGGGGCTGGAGAAATGTTTTGGTGGCTAAGGTGCTTGCCTGCAAAGCCAAAGTACCCAGGTTCAATTCCCTAGTATCTACATAAAGCCAGATGCACAAGGGGGCACATGCATCTGGAATTCATTTGCAGTAGCCCATTCTCTCTCTATCTGCCTCTTTCTGTCTCTCAAATAAATAAATATAAAATGTTTTTTTAAAGTAAGTGTGAGCAACATGTTCTAGACCTCCAAAGATGAAAATGAAAGCTCCTTTGAAAACCTTTGTACTATTATCACCTAATTTAAATTTTATTTTCTGTATTTTCATAATACACAGGACAAGATAGCATAATATAACTAGATATGGTCTGGGTGTTCGTGTGTACTTTGGATGGGCACATAAACCAAGATGTTTAGAGACTGCTGCATTGCAGGATCATATGCCAGGGCCTATTGGATTTTTCTCTTCTTCTTTTGTTGTTATTGCTGTGGGAGATCTGCTACTATTCCGAGGGCTCAAGTTGCTACTAAAAGGAGGAGGAATACTGTCATCAGAAGAGGAAGTAGATGGACATATTAAAGCATATCCCACAGTATTACTTTAAAATGCTTTCTACTTTCACTGCATAGATTACATGTATATCATACATATGATACGCACACACACATATATTTTGTATGGGATATGTATGAGGCACTGAGAGGAAATGTACTTTTTACTGTGGCTGCTTGTGAAGACAATGCTGAGAGCCACTGTCCTAGAATAGCAGCAGCATGTGTGCTGTGTATGAGAAAGAGCGTCAGTGACATTAGGAGAATTTTTGCTCTCCTCTCTATTCCTCATGTCACCATTACAGTGACACCAAGTGGCAGATGCTCACAGGTTGATGAAGTGGACAGGAGCTAATTAGATCTGGACTGTGCTTTTGTATTCTACCTAATGTTGACCAAACCTTTCCTTTGTGTCAGGGCATACAGTGTCATACACATGGTCTCTTGCCTTAAGAAAGTTACAGTCTCATGAGGGTGACAAATGCTAGGTGAAAAAAGTTAAGTAACACGTGTAATTACAAATGTGGCAAGTTTCGTGGAAAAAGCAGAGCTTGCTGACAGGGTTCAGTTGTCCCTCCATCCATGGATTGGCATGTTCTGAGGATACCAAAATCCTCAGAAGCTCACATCCCTCATATAAAAGGCCACAGTATTTAAATAACTACTAGAGAATATATAGCACCTAATATAATATGAATGCTATGTAAATAGTTATATTGAGCTGTTCAGGAAATGGTGAGTTAGGAAAAAAATTCTAGATAGGTTCAGTACAGACAAAAATGTTTTTCTGGGGCTGGAGAGATGGCTTAGTGGTTAAGGCACCTGCCTCCTAAGCCTAAAGAATGCTGGTTCCAATCTCCAGGTCCCGCGTTTAGCCAGACGCAAAGTGATGCAAGGGTGCAATGCCGCACTTGACCACAAGGGGGTACACACACTGGATTTCGTTCGCAGCAGCTTAGAGGCTGCTGGCGTGCCCATCTCTATCTGTCTTCCTCTCCCTTTCTCTCTCTGTCTCTCTCTGTGCCTCTCTCCAAAAAACAAAATATTTTTCTGAATATATACCTTATCTGGGGTTAGTTGAACCCACGGACAAAGAAGCCATTGGTATAGAGGAATGGTTGTTTAATTAGGAGATTTACCTTTCCCAAGGCACAATGTCCAAGAGAAGAGATAATGTGTTGAGAACTCATAGGAGCAGATGAGGGTGGTAAGAGGTCAGGAGCCTTCTGGGAAGAGTCACCTATGACTTCCTGTTCTGTGTTCTGCAATCTTCGAAGGGCTCTTTCCAATCCTGGGCACGCCAAATTTGTTACTTCCTTGGGTCTCCTGCTCATGTTGTCTGTCTGAACAACTTCTCTCAAATTCAGCTTAAATTTCACCTCTTTGCAGAGACCCATGGCAGTAGTTTGGCAGTAAATGTCCCCTTACAATCTCAGAGAGGGGCTACTGGGGAAGTGGTAAAACAGTTATGCGGAGAAGCCCGCCGGGAGGTCTTAGTTACATCACTGGGGCATAAGCTCAAAGGGGAGAGCGAGACCTTGTCCTTCTTTCTCTCTTAGCTTCCCAGCCACTGTGAAGGGAGTAGATGCCCCCACCATGTGCTCTCACCATGTTGCCTAACCACAAGCCCCAAAGTAACAAGATCAACTGACCAAACTGAAAAATCCTGGTCTGTGAGCAGAAACAAATACTTCCTTTTTCAAAGTTGATCATCTCAGGCATTTTGTTACGTCATGGAAGGAAAGGTGATTGACACACCCACCAACCTCATCCTCTCTAAAGGCCCCGTTAAACACTTTCACCATGGTTTCTTTCATGGCGTGACAACGACTTATGATTCTTTTTTCCTCACTCATTTGCTGTTTCTCGACCTTGCCCTACTAGAACGAAAGTGCGGTGAGAACAGGATCCCAGCAGTGTGAGTAACCCTCAGGGACTCTCCAACTCCATTTCAGAAGCTGGGTTAAAGGCTGAATGCTATGGCTTCAGGAGTCCTCCCAGCCTCAGTGTGATTGCAAATATGACTGCCAGTGTAGGCACCACTCAACTGCACCAAAACCCAAAAGATAACAACAGTTCTCCCGGACAGGCCCTCCACCCCCAAAATAGGGGTCTGTGGATTCCTTGGAGTGCCACATCCCAGTTCGAGAACAGATCTAGTGGTCTCCACTGATCCCTGCAATGAGAAGCTCAAGGGGTTTGTGTACTTTCTTTTAATTTTATGTATTTATTTATTGGGACAGAGAGAGAGAGAGTGAGAATGGGCATGCCAGGGCCTCCAGCCACTGCAAATGAACTCCAGATGCGTGCGCCACCATGTGTATCTGGCTTACGTGGGACCTGGAGAATTGAACCTGGGTCCTTGCCTTGACCATTAAGCCATCTCTCCAGCCCGGGTTTATCTACTTTCTTTTTTGTAAAATTTAAAAAATATATTATTTATTTATTTATTTGAGAGAGTGGGAGAGAGAGAGAGAGAGAGAGAATGGGCACTCCAGGGCCTCCAGCCACTGCAAACAAACTCCAGATACTTTCTTGTTAAACTTTCAATCAGATGATGTCCCACAAGAATCTTGGACATTCTTCCTCTAGGTTGACCTCCAAAGCAAATAAAAGCACTCATAAAATGCAGTTACTCTTTATCCTCTGTAATTTAAGGTAAATTGGAATCATTTTGTGGAGCCCACATTAGTCCATAAACACTATGCTGTCACCAAAACAAACAAACAAACAAACAAAACAAACAAACAAACAAACAAACACTCAGAATAAATGGAGAGTGGGCCCATTCTTCACCATTCTTTTACTTCAATGACATAGAACGTACTTGAATTACAGCAGAAACCACCCCTCGGTTTACTGCTGTAGATTTCCTGAGCAGGCCACACACATACATACATACATACACACACACACATATGTGTGTGTGTGTGTGTGTGTGTATGTGTGTGTATTTGATGAAAAAAACCAACAAGCCGGGAGTGGTGGTACACACCTCTATTCTTTACATTTTGGGGGCTGAGTTAAGACGATCACAAGTTGAAGGTCAGCCTTGGCTGCATAGTGAGAGTATATCTTTAAAAAACAAAACTAGGGGCTAGAGATAGTTCAGCAGATAAAGGCATTTGCTTATAAAGGCTGGCAACCAGGTTTGATTTCTCAGTACCTGGGTAAAGCTACACACGTAATGTAGCACATAAACCTGGAGTTCGTTTGCAACAGGAAGAGGCCCTGATGTGCCCCTTTTCTCTCTCTCTCTCTTTCTCTCTCTCTCTAATATATAAATTTGAAGGAACAAACTGGTTTGGTGGTGCATGCATTTAATCCCAGCACTTAGGAGGTAGGGGTAGAAGGATCACTGTGAATTTGAGGCCACCCTGAGACTACAGAGTGAATTCCAGGTCAGTCTGGACTAGAGCGAGAACTCTACCTTGAATCCCCCTCCCCAAACAAACAAACAAACAAACAAAAACACAACCAAAAACTAAAGCAAAACGAAAATTTCTAAAGAAAAACATAATTGCTTGGCACAATGGTTAGAGTTTCGAAGAACATGGCGTTGTCCTTTCCGATTGCCCTAGAAGCTGGTTTTTGTCCTTGGGATTATTCCACCAAGGAGCCGTGGAGGAGGCCTGAGCCCAGCATGGCACGGAGGTGGTGCCCACACGGCAAGAGAGACTTACGGTTCCAGAAGGGGGCCGTCTGCCAGTGGTTGTTGTCGTGCGTGAAGCAGGTGAGGCCGGGCAGGCTGCACTCCTCCCCCTTCCTCTGGCGTTTCTTCTCCTTCCTCTCCTTCCTCCTCCGCCGGTTCTCTTTGAACAGCTGCAGCTTGCTGTCCACCTCCTGGGCGGCCTCCCTAGTCCAAAGAAGGGATTGGTTTGTGATCACAAGTACTTAAAAAAAAAGATTTTTATTTATTTATTTGAGAGAGAAAGAGGCAGATAGAGACTGGACATGCCAGGGCCTCCAGCCACTGCAAACGAACTCCAGAGGCAGGAACCACCTTGTGCATCTGGCTTTACCTGGGTACTGGGGAATCGAACCTGGGTCTTTAGGCTTGGCAGGTAAGCACTGTAACTGCTAAGACACCTCTCTAGGCCCCAGAAGTACTTTCTTGACAAAAAATAGGATTGGAGTTTATGAATCCGGTACATGCATGATAACAGATTCCCAACGACAGATCACTTGGCTTTTCAGCGGCTTCAAAGCATCATCAGAAAAAGCCAAAGCAAACGCATTGACAACTGTCTTAGAACCTTGGTCAATATCAGTACTCATTTACATGCGAGCATGGAGGGAGATCAACGCGGGCATGGATGGGTAGGTGGATCCTGCCAACCATTATGTTTGGGGAAATGACGTCATTTCTGGGTAGCTCAGTTATCCATCAGCCATGGCGTCAATGCACCGTAAGGGCAAACAGAAGGTTTGGAATAGATTTCAAAAGTCTTTTGACAAATTCTATAACAAAGGTTTAGGAAGAGGATTTGGGGAGGGGGAAAAAAAATCTTTCCTATCTTCCTGAGTTTTCCACGTAAGGTGTACATTTCGTTGAGGGTCACACTCTTGTAGCTGCAAATCTAGCTATGGCTGTAAGCATCCGTGTTTGAGAAGTCAGCACTAGTAAACGCTGTTCTACTGAACAGCCCACCCCAGTCAAGGCCCGAAACCCCGTCACTCTACAGAAGCCAGTGCGCCGGGGAACGCAGGCCTCCGCCCCGTGTGTGGTAGGGTCAGGGCGGAACTCTGGGTGTCCCTCCATCCAAGGATTCCAGGGCATCGCAATCCGTTGGGGGAGGCCTGGGCTCGCTTTCCACTTCCCGGGTGATGTGCCTTCGGGCTAGAAAGGTTTCTTCCACAGCCTCACCCGTTGGGACACTCTCGACCTTGCATGTCACAGTGGACGGTCCCGAGTCCCAGAGAAGTGCGAAACAAGGAGGAGTTACTCACTTGAAGGGGTGAAGATGACTCTTCAGCTTCTCCTGTCTTTTCACACCCTTCTCTTTGTTGTAATAGCTGCGGGCCAGAGGAAGACAAAGTGAATCTTGCATTTGATCAAGAGTTTATTTCACGAAAGTAAAAAATAAATAAATAAATAAATAATAAAAGCAGCGCAGAAGACAGGAAGTGATTCTTTTTTTTTTAATTTATTTTTTAGGGAAGTGCTTCTTTTGTCACTATTTGTTTAGCAGGACATGTTTTTACCTTTTGCCCAGATGGATTTAGTTGACTTAGACATGAAGTCAACTTCTTATATGACAATGTATTCATATGCAGCTCTACACTGGTGAAAGAGAGCTGGCTTGGGTCAGCATGAGGTTAGACAGCAGGCTGTGGGTGGACATGCGCTCACCTCTGCTTACTGCAGCTGCATTCCTCCGGTTTCCTTCTCTTCAGGTGACCCCTCACTTCTCTTAAATTTTTAATTTTGTCTTGCAGTGCTTCAATCTAGAAAACAAACATTCATACAGTTACATTTTAAGCTCACGTGATTTTATTTGAGAGAGAAAGAGGTATATAGAGGAAGAGACAGAGAGAATGGGAACTCCAGATGCATGTGCCACCTTGCGCATCTGGCTTTACATACGCACTGGGGAATCAAGTAGGCTTTGCAGGCAAGCACCTTAACTGCTGAGCCATCTCTGCATACAACAAAGTGAAAAGAAAAGTGTGTTTTGTAAAGAAATATACTGACATTTCAATATCAGGATTTTTTTTTTTTTCAAGGTAGAGTCTCACCCTAGCTCAGGCTGACTTGGAATTCACTATGAATTGATCCAGGCTAATAAGAGACCCTGTCTCAAAAAGAACTTGAGGAACTGGATAGCATTGCTGAGGATTACACTAGAAGTTGTGCTCTAGCCTACACATACATTCCTTCTCTCTCTTTCTTTCTCTCTCTCTCTCTCTCTCTCTCTCTCTCAAAAAGCCCCACAAAAAAACACAAAAGACAAATCAAACAAATAAAAACAGAGCAAAAAAAAATCATTAATGGATAATTGATGCCTCTTTTATAATTACATCATTTTCTTGAAAAGATTGCAAATGATTATTGGATTAATCCCATTCTCCTCTTACCCTCCTATTTTTAGAACTATCACTAAACCACTGGAAGATCAATATATTAGTTTTCTATTTCTTATGTAATTATAAAAATGATGGCATATACACACAGAATGTCCCATCAGTCACAGCCAGCTAACCACATAACCAGGCTGACCTCTTTCCGTTTATTTGCTTGTGCGGGGATGGAACTGAGGGCCATGTCCCTGTTAAGCAAGCACTCTAGCACTGCACTCCACCCCAGTTAATGCTGACCTCTTTATCGATGTATGCCTTATGGTCCTTCCAGGCTCTGGCGGATTGGTACAGCTCTCTCTCACAATGGATGGTATCATTTGGGAGAATAAAGCACCTGCAAAAACAAACAAAAGTCACAACAAACAGACTTCTGTTACATGGTTGGAAAACACTGCACACAAAGGGAACTCACTATCTTTCAAACTCTTACCAGACACATACTGAATTTAAAGCTCATTCTTAGAGTGGCAAGGGACAGTGCCACCTTTGTGATTGGCTCATACTCAAGAGCACCTTGCAAGGCAGCTTTGCATATTCACACCCTCATGAATAGGCTGCCCTCCAAAACTCAAGATTTCTAAGCGCCAACAAGCATTTTACCCACTGAGCTATGTCCCCAGCTCTTGTTAATGTTGGTGTGTAATATATTGGTTGGAATACGGGAATAGGTGTATTCTATGACTACTGGCCCCAGTCTACAGCCAATTCTAGGACGGTTTGGACCCCTCATTGTTATATGGGCCAGGCCAGCCTTGGGGCACTGTACTCTTGAGTGTTACTTCTTTTCATAAAGTGTAAAATAAACTGATAAGCAGTATAAAGGGCCACTGATCTCCACCCTAGGGAACAATGAAAGCCATCTTACTTGTGTGTCACCCGGACTGTGGTAGGGGGCCCTACAGAGTTGTTGCTGTCGGCCAGCATCTCATCTCCATTGCCACCACTGACGATGATGGCCTGGTGACCTGCCAGCCCCTGGTGGCCCTCAGTGTGACGCTTGGCAATGCTCCTTGCTTGCAACACTTGCAGTTCTTCCTCTTCCAGATTGATATCATAGATGTCACCTTCAAACTCGACAGACAAGGAGCGTGTCTGCCTGGTATGGACAAACCTGGGCTTGTACTCTGGAAGTAAGGGGAGATGAGTTAAGATGGATGAAGGTTAGGACGGAGGAAAACCATCAGCTGTGTCCATAGGATCTCAGAGAGGGACAAGCCGGGCAGGCTGCCCTGGGGTGGGGCATCATGGTCCTTGAGACAGCCCTCAGAATTCACAGCAGGGAAAGCAGCCCTTCATCCCTCAAGTTGGTTGGGAGTTTGTGAACTTTCACATTTAATTTTCAACATGAATAGCTAAGGTAGTTTGTGTGAATAAAACTATACTCGAATTACAATTATTACCAAGGCTATCCTTTCCTGAGGTTTTATTGTTTATATACCTTATATTTATCTCAAATGTGCAGTATTGAATGACATATTACAATAATTCTTACATAAAAGGTGTTATCAGATCGTCCAAGCAAACTCGTGAATTTGGTGTTAGCATAACCTCATTTATAGATGAGGAGACAGAAGTTTTGAGTGCTCCATGCATTTTCTAAGGTTGTGGGAGCCAGAGCCGGAATCTCTCAGGTTACCATTTTACTCCTGCAATGGATTGCTTTTTCAAAAAGCAAGTGCTTTATATACACCATGTATTTGCAGAAATAGGGCAAGAATACTCTAAGAAAAATTAAATTTGCAAATGCTTTCATCAGCTTTCATCAGACTTTTCAAACATAAGACGGGGCCGACGTGTCCTCTGGTGACCATGGAACATGGCCATGAGCTCGCAGGGTACTAGACAAGACCTTTAAGGTCCAAACTCCAGCCCCTGCTTAGCAGACACACTTAGTGCAAGGCTCCTTTATCTGGCCTCGCTCTGCAACCTGATACTAAATGAGGGGGAAGAGGGGCACAGAGATGTGGGGTCAGTTATCAGGCTCTGAAACAGCTTCCCTTTGGTGGTTTCCGGAGAGAACATGGCCTTCACAACAGTAGGTAGTAGGCAGTCCCATGAGTCCCATCTGGCAGAGAGGAAGATACCTACCCTGATCTGGGACACACTGGATTGCTCATAGTTTGGAAAAGTTGTCTTAGACACTTCTGGTTTATGCCCAACACTAACAAATCCATGTGTTTGGAAAGGGGGTGTCAGCCTTTCAGAAAGAGAGTACCCCTACGTCTAATTCAAATGTTAGCAATTCACTTAAGAAAAAAAAATTTGGGGTGGGGGGTTTCGAGGTAGGGTCTCACTCTAGCTCAGGCTGACCTGGAATTCACTCTGTATTCTTAGGGTAGCCTCGAACTCATGGCAATCTTTCTACCTCTGCCTCCTGTGTGCTGGGATTAAAGGTGTGCACCACCACGCAGGGCAAATTTTTAAATTTTATTTATTTTCAAGCAGTGAGAGAGAGAGAGAATGAATGAATAAATGAATGAATGAATATGGGTACACCAGGACTGCAAACAAGTCCACAGACCCATGTGTTACTTTGTGCATCTGGCTTTACGTGGGTACTGGGGAATCAAAGTTCATTAGGCTTTGCAGGCAAGTTCCTTAACCACTGAGTTATGTCTCCAGCCCAGCAATTCATTTTTCATCAAGGAGAATGTTAGGGATTCTTGTCCTCCTGATGATTTTATTTTATTATTATTAATTTTTTATTTTTCCTCCTGTCTCCACCTCTTTAGCAATTTCATGCTAGCATATATCACCACAACCAGGCTTCTGCTGATGTGAGAATATATATATATATATATATATATATATATATATATATATGTATAAAATGTGTGTGTGTGTGTGTGGTGTTTATAGAATATATCTTAAATATGGAACACGTCACAAATTTGTGTGTCATCCTTGTGCAGGGGCCATGCTAATCTTTGTATTGTACCAATTTTAGTATATGTGCTACTGAAGTGAGCACAAATGCGATATTCCCATGAGTAATTTAAACTTGGGATTTTGCTCTTAGGAAGAAAGAAAATCTTCTACTTCGATAGTTATTAACCTTTTGGGTTATGGACTCATTTAAGAACTTTTGGAGAATTACTAAGAAAAATATGTGCATATACACAAAGAATCTCGTCCATTTTTAGATGAACCACGTTGCCCAGCATAAAACTGTCTATTATAAAAATATTGGTACATGATTTACTTGAATCATTTTCTTGAATGATTTAGTCTTCAAACCTTGAGCACAGAATTGAATTTAACTTAACATAGCTTATTTTCAAACGGGTATAGATGGATCACCCAACTGAGCCATGCTCTCACGTTTCCACTAGATGGCACCAGACTGTCACTCGTCAGCGCAAAGTGCCAGCCTGTGGGATTTTCTAGCTGCCTACATCATAGGTCTCTCATGGCTACGGGAGAGGCTTTATGAAGAAACTGCTAGACAGTGCAGGTCACACTGAATTCAACTAGTTTGATCCTGCTATTCAACAAGATGCAACCATTTGACACAATCTGTAAAATATAGATTGTCCTGAAACAGTGGAAAAACATGCCTTTAAAATTGTGCTTTTCCTCTTAAGTTAAATACACGTGCACTGGTACCTTCAGTGTGTTTAAAGTTTTACAGGAACATAAGGTAGACAATCAGACCATTAGAGTGAAGGTAAGCAAAAATGGAACTACATTTGCTCGTACAATGACCACTGCGGTTTTTTCATGGGGTATGTGTTTTGCATTTGATGTTTGTATTAAACATATTTTCACCCTATGCTTAAGTGAAAATATTTACAAAGAAAAACTTCCCATTGCTCTTCACTCTCTTACTTTGCACAGAGCAATGGTTTCCTTTAGCTTGCACACTGTGCGTATCTAACACATGGAAGGAGCTTATCTTGCTAAGGCCAGACCTGCCACCGAGCTGCTCACAAGGTATGGCTTACTTGGAGTCCCCTGGTTTCTCAGGAACTGCCTTTGATTCTTCCTCTGGCTTCGGCTGGGTCGATAACCCGGATCCCTACAATGGCACTCTTTGTCCTTGTCCAGGAAGCCCCGAGCGTAGAGGTTGCGCGTGCTCTGCCGCACGGTGAGCAGGTCACTGGGTCCTTTACATTTGTGGATCCGAAGCTTACCCGACGTGTCCTCAACGCACTGCCACTTCTGAAAAAGCCAGCGGGAAGCAGGTGACGATCGCGCCCCAGGTGGTACTTATTAAGCAGTGGCAATAGCATTACAGAGCGTGACTGAAGAAAGACAGGCTTTGAAGTGAGCCCACCACAAAGGCTCTCTGGCTTCTGTTTCTTTCACGGCAGGCAAGTGTGATGACCATGAGATCACTGGAAATCAGAACTCCCCCCTAGTCATGAGCCCTGCACTGACAAATGAGTCCTGAGCCTGAGCATCAGACTAAACAGTTCTGAAGGAAATGTGGAAACCCCTTAGTTTCCTAAGACACCGGACACAGCTGTAAGAGCTATTCCCACCGCATCCACCCCACCAACTCTGTTTGCTTCCATAAAACAAGTTTGGCTGTTTTCTCTTATCTCTGCATTCGACCTTGAGCCAGAGTAGAACAGCTCAAGAAGAAGACGGACAAGTTTCCTTGGAGTCTAGCATAGACCGACCAAATGTCTTGTGTGTGTGCAGGTGCACACATATGCGTGGGTGCACATGTATGTGGAGGCCAAAGGGCAAGCTCAGGTGTCATGACTCAGGCACCATCCACCTTTTGTTTTGTCACAGGGTCTCTCATTGGCCTGGAGATTACCAATTTGACTAGACAAACTAGCCAGCAAAGCCCAGCCCTCCCACCCCCTACCCCTGCCCCTGCTTTCCCAGCACTGGGAATACAGGTGTGATCCAACACACCTAGCTTTTTTATGTGGGTTCATCAAACTCAGTACTTTGTTGATGTTCACACACCCCATGTACCCACAGTATGCAGGCATGCTCTGGGGAGACGAGCCCACCTTGCTGGAGCTCATACTGGGGTCCTTGTCTTCAACTGAGCCTGAGGTGGATGCCACAGTTCAAGATCTGCTGCATAATAGCTCCTCACTCTAGAAGGCCTCCCATGAGATCCTCACATTTGAAGGTCCCAATAATCTCTTTTCTTTCTCTTCTCTCTCTTTTTTTTTTTTTTGAGAGAGAGAGAGAGAGAGAGAGAGAGAGAGAATGGACGCCAGCAGCCTCAGTCACTGTGAATGAACTCCAGACACGTGCTCTCCCTTGTGGGCAAGTGTAGCATTGCGCCCTTGTGTCACTTTGCATCTGTCTAAACAGAAGTTCTTAGGCTTAGCCAGTAGGCACCTTAACTGCTAAGCCATTTCTCCAGCCCTTCTTTCTCAACTGTTTTTTTTTTTTTTTTTTTTTTTGTCCTTTCTAATCCTTAATGTGTCTCTTTGGAAGGGAGGGAGAACATTTGACGTTTTGATCAAGCTGAGTACTGATCAGCTGTAGTGTTCCCACTCAGCGTTTTCTCCTTCCTCCATACAGAAGTGTCCCCATTGTGCTGATTTCCATAGATACATTTCTTTCATTGAAGAATTTTAAACTGTGGCCAGTGCAATGTGTCTGCATTGCAAAGGAATGTTTTTGCTGTGTCATATATACTTTCACATGTATTCAAATAAATAATTGGGTTTTTTTCTTGCAGCATCTGAAAGTATCTAAGTCCCCATTCTTCTCTGGTAGGTTAATACCATCTTTGAGAGACAATTGGCATTAAGGTCAAGTGTGCTTCACCTGATGGCTTTGCCAGGACATAATGAAATGTGTACAAAATGCCACACAAACCGTTATAAGAGATGCTAGGTCCCTGTTCACTTTTGGTTAAGGGATCCTCACATCTTCCAGGTGTATTGAATTATCAGAGCATCTTTGAAGTTTCTAAGGTATAACCCCCCAAACCCAAATATATAGGGTTAATTCCATGCTATTGTCTTACACCTTTACTCCTGGTGTTATCAGACTGGGTTGTTTCAAACCCATGTTTAATTATTCTTCTAGGGCTGGAGAGATGGCTCAGCAGTTAAGACACTTGCCTGCAAAGTCTAACAAATTGAGTTCAATTCCCCAGTACCCATGTAAAGTCAGATGCACAATATGGCACATGCATGTGGAGGTTGTTTGCAGCAGCTGGAAGCCCTTCTGCCCCCAGACTCTCTCTCTCTCTGTCTCTGCTTGCAAATAAATAAAAAAATATTTTGAATTATTATTTTTTGGTGCTTGCCTAGAATGCTTTGGATATTCAACACTATCCCAAGAAGCAAGCCCTCCAGGGACACTGCACGAGACCAGTCTAGGCCCTATGTTGGAGAAGATTTTAAATAAGTGAAGATGCCCAGGCCTGGTGGCTCCTGCCTATTATAATTTCAGCCCTTGGTGGGTGGGGGTGGGCTGAGGCAGGAGGAGTGAAAGTCTGAGGGGCAGCCTGAACTGAAGACCCTGTCTCAAAAAATAAATGAACAAAAAAAGTGAGTAGTTCTCAAATTTGACTGCAAACTGGCACCCTGAGGAGCTCCCTGAGTGCTTGTCATATGCAGTGCTTCACATCTGTGACTAATTCCTGGAACTTTTGCTGCTGGAGTTCACAGCGGAAGGCAAAAGAGACACATTTAGCTCTCAATAGCTCAGACACATGAATCTTTGAGAAATGGATGCAAGTAACTGGATCAAAAGTGACTATGAGGTCTGAGGAAATGGCCCAGAGGATAAGGCCATGTCGAGAAAGCATGATGACATGAGTTCAGATCCGCACCACCCATGGAAAAGCCAGGAGAGGTGGCACATAGCGGATTTTAGTGCTGGAGAGTTGGAGGTAGGAGGGATTCCTAAAGTTTGCTGGCTGGCTAGGCTAGCCTCATCTGTGAGCTCTAACTTCACTGTGAGACTCGTCTCAAAGAATAAGGTAGAGAGTAATTGAGTAAGACATCTGATGTTGACTTCCGGCTTCCGTATTCATGTGTACACATGTACACACACACCTGACTGGACATATACAGTAACCAGAACATTCATACTTTAGGATATGTGCCTTGTTTCCTAGTAGCCAGTTTTCCTGGCTTCCTCTCCAGTTAGCTGATAAAGAGATTGTTAGCTGCAAAGACCATTTGAGTGCTCTGCTACTTAAGGGAAAACGCACCCATTTCCAGGCTTGGTTTTTATGGCACTCCGACAATAGTCAATGAACTTGGGCTGTGCTGGGAAATTCTCAAGTTAAGTTCTCAAAAACTAACAACAATTCCACTAAGAAATAGCTATATACCATTCAGTATTCTTGATGGTGACAAGATCAACAACTTCTCACAGCATCACATGAGGACCTCATGTCCCCATGTAAAAGCTGGTCATGGTGGTGTATGCCTAGAATCACAGTGCTGGGTGAGAGACTCAAGGAATAAGGTGGAGAGCAATTGAGGAAGACATCCAACATTGATTTCTGGTCTCTATGTGCACATGCACATATGATGCACATGAACCCATACACATGAGCCTACATATACATGAACACACACGGGGGAACAGTAGTGTCCCAAAGTATCTGTATGTCTATTTCTATCTCAAACCCAAATGGTTTGAGACTTATCCATCCATCTGGGAATCTCTACACCCAGCATTTGAAAATGAAGAGCTGACTGCTTCAAGCCTGTAGGAGCTGAAGGAGTGGGCAGTGGACTCAGATCACAGCCAAGTGCAAGCTTACAAAGTGCTCCACCATCTGCCACACAGAAAAATATGGCCAATTTTATTCCTGAAAAACAAGTCTGCATGTGGTTCCAATTTTTACTAGCTTTGGCACAAACCATCATTATTTTTAAGATGTGGTCTCCGGTGATTCCCCTGTCTCAGCCTCCAATAGCTGAGACTACAGGCGTATGACACTGTGCCTGGGGGCAAATATTAGTTTTTAAATCATGTAACTATAATGAAAGCTTTTTGTGTTTGTATAGCCTTAGCACATTGCAAATTTCTGCCTTTTTATAAAATTCATTTATTTGAGAGAGAGAGAGAGAGAAAGAGGCACAGGGAGAGGGAGAGAGAGAGAGAGAGAGAGAGAGAGAGAGAATGGGCATGGCAGGGCATGCAGCCACTGCAAACAAACTCCAGATGCATGTGCCCCCTTGTGCATCTGGTTTACATGGTTCCTGGGAAATCAAACCTGGGTCCTTTGGCTTTGCAGGCAAGCGCCTTAACCACTAAGCAATCTCTCCAGCCCAAATTTCTGCCTTTTTTTGTCTTATTTTTTTCTTCCTCCTTCACTCCCTCCTACCTTCCCTCTCCCTTCCTCCCTTCCTTCCTTCCTTCTTCCCTCCCTCCCTCCCTCCCTCTCTTCTCTCTTTCTTTCTTTCTTTCTTTCTTTCTTTCTTTCTTTTTCTTTCTTTCTTTCTTTCTCCTTTTATTGCCCAGAAGAGCTGAGAATATAAGTACGTTCCTTTAGTACATAAAAGTGTAGAAGAAATTTTAGTGACTCGGCTTATTTGGAATCCAACCTACTTTGCCATTAGCCAAATTCCATGTTGATTTCCTATGGGCTAGAGATGAAGGAGCAGTTTCCTTCCAGAGCAGTGAATTTAGTCACTCTATTATCTGCCACTGTCCCAGGAATGGATCATATACCACACAGAGGCAAACATGTATTTGCACACACATACATATATATGCCCCCACTACTACACACATATACCTGGATAAAGTAATACTTACTGAAAAGAAGTGTCAATTATGGTCTCTGCCATGGACTCTCAAAAAACGTCATGGCCTTATTAGACAGAGTAATTAGCTGCAGGCTTAGAGCATCTTCTTGGTGGCACACACACTAAGAAGTTCAATGCAATAGAACTACACATTTACCACAGTCAATTCAGTGCTCCATGTCATGAAAATTTTTATGACTATGCAATAAAACCTTGAAATAGCTACTACAAAAATGAAGGTTTTCTTTTTTTAAACTTAGAGAGTGTATAGGCAGAGGCAGAGAAAGATTGTTTTCTTAAAGAAGTACTCTGAAAATAATGCCGCTAGCCATTTGAGTAGTCAAACTAAAAGAAGAAAAGATTTTGCCCTGTGGAGGAGCAGTGGAAGCCAGATGAAAATCTTGAACTTGCCTGAGGCACCTGCTAACGGAGCACAGAGTCAGACTCAGACTCAGACCTAAGCTTTGGCCTTGCAGTGACAGTTACCACATGTCACTCTGACTTGTTTTATAGCTACCCTCTTGAAGCTTATCAGAAAATCAGTTCAGTGTTGTATCTGACTATATGGTCTTCACTGACTGTTCACTTCTGCTGCTAACTCTTTTTCTGTTTTCTGGGACTTTGTCATTTTTGGTCTCCTGTGTCTCTCTGATTTATAAGTTCTTTAAAAATATTTTTATTTATTTATTTATTAACTTATTTGAGAGAGACAGATAGAGAGAAAAAGAGAGCTGGGTATGCCAGAGCCTCCAGCCATTGCAAATGAGCTCCAGATGCATGGGCCACATTGTGCATCTGGCTGACATGGGTCCTGGGGAATCAGACCTCAGTCCTTAGGCTTTGCAGGCAAGTGCCTTAACCGCTAAGCCATCTCTCCAGCCTGATTTCTAAGTTTTGATCAGTAATTTATCACAAATTTTTTCCATAAATATTTCTGTATGCTTACCTTTAGCAAAGTGCTGGATGAAATTATTTCAATTATCTCTTCAGTTCTTACTTTAGCCTTTTCAACTAAACTGAAGGTGGAATTAGGAGCGAGGACCCTATCTCATATCACTGAGTTGTCCCCTGATATTATCTCACTGGGGAGTTACTGTGTTAGGAAATCGTGTCTTCCTGATTTTGATTACTTCTATCTGCCCATGTATAAATAACAGCTGATGAAGAGGAGGCAAAAGTATGCATGTGCAGCTGGCTTGGTACACTCAAACTAAATGAGAAATATGTTAAAATGCTTTCTGGATAATTTCATTCATCACTGTTATCACCACTATCATCCTCATCGTGCCTGCTTGATGCCAGAACCTGGTACAGATCACTTATGTGAATGTATTCAGGCATTCCTGTGAATTCCCTGAAAGGGTGGCAGCTTTCATTCACTGGGGCAGTGAACGTTACTTATATTCTGTCTTGGATTGGGGAAGTGTTTAATGTACACAATAGAGTGACTTAAAGAAGAGTTCTGATCTTTAAGCTGGAAGAGGATGTCATTGTGTAGAATCTAACTTTATTACATTTCTCTGTGGCCATGATCACGGTAGCTACGTCAGCAGAGTGTTGGTAGGATCATGAGTATTAGAGAAAAGCCACAGGGAGCACTCAGCCCATGGAAGGCACTCTGTTAAACATTCTGTTACTGTTGTGATTTCTTCTTACACACACACTGTGGTACTTATAAAATTAGAAGTAATGTGAGCTTGATGAGTGGTAGTCATTTCTTTTTGGAAATAAGTATCAGGTTGGGCATCTGAAACCTCAGTTTTAATTGCATTTTGCTCCTAAGTCCATGGTCTTGGACAAACTTCAGAATCTTTGTGTTCTTCAGAGACTCCACATCTGGCAAAATAATTCTTGCTCTTTTGGGCCCTAAGGATATGTTATGAGAATAAATTGTTGATTGTTTCTCTATGAAGAGAAAACATGGTTCATGTACCCCAGTGCAGTGATAAGATATCACATCTGACCTTTAAAAAATGTTTATTGGAGCTGGAGAGATGGCTTAGTGGTTAAGGTGCCTGCCTCCCAAGCCTAAGAACGCTGGTTCCAGTCTCCAGGTCCCACATTTAGCCAGATGCAAAGTGACGCAAGGGCACAATGCCGCACTTGACCACAAGGGGGCGCACACATCTGGATTTTGTTCACAGCCGCTGACAGGCTGCTGACGCGCCCATCTCTATCTGTCTTCCTCTCCCTCTCTCCCTGTCTCTCTCTAAAAAAAATTGCTTATTGGAGCTGTAAAAATGGTTCAGTGGGTAAAATGCTGGGTGTAACTGTGTGTACCTGTAATCCCAGTGCTGGGCAGGTGGAGACAGGAGGATATCTACAACTTGCTGAATAGCTAATCTGGTTTAACAGGGGACCTTGTCTCAAAGAGTAAGGTGGAGAGCAATTGAGGAAGACACCCAGTGTCAACTTATGGCCTCCATTCCTGTGCAAACACATTCACATGCATCCCCATACATGTATAAACATGCAAACACATGTGTATGCACACCATACACACCTGTAAAAAGAAAATAGAAAATGCCTTTCTAGTCCTTGGGAATGTTGTATTTTTTGGTTGTACGTTATAGGAATAATAATCATTAGTCTATAATAATAGTAATCATTATTTAATGGAAGAGGCTATGACTTTTCTTTATTTGTGTTATTATTTTTTAAGACAGGGGTTTGCCATTCCCTAGGCTGGTCATGAAACCCTGAGCTTAAGTGATCTCTGTACCTGCCGAAGGCTGGCACGATAGGTGGAAACCACCATGCCAGTGGGGCTGCAGCTTTGAGACACACAGGTCTGGGTTTGAACTCAGACTTCTAGCTCTTTCTTGGTCAATTGATTTTCCTGTCTGAGCCTCAGTCTCTTTATATGTAAAATGGGTATAAGAGAACACCTACCCGGTGATAGGTAATTCTAGCTACTTCTCCCTGAAGGACCCATTAGAAGGTCACTATAGTGTCTACATTTTGAATTGCCTATCCCTCAGACTGTATTTATATGCCTTCATTTATCCCTATACATTATTTCCATGAGTAAGAAATCAATAATTTAACTGTTTTTTCCCAAATGCACACTGCCATAAGAGCTTAATTTTACACACACACACACACACACACACACACACACACACACACTCACCCTTGTCCACTGCATGTCTCACATATATTTGGTCATCATACAAGCCCAATCATGTTTTCTGAAATGTAACAACCATCAGATAATTTTGTAGAAATCTGCTTGTTTTTTTTATGTTTCCCAGGCTAGCTGGTCCACAACCTTCTGGGAGAGTCTCCTGTCTCCGCCCCCATCTTGCTGTAGGAGCCCTGGGGTAACAGATATTCATGTTACTGCATCCCGGTTTAGGTGGGCCCTGGAGAACTGAACTCGGGTACTCACACTTGGAGGGAAGTGTTTTATTCACTGACTCATTTCTCCAGCCCCTAATATGTGCCATTCTTTATGCTAGTATCAACATAAAAATCCCCAGATACCTTAGATGTACATGTACTTAAGTTTTTATCTCAATGCTGGGGCATAAAAAAAGAGCATATAAATATCTTGTCCAAACTATTACTTAGCTCAAACTTTTGCCAAATTTCCTCACAAGTCTGAAATAAAATTAATTGTGCTAAAGAGATTTAGCTACATAGACTTTTTTTCTTTTTTAAGTAAGGGATGGATTATTCTGGAGCCAAATATGAATGACCATGGCCCAGGAACACACACAGGATAAGTTACTCCAAATACAATGCTCTAATGTGCTAATGGTTTCATGGATAGAAGGTGGACAGGGGTATACAGGAAGGAGAAGTAAAAAAGAAGAAATGGTTCCTTCTTTGGATTTTCACCTGGTCAGTATTGCGATGTAGAAAGAATCATGGTTCTTGTACTTCAGGTAAAACAAAACCGGTTGACTAACCTTGGACCAACAATGGACAGCGGCATTTGTGGAGAGCTTGCCATGTGGTGGGCATCGCTCCAGGTGCCTGATTGATTAAACATAAACTAACACAATCCTTATAGCAACCTTGTGTGGCTGGCACTGACATGTTGCTATTACAGATGAAGAAAGGAAGGTAGATTAAGTAACTTCCCCGAGGGCATATACTAAGAAAGAAGTTAGTCCAGGACTCTGAACTTGACCTTAAAAAGCAAACTATTTTGCAGGAGGCGTGTGTCTTCAGGTGGGCCCCAGGTGAGGGAACAGTGGGAAGACAGAGGCAACAAATTAAATTTGCTAAGAAAGAGAGATGAGCAGGGAGGGAGACCAGGATGCTGGCCATGCTGGGCCATGAGGAAGGGATGGGTATAGTATGAGAATCAACCAGGGTGGTCACATGATGATGTCTAGGAGTCATGGCAGCACTGGCATTTCAGTCCCTCACCTGTTTGAAACAAAAATGAAGAAGCGAAGCATGCAAACAGGTACAGCTGGAGATGAAGGCAGCCAGCTTTACAGGCAGGACCCCCCAACCCCTGCCTGCCACCTCTATGTGCATGAGAACTCAGGGCACAGCTGTAAGCTCTCCATCCTTCTCAATGAGACCTCCAGGATCAGAAGAATCAGGGGAGACATTTGTGAACTATTTAACCAGCCCAGAGACATTCTGGAGATACGTTGTCCATTTTTGGCAAATTAACAAATCTAGCCAGATCTTACTGCTAAATGTCTTTTTATTCATGCTCTGTAAGTGGCCACAAAGGGTCAGAGGGACATACAGTCAGAGGAATAAGTTCTGGATAACAGCATTGATCCTGGAGCTAAATAGTTTATATACTCAACAAACTACATTCCCTTGTCCTTACAATACTATCAGCTCACTTGATGCTTGGACCCTTATAGAATCTTTAAAAAAAAAAGAGAGAGAGAAAGAGGGAGTGAGAGACAGAAAAGAATGGGCATGCCAGGGCCTCCAGCCACTGCAAATGAACTCCAGATGCATGTGCCCCTTTGTGCATGTGTCTTATGTGGGTCCTGGAGAGTCGAACTACGATCCTTTGGCTTTACAGGCAAATGCCTTAACCACTAAGCCATCTCTCCAGCCCCTCTTATAGAATCTTAAATACATCTCAACTTTATATCAATACAACCACAGAAAGGCAAACTGAATTGTAAAGAATTTAACAACTCAACAAAAGAATGACATTTGCTCTATAAAAACAAATCAAGCTGCTTTTATGTTCTTGTGAAATGCCATGAAAATACAAAATGTGTGTCAGAAGTGGAAAACCCAGGAATTTCTCTTTTATGTCACTCTTATTTAAGGCAGTGATGTCTGTACCTAGAGAAGGAAGAAGAAAACCAAAACTACTCAATAATGTGCTCACCTGGCACTTGGGGTTCTTGACCTTGGCTCTCAGAAGACTTCCAGGGGTTTCTCCAGGGATTTGAAAGATAGCCAACACCTGCCTCGCCTCCTAGTTTGAACAGCAGTGCTTGTGAGAGTCCCTGTGTGACTCCACTGAGCAGCCAGGGCTGAGAAGCACTGCCCTATGTGCTGGGAGTAGTACCAGCAGCAACGCCTTCAACAGCAATGCTATTTGTAGCCTGAAGGGGAAATTCTACTACCAGACACAGAATTTGAATTACCAGGGACAAAGTATGAGACGGTAATTTAAGTGGACTGGACCAAAACTTCTTATCAGGAAAATGATGCCATTGGACTGGAAGATTTCTGAGACTCCTTCCAGCATGGGCATTCTCAAATTCTATGCCTGGAGTGATTATCATTGGTCACACAAGAACCTAAGACCTTGGTGTGGTGGTGTACACCTGAAATCCCAGCACACAGGAGGCTGAAGCAGGAGAATAGAGTCACCAAGGATAGCCTGTGCTACATA
The DNA here is from genome assembly GCA_036365145.1 of Orientallactaga sibirica. Taxonomy (NCBI): domain Eukaryota; kingdom Metazoa; phylum Chordata; class Mammalia; order Rodentia; family Dipodidae; genus Orientallactaga; species Orientallactaga sibirica. Next base: position 26,071,134 of record JAEOAD010000003.1, read on the forward strand.
TTGAGAGCCTGTCTCACAAACAAAAAACAACCAAGAAAACAACAACAACAACAACAACAACAACAACAACAACAACAACAACAACAAAATCCTAGCACTCAGGAGGCAGAGGTAGGAGGATTGCTGTGAGTTCAAGGCCACTCTGAGATTACATAGTGAATTCCAGGTCAGCCTGGGCTTGAGTGAGACCCTACCTCTGGGGAAAAAAAAAAAAAGCCTGCCAAACAAAAATAAAATAAAACACCACAGATACCTTGGCCTCACCTTCAGACATTTTAATGTGATTGGTCTAGGGCAAAAGGGTATATCACTAGTTTTGAAAAGCTTCTATAGGTGATTCCAACATGCAGCACAACCAGAGAATGGCCTGTCTCTGAGATGTGCACCTGAGTGTGTGAGGAGTAGGAGCATGTGTGCACATAAATGTGCTTGGAGGTGTAATGCCTAGCTGAGAGGGCAGCAGGAATTCACACTTCGTCTTGGATTAATGTAGAAACATGGAAGCAATGCAAACACATATGCCCACGTTGTCTTAATTAGTCCCTGCTGGTTGTTCTGCACACATAGACAAGAAGCAGTGCCAAGTGTCTGGGACTCTTGCCCACTTTTTATTCCTTGTTGGCACCAGAGGAAAAATGTAAACAACAGGTAAGGACGCCCAGGCCCATGACAACATGGTGGAGAAAATTAATTTCAGTTACACCTAGTACTTTACGTGTATGACATCACTTAATCCTCTCAGATCAGAGAGGGAATTTTTCTAGGGTAGAGATAGAAAAGCTGAGGGTCAGAGGACTTGAGTGACTTGTTTAAGAAGACACAATTAGAAAGGGATGGCTATTAAATCTCTATCCAAACCTCCTTTTTGTTTTATTCATGCTACTTTATACGTTTATAGTGAGTACCTAGGTGACCAGATAGGGATCAGGAGTAAAGAGAATGGGTCTATGATTTTTTTCATCTACAGCCCATGAAGGGTCAGAATAAGAATGAAGGCTAGGGGCTGGAGAAATGGCTTAGCCATTAAGGCCCTTGCCTCTGAAGCCTAAGGACCCAGGTTCAATTCCCCAGTACCCACATAAGCCAGATGCACAAGGTGGCATATGTACCTGGAGTTCATTTGCAGTGGCAAGAGGCCCTGGCATGCCTATTCTGTCTTTTTTTCTCTCTCCCTCTCTACTTCTTTTTTTCTCTCTCAAATAAATAAATAAAATATTTTCAAAAAGAATGAAGGCTAGAAACCCAAGCAAGTGGAAGGCACAGGCTAAGCAGGAAGCCAAAATCAAGTGTGGATTTTTGGACTAGAGACATAGGTCAGTTTGTACAGCGTTTGCCTGGCAAGCATGAAACCTTGAGTTTAGGCCTTAGTAGGGAAGAAACAAGAATGGTTTCGAACAAGTTAGCTCTAGCCTGAGCTGACATTTTCATTCTGAGCAACATAATCTTATTTTTCTAGGCTCTGTCCTTCTGTTACCAAAAAGATATAATGTTCAAGGTACCAAGAAAGAATAAAAGGTGGAGTGATAACAGGAAAGGAGTGATAACAGGTCTATCCACAGATTCCATAAGTGCCTACAAGAAGCTCGGATTCTTAAGCAAATGGTAGTTCAAGCATGAACTTAAGAGGCACCTGGAAGACTTGTTACACAGATGACTGGGCTCCATCCCGGGTTACCTAACTAGTGGGCCTTGAGTGAGCAGAGCATTTCCAGTTCTGACAAGCTCACAGATGATGCTGATAGTGCCGATCTGGGGACCACACTTTGGGAGCCACAAGTTTGCAGTAACTATTCTCTAGAGCCCTGGAGACTCTGATACTTGAGGAAGTTAGATACACTCTCCAGGCCTTGGGCTCTTCTAGAGCCCGTTTCTGTTCAGCTTGAATAATTCCTATAGAAAAGCAAAATCACCATGGAGGCTTAGTCTTTGTTCCAACAATTCAGGTGTTTCTAAAAGAGATAGGCTATGACATTCTTAATAATTTATGTGAGGGAATGTAGGTTCAAACTGACCACAGAGGAAACAGAGCAGAATACCCGTGAGCCAGATAAATAAGCTTAAAAAATATGAAAAGAGAACCCAAAATTCAGTTTTTAATATGGTTACCATACAGCACATAAGTGAAAAGCTTATGCTAAAATGCAATAATTTCATTTATGCCACATTTGCCCTTTAGGACTTATATTAAAGTTTTAGCACAAGCCATATGGAGAATTTACAAAATCTTCACTGAAAGGCAGGTATGCAGTAAACTTTACACCCAAATGGTTATGTTGCTCACCACCTAGAGGGCTCCCACAGTAACATGATGACTAATTAGTATGAGATATGTTTAACAATGAACACGTCCAACTCCTGAACACAAGTAGATTAGCCCACTGAGCCTGGCTCATAAAAACTACCTTAGAGCTCCAAAACATTTCTGAGGTTTCTCTACATAATAATACTTAAAGAGTTTCCACAAGGAAGGTTAGAAGCCTTTGAATTAAAATATAATGAATAGGTCTAAGCTTCGCTACATGTGAAAATGAAGATTCACTAGAATCCCATGAAGGGTTGATTTTGTCCCTTCCTTCAAGGGCTCTCCTCCCCGTCCCCTTTAAAGGCATCCCGTGTACAGAAAAGCAGAAGGAGTCAGGAGGGATCAAGTTGTTTATTATGACTGTGTTCTTGGTATTCTGGATGCTCTAGACACGAGGTCGCTTCAGTGAAAACAAGATGGCCATTTCATGTGTCTGATATGTTGAACTACGGTTGGCTGATTGTGTAAATATGTAGGGGCCAAAGAAAGTTTAACAAAAAGACTAAGCTTTCACAAAAGTTGGAACTCCTCTTTACCTAGTTGTGGTTTTGCATCAGACCATTCTCGGTTGGATTCTAGATTTTCTACATACCACCCACCCATTAAGATGTGAGAGTTAAATTCATCAAATGTGTACACATCTTGTGTGCTGCGCCTCATTCATGTAAGACAAATAAATGCTCAGACAGAGTTGGTTCTTGTCACAGCACTATGGTTTTGTTCTTTCCTTTCATCAGATGTGGCATTTCCTTTTAGCTTGTATAGATTTACTTTATTTACTTTTAGGTACCACAGACTTCAATTAAGAATACCTGGGCTGGAGAGAGGGCTCAGCAGTTAAAGTGCTTTCCTGCAAAGCCTAAAGACCAGGGCTTAATTCCCCACTACCCACATAAAGCCAGATGCACAAAGTGGCTTGTGCATCTGGAGTTCATGTGCAGCAGCTAGAGACCCTAGTGTGCCCATTCTCTGTGTCTGTCTCTTCTCTGTATCTCTGTCTGCAAATAAATAAATAAAAATAGAAATAGAGGGCTGGAGAGATGGCTTAGCAATTAAGTGCTTGCCTGTGAAGCCTAAAGACCCTGGTTTGAGGTTTGATTCCCCAGGACCCACATAAGCCAGATGCACATGGTGGTGCATGCATCTGGAGTTTGTTTGCAGTGGCTAAAGGCCCTGGTGCACCCATTCTCTCTCTCTCCCTTTCTCTGTCTCTAATAAGTAAATAAATAAATTTTTTTAAAAAAAACATAGTTAAAAATAGAAATAGAAAAAAAGAATATCTAAAGTTGTTCACATGTTCCCATTTCCTTAGAAGAGCTATTAATTCACTGCATATTTCTTTCATTCTCACTAGTAATATTTAATATTCTGACCAGCTCAGATTTTATTGTACTATTTCTATAATGAGAATTCATTGCATTGAAGTATATTTGATGTAAAAGGCAGATGAGCATGTATATGTATATTCATACACATACAGAATGTGGTATTCCTTTGCATTTCCAACCTTAATTCTAGTTTCTGCCCCATACTCTGGGCAGAAGCTATCATTGGTTATGGAGCCAGCCTCAACCTTGGGTTAGATTACCTTTGACTTCAGCCTAGTGTGGGAAGGCTTTATCACGTCACTTGGGATGGTTCACAGCTCAGAGCTCAGCATCCTCCGGTCATGACTAAGTGATCTCTGGGTGACTATTGGATGACCAGTTACCAGGAATATTGGGAACCCTTCCCATCAATGGAACCAGTGTCCTTCAGCCTGAAACTCTCTGAGAGAACCACCTTTGTAACTGGAGGGAGCCCAAACAGCAATGAAGAGGCCTAGCCTCGACTAGTTAGACAATGCTGGCAATGAGGGGTTGTCATAGCGCATGTGTCCTCATGACAACGTGAACACCTATGGAAGCGCGAATGTCCATTATTTTATATGTTGCAAATCTTGCAATTTAGAACTGGGGAGTGCAGGAGGAGTGTAATAAAGCTGTTCCACTCACCTGCCCGGGCTGTTCACAGGCTGTCTGGTACCTGGCTTGCTGGCACAGCTCCTTGACGCGCTCATATTTGGGCAAGTGATTTGACTGTTGGACATTCTTGCTGGACTCTTCCTTCTTGCGGAGAAATTTCCTTTGACAAAAAGGGGAAAGTTTGGGACATGAGAAGTGATCTGAATCATCTTCCCTGATTCCTGCCTGTTCTTTCTCTTCCCTGTCACATGGCTCCACATCCTTCGGAGAGCAAGGCATAAACGTGGCAGCTCTGTCTGCAGGAGCCCAATAATGGCTGAAACCTTTGTGAAAGTTATAAGCTGGGTGCTATGGGTGCAGTTAGTGTAGGAAGAGGCATTCTCCCTCAGAAACATTTGTTTCCAAACACTGGGCTCAATTGGCACTACTCAAGGTTCTTTTTGTTAATAAATGATTATATTAATCCTTTCTATCTACGTAAAGAGACAACAAAGCCACAAGCTTTATGAGTCAAAAGAGGCAACCCAGCAGTGGCTATGGAACTAATCATAGTAGCATCCATTTACATATTTAAAATTATGGAACATAAGGAAAGAAGGAAGGTTTCAGGTATCTATCAGGCAAGCCTTGGACACTGCATTGAGGCCTAGAAGAATGGTTGAGAAAAATCAACTAACTTGTGTCACTGAGAGTCAGAAACAAGTAAATCTCCCCCCATCTAAAGGCTTTGGTCCCATCTTAGGAGAAGTTCCTGTGTGTGTGTGTGTGTGTGTGTGTGTGTGTGCGCGCGTGCTAGCCAACTGTTCACACTGGCAACTGGGCTTGTGAAATCTACATGCTTAGTAAGTCCCCGCACCCCCTCCAAAAAAAAGGAAGAAAGAAAATACCCAGCAGGAAGAGCTGCCCACTAGGACAGGTTCCCAGAAGCACCCCGGGAACCAATAATTACCCTCTTTCCACTAGGAACGTATCACGCCAAATTTTTCCCTTCTTGTTTGTTCGAAACCTAAAAGTAAAATAATAATATTTACTGTTGGCACCTGGCTATTTTTCCAAATAGATCTCCGCTAACGGTCTATTTAAAGAAACACCTCTCACTCCCCACAGACCGCAATGATGGCTCCATCAATGTACGATTCAAGGGCAGCCGAGGAGAGAGGCTTGGCTTGCCATGATCCTCCTGGGGAGAACTTATTTGGCCTGTGCACCAGCCAGAGCTCGCTGTGCTTGAGGCTGGCTGGGAGAAGGAATGCTGACATACCTGTTACCTGGCTTGTCCAGGTCCAGGAGTTTGAGGACAGACTTGCCGTCCACGTCAGGAGGAGTGTCGAGTCCTGCAATATCCAGGATGGTGGGGGCCAGATCGATGTTAAGAACAATCTGTGGCACTCTACAAAGAGACGGAAGGTTACAGCCTAGAACCAAAGACAGCAGGTGGTGGCGATTACAGCTGCTTTTCCACACCTATGGCTCATTGGCCTTCAACCCCTCTCACTCATGGTCTCCTGGGCATAGTAGGTGAGTTGGCCATTGGCCATGGCATTGAGCAAGGCTAACTGATTCTCAAGGGGACTCCTCACTCTTGTGCTCTGGCCGCACAGCCAGACATGATGTATACTGAAATATCTTTGATTTTTCTTTCTTTTTTAAAATATATTTTATTATTTATTTATTTGAGGGAGAGAAAGAGGAGAGAGAGAGAGAGGGAGAGAGAGAGAAAGGGTGCAGGGCCTCCAGACACTGCAAAAGAACTCCAGATGCAAGCGCCCCCTTGTGCATCTGGCTTATGTGGGTCTTGGAGAATAAAACCAGGACCCTTTGGCTTTGCAGGCAAATGCCTTAACTGCAAAGCATCTTTCCAGCCCCTTTCTTTTTATTTATTTTTTTATTTTTGGAGAGAGACAGAGAGAGAGGGAGAGGAAGACAGATAGAGATGGGTGTGCCAGCAGCCTCTCAGTTGCTGCGAACGAAATCCAGATGTGTGCGCCCCCTTGAGGTCAAGTGCGGCATTGCGCCCTTGCATCACTTTGCATCTGGCTAAATGTGGGACCTGGAGATTGGAACCGCTGGAGATTGGAACCACTGGAGATTGGAACCAGCATTCTTAGGCTTAGGAGGCAGGAGCCTTAACCGCTAAGCCATCTCTCCAGCCCTCTTTATTTTTTAATAGTTTTACTTATTTATTTGCAAGGAGAGAGAGAGGGAGAAAGTGAGAGGTGGGGGGAGAATGGGTGTGCCAGGACCTCTAGCTGCTGCAAATCAACTCCAGGGGTATGTGCCACTTTGTGCATCTGTTTACAATGGAACCCATGTCATTTGGCTTAACAGGCATGCACTTAACCACTTAGCCATCTCTGCAGCCCTGACTTTTCTTTTTGAGAGGGCATGGGAGTGGGGGTTATATGCTTTTACTAAATCCTGATAGTCTATGACTCTTCTTGAATGAAAACTTTAAAATAAATATTTATTCTAAGAAAGGACATAATTTTTGAAATTGACTTATAAGCATGTTTTTCAGCACACAAAGTTTGTTTCAGCAAACGGACAAACAGATCTTAGAAGCAGACCATGTTAGATACTAAAAAGGTACACTTCCCTGTAATTTGGATCATTTCACTCCAGGTTTGTAAGCAGTTAGAAAATGTGGGTAATGTATATGTCTGTTAGCCTTATTAAGTCAACTTTTGGCTTTTAAAATAAAATGAATGAGAAAAGGGCTGGTTCCATTTTCTAGTTTGACTATACATATGATAATTCCAAGGGGATTTCTTTTGTTGTTGTTTGTTTGTTTTTGTTTTTTGAGGTAGGGTTTCACTCTAGCTCAGGCTGACGTGGAATTCACTATGTAGTCTCAGGGTGGCCTCGAACTCACAGTGATCCTCCTACCTGTGCCTTCCAAGTGCTGGAATTAAAGGCATGCACTACCACACCTGGTTCCCATGGGGATTTCTTTCTTTCTTTTAAAAAAATATATTTATTTATTTGCAAGCAGAGATAGAAAGAGAGAGAGAGAAGAGAAACAGAGAGAGAGAATGGGCATGCCAGGGCCTCTAGCCACTGCAAATGAACTCCAGATGCATATGCCCCTTGTGCATCTGGGTTACATGGGTCATGGGAATTGAACCTGGGTCCTTCGGCTTCACAGGCAAATGCCTTAACTGCTAAGCCATCTCTCCAGTCCCCCAAGGGGATTTCTAATGATTTATTAAACATTAATTTTTAAGTTAGCATAGAGAGAAATGAGTTTAATTATGACATTTTCCTATGTATGTGCCATTATACTTTGCTCTAATTTGTCCCTCACCACACTTCCCCACTCCATTGCCTCTGCTTCCCTTTGCTGGTCCCCTTCATCCTCAAATAGCCCCCCTTTTTGCTTTCATGTCACATATATTCCATTATCTCCTTTTTTCTTGAATGATGTTTAGAGAGACATAATAGCCTTCTTCAAAGAAACCCTATTTCTCACTTTCACTCTCTCTTGAATGTCATGACACTGCAACAGACAGGGCCTGTGGGTGAAATTCAGAATACTGGGCTCTGGGCCCAACGATGCCATCTAGAATCAGGGACTCTGAGATGGCCCTTATACTTCCTGCCAACCTTCTTCATGGTTGCATCAGGGTCCAGGCAAGGTACTGCTTTGAATTCTATTTCCACTTTTTTTCCATTTCCATAATTCTGTTACATTCACATTTCATTTTATACCAAGTATGCCACTATGGTCAGCAAAACACATGGCACCCGTTTCTACTATGGGAATACAGGGGGTAAGAGGGTACTGATCAGACTTCAGTGACAGAAACAGAATTCTGATCCTTTAAGTCTCTGTTCCTATAAAAGAAAATCATGCCCTTTCATGTTTACTCTGCTTTTAAAAAATGGAAAACTAAGACGATGCCATTGGCCATCTTAAAAAGTGACACTGAACCTCTGTTTCAGAGAACCTAAGCATGAGGGTCCCAGTTCACATTCTGTACCTGCGTACAAGCCAAGAAGAAATGGATTCTAATCAATTTGAGAGAATTAGTCATTGATAGGGTTCTTTTTCCGTTCCCTGTAAATGATATACTTTAGTTCACATGTGGCAGGGGAAAAGGTTTTCATCTTGTAAATTACCAACCTAAATAAATATACCCTTTTTAGTTTCAGATGAAAGGAAACCAGACACTGAAATGAGTAATTGAATGACCTTAGATGGGCATGAGCCATAGCAGCCCCATGCTGCAGAGAAATACATACATTGATCCTGGCTCGACGCTTGGACCACGGATGAAGAAAGGCACACGAATGTCAAAGTCATATGGCATAGATTTCCCTTTGACCAGTCCAAACTGCCCAATATGGTAACCATGGTCAGCAGTGTAAATGACGTAAGTGTTGTCCAGCTCACCCGTTTCCACGAGCATGTTATAGAGCTGAAACAGAGCCCAGGACAAGTCAGAGCCGCTTGGGACATTAGGATAACACGCCACAGTGTTACTAAAATACTCACCTCCCAAATCTTTTTCATTCATTTTATTTTCAAAACCAAAAGTTGACTTAGTAAGGCTAACAGACATATAAATTACCCACATTTTCTAACTGCTTACAATCCTGGAATGAAATGGCCCAAATTACAGGGGAAGTGTAACTTTTTAGTATCTAACATGTTCTGCTTCTAAGATCTGTTTGTCCATTTGCTGAAACAAGCATCGCAACAAGACGACAAGCCACAAATCCGTCTCTGTCACCACACTTTATAGACCTGACTTTGAAGATGGTTAAAGCCAATTTTATTTATTTATTTTTAATATTTACTTATCTATTTGAGAGTGAGAGATAGAGAGAAAGAAGCAGATGGAGAGAGAGAGAATGAGCACACCGGAGTCTCCAGCCACTTTAAATGAACTCCAGCTGCTTGTGCCACCTTGTGCATGTGGCTTATGTGGGTACTGGGGAAGTGAGTCTCAAACCAGGGTCCTTAGGGTTCACAGGCAAGCACTTAACCACTAAGCCATCTTTCCAGCCCCTTAAAGCCAATTTTAATCTCACCACTCTTTTATCTAATTATGAAGGGCTAAAAAAAAAAAAAAGATCCAGGTAGATCCCATTATAGACATGTCTTGTTCAGCTTATGCGAGACTTTAAAATTCAGAAATGTTGAGTAACAAAAGCCAAATCTTTAACAAGTCAAAAAATGTGATCATATTAGAGTTTCATTTCTACATGGCAAAACGTAGCTGACTGGCTGGACTTGCTTTAGGGCTAAATTCACCACAGTCCCTGCCAAACCCTATTGCATTTCACTGGACCTGCTTTAGTCATTGACATTGTTTAATTTCTGAAGGAATTTTCAGGGTAGGAATCTGGCTTTGTGATGCTTGACTTTTCTGTCAGTGGCTCCCTAAGAACCAAACTTAAGACCTGGACTGAGAGGGGACAGGATGAGAGTGGGGTATGTAAGTTGCTAAATCTGCCCGCTCCTCTCTCTGAACATCATGCTAGGGAATGAAGTCGACAGAGTTGACAGGAATGATTCTACACACCACAAAGGAAGTTAGACAAACGCCGGTCACGGGCTGGTTGACGTTCTTACCCTTTCCACAGAATCATCCACTGACATCAAAGTCTGGAGCCTTTTACGCTGCAGGACGTTGGTGAATTCCATGTGGATGGGCAGCATGGGCCCCGTGTACTGCATAATCCAGTGTTTATCCATGTTTGGTGCATAGTTATAACTAGGAGTTCTGAAAAGAGCCACAAATGAATCTTACTATGTATTTATTTTATGCTAGTCTTTGTGGGAAATATTTCAAGTTCAAGGTTATGAAATAACTATTCAGGAAGGTTAACTTAGAAATGGATCAAGTATTTTTTTTTTTCTTTCCAGTTTCTCCTCTGTGTTTAAGAGAAGACCTGTAGTCCTTCCTACTCCGAACAGTGTATATTCTCTGCAGGTATGGAAATTCAAACTGATAAAACCAAGACTGGCAGCTGAACTCATAATTAACTCAAGTTCATTTGGGTTCAGTGAATAAAATGTGTAAGAAACACATCAAGATGAGTATTGCTTATATTACGAATTTACAGATAAAACTCAGCAATGCAGAAGGGAATGTTCTCAGGGTGATTTGAACGCATAAAAATTTTATTGCTAATTAGTCTATTAAATAGAGTCACAAACATGTTCTGTGGGGAGATGATGAATCACAACACATTTTTTTTCCCTTGAATCTGTTATGGGCATTTTATTGATTATTTATGTATCTCCATGAGTTTTTTTTTTCATGCTAATGCTGTATATTAATGCTATTAATTTAATTACATTTGCTGGGCTCATTACCAAAACTATTATACAATTTACACATTTACCAACAGACCCACTTGTTTCATAGACAAGTCAATCTGGGTAGAGGGCATGATTTTTGTTAACTATAGAGAAAGTAGGTCCTATTATTCTAGCACAGATTAGTTCAAGCCTGTATTTAGTCTAGTGCAGAGATCTAAGTGGCATTTTCCCATACAAATGAGGACTTATAAAAATATGCCACTTTCCCTTTGAAGTCCTTCCTAACTCCCTATACCATTAGATACTACAATCTCGGGCTCTTGGACCACACTTATGCTAGAGAAACTCTTATGCCAAGAACTACTTGTTTATACTTGAACTCTCCACTACACTATAATTCACTCAGACCTCCTCGTTAAGTGTGATTAGGCACACAGAAGTTGAATTTACTACATGACAAGTACTATGCAATATATATATATATATTGAATGGTACCAGCTACACTGGGAAATAGGTTTATTAACTCCATTTTATGGATAGGAAAACCAAGGCTTACCTAATTTCTCTAGATTAACAAAGCTAGTAGAATCAAGCCTGGATTTCAAAACTCACTTCCTTTAACACAATGAGCAAAAACTGAAGGGACTAATACTTCCTATTTTATTTATTTATTTATTTGAGAGAGAGAGATAAAGAGGCAGAGAGAAAGAGAGACTGGGCATGCTAGGGTCTCCAGCCACTGCAAAATAACTCCAGATGCATGCACCCCTTTGTGCATCTGGCGTACGTGGGTCCTGGGGAATCAAACCAGGATCCTTAGGCTTCACAGGCAAACGCTTTAAATGCTAAGCCATTTCCTCAGCCCCTGAAATTTCTTTTAATTTACACCACAATTTTACAATTAGCCAGTCTCACAGAGTAAGAAAGACTAAGTTGATGAGAAATCTGGTCATTGGTCTCTGGTCTAGGAGACCCTATCATGAAGGAATTATTGATAAGCAGGATTCCAGTGATCTGGAATCAATGGGCCACTCTGAACGCAGTGATTTCTGAAGACTTGAGTAAGCACTCCTGTTTCTGGAGTGGTGTGAGTTTCCTCTGGGGACACAAGTGCATATTGTACACTGGGGCATTTTCAGGCATATTGAGCCACATAAATGCCACCAGTTGTTTCATACATCATCCCGCTACAAGATTTGCATTCTTACAGTGCAAAATGTTAGACAGCACACAGCATATGTCTTCTCGCTACATTGATTTACTCTTATTATCAGTAGGGTGCTGGTTAGCTAGCAGAAGCCCAACAGCAGGGATGACAATTGAGCTCTGAAAACACTTTTCCCAGAAGTGTACAGTGACACTCAGAAGAGCCAATGAATTCCCATCTAAAGGGACAGATTGCTGGTGTGGAGAGGGGAGCACATTCAATTTGCTCAGCTGTCAATGGGGCTTGGGGCACTGGTCTTGTTTGAGAGGAACACACATACACACACACTTCATGTATATGTAATATATATACATATACATACATATAGTTATTTCATGTATCTGGGTTGAAAAATCCTCTGATAATAAATACAATTCTTCAGTTTTGAGTTGCTAATCCTTCCAAAAGAAACTTTCTTTTCCTCCCTCCCTCACTCACTCTTTCTTCTTTGAAACAGATTCTTACTATGTTAAAGAGAAACTTGCAACATAAACCTTTTTCTGCCTACCTAATAATTGATTCATGGGCCAACTGCCCCACCCCCTGCTTTTTTTCAAACCTAGAAGGGGTCCTTCTGTCTAGAAGCGAGTCCTGGTGGGAAGGGAAATGAATAAGGACAGAAGACTGTGTTTATCATTCTCCATGCAGCATGTCGCCTTACAAACAGGATTAGATTAAGAGGCCAAGAAAGAGAGAGGGACTTCTAAAGCCCCTTGCAAAGGGTTTTGCACCCATGGGGGTAGTGTGAGGTCAGAGAAAGACAGCACGTTGGTCGTGAAAGGTCTCCTAACCATTTACTGATACGTGCTCAGAAAGAGAATACAGCTGTAAAAGATTACACAGGGTTTCTTTATAATAAACATCCTCCCCTTACTGCCTTTGATGTTGGGTCGGCTTAATTTTAAAATAAATCTAGTTGACTTTTTTAAAACCACAAAACCTCAACGCAAATAAAAATTACAATAGGGAACCGCCATGCAAGCTCACAGTGGGCAAATTACCTTGATGTGCTTGGCGCAGCCCCACCTCACTTTGAGGAGCAAGGCAGCTTGCAGCAAATTAAAAGCCTCAAATTGGACTCCTGGATTTACCGAATGACATATGTTAAATCTGGCTTCTATGAAAAGGGAGAGTTCAGGGCCTGTTGTCAAAGCTGTCCACCCCTCCCCCATATTTTTCTGAATTTCTGGATATATAACTGACCTCCAGCTAGGAGGATGACATTCCATGTGGGATCCCAGCGGGTGGTGGGGAGAAGGGCAACCATGTGCCTTTTAAAGGAAGATAGACTGCCACTGCCCCTCCCCACCCCCAGAACAGCAGCTGTTGGGAGACCTGCAGGTGGAAGGTGGCTGGAATTGACAATGTTGTTGAAAAGTGATCTTTTGCCAAAGACCTGTGGTTGCCTCCTGCTGAGGTCTGCCAAATTCCTTGAAGATGTAGCCTTCTGTCCCCCGGTGATAATTAAGGTTTCTTTCCCTAAGGACTGTCTTAAACTTATTCAAACAGTACCTGGAGATGTCAGCTGGGACTCTAGCCACTGAAAACAGTAGGGAGCTGTTCTAGGTGAAAGTGGAAAAATTACATATTTAGTTGTTCTACACGGTTTGGAAATGGGCTCTGTTTTCATCACACATCTTGTGACTTACTAGGATGTGATTCCAGACATTTATTTTTCCTTTTTTGTTCAAGCCTCAGTTTCCTCATCTGTATAATGGGACAACAACAACTTTGCAGAGTTCTTGTGGGCAACCCGAGAGCTTTCAACAACTCTAGAAAGCAAGTTCTGGGATCACATTCTAAGGTAGGTGGGAGCACACCTTTCATTAAAAGGCTCTCTAGGCACTCTGTCCCTCAGAGTGGCAGTTCAAGGCTAGTGTTATTTCTCTGATGTCACACTGACCCAATTCCCCACCATGACATCACTAAGAACTAGCCATTAGAGGAGAGAGAGAGAAAAAAAATCTTTCTTCTTATGTAAAGGAATTCCTCCTCCAACTTAAAATAATATGCTTTCCGCTCAGGTGTCTAGTCCCCACTGCCAAATGTTAACTTTTGTAAATACAAAGTTGGAGGCCTTTTGCTCCATCAATGAAAATGTGGGTCACACTGGCTGTCACTTTAAGACTGAGAGGGCAAGGGCAACACTGTCACATTTTGAGTTCCTGCTGCTTCTTTAAAGAAAGTAATTCTGGAGCTGGACAGATGGTTTAGCGATTAAGGCGCTTGCCTGTGCAGCCTAAGGATCCAGGTTTGATTCCCCAGTACCCATGTAAGCCAGATCTGGTGTGTGTTTGCAGTGGCTGGAGGCCCTGGTGTGCACATTCTCTCTCCTTCCCCTCTCTGTCCCTCTCTCTCTCTCTAATATATAAAAACAATTTTTTTTAAGTAATTCTGCTTCTGAGCTGTGTAGCTGGCTCACATTCTTAGCCCGGTACACCATTCTGTTTAATGCTTTTACCCAGATCTTCCTCCCTGAGTTATGCCCGCAGTCCTCCATACACCATTCCTGGGTTGAAAAGTTGTACGTTTTCCTGGCGAGGCTCCCTGCACTCTGCCTGTCTTGGGTCAGTGTTTGTTTGGACTTCCTGCTCAGCACATGGCATCATGCACAGGGTCACGCATTTGCAAGCCAACCTTCACCATCATGGTGATTTTCTCTGGGGCTTGATTGCCTTTGCAGTGTTCTTATTGACAAAAAGGACTAAGAATTCTGAAATCAATAGTGTCACTTTTCTCTTTGATGAGTAGGTATTTTAACTACATGCCTTTAACTGCTGAGCCCTCTCTCTAGCCCCCATGGGTGGGTATTTGAGAAGAATAATTCTTACTAGCAGAAAAATGGCTTGAAGAAGGGCATGTGTTGTCTATTAGCCACACTAGAAGAACTGTGAAGAATGTAGTGATTCATTTTTACTGCTGGTGTCTTCCCAGTGAAAAATACATGTCTTGTTTTTGTATTTGAACGTGCATTTTCTTCACCTGTTATAGTCTCAAACGACAAAAACCCTAGTGACCGACCTCTTAAAGGCTGCTGATAGGAGAATCACCCATCTGAGAAGGGAAGTGGGTCTCAATATCTACCCTGAGCAAGCCCATTATGCAGATAAAGACACGCTCACAAAGCATGACCAACATTCTCCCGAGGAACACGGTCTTGGTTCTTACGAAAATCTCACTGCTAGTTGACTGCATGGAGATACTCCCCACCCGACCGCAAATGTCTTCAGGTAGATACCATTTGGACACATGCAGAACAAGAACCAGTGATTTTGATTTAGGCACAGAATAACGAGTTTTTAATGAGGTTGGGACTGCAAAAGTACATAAGAACCATTCACATATATTCATTGTGCCTGTGATATGAACCGAGCATGTCTGGTGTATCAGGAAGATTAAGTGGCCCTGAGAACACTGAGTTGTGGTTTCAGTTCTTGCAATTAGAAGACATGGATTGTTCCACCAAGATTTTAGGTTTCACATGAATGTGTGTGTGTGTGTTCCAAGTATAGAAGAAACAACTATTGAAATAAAACAACAATTAAATAAAAAGGTTTTTTTCTCCACTAAAGTTGACAGGGCACAGTTGGTAGACAGGTGATAAAAATATCCCACCTTCCCAAAGATACGTATTAACCTATCCCTGAGGCCAGCAGGGAGAAGTGTGAGTCACGACATATGGGGGTGAAGGGGTCCATTAGTCTTTGACACAGGGAAGGGCTTCGTGTGAAGGATTATTACTACGTGAGTTTTCACGATGGAGGCGTTCTCAGATTTCACGGAGGCCTCTGTCAACTGAGCTACTGTCTGATCACACAGTACCCCCATGTGAGCAAGGAAGGGAGCAATAATCCCCTCCTGTTCTTAGTTGGGAAGCATAACCTCTCCCCTCGGTTTGTAAAGCCAGCATGCCAATACTGAACTGGCTTTCTCTCTTTGTCTGATGGGCAAACACCATGGAAACATGATATACTCCCTCCAGCACGAGGGTCAGATAACCACAACCCCAGGCTGCATGAAAGGGATCAGATGAGGAAGCTTGGCCACCTAGGAAGACCTAAGTCTAATGTCCACATGGCTAGCTTCCCCGCAACAGGGGAGAGGGTCCACAGTGCCTTGCTGTTTCCACAGGGCCTGACAAGTCTTTCTACAGAGCACTTCACTTCTTACATTCCATGGCTTGAATGGAATATTTTCTCTGAGGAAGCCAGCCAGCCAGTAGCACCACGCCTCACAATCGGTGGCTTGTCTTCAATTTGTCTCACTGCTTTTGTCTGAGGACTGAACTCTGAACCTGGGAGCCCACTTGCTGGGACCAGGGCTCCTCCCTCCCTCCCTCCCTCTCTAGGTCCCTTCCTCCATGGCAGCAGGGAGACCTTTATGAGGCTGTGAGGACTTCCAAGCTATCAAGGCTAGGTGCACAAAGCCTAGGGTTTAGCGGCAAAGAAGTCAAATCACTCACCACATGTATTTTTATTTTCTGAGGCTAAGAATGTTCTCCAAACTGGCACTTGCTTATAGCACACATGTGCATGTGGAAAAGAGAACATAGCCCACATCTCACTTATCCTGTCTGGCTTTTTAGAAGAGCCAGGTATGATAGGCTAGCTTGTCACAATGTAGTCTTAGCTTGTCAAGAGACTTGCCATATCACCGTGGGCAAGCTTAGACTTGGCATTTTGCTGTTTTCTCCCTCCCTCCCTTCCTCCCTCCCTCTCTCCCTCCTTCCCTCCCTCCCTCCCTTCCTTCCTTCTTTTCTTCCTTCCTCCCTTCCTTCTTTTCTTCCTTCTTTCCTTCCTTCCTTCCTTCCTTCCTTCCCTCCCTCCTCCCTCCCCCTCCCTCCCTCCCTTCTTTCCTTCCTTCCTCCCTCCCTCCCTCCCTTCTTTCCTTCCTTCCTTCCTCCCTCCCTCCCTCCCTCCCTCCCTCCCTTCCTTCCTTCCTTCCTTCCTTCCTTCCTTCCTTCCTTCCTTCCTGTGTCTTTTCTTAAAATTTCCACTTCTTTATTTGTGCACGTGTGTGTGTGTGTGTGTGTTTGTGTATAGGTGTACCAGATCCTCTTGCTGCTGCAAACAAACACCAGATGATTGTGCCAGGTTTTATGACCAGCTTATGTGGGTGACGTGGGAATTGAGCCCAGACCGGCAGCCTTTGCAAGGAAGTGCCTTTAACTAACTGCCAAGTCATCTTCCAAGCCCTCTCTTTCTTTAAACTGTAGGTTGAACAAAATGAAATTATTCTTCTTGTGGTCATTCATACATTGGAAGTTGTATACAGCTCATCTTAATAGATGGGGTCAATTAAGAATGAACACTAATCAAGCGGCTTCTTATATCCCTATTTGGGGCTTTACTTCCGTTGCTTCTATAAAGTTTTCTTCATGACATCATATCAAGGTGCCTGGATTACTCCCATTTTAGAGGTGGGCCCATGGGGAGGCTAGGAAAATGCTCCTTGTCTTAGTGAGGACAACTGAGGCAGGAAAGAAGGCTTTGTTACGACTCTGACCGGAACAGGTTTCTGCTGTGCTAAGATTCTGCTTTTTAGAATTAATAAATGAATTGTCCGCATGTAGAAATGATCGAGTCAACTCATATTTTCTCACTACCCTAGTTCTGGATAAACTCAGTGGATTTCCCAATATTTTGCAACTGCTTTCGTCTTAGGCTTTATTCTTTTTTGCTTTATTTGTACCCCAATTTCCACTTCCTAAGTCTCAGATTATCACACAAGTATGGGGAGCCTTATCTGTACCAGACTCTGCCCCTGAAATCACTTACCAGTGGCTATAGCATCACCTGCACAGTGCCCCCATCCTTTGAATGCCTGTAGGTACATTTAGTTTCTTAGTTCCCTCAAAAGATGTGCTCCCCACCCCCACCCCAAAGTCCTACCATCCCATGATTGCCTGCTCTGTACTTATATCACTTCTGGTCCGACTGAAGGCATGGCTAGTTGGATGCTCACTTAAACCATGGATCCAGGTAAATTTACTCTACAAAGGATTACATGGTAAATCTTGTAAGTTTTGCAGGTCATATGCCATGACTCCACTTGGCTGTTATATCTCCAGAGTAACTGCAGACAATATATAAATGAATGAGCATGACAGTGTTTCTATCAAACTTTATCAAAATAAGCTGGAATTGGACTATGAGCCCTATTGTGCCAACTCCTGTCCTAGTGTATTGATTCCGAAGTGTTATCCACATGGTCTTCTTCGACCAAGCTCTGTGCTATGGGGGAACACAGGTAGCACTCAATGGAATTTTCAATAGTTGGAGTCAGACATGCTTGCTTCAAAGCCCTGAGAACCTCGTGGACTCTCTCCATGTGCAAGTATTGTCTATGTATGTAACCCAGCTGCCAGAACCCCTTGACCTGTAGCTCATCTTCCGGAAGGCTTAGGCCCTTGCCTTGAAGCTTCAAAGGCAGGCTGACTTCTAGCGAACCATAAAGCAGCATGTTTTATCAGTTCCTTCGCTGCAAACTCAGAAACGCCTGTTAGGCTTAGGGTCGTAGAAGGTCACCTTAGGCTGGAACTGGGTTAATGTGACAAGGAAAGCTACACACGCACTGGTTTCCCACTCAGAAGGATGTTAAGGGTGTTAAAGAAACCTGAGAGAACTTTTCCTTGCACTGAATAAGCTGAGCTAGAGCAGACAGCCACTTGTCAACGGGCATCATTCATGCATTAATCTGCAGACTTTTATGAGAGGGGGAATCTTTAGAGGCCTGTGGATCTGCCCATAGAGTTGGTTCCAAAACACAATGATCCATCTAGACCAGATCCCCAGTTGCTGGGGCAGTCTTCTTTACATGTTCACCATGGTTCACATGATAAAATACTTGCAGCCTTCAAATTTCTGGGCATGCTCAGTAGGTGACCCACCTGTCTTCCTATTTATCATTCCTTAAGTTCCTGCCTTAAGTCAGCTCTGACCTCCTTCTTTCTGAGTCCTAATTATGTGATAGGATACTGATGATCTGTATGTCCCTGACTAGGCATTATCAATCATACAATCCTACAAAGATACAAAATAAGAATATAAACACAACATTCTCCCAATATATGCAATAACCAGCCTTTACAGCGCCATCAGTGAGTGGCTACTTACTTCCATAAGGCTCTTTCTACTCTGAGTCTTGTTTAGAAATCCACCGCGGGTGGGAAGAGATGATATTGGAGCACAAGGAGTTCAAAAACCAATTTGGGAGGTTTGTGATAAAGGGAAAGAGCTAATTCACCGATGCCCATCTTTGGAACAGACAAACTTTCAGCAGACCCAGCACCAAGCAGCTCGGCGGGGAAGGCTGCATTGCACCCTGATCCTAACACTTGGGAGAAACAGTGTTGACAGAGGGGATAACAAAATCATGCTCTTTGCTTCCAGGGTGATCCGGATTTGTTCACCCTTGCCTAGCTAGGAGTCTTGACTTAGCACAGCTCTCTCTGCTCTCCTTCTCCCCCCTCGGCAACAACGGGGCCTCCCCTCCCCCTCCTCTCAAGAGGAAACAGCGGGTTATTTTAAAGCTATGACCTGAGAGGGCCTCCGGGGCAAGCCACTCTAGCTGCCTTCTGCACAAGCCTAATTGCACATGTGCAGCAAAGATGCTCTTGAGTGCTTTCCCCAGGCAAACGAACCCACATTTCATAGCAGGACCGAGAGGGACGCACTACTGCGCTGAGGAGTATACTGCTCCGTCCCCCTTATTATCATGAGATAGCTGAAGACACCAAAAGGAACCCTCAGTAGAAACTGCCCCCATCTGTCCAGTGTGTGTCTTCATTTGGTTACTGGTAGACCTTGGGCACGTCATTCCTAATCACAACCGCGCTGGTCACTGCTCTCTACTCAGACCTGGTAGCTCTGCCTGCTCTGTGTTCTGCAACTCAGTCATCGCCCTGTTGTGGTAGAGCTGGCGTTTCAGTCTCATGGATCCACAGAATGGAAGGATGATCAAGGGAGGGTAAGGATAGGCTGGGGAGCAGAGGCAAGGGCTGTGTTTGACAGGGTACAGCCTGGAGGTCATTACTCACATGTGTTGGGAGGCATTGGGGTACAGTTTTGAAAACTGTGGGGCCGAGTCCTCAGGGCCGTGAGGCGCTGCGTGGCTGATCACCATCATAACGGGCCTATGGGGATACATTCTCTTAGACATTTTGAAGTAATTAATGCTCTCGTTAGTGATTAAGTCTGTGAAGTAGTCCTGAAACATACATTTGACACAAAACAAAAATTACAAAAGGTGACATTCAAGATGACATTCAAACACTGCTTTTCTCAGAAGCAACCCACTGAACGCACTGATAAAGTCTAAGGGCACCAGAGAGAGAGAAAGAGAATGGTACGTTCCAAGAAGCCAACCATCTCCAAGAAAAGGGAAAAATCAGTGGCCATTAATTTCTAGTGTCGCTGATGTAGTAACATGCATAAAAAATGTATTTTAAGTAATGCATAATTTAGCAATTAGGGAAGAAAAAAAGGCCAGTCATGTTTGCCTAAGATAATGGTCAAACCTGGCAATACAAATACAAGAACATATGAAACACCGGATACATATTTCATTTTCAGGTTTCATTGATGTAATTCCTTGGCAAAAAAGTCAATTACTTCAAGGGCAGGAAACTCCCA
The DNA here is from genome assembly GCA_036365145.1 of Orientallactaga sibirica. Taxonomy (NCBI): domain Eukaryota; kingdom Metazoa; phylum Chordata; class Mammalia; order Rodentia; family Dipodidae; genus Orientallactaga; species Orientallactaga sibirica. The sequence continues at coordinate 26,091,512 of JAEOAD010000003.1, forward strand.
CACCCACTTCAAATTCAAAGTGCAGAACACACACACACACACACACACACACACAAATGTGTAAAAATAAGAAAAGATCATTTCTTCAAATTACCAGCTCATCTGTGGAAATAACACCACCATTTCTAATCAAAGCCATGGTCAAATCTGGGAGCATAGGGACAAGCCACAACATTTTATCAAGTAATTTACTTGAAACACTTAAATATGGGGAGCAGTTGATTTCCTGCCGTTTATACTGTGTTAATTGCACAACTAAAGTAATACAGCTGCTGGGATTAGAGCTTGACTTGCTAATAAATGACTTAACCCACAGGCAGGGGGGCTGATGCAAGTGTGTAAAGGGGAGGGAGGAAATGGAATGGAAAGGAAAGATGAAAACTTACACCACCTGCTTCCTCTAAGTGTCTACCATTGCCCTGGAGCTCCAGGATCAACTTCAGTTAGAAAGTTCCAGGCAATGTTCACAATGTCAAAGACTTCCAGGCATGGCTAGTCACATGTTGTGGATTTAAGGACCAGGACAGCTGCAAAAGCAGTACTAGAGGGGTTGAAATCTGTGTCACATGTCCTTGTTAGGACAAATCCACAGGCTGTCCCTTCTTCCATGGCTGGGGGTGGGGAGTGGGTCATTTCTTTACACACACACACGCACACTACATATATTCTTTCTGGACACAGTTGTCTTTGACACTTAATCAGCTGTGATAATGAGCAAGTTACGCTGATTTAGTATTTGGAGAGAATCGTGATTACTTTGTTCTCCGTAGGACAACAGGGAATGGAAGGTTAATAGCTTGAACAAGACCGTGAAAAGCATCCCCACAGACACAAATGATAGCAGTGACAATTAGTGTATGTGGCACACATCGTTTGCCTGCAGTGATTGTACCCACAACCAGGGAGATGACCCAGGGCACAGTAGTGGTTGAACCACCCTAGGCTTATTTTTCTTCATTTTTAAAGATAAGGGTGTGGCTCAAATTTACCTCCAAGGTCCCTGCCAGTTCCCAACACTGATGAGACCAGACGTTCATTAGCAGTGATCATGAGTTCATTTGTATTCATTGTTTTCTGAAGGGTGTGAAAGATCTGGACTTACACCTTATCTCTCTTCTAAGTCCCTTGTGAACAAGCCAGGTCAAGTACAAAGACAGTAGCATGTCAGCAACATTAAACCAAGTTCCCTCTTTCCCTTTCTACCAATTGCCCCAGCCTATAGGGAGGGCTTGCTAGATGTAGCTGAGTTATGGATTTGATGGGTCGAGCCAAAATAGCAGGGAATATTTTAGACAAATGATCAAATTAAATTCAGACATTTTCTCCTTAATTCTTATGACCTCCACAAAAACCACAACTGTAATTCATAATTGTAATACCTTTGTGACTTTTTCGAGATAGTGGTCTCACTGTGGTTATCCCCGGGTGGTCTTATATTCACTATTTGGCCAGGGTGGCTTTAAACTCTCCATCCACCTGCCTCACCTCTCTACGTGTTGGGATAACAGGCATAAACCACTGTGCTTGGATTACTTGCATGAATTTTAAGTCAAATCCAGGTCAGAGAAACAGGGAACATGCTAGTCTTAGTTTCTATGAACTGATTTGGAAATCCAAAGATGAGAATGGCTCTCAGAGCCATGGGCAGATGTTCTTGTCACACATGCTAAGCTCACTGTAATGTGGTTTCCTAGCCTTTAGTGAACACACTTATCTGCTCTTATTTTTACACAAGAATCTGAAGTCACAGACAAAATATAGACTTTCATCCCCACTGGAAAGCAAAACAGTTCAAGATGAGCATTTGATTAGGTGGACAAGCCCTCCAGAGAGAGGAAAACACAAAAATTATCAGGAGCCAGAGCAGAGGAAGGATGGTTTTCTTGATGAAACTTTCATCAAAGGCTGATTGCCTGTTGTCCTAATGAGGGAGAAAGAAACAAAACTCACTGTACAGAGGCAGTGAGTGGTCCTTGAGGCTCTTTCTTGCCTGGAGTTAGAAATTACCTTAACATTTCTCCTTCTAGCACTGCGAGAACACAGAAAGCCAGTCGTGGGGATAGTTTGACTCCCTGAAAATGGCTTCTCTTCATTATGCACAAAAGGAAATTGATGCAGTTCCACACTGAAAATTACCTTGGCATAATCAAATCCATGCTTTTCTTTGATGCCGTTGCGACAAACAGTGTAATTATAGAAACGAGAATTCTTGATTAATCCAAGCCATTCTCGCCACCCAGGAGGGATATAGCTGCCATTGTATTCATTGAGGTATTTTCCAAAAAAGGCTGCAATGGGAAATATGGGATTATTTCCTCGCATGAGATGGTTAATCATCAATAAATATATTAAATCTGAAATCAGGACTTGAAAAATACATGACGAAAGGAAAATTTGTCAGGTCACAGCAATACCAAAGTCAAATTCATGTAACAGTTCCCCCACCATTTGGCAAAGTGACATAGACCCATTTTGCTCTTAAGCAAATGTAAGTAGCACCAAGACACACGGATTATGGCTCGATAAAATCACCATCATGATAACAGCACTCTGGGGAATTGACTTCTTACCATGGTCCTGAAGCAAAGCCAGAAGACATGCTTTTTCTTTCTTTCTTTCTTTCTTTCTTTCTTTCTTTCTTTCTTTCTTTCTTTCTTTCTTTCCCCTTTCTTTCTTTCTTTCTTTCTTTCTTCCTTCTTCCTTCTTTTCTTCTTCCTTCCTTCCTTCCTTCCTTCCTTCCTTCCTTCCTTCCTTCCTTCTTCCTTCCCTTCCTTCCTTTCTTTCTTTCTTTCTTTTCTTTCTTTCTTTTCTTTCTTTTCTTCTTTCTTTCTTTCTTTCTTTCTTTCTTTCTTTCTTTCTTTCTTTCTTTCTTTCTTTTCAAGATATGGTATCACTCTAGTCCAGGCTGACCTGGAACTTACTACATAGTCTCAGGGTGGCCTCAAACTCACTGTGATCCTTCTACCTCTGCCTCCTGACGCTGTAATAAAAGACGTGCTCCACCATGTCAGGCTCCAGAACAGATTCTTTTGTTAAGTAGGCAGAGCATCTGAGAAATAGCCGAGTGAGAGACTTCAGATGCTGAAGATGTGTGCTTTGTGTGGAAAGTGAGTCTTTGAGCTTGCTCTTGAGTATTGAATCATAGAAACACTACTGAAATGGCTCATATTGTTTTCCACATATCCAGAGGGCACAAATTTTCCAAGTTAGGTCATCATGGTAAATACCATTTTTAGGCACTGCCTGCCCCCACTGCCCCAGCTACCCACTTCCTCCAGCTAGGCCCCAACTACAAAAGGTTCCACAACCACTCCAAGCAGCTCCACCAGCTAAGGACCAAGTATTCAAACATATGAAGCCTACAGGACATTTGTTTGTTTGTCCACTCCCCCCCTTCCCCCCCACACACACCCGAGGTAGGGTCTCACTCTAGCCCAGGCTGAACTGGAACCACTCTATAGTCTCAGGGTGGCCCCGAACTCATAAGAGATCCGCCTACCTTGGCTTCCCAAGTGCTGGGATTAAAGGTGTTAGACACCACAGGCGGCTCCTGTGGGACATTTGACCTACCAATCACTGCACATATTTTTTTGTGTTGTGTGTGTGTTTCTAACATATATTTTGTGGACATTGTACATCTACCATGGATAAAAATTTCTGATAACTGGTGTTAGCAGATTATTAATTCTCCCGAAATGACAAGATAGAAGTATTTGTGCTATGAAAGCAACATTGCTCATTACAAAGACCTCTGGAAGGACTTCGCATTTCTAACTGTTGCATCTTAGCCAAGGGGGGCCATTATGCAATGAAGCTGACTGGTCCATCCTGACAGGAAGCCTGGCAGAGCCGGGCATGGTGGTGCATGACTTTAATCCCAGCACTTAGGAGGCAGAGGTAAGAGGACCATAAGGAGTTTGAGGCCACCCTGAGACTACAGAGTGAATTCCAGGTCAGCCTGAGCTAGAGTGAGACCCTACCTCGAAAAACCAAAAAAAAAAAGATGACGAGGCAGGAGGAGCAAAAAGGATAGAGAGACTGGGATTGTAGGAACACACACACAATCCAAGTCTCTTAAATGTATCAGAAGGGTAAAGTAATAAATATATGCTGCTGAGGCACTTGTGAGAGAGAAAGAAGGTGCCACTTCCAGTTCTTATGAGGAAAACGGTTCTAAACATAGACTGTTCTGTGTAAGCCTAAAAGCTTAGTCACCCTATTTATATGTGTAAAAATTTTAGAGATGTACATATGGGGACATACAGGTGTATATACACATACATACTTCTACATATGTACATGCAACTGCAAATTTTGAGTTTTGAGTTTTGTAAGGATGAAGTCTTTGGTTTGGAAGAGACCATGTTCTGCAGTAAGCCAGGAGCGTTCTTTAATCAAGCCACGTCACAGCTTCATTCAGCAGGTAATATTATGATGGTTACTGTCATTGGTTTTGTGAAACAGGCTCTTTCTAAGTGACCAAGGATGACAGCAAGCTGGCTTCCTGCCTCAGCCTCCCAAGTGCTCAGACTACTGGTGTGCATCGGCCCCCTGCTGCATGAAGACGCCTCCCCTTACATATGTGTTCTAGGTCATTCTGAAAGGATGACCATTTTTTTTAAAGAAAAAAAAAAAAACCAGATTGTAGCATCTTTGTGACAAAATGAAGTGTACTTCATTGGCACCGCTCTTAAAGCACACATTTCTGACTCTTAACCTGATCTATGATCAACATCTCCGTGTCGCTACCCGATAGGCATCTAACCTTCTTTCTCTTTTGATGAACGACTACGTGAGGGACATGGCGTGTCCATCAGGAGGTTTTACTTGCGCCTTAGAGCAACCGGGAGCAACTGTTTACTCTTTCCATCTTCCTTCACTGCTCAGAGGCCGTACAATTCTGACATAACCCCTCTCTAGGGTTTTTGATCTATGGCTTCCTGGGTCCCACTTGCTCCAGTGCTGCCCTTGCTGAGCAGCTGCCACATGCTGTGAGCTCCCCTTCATGGCAACACTTGGTCCTTCTTCGTTAGTGACTGGTCAGCCCCCATGGGTGCTCAGCAGGCTCACAGCAAGCTTCCCAGGCAGGCTCGGTGGAAGACCAGCTGTGGGTGACATCATCTCAGGTGACCTTCACTGCCTGTAGAACTAAGATTAACTGACAATTAATAAATTCATTCTGTAGCACAAGGGTCTGGGCGAAGTCCTAGGCTTGCCAGCTCTCCCCTCAGCTAGCACTCTGATTTCTACCTCTGTTCTATGGCTGGTGCCAGTCTCTCCATCTGCTTCGTGGTTGGATCAAGGCCAGGGTAGCTGCTGGTTTACTCATACGCTTGTCTTCCTCCCACAGCCCTGTAATCTGTGGCTCTGGTGCACCTTCCTAAATTCTCCTGGTGGCATAGTCAAGTTCAAGAATAAGCCAAGTCCCGTCTGACAGAGCATTCTTTCTTCTGAGACAAGGTCTGGTTAGGTAGCCTAGGCCAGCTTCAAATGTGGAGTCTTCCGGCTTCTCTTTCTCTGCCTCCCAAGTGCTGGAATTACATCTGTGCACTTCCATGCCCACCTCCGCCCCGTGCCTATGACCCGCTCTCCATCCCAACACAGTACAGGGATCTCCAAGGTTCTTTCATTGTTCCTATTTTTGGTGTGTGTGTGTGTGTTCATGCATGTCAGTGCAGGCTCATGCATGCTCAGTGTGCAAATGGAGCTCAGAGGACTTCAGGTGTGAGTGAGTTCTCATCTTCCATCTTGTCAGAGGCAAGTTCTCTCATTCACCACAATGAACATGTCCGGCTAATGGCCTTTAATGGATTCTTGGAATCTGACCTTCAGTACTCACACTTGTGTGCCAAGTGCTCTATCCACTGAGCCACCTCCTAGCCCCGTCTTGTTCATGGACCCAGCATATTCTAGGGGGTCTTATAAGTTCTAGACTTTAAAAATACTGGGTTTTCACTTTGATTACACATTTTAAAAACTGATTTGGTCTTCTAAAATATTTTCATAGGTTACAGCTTTCAGTCAGTTCTCTGAAGTTAACGTTTCTCCTTAGTTTTATTTTCTTTGAAAAAGTCTTGACTTGAGTCTGAGCAACACCGCATTCTTTGTTTATTTGCTGAATGAACATTTTCTTGTCATGTCTGTGAATAAGTTAACCAGTCACATGACCCAACCACACGTCTGCTGCTCAGTCCCCAAGCAGGTTGATGGATGAGCTACAAAATGCTAGCTGTCTCTGGATCTCTCTCAGGGCTTTCTTTGTACAAGAGAGTTCTTGTCTTTAGACATCACTTGAGGTTTTTATTTTTCATACATAGAACTATAAAATGATATTCCTTTCTGATAAAATGGAGTGTAACTTAGAGTCACAGGTAGCAGACCAGGACTACATACCCACCAATGGTGAGCTCTGGAGGGGGCTGTTTCTAGGACTTAGGAACCCTGGGCACACAGGAAACTTTACTGAGGAAATGATAGATTCAAGATGAGTGCTGCTCTCATTACCAGACTGAGAACTTCCTCTAAAAAAATGCCAGCAGACATTAAGGAGACTCAACACTCACCAAGCAGAAAGTCACAGGCCGTTTAAGAGCTTGACACTAAAGGAGACCTATAACACCCCCCCCCCAAGGCTCAGGGGACAGACATTGTGGGAGAGGGAGTGGAAGGATGTAAGAGCCACAGGGTGGGAAGGTGTGCTCTGAAGCATTCTCCCACCCACAGAGACTGACTGGGAAACTCCTGACTCCATGGTGATTATGGGTAATCCCTCTGAGGAGGTTCCTCAGTGGAATGGGGACAGAGGAGAGGACACAAGAGTATAACCCCATGGGAATATGACTAATTTGCAATATGTTCATATATATAAAGTCTCAATAAAAAATAAAATAAGGCAGGGCGTGGTGGCGCACACCTTTGATCCCAGCACTCAGGAGGTAGAGGTTAAGGAGTATCCCAGTAAGTTCAAGGCCACCCTGAGACTAGATAGTAAATTCCAGGTCAGCCTGGGCTAGAGCGAGACTCTACCTTGGAAAACAAAAACAAAAAACAAAAATTTAAAAATAAATAAATGAATAAATCCCTAGGCCTAGGTTTCTTCTTTGCCTCTCCCTCATCCTTGGCATTCATGCTGTTTCTCAAAGAGGTGAAAGGAGCCAGGCGTGGTGGCGCACGCCTTTAATCCCAGCACTCGGGAGGCAGAGGTAGGAGGATCGCCGAGAGTTCGAGGCCACCCTGAGACTACATAGTTAATTCCAGGTCAGCCTGGACCAGAGTGAGACCCTACCTCGCAAAACCAAAAAAAAAAAAAAAAAAAAAGAGGTGAAAGGATATATATTAGTTTGGAATGTGAACTTGAGAGCCAGCCTGCTCGGGCTCAAACTCTGCCTGTTACTTTCTTGCCATTGTTCTGCAGGACAGCTCTCCACCTCTCTCTCCTCCATGGCCTCTGGAAAGCCAGGGTCATGGGAAGGTGGAGGGCACTGTAAGGAGCTAACAGGTTAATCTACGTGGGAAACACTGAAAAGAGTGCCTGGCGTGCACCAGGGGCTTATTGAGGGCTGCTACCCCTGCTACGATGACAATCACTATCACTGTCTTTCCTCCGTTTTCTGATGTTAGATACATCAGTTGTACTCTTGAATTCCGCAGTATTAATGTTTCTTTCTTGGTCCCCTGATTTGACTTATTTTGTGGAAACAAAATTCTTCCCCGTTTGGTTTCCATTTTCCTCCTCAATTCGTTCCTAAAATTTTCCTGTTACTTTCAGTGATTTGTTCCCTCCTGGGACAGCCATACCCAGTCATGCCTTCCCTCTGTTCACTGTTTCACTTTCTAGGCCACTTTGTTCTGTTTCTACCCATTGCCATGGTTATTGTCCTTTGCCTTAATCCTTCCCTTGTAAATGACTCCTTCAAGTCTCCTCATAGCGCTTATTACTGTTTTCAGAAGTCCCTCCAGGTTCTTGGTGTCTTTGTGTTAATGGAGTGTGAAGAATGTACTCAGAACTCCAGATGTGCCTTGCCCATTACCCTCACTCCAAGAGTGAGCAGGCCCCCGGGTGTGCGCTGGACGACGCAGCATCCCACTCTGACAGCTGCAACTTACTCTGCCCCTTTTGTTGTCGCATGACCTTGAGACTCATTTGTAGTCACCCCTGGCCTCTCTGGACATTACATTTCTTGGCAGTGCTCTGCGATTGATTACTGGACTTCTAATTATTTTCCTCGACATGTCTTAAATCTCTTTCTAACTCCCTAAAATGAGCTTTTTACTGGCCCCCACTGGCACTGTGTCCATGGGTAGGTTATGAATAGTTGGAGGTTATCTCTCTCCTTTGGCCAAAGTCAGCAAATACTATCTGAACACACTGCTACATGACCTTTACTAGACCTTTGGCATGTTCTCTTCTTTTGGGCACTGAAACACTTCCCTTCACAGCTGGTTAGGAAGGTGGTGGGTGATAAGAAAGACTGGGTTAGACTTGTTGGCTGGGGGCTGCACCACTTCTAACTGTTGTGTAATCCTTAGAAAGATTTATATTCGCTGCTTGAAGCAAAGGTATTTCTTCTTAAGTAGGTTATAGGAATGACACCAAAGATCTGATGCTCAGAGAAATTGACTCCTATTTAATATAGTGAATTATGTATGAAGTGTCCTTTTTACTGAGTGTAACTGACAGCCCTAAGTTAGCAAGAGGTCATCATAACTAGAAATAGACAAGTTAATCTTGTGATTTATGTCAGTTTGTGTATGCATGAGTTTGCTTTGACCAAATAGCATGTAATTTAGTGAACACGGGTATCTTACTTGGAATCTTGTCACATCCCAGGGTCCAGTGTAGTCCCTCGTAACATGCTATGATTCAGTAAATGTCTGTTATATTTCATGTTTATGTACCTAGCAAAAACTTGTAACATCAAAATTCATGTAAATATTAGCTTGTCATAACTTAGTGAACTCTAAATCTAATAAACACCATACTAGAGAACAGATATACTTGCTCAAAGTAAAATATATAAATTTTATGTTAAAAAGACATGAAATTAGACAGTACACTTATTACAAAAAAATTAATTAGAAAATTACAGCAAATCCAGAAGTGGTATCACATGCCTGTAGCCCTAGCTACCCAGGAAGCTGCAGCTGGAGGATTCCTTGAACCTTAGAGTTCAGAACCAGTCTGGACACCATAGTGAGTTACTGTCTCAAACCTTTTTATTTTTTTAAATGGAAGATCTCAAGCAAATATTACTCCTTCCTTTATGTTACCTGGTAGAGTTCATAAATACTGTAACAAAAATTTAACTCATGTGTGATTTTATACATACTTTATACTTAGAGAATAAATAATTATAGTGAGTATAGTGTTACAATACAATTTGGGGTAGGAAAGTAAACTTAGGAAAGACTTTAAGACAGTGTCTGCATTATATAGAATGGAAAACTAGTCTGTATCCTCCAAATTAAGGGCAGCATAGCCATGATCACAACCCATTCAGCTTTACTTCTATGTTTTTTTCTTACATTCAATGCTGTCTCTCACCTGTGAATGAATATTTTTTAACTTTAAAAATCTATGCTGTTTTATATTAACATCTATCTCCTTATAAGAAATTTAAACTAATAGGTTTTAGGCGGAACATACATTTTTTATGATAGATAATCCATGGCATTCCTACTTCACTTGTCAGAACAAAGTTCAATAGACATGTTACTATATTTTTTTTTCCTTTCTCAAACATTTAACTTTTGTAGACTCACATTTTCCATGAGTAAAGCTATAAAAATTTAGGCTATACCGGTCCAAAAATATGCCTAAATTGTGAAAAGAGGAAAATCATATCATATAAGGGTAAATATAATATTGGATCAATTTATTTCATTTAAATCCATGTATTCTGGATGCCTCCCAAAACAAGCCTCTTAGTAATTTGTCTTCTCTGAGTTGTTCTTCATAAAACTTATGGCTGCTTTGTGCTTTCCTCTAGGTGGATATTTATGTGTCATATATATTTCACTTTCCCTCATTATTTTCTTAGGTCTACAGTTAAATATTCCAAATAATATGCTCATAATTAGGAAAGCAATAAAAACTTTATATATTGGATTTCTCTCACTGGTTTAGTGTCTCATAAATAATTGTGTTGGTTTAATATCTATTTATCCATTCTCTATATTTCATAACATGCTTGTCATTCTGAGGTTGGATATTTTCCAGTCGGTCACTGTTCATGGTTAAATCAATAATTATTGTCACAATGACATTTTTACTTCCTAATTTTCTGAGGTACTCTAATTTTCAGGTCAAAGACAATTTAAATTGTATAGATTTCTATCACTGCTATTTTAGTGTTCCAAGTTTTATTCATTTTTTAAATGTTATTTATTTATTTACTTGTGGGGAGAGAGAGCAGCAGAGGCAGAAAGAGTGAATCTGGGCCTGCCAGGGTCTCTAACCAGTGCAAATGAACTCCAAATGCGTGCACCACTTTGTGCATCTGGCTTTATGTGGGTACTGAGCAATGAAACCTGAGCCCGCAAGTTTTGCAAGCCTTAACCACTGAGTGGTCTCTTCATGCCCGTGGTCCAAGTTTTAATCTTTCTGATTTACTAACAAGTAAACAAAACATTATTTATTTTTGTGATGCTGGAGACCAACCCCAAGACTTCGTGTATGCTAGGTAAAAGCTCCCCCACTGACCTACATCACAGCTTCCAAATTTATTTCCCTGTGTACATATTATCCTTTTCCTACCCTTAAAAGTTTAGAAGAGACCGTGCTTCCCTTTAAGAACTGCTTGTATGCTAGAAGACCACTTACTATGAATTCAGTTATTACCTACGTGTCTCAGCCTCTGGGAAGAATGTTGGCTGTAGAATCAGACTGAGGTAGTCTGCTGTTCCTTCTAAAAATGGCAGGTGAATCAGGCTTGCTGGATTGAACCCACAGAACTAAGTGGTGGTTTGAATCAGCTGTCTCCCATAAACTCAGATGTTCTCAATACTTGGTCCAATGCTGGTGGCAATTGGGAGGTAGTGCCTTGCTGGAGGAGGTGTGTTGCTGGGTGTGCACCTTGAGGTTTATTAGGCCCTAGCTAGCCAATGTTAGTTGGCTCACTTTCCTGCTGCTACTGCTGTCCGCCTCATGTTGGCCAAGAGGTGACATCCAGCCTCTCTGCTACCATCTTTTCCCTACTATCATGGAGCTTGCCCTCAAGACTATATGTCAAAAGAAAAAACTTTCCTCCCATCAGCTGCTTTTGGTCGGGGGCTTTATCGCAGCAAGGTGAATGTAACTCTAACCATGGGTTACGTTCCAATGGGCTCAACTTCATCCTAAGCCTAACAACCCTGTTTTGTGGGTAAAAATTAAACTAAATGGTTACCAGATGTGGTGGCACATACCTATAATGTCAGCATTCAGTAGGCTATCAAGTTCGAGGACAGCCTGGGATAGAAAACAGCCAAGCACAAAAACTAAATTTCCTCTCACTTTTAGCCAAGCCCTTATAACCCTTCCCAGGGTAAGACATTAAAATTTAAACAGATAGGAGAATACCTTATGCTTCTTATAAGCAACTGACTTGGTTTTTATCCTGGTTGACCCAGTGAGCCTCAGATAGAGGGTCTTTCCATTTGGAGTTTTGCACCCTGGAAATTCCACTCCCTATTTGCAGGCTTTCCCTGCAACTCCATGGTGCATCGTCCGTGCCAAATGTTGCCTTGGCTTTAGGCAGGTGTTTGTCTTTGTTTCTGTTTGCCAGAGTCCAGATTGTTTTGTTTCCTACCAGGCTTTATGTGAGTCTGTAGGGAATTTTGGAACATGGCAGAAGAGAAAAATAAATACAGGAATAAGATCCCAGAAAGAGCTTGGTGTGGTGGTGCACATCTATGAACCAAGCACTTGGGAGGTGGAGGAAGGAGGGTTAGGAATTTAGGTTCGCTCCTTGGCTGCACAGTAAATTTGAGGGCAGCATGGACTATATGATGAGACTCTGACACAGAAGAAAGAAAGAAAGAAAGAAAGAAAGAAAGAAAGAAAGAAAGAAAGAAAGAAGAAAGAGAGAGAGAGAGAGAGAGAGAGAGAAAGAGAGAGAGAGAGAAAGGAAAGAAGAATGAAAGAAGCAAAGAGAGAGAAGAAAAGAAAAAAGAAAGAAAAAAGAAGGAGGGAGGAAGGAAAGAAGGAAGGAAGGAAAGAAGGAAGAAAAGGGGAAAGGGGGGGAGGGAAGGAAGAAAAAAAAACCCAAACAGACACTAGAAAGAGAAAAACCTGAGTTAGACATGCTTGGTTGCACTGATGGATGGGTTTGTGAACTTCAACAATTCCTTCTGGTGAACCTTGGTTTCTCCATTGGTACCATGGGTGAATCCTTACTTCCAAGCTTTCCTTAAGACCTATGTGAGAAAACTAAAGAGTCTGGCATAAAAGCCCATTTCTCCCTCACCTGGCTCCATCTAGCCCTGAAACAGCTTGGCATAGCCTAGATAAGGCTGAAGTCCCACTCTGCGGCTCTAATCCTTAGCACACACATCCCCCATATATTCCGCATGGGTCAAGAGCTCCACTCCTGTGAGCTCCATGTCTTCTGCAAGGGATTAAATTATAGGGAGCCTGGGAATTGAAAAGCACCAGTTACACACAGTATTTCTTATGAGCACGACACAGTTTGGTGGTGAAAATCATGAACCAGGTACTAAGGATCATTTCTAAATCTGCTTTCAAGCCGGTTACACAGTATTTGAAACCCCCACTTCAGTTATAAAACATGGCCAAGTACGTTTGCCATCCATGAACCCTACAGGGATGTTGGTGGATTTGCAAATTGCTTTAGCGTCCTCAGATGAAAGATGCTATAAATTTAAATCACTAATGTGAGAGAGAACACACGATGGGAAGGCAGTCTCTATAACCTTTCTATAACCCAGCTACACTCCTAAACAGAAGCAAGCACCCTTGAGATGGCAGAACGGCTGCTTCTGCAAGGAGAGATGCCTGTGAATGGTGAAGCTATCATGCGCACAATCAATATTTTCATCCGCACATAAGAATTAAGTGTCCGTGGGGCTCTCTGCAAAAAAGCAAGGGGCCACATTGTTTGAATCTAGTGGGAAAGAGTGATTTCATTTCAAACAGTTTTAAGAGAGAATTTATCTGGAATCCTTTACTTTTAAATCTAGATAGATAATCTGTAGGCCTGAAAATCATTGCAAATATTTATGACAATATACTGCATTCTTAAGAATAAATCTAGGTGACTCTTTGGGGGAAAAAAACAAAATCCTATTTGTGTGTGTGAGATGGTGGGGGGAGTAAGAGTCCACATGTGTGTGTGTGTGTGTGTGTGTGTGTGTGTGTGTGTGTGTACACAATTTGTGGAGGCCACATGATAAGCATGGGTATTACCCTTCAGGAATGTCACACACCTGCTTTGAGACAGGCTTCTCATTGGCCTGGAGTTCACCAACTAAGCTAAATGAGATGACCAGTTTGGTGGCTTGAATAAAAGGTCCCTCGTATGTCCCAGGGGCTCATGTGTCTCTAATACATGCTTCCCAGCTGTGGGCAATTTGGGAGTAGTCAGACCGTGGGGAGGTGGAGCCTTGCTGTAGGATGTGTGTTGGGGGTGGGGCAGCTGGCTTTGTCATAATATGGCCCAGCTCCAAGCCTGGTACTCAGACTATTTTCACCCAGTTGTTATGTCAAAATATATAATACCCTTGCTGTCTGCTCATACCATGTTTTCAATGCCATGATGAAATTTCCTCTTGGAACTGTAAGCTGAAATAAACTCATTCCTTTCGTAAGCTGTTTCTGGTCGGGTGTTTGGTCCCAGCAATGAGAAGGTAACTACTATGGCCAGTAAACCTTAAGAATCCTATTGTCTCTGCCTCTCCAGTCCTGGGATTACAGGTGCATAACAGCATGCCTGGCATTTTTACATGGGTACTGGGGATAGAACTCAAGTCCTCATGGTTGGGAAACACTTAAATGCCTGAGCTATCTTCCCAGATCCCTACCTATTCATCTACTATGCCCCAAACCCTGCGATGGGAACTATGCAACTCAAAAAACCTGGGATAGGGCTAGGAAGGTGCCTTAGCAGTTAAGGCACTTGCCTGCGAAGCATAAGGACCCAGGTTCTACTCCCCAAATCCCTGTAAGCCAAACGCACAAGGTCATGCATGCGCACAAGTTGGCACATGCGTCTGGAGTTCGACTGCAGAGGCTAGAGGCCCTGGGGCAACAATTTTCTCCCCTCTTCCCTCTTCTTCCCTCTCGCTCTCATAAAAGATTTTTTTAAATGTTTTATTTTATTTGTTTGATTTATTTGACAGAGAAAGAGGGAGAGAGAGAGAGAATGGGCGCACCAGAGTCTCTAGCTATTGCAAACAAAGTCCAGATGCATGCACCCCCTTTGTGCATCTGGCTAACGTGGGTCCTGGGGAATTGAACCTGGGTCCTTTGGCTTTGCAGGCAAATACCTTGACCACTAAGCCATCCCTCTAGCCCTCATAAAAAGATTTTTAAAAACCTGAGATAATTTCCCATTGGAATAATAAGCAGGAATTTACCTATATCTAAGAAGAATCTCAAGCATCCTCTGAGATTTAAAAATGAGATAAATACTCACTCATTGCAGGTTACCTTGGAATATTCCAATGGCTGGGTGCCCTGGTGGGTACAAATGTTCATCATGAATTTACTAAGAATCATGAATGTTCCAGGGGAAATCTCATTCTGGTATACTCTCTGGAGGAAAAGTAAGTGCTACGGCTTGAAATGGCTTGCCCTCTCTGAAGCTCATGTTGAAATTTGATGTACATCGTGAGAAGAGGGAGCTTTAAAGAGGTCACTAGGTTGTTACAAGGGCCTAATGCCTTTCTCCTGGGAGTAGATTCAGTTACCTTGAGAGAAGGTTGTATATAGTGAGGCTACACCCTGATTTCTCTCTCTTGTGCATGTACTTGCTTGCAATTCCTTTTTTTTTTTTTTTTTTTTTTTTTTTTTTGCCATCTTATGACTCAGTAAAAAGAACCTTGCTGGAAGCTGCTGCCACTACTCTCTTGTACTTCTTGCCCCCAGAACCGTGTACTCATTATACTTCAGGTTAACCAATCTCAGGTGTTCTGTTAAGAAATAGAACCAAGATCAAAGGCCGGGCGTGGTGGTGCACACCTTTAGTCCCAGCACTCGGGAGGCAGAGGTAAGAGGATTGCCATGAGTTTGAGGCCACCCTGAGACTACATAGTGAATTCCAGGTCAGCTTGGGCCAGAGTGAGCAGACCCTACCTCAAAAAACCAAAATCAAAACAAAATAAAAAACAGAACCAAGATCAAGGTATTCGAAAGAAGCTAGGCTTTCCTTTTACAAGCCTATTGACCTTCAATACCCAAAGCATTTTCCTGTGTCTAAGACAGTAGGAGAGGTTCAGGGACAGGAAATGTCATCCTCTACCTGTTCTGTAGCCAGTATTGTTAAGATATACAGCGAAGGTCCGAGGCTCATGCAAGGCCTGCCACGAGGGAGACGAGCAGTTCTCGTTGTTGGTGTAGACATTGTGGTTATGCACATACTTCCCAGTGAGCATGGACGACCTGGATGGACAGCACATGGGTGTGGTCACAAAGGCATTGGTGAACGTGGCCCCGCCATGTTCCATAATCTTCCTTGTTTTGTTCATGACTTGCAGAGATCCTAGAAGACACAAGTGGAGCATTGTTTAGCAAAGTGCATCACAAGAGCGCTCCTTTATGATATGTCAGTTCCCTTTCCTAACGTGAAGGAATATATAACTTGATCAGCAATCACTTGGGAAACAAAGCAGAGCATTTGTGATCCTACCATCAAGTATTCTGTAGAATGACTTCTCCCCTCCTTAATCACAGAGAAAAAAATGCAGGCTAATCACATAAGTAAAGCCAGAAGTTCAGACATGGAGCAGACTCGCCCACCAGCAGCCCTTTGAAGAGTATCAGAAGACAATAACTTGTTTCACACAGCATCAAAACCTTATCCCACCACACATGGAAATGCTAGTGACATGCAAAGATTACTAGATGCAGCATGTTAATCATATGAAAGAGAAAAGAAAAACAAAGCACCTACTAAGAAAAAATCCTCCACACTGTCTGTATTTAATTGATTTTTTTTTTTTTTTTTAATTTTCAATGTAACTTGGTATCCTCTAGCAAGCTAACCAATGCACTAATTTTTCTATCAGGATAGGACTACTGGCTTATATTTTGACCAGTTTGCATGTCATTTTAAAGGATAGGTTGTCAGCTGGCTCAAAGGTACTTGCATGATTGCAAAATAGTCCATTTTAAATTTCAGGAAGAAATGGTAATATAAGATTGCTAAGGAAGAAAAAAAAAATCTATTTCAATTACTTCACCCAGCCAAATGCTGCAGCTGAAACACATCCAAGCACTGCAGAGACGCACAGGCCAGAATTCAATAGTCTTTTTCAGGACTTGTCAAGAAATGCACTGCAGAGTGTTACCGCCAAGCCCATTGCATTTGAATCCCAGAGCCTCGGATTTCTAACAGGCTCCACTCTTTCCAAAGAGGAGAGACTATGTTTTCCAGCAAGGAAAGAAATCATAATGCAAACAGGCAAGTGAAGAGAAGTATGCAAGAGTCCAAAAAGGCACGGTTAGCTTGAGTTCTTCAATATGTTGGCTTTTGTTTGTTTCCAGTCACATGATGCATGGGAGAATAGGGGGGGAAGTTCCTGACTGGATCTCATTAGAGCTCTGGTAAATATGCTTCAGTGAAAGGTGCTCCTAACTCCTCCTTCTGTTCTGGGAATCTTTGGGGCATCTAGCACCCATCTGTAGTTGGTGAATGACATGTAACAAGCCCCCACTTCATGCCCAACATCTTATCAACCTCTCTGGCCTGACCATCCCTGGCATCCCAAAGTAGCATTGACAAAGGAAATGGAAAGTTCTCGGCCTCTGGTCTTCAGTAGCACACTCTCTGGATGAGAACTGACATACAGAAATGGCTTGAGGATATTTGCAAAGCAACGTATGCAGGAGTTCGTGTGAGTTAAGAGGGAACTGGAGTAAATGCTTATCAAGACTTCTGAGGTGAGAAATGAGGACAAATGGAAGGAAAAGAAGAAGAAACCATCAGATTTGACATCTGGGGACATAGGGATGATGGTGCAGATGACACTCTGGAGGAAGGAGGAAGCAAGTGGAGTCATGTGAATGGTACACTTAGTTCCTGGCAGGAGAAGATATCTAGAGAATTCTTTTGATGAAATGGGATGTGGGAAGCAGAGGTAGCAAATCGTTTTGACACTAGGTGACAATACTTGGATTTCATAGAAGTCACAAGGCAAGGCTGGAGAGATGGCTCAGTGGTTCAAGTGCTTATCTACAAAGCCTAATGACCTGGGTTCGAATCCACAGTACCTATGTAAAGCCAGATGCACAAAATGACATATGTGTCTGGAGTTTGCATATAGTGGCTGGAGGCCCTGGCATGACCATTCTCTCTGTCTGTCTCTCTCTTCTCTTCTTCTCTCTCTCTCTCTTTCTCTGCTAAATATGTAAAAATATTTAAATTTTAAAAAAAAGACTCTGTTACAGGCACAAGAAATATGACAAGAAAAGAGTGTTTGAGAGGTGTTGCTATGGCAATGATGACATGTGGTTTGAGGAGGACCAGGGTATAGCCCAGGGGATGCTAAAGGCATCCAGCCCTGGTGTGAGACAACTTGGAACAGACTGTGCTCTTGATGTGGGCTCTAAGAAGCAGCTCCAAGCTGCATCCCAATGCACTAGAGGGCTCTGAGTTGACTAACAGCTCAAAATGTTCCACAGTGGAAGAAGCTAGAAAAGGAATTGCTTTACTAATGATAGATAAATAAATGAAGAGGATTGTGCCTCATAAAGATCAAAGAGAAATGCATTTCAGAAGGGTTGCACTTACTACTTGTGCTGGTTGATCAAAGAACCATCCTGAACATAACCCCATGAGGAGGCAGAAAGAGACTTAGAAGAACAGTGAACATGTCCACTTCACTTCCTTCCCTGTCCTCCTTAGATGTCGGAAGTGCTTACTCACCCTACTGTCTTAAATTTGGGGAAAACGGCGAACACTGTTGACAGATTTTTGTTGCCTGGTGGTCTATTTCAAGTAACGAGTTCCCAGAATTTCCTTTATGAGTCTTTGCTGAATACAAGTTTAAAACAAAACAAAAAAAAAGGCATGCAGCTGGAGGCCACCACTTAAGGGCCTAATCCTATAGCAGTCACTTCCGGTTTAAGGAGGCATTTGAACTTCAAACGCAGGGTGGAGGTGGAAATCTCACTGGCAGTCAAGACAGTATAAAAACAGCTCCAATAATCAGTGCTGGAATGGTCCAGCCACCCAGTCAGGGTTCTTCTCTCATCCCCAGAATTACCCCATTTTTAATCACCTGGGGTGACTGTGTAGCTATCCTAATCCATCCCTCCATCATGTACCCTACTTCCAACCAGTGCACAGGTCAAAGGCACAGATGGAGAACCCATGCTCCCTGGAGGTACCATTAATGATGCAGCTTTACTACTGGGGGTCCCAGAAGTGGGCTTCTGGCATAGCTCCTCAACAAAAAGAGTCTTCTGAGACAGTTGCTCGTCCAACATCAAACATCACCCAGAAAACCCATTAATCATGGAATCCTGGCCCACATCAAGACACTAGCAAAGGGATGGGGTGTGAAATCTTGCATTTTTAGCCTATCCCCAGACAATGCTGAAGCTGCTTATTTATGAGCACTCTTGGAAGAGGTTTTGAGGTTGGGTCTGCAAGGATGGATGCAGAATCAGAAGCCAGAAGCTGTGTAAGAACGGGTGAGTGTCCATCGTTGTGTGATCTAGGTGGCTTACTCCATTTCCAAGGCTGAAAGGTACACAGACACAAGACTTAATTCTCAACTAGTTCTCTTCAACGTGCTTCCTAGGTGACAACAACCCTTTGTGTGGGGCTGTGCTAGTGACCAACTGTTCCTATGTTCCAGCTGCTGAAGCTGTGGTGCACCCCTCCTGTGCATTGTGGGTGCACACAGACAATGGAGTCCGGGACCCGAGCTAGTGTGCTCCAAGAAGAAAAGCACCAAACGTTTTTCTCCTCTTCATGGATGCATATTGATTGATTGAAGAGAATCAGTCATACCACCCGACGCTGTATCTCCCACCACTATTGGTTCTCATAGGGAAACGTTACCAAAAACTATTCTGGGAAATAACAGCTGGACATGGCGGCGTGCAACTGGAATCCTAACACGCGGGAGGCAGAGGCCAGAGGATTCTAAGTTCAAGGTAGCCTGCACTATGAGGAAGGTTCTGATTCAAAAATAAACATCCAGATTGTGCCCCAGATTGGCTTGGGTGTCATTTTACCTCTTCTGCTTTGCACTTCTCTTCTGCAAAATGAAGTAATAATAGCTTTCCGGACGGGCTCACAAGGCTCTGAGAAGCGAATGTTCTGCTGTTGTTAGGGGACTCACTCCACCCAGGAGTGTTGTTGGTGTCACTGCACAGTCGGCCCTCTATTTGTGGGCTCCCCATCTGGATTTCAATCAACTGCACATTGAAAATACTCAAAACGAGTTATGTCTTTACCGAACACCTACAAACTTTTTCTTGACGTGATTCCCTAAGCCACACAGTACAATGGTGTATAAAGTAATTACATGGAATTGGGTATTAGGAGTAATCTAGAGGTCATAGGTTATATGTAAATATGTAGGTTTTGAACATTCGTAGTTGAGATCTGTTGGGGTGCTGAAAACAAACCCCTACAGATGCCAAGTGACAAGTCTACTTTTGCTCTGTGCTCACCTCAGCTTCGCCACATCAAGTTCCCCTCTACCTTTCCACTTCCTCTGGGATATGTGTGTGAGTTAAGTTAGTATCAAAGGAGACAGGTCGACTGTTTTTTTCTATGCTTATGACTTAACATGCTGGTGTTGGCTTATAATTAAAAATATCAATTCTGAGCCCGCAAGCAACAGTCTCAATTTCAACAGTGTTTTCATTTGTCCCAGAGGCATGGGCAGACCCAGTAGCTGGCATGAGGACCCTGCTGACTTGAGCTGACTTGCAGATGGGGAAGGTCCAGAGCCAGCTGAGGCCTAGGAGGACTGCCAAGAAATGCTGTCCTAATGCCAGACTTCTGGATGGGGACTGGGGACATCTGCCATTGTTTCTGCTATGGGTCAAGGTGCTGCAGAGGTGACATGGGTGACTGGGAGGAGAAAAATGATGGAACCCTTCAGGAATCCTGCAGGCTTCCGTCACCTTCACAGTTTCCATGGCATTAACAATTGAGACTCAGTCTCTCCTTGAACCCGAAAGTCATGGATGGGGCTAGACAAGCTAGCCAGCAGGCACCAGGGATCCTCCTATCTCCACCACCCTAGTAGTGGGATTATAGGGTGCTTGACTTTTTTATGTGGGTGCAAAGGATGCAAGCATTAGGTCCTCATGCTTGTATGACAAACACTTTACCAACTGAGCCATCTCCTCAGCCCAGTGTCATAATTTTTGATGAGGTAAGATTCATGCTAAATATCTCAGGAGTCAGATTTCTCGTGTTAACCATTATGTTCACAGCAAAGAATACAGCACTGAACAGTAAAACTTCCCATGCTCAACATGACTTTATTGATGTATTGAATATTCTGATTCTAAAAGCACAAGGAAATAAAGAATGATATGCACTTTTTTTTTCTGCCAAAACTATGGAGGGCAGGGCAGGGGAGTGGGGGGGGGAGGAGATGTTTTCAACTAAAACCAAAAGTAAAGTGTGAAACAAGTTGGGAAAACAATGGAACAAGAAAAGATAATAAATCTGTCTGGAATGTTTCCAGGGAAGTCATTGTTGCCTTCCTCCACGGGAAAAGAGCAAAAGACCATTAAATGTGGACAGAAGACATTTCTGGGAGTGGAAGGTATGGCTAGATAGTTGAACTGACAAGGTGGGCACTTGAACAGAGCCAGGTATACGAAACTCACAGGCTTTTGTCTTGGTGTATTTTTTACACTCAATAGAGGTACTGGTTTGTGGAATTTTTTTCCTGACTAGAAGGAAAGCAGCAATGTGGGCATTCGGGTAAATGACAAATGTTTCTCGGCACAGGTTTTGGGAAGCAAGAGGGAATGGGTGGCATGGCTGTCTTAGAAGTGAATGCCCTATCTAAGGGGGTGGCTTTTGGCTGTCTGGTAGGAATGCAAGTTCTTGTTCTGGAAATTACCAGAAGTTAGAATCTCAATTTCTAAAACCAAAGAGAGAGACAGAGAGAGAGAGAGAGAGAGAGAAAATAACCACCCCATTTTTAAAATCCTGGTTTGTTTCTTTAAAAGTGTGCTAGTCAAACCATACACTTTTCCAGGCTGGTTCCACAGATCTCTGTTTTAAAGAAACAAAGTATCCCCATTAAGCCACACTTATGGCTTCATTCCACATATGATCTAAGGGAACAAGGACAGGGTTACAGCAGTGCTCTAAGAATGTGAGCAATGTCTTGCTGAGTCAGATCTACGTTCCAATCAACAGAGCAGGTTGTTTCTCAAAGTGGGAGCAAGGGACCATTTGGGAAAGAACAAGCATCTATTCTCTTCTCTATCTCATTAGCTTTAGTTAAGAAAGTCTTTCAAGTATCTCAGGCTTTCTTCTTTTAATTTAAAAAATATTCAAAGCACAAGCAATAGCAGAATGAATCATACATCTATCTGGCTGCGTTAAATCTATACAACTATATTCCCTTCACCTCACACATACACACACACTTTCAAATCAAACACGGCTGCTGTTGATGCTCTTGGCTACCGCTCTCCCCAGATGTGGCATTATCCTGAGCTTCATGTTAATCATTTCCATGTGTGTTTGTTCGGTTTTAATTTGTTTAAAATAAATCTATCATCCCTTACCTTAAACACCGGAATTATTACAGGTAAGGGCATAAATTCTAGAAGACACAAATTTGAAGTTAAGGGACCAGTGGTTAAGTCCTGTACTCTCCACCGAGCATTCCCTCCCGGCATGGTGATCTCTGTCCACCCAACTTGGGTGGGATGACAATAGTCATTCACAGCAATGTGAATGAGTGTTCTTTGGAACCACATGCAAGGTTGTGGCATTTTGATTAATGAATTCCTTATGCGTCTTCCTCCCTTCACAAAGTATTAGTTTATTTATTTGCCCTTAAAGCTGAGGACACACTGAATGAGTGCTTCCCTTCCCAGCTTCACTTTACAAACTTTAATTACAGCCCTGCTCCGCCTTTGTCTTTCCAGACAGAGTCAGAATGATTTCATTCTTTCCGAATAAGAAAAGTGTTGTACTAAACTGTTCGTGATTGTTCTCTTTAAGTGTTTTCTGGGTCTGTTACAGCTTTCTGGAAGCACAGAAGACAAAGCTGCATGTAGCTTTAAAGGTACAAAGGTTTATAAAGCAGTTGGCAAACAAAATGATATGTATAAGTAAAAACAAAACAAAACAAATTCTAACCATATAAAAAATGACAACAAGATGCCACCTCATACACTGGATGGCTACTATAACACACACACACACACACACACTAAAATAAGTGTTGGTAAGGATATAGAGATTTTTAACACTTATGCATTAAGTTGGGTCCCTAAAATATTAATTTGAAATTATCATATGATCTAGCAATTCCACTTCTGGGTAGAAGTTTCCTTCATAAAAGCCTTCAAAGCAAAATCTTAAGGGGATGCTTGTACATTCATGCTGATAGCAGTAACATTTACATTAGCCAAAAGGAGCCACAACTCAGCTTTCCAACAGGAAATACATGAGTTAAACAGCAGGTAGTATACATGTTACCTGTCATGGAATAGTATGCAGCCTTAGAGGGTGGGGAACAGGAAGTTTTATACATGCAACAGCACAAATGGACTCGGAGGATATTGTGCTGTATTAAATATGGAAGTCACAACAAGACAATACTACATGATTCTACCTATAAGTATCCACAGTAGTAAAATTTCAAGACACAAAGTACACTGGAGGTTGTCAAGGTGGGGGAAGACAAATAGAGAGTTGTTTAATGGGTTTTTAATGCATGGGAGAGGAGTGATGGAGTGAAGTCACCGGACACCTTCAGCAAGTGAAAGTTTCTTGAAGCCCAGAGGGAGGTGGGGAAAAGAAATTGGTGTTTTAGTTTGTATGATGAAAAGAGTTCTGAAGATTAGTTGCATAACAATATGTATGTATTTAACATGACTGCACTGGACACTTAAAAATGATGAGGATGCCATTGCCAAGGCCCTTGGTTTCCCACCAGAATAGATGGTAAGACCCTATTGCTGAAGACGCCATATACTTGGGCCACAAGGTCACTGAGAAATCCTGCTGGAGCTGAGTTCAAAGCCTCCTCCACGTGGACCAGCTGACAGAAAGCTGGTAAAAGCTATGCTGCATGCAGTTCAATGGGAGAGAGAGAAAACACCAGTGAAGATACTCAACAGTGAACACTGCAAGCTTTAAGTTTGGCCAGCCAGGCCAAATGAGCCAACGGGTGCAATAGTGGCATGTCTGTTATGGGGGAAACCAACTGCTCTCTAATTGGACTGGAGGCACGTTCCATGGGAGGGAATACGTCCCTGATACTGAAAACCTACAACAGGGGTAGTCATGAGCCTTAGGGGTGTAACGTCTGCTGTTGTCTGGCTAAATGTATATACTACTACTGCCCAGTAAGGACTTCTCTTAATGTCCATACCCATATATTATTTTTGGTTATAAAAGCTTTTCTTTTCAGATGGTGGTGACCTTGGGATGACTCAGAAGGCACCATGGTGCTGAGAAGAAGGGACAGAGGAGTGCTCAGCACTGAAACATCTCTAACACATCTTCCAAGGCTCAGGGTCCATTGTGGAAGAGGTGGTCGGAAAGAATGTAAGAGCCAAGGGAAGAGTAGGACTCCTTATAACGTGCTTCTCCAGACACAAAATGGCCTGGATATCCATGACCTCACAGTGCCTGACACTACCTACACAAGACCATCATAATAAGAGGAAAAGATCATGAAATCAAAATGAAAACAGAGACTGATTGAGGGGGGGAATATGATAGAGAGTGGAGTTTCAAAGGGGAAAGTGGGGGAGGGGGAAGTACCATGGGATATTGTCTACAATTAAGGAAGTTGTCAATAAAAAAAGTAACTAATAAAGAAAAAAAAAAATGATGAAGATGAAGCCAGGCGTGGTGGCACACGCCTTTAACCCTAGCACTCAGGAGGTAGAGGTAGGAGGATCGCTGAGAGTTCTAGGCTACCCTGAAACTACATAGTGAATTCCAGGTCAGCCTGGAATAGAGTGAGACCCTACCTCGAAAAACAAACAAACAACAACAACAAAAGAAAAGATGAAGATGGGGCTGGAGAGATGGCTCAGCAGTTAAGGCGCTTGCCTGCAAAACATAAGACCCAGATTCAATGCCCTAGTACTGACATAAAGCCAGATGAACAAAGTGGCACATGTATCTCGAGTTTGTTTGCAGTGGCTAGAGGCCCTACCCTGCCCCCACCTCTCCTTGCAAATAAATAAATAAATAGGTAAGTAAATAAATAAATAAATAAAATCTGTTTTAAATGATTCAGATGGTAAAAAATGAAGAACCAATATGCAGAGCAACAAAGTTCAGAAAAGCTATCAGTACATTGCAAAAGGAAAGATGATGGCCATCAAGCAGTGATCTGTACTAAGAGCAACACTTCTCTGCTGAGAAAGGGTTCTGAACTTAGTTATATTTACTTATTTATTTTGAGAGAGAGAATGAGACAGAGAGAAACAGAAAAGAGAGAGAGAGAGAGCACCTCTAGCAACTGCAGACAAGCTCCAAACTTGTGTGCCACCTTGTGCATCTAGTTTATGTGGGTACTGGGGAATCGAACCTGGGTCCTTTGCCTTCACAGGCAAATGCCTTAACCACTAAGCAATCTCTCCAGCCCCTCTGAACTTAATTTTTAAAACATTTGTTTTTAATTTACTTGAAGGGTGCAGGAGAGAAATATGGGCATTCCAGGGCCTCTTGACACTGTAAATAAACTCCAAATCCATGCACCATTTTGGCTTTATGTGGGCATTGGGGAATCAAACCTGGGTCAGCAGGTTTTATGAGCAAGCACTTTTAACCACTTAGGTATTCTCCAGCCCATGAACTCCTGACCCTAGTCATCATGTTACGCCAATAGGTTCATCGCCTATTTCCTCTGTGATCTCTTCCCTAACATTTGGAGCACTACTAGGATTTTGCAAGTTGGTTTTAGAAAGGGCTCAATGAGTGAAGGTTCATTGATGGTAAGAGATAGTGGCTAACATGTAGCTGTGGTGATTTGGCCCTAACATAGATTCTGTTCACCCATGACTTCTCTAAGCTTTATTGTATCATGCATGCACTACGAGTAATAAGAGCAAAGGATTATTGAGAAGATTAAATGACCTAATACCCAGCATATTATCTGGCTAGAAACATCAAAGTAAAGGAAGAAAGATAAGTATGTAAAACCACCTGGATTGATTGAGTCTGGTTTATAACCCTTGACCACTGTATCCACGCACATCCAAGAGAAACCAGTACTTAGTAATTACTCAGGAAATATTTGCTGAATGAATAAATTGAAATTTTGAATTCTGTGCAAAAATAAATTTATTGAATAATTCCTTAATTTACTTTAAAGCCACCGTGAAGAGGAAGGTCATGATGGAAACCTGTATTTGTTTCTGAAATCATGTTAGCTCTTTCAGGCCCCTGGGGATCTATCTCAAGTTTATCAAACACCTGTAGTAGTCATCTAGCATGGAGATTGCAAATCAAGAAGACAGCCCTGCCCTCTAGAAGTGCACAATCAGAGGGGCAGACCTAGAAGCCATACTGGAGGCGTGTCCCCGGGGACAAAGGAGAATGCCATTAGCCCTACTGAAGGTGTGGAAATACCAAATCCAGATATGGGGCACTTGGTCATGGGGAACTGCTAACGTTTCTCCTGATAGAGAAAGTAGAAAGAGAGAGAGAACCATATGTATGAAGGCATGGGAAATGGGTGACGGAGTAGAAGTCTCCAGACACCTTCAGCAAGTGAAAGGGAGGTGGGGAAAAGGAGGTAGTGTTAGAGATGGGATGGGGCTGGGCTATCCCAAGTCGCTTGCCTGCAGTGGAGAGAAAGTTAGTCCAGCCAGGGAAGGGATGACACTGAAGCGTTTTTCACCTGAGTGACCTGATAATTAAAAGGTGACTATAGATATGGAGTGAAAGATGGCGGAATCGGAAAGTTGTCTTCCAGACATGACATGGCCTTTGCCCTCAAGCACTCACAGCGGCTGTGGTTACCTACCCAAGACCTGCACAAGGCTGGCCCATCAACATTCCATCAAGGATGGGAGAGGAGCTCATGAGGCTCACCCTTCTATGAGGCCCTGTGGATAGTTAATGGCTCCATGTTCACAGAAGGGAAGTCATTTTCTTCAGTAGTGTGTTCACTGGTATGTTGCCCATGCTCCAGTAAATAGCTCTTCTCCACACATACCCCACAGTGCTCATGCAAACAACTCGAACTAAGTTCCATGTGTTATAATAAATAGATAAGTAAATAAATAAGAAAAGATATGAGAGTAATGGGGGTGAATGCGATCAGAATGCATTACTTCAATAAAATCGTTGATGGATAAAGAAAGAAAAAGAATGTAGAGGAGAGGCCAGAGGCCAGGTTACTAGCCAGCTTGGAGAAAACTAGAGATTTGAGGAGTTTCTAGAGGTCTCTGCTTAGTGATGGAAGCATATGAGAGGTGTTATGGATGGTGAAATTAGACGTGTGTCCTTCATTAACTTGCTCTGTAAGTCAGTGAAACCATTGAAACTCCCAGCTACATTCACTCTAAAGCCATACGTGTAGACTTCTCACTGCGGCAAGCCAGCTGAAAAATCAACAGAATTCTCTATTATCTGTTTTCCAAGGTAAAGGGAGAGAGCAGACTCAACAGTGACAACCTCTGCTAGCCTTTAACACGTTTGCTTTGAGTGAAAGCTCAGGAATTAGCTATGTTGTATTTCCTGGTTTGCTTTCAAACAAGAAATCAAAGCCCCTTCGTTCCTGATCAAGTTCCAGCACGGAGGGTTTGATCTTCAAGACTGAGCCACAGGAGTGCCACAGAGAAGCTGAGGTGCTCTAGAGGCTTCAAATGTGAAAGATCCTGCCCGCAGACAAGTTGAATGGGAGTGGTAAGCACAGCTGAGCTCGCCTAGGAGCAACGAATGGGGTCCAGAAATGGAGGTGAGGAGGTTACAACCCGTGGGATGAACTTTGTGTCTTGGGGTACAGTGGCCATTCCTGGCCGTGGCCTCTGGACAAGACCCCAGGGCTGGGCCATTACAGACCAGTGAGAAGAAACCCAGTCAGAAGGGAATGTGGAACTGCAAGATCTTAGCATACTTTCTGAGCTCTCTAATTCCAAAAGCCTCCTCCTGAGGTGCTGTCAAGGATCTGAAGAACACTACTTTTCAATTGACTAACCATTGCTACAACAAGCTGCGACTCGGCAAATCACTCTAAATAATAACCATTGAAAATTCCTTTAGTGTCAATCTACTTATATATCGCACACAAAGTCACACCTTCATGCACTTCGACACAACTTTGCTCAAGTATTTTTGTTTTGTTTTGTTTTGTTTTTGTTTTGAGATAGAGTCTTTTATAGACCAGGCTGGCCTTGAACTCACTATGTTACTAATCATGACCTTGAACTCCTGATCACACTGGCTTCACCTTCCAAATGATGGGATTACAGGAGTGCATCACCTTGCCCTGATAAATTTCTTGACTGAGAGTTTATAATGACAAGATAAGTGCTTGTACTGCAGAGATAGCTCAGCAGTTAAGGTGCTTGCCTGCAGTGCCTACCAACCCACCTTTGATTCCCCATTACCCATGTAAAGTCAGATGAACAAAGTGGTGCATGCATCTGGAGTTTATTTGCAGTGGCTAGAGGCCCAGGCTCACCCATTCTCTCCTCTCTGTCTCTCTCCGTCTCTCCTTGCAAATGAAGTAATTTTTAAAGATAAGTTCTTAAACTGTATGATTTTCCAGGTTGACTCTCATGCTTCATCCTCCTCCCCTCTTGGGATTCTTCCCTCCAAACCCTTTTAAAAGTCTAACACAAGGTCTGGAGAGATTGCCTAGTGGTTAAGGCACTTTCCTGCCAAGCCAAAGGACTCAGGTTCGATTCTCCAGGACCCATGTAAACAAGATGCACAAGGTGGCAAATGCATCTGGAGTTTGTTTGCAGTGGCTGGAGGCCCTGGTGCACCCATTCTCTCCCTCTTTCTCTCTTTCTCTCCCTCAAATAAATAAAAATAGCAGTACAAAATGTCTTTTAAAAATAATAAATAGATAAAGTCTAATATTAGAAACATAACATTAAAGTAGACCAAATGCTTTATGATCAGCAAATTCACTGTGCAAACTGGGTGGTTGTCAATGGTACTTTAACCAGACACCAGTCCACTGAGTATTCCTGACAAGGCTGAGAACAAAAGAGAATAACAAGTGAAAAAAACACAGTGTCTCACCCAGCTCCACGTCCTGGTCATCAGTGAGCACGAGAATAATGTTGGGTCGGATGTTTTTTCGTTCCTGTTGTATCCTTCCTCTGAACCTTGGGGAGCGCACAGTGGAACACAGGCTTCCCAGCAATTCTGTGCCCAGGATGGCCAACAGCAGAGCCCAGCAAGTCTTCATTGTACCTGGCCCAATGTTGCAAAACTGACCAGATGTCTTGGTCTCCTGAGATCTGGCTGTCTGGAAGGTCAAGAGGGAAAAGGAGAGGGAGAGAGAGAAAAATGAAATCTCAACCCAAACACAATTAATTGCAGAAAGAGGGGAGCAAGTAACGCCTAGCTGGCACAGTAGCTGGTAGAACGAGGGCTGCACATGAGTCAGAAGCTGTGAGCCCTCTCTGGCGTCCGCTTGGGTTTTAAGTACTTGATTATTTTGCAAAATCACTTTGTCCTTTATTCTCTGTCCAACTTTTCCTGTTTCCATTCATTGCCAAAGTGTAATTTGCAGCACAGACCTCAAACGTAAAAGCTTTCTGACAAGAGCTAATACCTTGAATTAGGTATCCACGTTGAACAATCAGTTCCTAGACTCCGAGGTATTCACAACATCTGCAGATGGAGTCCTAGAAAGGGGAGGGAAAAAAATTACTAAGGCAACATCAGTTAAGGGTTTTGAAACAGATTTTCGACCTGAAGTTGTCTCTTGCAGCAGCATATATGTATAGATATTATAGGCGATTTTTTTTCTTCTCCCAAAGGAACAGAAGGTAACATGCAGAACTGGTAATCAGTGACTCCAGTAGAATCTCCATGTCCTAATCAGCTCCATTAAACAGTGATCAGTGTATCCTGTGTGCACACGCTCCCGCAGTGCTTTAAACACCCACAAGGAAACTAATGATTGATGAGGACGAGCCAGCCATTGGGAAAGCCAGAGGCTGCATGTGGTGAGCAGTTGATGCAGTGTGTGCCAACTCACTCACCTGTATCCCAAACTGACTACCTACTACGGAGCAGAATGAAGTCCAAAGCTGTCATTTGTCATCTGCATTATGTCACTCGTTAGCCAGGGTAGTCCTCGGTGCCGACAAAGACTTCTCAGTGAGTGAGTGGCAGAACAACCTTCCCCAGTCCCTGAAAAGCTCCTAACTGTCCCCATCAATCACCAGGGTAAGACGCTTCCTCCCAGCAGGGCTAGTCCTTCTGTTCAGTGCTCTGCTCTCACGCTGGTGCCCAGGTGGACAGAGTCCCCTCCGGCCGTCAGTCACCATCCTGACTGTTGTCACGATGGGGTTTGGAGCGGCCAGCAGAGGCTCTTGCTTTGCCGCAGCAGCTGAACCTGCAAAGCGAGGTGCCTGATTGGCTCTGGGGCTGGAGGTTAGCAGCTGCCCTTACACATTAGGAAATAAATAAATGAACGGCGGAGGGGAGCGCTGCGGAAATGTTCGCAGAGCTGCTCAGGAGACTTCTGCAAGAATCTGATCTGAAAAAAGCTTGTCTCTCAGACTTCTGGAAGGTAGCAAAGGGCTTGTTTGTTTTGTAAAGAAATGTCTTAAGAGAAGGGTTTTGTGTGTGTGTGTGTGTGTGTGTGTGTGTGTGTGTGTGTGTGAACTTAGGCTACTCTAAAACTAATTAGATAGCTGCTCGCTTCATCAGCTGCTCTCCCCACACCTGAGGATCTGTATTTTGATATGCAACAATAAACTGGCACGGGATAAGTGAGCAGAAGTGATTAAGTGTCAGCATCACAGTGCAGGAGAAGGGCTTCCTTACTCATGCCAAAGTGCTGAATTCTAAGCGGGGACTTGGGACATGAAAGAAGAAAGAATGTACATTGTTCACCCCTCCCATCTCCATCATTCTGTTCTGTGCAAACATACACACAAATGCCCCTGTTATTTTAAAACTTTATGAGCTGTTTTGTACACAGCTCTAATGTTTCTTAGTCTGTAATTACAGAGAGAGAGAGAGAAAGATTCAACACAAGAAATGGATTTTTTGAATAAGAAACTAGAATCTGCAGAGAGGCAGTCCTTGCCAACAGCATCATTTGCAGAGAAACAAATAAGGCCATCCCAGCTGATCTTGTGGCTCTGGGAAGTCAATGCATATAATTCTGTGGGTTTTTGACCCCTTAAGTCAGGGTTATTTTTATGATTACTTGCATGCTGACAACCCCAAACTTGCAATTATTTCGCACTGACTGTTTGGTTTCTGTGCACTTGTTTTAAATCATGAGAAACCTGATACAAGCACGGAATGAGATGGCAACAGCAGCTTGGAGCCAGGAGGAGCGGGTCTGGCTGAACCATCACATATAGACATTTCTTCAAGGGCTGATCCTTTGAGTAGCACAACTTGTGTCACCTCTCAAAAGCTGCAAGAGTGTGTGGAGAGAGAGGAAGCAGGACACTCTTACTTCAGCTACAGCAGGAGCCATCCTCTGTGGACAGTGGAGATGGGGAAACAGCTCATACGAGTGGGCACTCGGTGATACTATTCAGAAATCACCACACATGAAACGGAAAACCCTTGACAATGAAGATACTGATAACGTTCCCTGGAACCCAATCAATGTGGCTGCTTATTCTTTTCTTTATCTTGCTTCCTTTACTTCTTCCTTTAGGGAAAAAGAAAATTAGCTTTCATAGCACCTAGTATAAACTACATCAGACCTCATTTCCTCATAAAGGAAAGGAGAAAGAGTAGATGACGCTTTTACATACTCAGTGGCCTTCCCTGTGAACTAAAGGTGCAAAACACACCTATGGTCTTTACTGCCACAGGTTTTCTTCTTTTCCTTGTTTACTTAACATGCTCACTGTAATTGACCAACAACAACTGTATGTCTTTGTGGAGTTTAATGTGGTGCTTTGATATGAATGCATTGTGCAATGATTATATCAAGTTAATATAGCCATATTGATCATTTTTGTAGCGAAAACAGTTAGAATCTTCTCAGCAAGTTTTGAGGTGCACTTTACGTGATTATTATTGTTATTTATTATTATTATTAATACTATTTATTGATATTTGAGACAGCCCAGGCTGCCTGCCTCAAACTTGAGATCCTCCTGTCTCAACCTCCTGACTGTTGGGATTACAAGCATATGTAGCCATGGTGCCGGGCCTCCAATGCATTTTGATTAAACTGTGGTCAGCTTGCTGTGCAATAGATCTTGAAAGTTTATTCTTCCTGAGTAATTGTAACCTTATGTTCTTTGGCCAGCTGATGTCCCAACTTCCAGGATATTACAAATTCAGAATATTTATACGTAAGAAGTATATAAACTGAGTAGTAAAGAAAAATTAAACTTTTAGACATGTCTGGTCATGGTCACAAGGAGCTCTCCAACTTTTGTCCTGCTTCCCTTCCTAAAACACACAATGCGCCACTCTGAAAGCACTGCGTGGGGCAGGGTGGGGGATGCGCAGTGGGTAGCACTGGGCTAGCTAGCGTGTGTGAGGCTCCGGGTTCCATCCTCAGTGATGAAAGACAAAACCCAACTCACCACTGCACACAAACAATTCTTTATTCAAAGATGACCTTTTAGAACCTGTCATCCTCTCACTGGCTTCCAACTCCAGGAGGAAAGGAAGTGAAGAAGGAAGAAAGAACCCTGACAGATAAAATGCAGGACTTGACAGAGGAGACAAGTCGCGACGTTTGAATTGGATACTTTGTGGTAGGCGACAAGCGTCCTTAGAGACTAACAATTTGTCTTGAGAAATGGTAGAAAATGGGAGAAATGTAAAAAGGCTTTTTCTCACACATGGCAAGAGAGCTTGAGGAATGGCACTGAACTCGCAAATAGGACCAGAATACAAGTTGCCTTTTCTCCAGCTCAGATGCTGAAACCCCTAATTGTAGTTATGGTCAATTGGTATGGAGGGTTTACAGGATTTTCTTCTCACGGGCTATCACGTCTAACAACACATGTGGCATTTTGTTTCAAGTCACCTATAAAGTAAAAATTAAGAATAGCAAGACTGCAAGCCAACTGGAGAGAAAGTTAGGTTATGTGAGCATTGTCTAGTAAACCCCAAATAAATTGAAGCCCACGTGGTCCCAATAGGCTTAAAGGGCACTTTGGCATCTATTCCCTTTGTGGGGACAGTTTGGTCCTGAGGTTTGAAGGGGCTGTAGGGTAAGGGTATAGATTAGTGGTTAAGTGTTTGTCTAGCATGTGAGGCCCCGAGTTCAAGCCCCAGTACTACACTACAAAATTCATCTTAAAAGGGGAAGGTGGCCAACATGTCATTGCTTTTGTCCACAAACAGAATTTTCTTTGGAGACTAGGGATTCTGGGAGAAGTCGAGGCCCTTGTTGAAGAACCGTTTTGGTAGGAATATTGACACATGTGTGCAAGTTTTACCCTCCTTTGTTAACATTTGCACTGAGACTGGAAGAACAATGGTGGAGAAAGCTAAGTCTGTCTTAGTAAAAATGAAGGACTCTTCACACAAAGTTTATAAAAAAGTGACAACTTTACTTAAGAAATCGTAACGGGATGAATTTTATGAAATGCTGCCCTGGGATATAGAATTTTCTTTCTATTGTTCTGTTGGTGTGCTAGGAGATATACAGAAGTCTGTTGCTGTTTCCAGAAGCAGAAGGCTGCCTTAGGAAAAAGCACCTGTGTATCTGAGCCTCAAGCTAAAATAGCTATCATTTCTCCGTAGTACACCAAGTGTTGACTTAAACAGTTATTTGTATTTGGATCTTTTGTACACATTTTCTCAAATAATTAATGAAATGAGCCTACATTTCAAAGGGGGGAAAAAGCCTGACAGTATTTGTTACCAATGACAGAAATCTAACCTTTAGTTTTCATGACAAAAACCAGAAGTTTGGAAAATTTTGCCCAATACAATAAGCTTGGCAGAACCCTGCAGTGTGAAATGTTTCTGATATTAATAAATATTAGTTTTTGATATGACAAAATAAAATGTGCTCACATTTACAATAGTGGAACAATTTGGTGAACCAGTATTTCCTATGTGACTACTATGCTATGGAAAATTGCACTCACATAACATGATGACCATTGAGTTTTAATGTAAAATCATCAGTGGTTGAGTATTTACTCTAGCTAGCCTTCAGGAAACTGTCTTCTTAAGTTTTATTGTAATATCAAAATAATATTTGCATGTGGCTGGTAATGCTGTTAAGATACTTCCAATTCCCCAAGCACTTATGCACATGAGAGTAGGTCTCATGCCTGGACTTCAATCACAACATAATCTCAGCAGACCCCAGCAGGTATTTTATGAGAGGAGAGCTTTTGTCAGGTGTGTTGCTGTACACCTGTAATCCCAGTACTTGAAAGACTGAGGCAGGAAGGTCACAGGTTCCAGGCAGCCTAAGTATGTAGGCAAACCCTGTCCCAATAAGGAAATGAGGAATAGAAGATAGAAATTGGCTGGGCAGCTTAGTAACAGGAATAGCTTTCTCTTGGCTAAACACCAGAATTGTCCTCGGGCCTGTAGGGGAAAATCTAGGTCATTTTAATATGTATTAGGAGCAAGTAAGCCTTTTTAGCTGGTAGATTGTTAGCTAGAGACAGGCCCACAGAAACATGGATGCCACCTTGCCTGCCCTGGTAAGATTAAACCTGTATCTGATCCAGTTTCATTCAAGATGGCTCTAGGCAACAACTGCAGTGTCAGCTTCTTCCTTCTTGCTCAACATTTCCTGGGCTTAGCGCCTGTGAGCTGGCCCTTCCTGAGTCAGCCTCCTAAGCCCATCAACCAGTCAGGTCCCTCCCTTCCACACCAGAGCCTGGTAATGAGGCTCATTCATGTAATTGGACAAATTTTAATATAAGGAGATCTTCAGGGAGAAAAGTTTGAGAACTGCTGGCTTCCAGTCTACCTGGCTCTCTAGTTAATACTTCTTTCTTCTCTATGTTGTAGTTATGGCCTTATCACAGACTCTTATGTTTTTCTCTAAAAGCCTTGGAATTGTTCTCAGTTCTAAATGCAAAGCCTTGCATAGCAGTTGCTGGTGAAGGGTAATGGTGCCTGGGTGCATACGTGTGTACGTGTGTGTGTGTGTGTGTGTGTGTGTGTGTGTGTGTTTCACCTGAAGATGACACGGAATTTTATGAATGAATGCTCTCACATCTAAAGGATGTAATGAGAGGGACAACCTATACACCATAGAAAAATACCTCTCTGGGATGGGTAAACACAATGGTTTCTAGGAGAAAAGAAAGCCGTGCTCTAGTTAGAACAGAGAAAAGGGGCCACTAAGCAAGTGAGACAGAAGGGAGACCCTGCAGCTACTCAGAGCTGAAATCAGTTAGAACGCAGATTACTAAGACTGAAGCTGAGCATGACCACGCCAGCAAGAAGCAGGCATCTACATCCTGCCCTCATGCCCACGGTCAGTCTGCATGTGCACATTTCCTAGCTTCAGTCTTCATGGTCCTTTCTCCCCTAATTTTGGCTTTTGGGTCTTTTCTGTAGAGGAAGCCTTTAGGATGTATCTTCTGTCCAATGTATGTGAAGCAAAGAGAGGGCTAATTTCTGCTCTTAACAACCCTGAGGTTGGCTAAGTTCACTAGAGCAGTCCCCAGAAACCCAGCTTCCCAAGCTAGGTCATCACATCTCAGAGTGGAGAAGACCACGGTCTCTCCCCAGGCCCACAATGTTTTCACAGCACTGTGCTCATCAGTTCCAATGGTGACAGCTCTGGCCCCAAGCGCCTCTGTGGAAGTACCTGGCCCAGGAATAAGGATTCTGAACCTAGAAGGAACCTTGAAAGAACCATTCTAAACTTAGAGGGAGGGACAGAGTTGGATACTATTTTATACTTCATTCGCATATTACAGGATTTTTTTTTTCAGTGATCTGTTGCATTATAATGATACAAATGAACAAGTTTGGGTTTCCTAGAGTTTCTTTCTTTGTCTATTCACTGAGAAAGAGAATAGATAGAAATCAAAAGTAAGAGGTTTCAGCAAGGTACATATTAGGGCTATGAGTACAGCATCTGTTTAGCATGCATCAAAACCTTGGTTTGATTCCCCACACAGGAGTGGAAAGGCAGAGAAAGAGACACAGCTTTTGAGACCACCTCATAATGGCAGGAATTAAAAACCACCACATAAAAAAACAAGCTGATTCAGGGCCGGGGCTGTAGTTCAGTGGTTGAGCATGTGGTCGGCCCTGGTTCAATCCCTAGCACACACAAAGAACAAAAGAAGCACATTTTAAAGAGTACAAAAATTCCAAGACCAACACTTTTGTGAAGCTTCCTAGGAGTACAAATTTGTAAAACAAAGAAAAATAGGGATTCAAAGCTTCTTAAAGGACTGATATTAGTCACTTGTTCCAATGGTGGGAGATTCCAGACAATGAGAACAGTGACGGGGGGGGGGGGGGGAAGGAAGAAAGGAAACGGAAGGGAGGAGGGAGGGAGGGAGGGAGGGAGGGAGGAAGGAAGGAAGGAAGGAAGGAAGGAAGGAAGGAAGGAAGGAAGGAAGGAAGGGCTAGCTTGTGAAGCCTAAGGACCCCAGTTCAGGGCTTGATTCCCCAGTACCCACATAAGCCAGATGCACAAGGTGGCACATGCATCTGGAGTTTGTTTGCAGTGGCTGGAGGCCCTGGTGCGCCCATTCTCTCTCTATCTGTCTCTCTCTCTTTCTCTCTCTCTGCCTCCTTCTCTCTCTGTCTGTTGCTCTCAAATAAATAAATAAAAATAAACAAAAATAAAAAATAATAATAGAAAAAAATTATGACCTATACCTATGGATGCTTGGACAGATTGGTGTCTAATAAATGGGTGCTTACAGGTAGATCAGTCCTTAGAAACCATCTAGACTCCTAGACTTCAAACACCAGGCGCTGTTCCACTTCCATGTTTTCACTAATGACTATTTTGTTTCAAATTTTGCATTTTTCATTTTTCCAGTGCACACAAGAATAGCACTTGTCACACAAAGGGGCCTATATAATTCAACCAGATGATGTACCACACAAATAAAATCAGCTGTTCATGAGAGGTGGTCACCACAGGCTGTTTGAAACAATGCCTGTTTCAAAGACATCCAGTGCAACCCCATATGCGCATATGTGCTACAAAAAAAGGATGCTGATTAAAACCTGATGTGCTATTAGAGATTACAACGCAGCAGAGTTGGACTGATATTGTGTTTGGGCTTTCAAAGAAGAAAGCAACTTGCCATGCTATTTGGAAGCTTACTGAAAGAGAGCAAGCTAACTGATACTTTACAAAGTTTTAACAAAACAAAAATAAACGAAGTTTCCCTGTTATTTAAACTGGGTTTCCATATGTAATTTGCATCTGGCAATCAGGGCCAGTGAAAGAGCTTTCACTGACAGGCAGATAAGCCCGCCCAGGAGCCACTATAACTGGAAATAGTGATGAGTTTGGGTGGTTAGGAAACGTTTTCATCAAGTAGTGAATCACAAGTAAATCATTCTGTTGGCCCACTACAGTGAATTATTATGAAATAATTATGTATCACATAACAACATTTGACAGCTTCAAAATATCTGTGGTCATCGTTAGTTGAAGTAAATTCCTAGTTACCAAGTTTGGCTGTCTAAAAGTTTTCCAGGCCCCCAACCGAGACTTCCAATACTGGTAGAGCTCAGGAGGTTTTGTTCCTGTTTCCCTGAACCTTTCCTTTCTTCTGTTTCTTGACTGTATTTAGCTGAAATCATCCATCAAAGTAGACGAGATCACATCTGACAATTTTCTGGACCTAAGGCCAGACTACTGTAAATCAATGGCTCCAAATTCATGGAAGAAAACGTCCTATGTACCATTATTTTTGTAGAAATGGAACTTAATCCAAATCATAAAT
The DNA here is from genome assembly GCA_036365145.1 of Orientallactaga sibirica. NCBI lineage: Eukaryota > Metazoa > Chordata > Mammalia > Rodentia > Dipodidae > Orientallactaga > Orientallactaga sibirica. Next base: position 26,128,935 of record JAEOAD010000003.1, read on the forward strand.
CTTTAATTGGAGAGTAAAGGCAGAAAATTAAGATGAAGTCCTGGATGAGAGCGTCATGATCCAAGTACTGGCTTCCCCTCCATCCCCTGGCAACAAAGTCACTGACTTCCCTCCAGCAATTAGATTTTGTGGAAGTGTTCCTTCTACAAAGAAGAAACATCTTTACCACCCTTGGCTCTCAGTTTCAGAGTACTGGATATTCTACAATAGCTCTACAAGTAGAAAAAGTCAACAGGGCTGGAGAGATAGCTCAGTGGTTAAGGCATTTGCCTGCAAAGCCTGAGGACCCTGGTTTGATTCCCTAGTACCCACGTACAGGCAGATACACAAGGTGGCACATATTGACAATGGCTAGAGGTCCTGATACACTCATAGTCTCTCTCTCTCAAATAAAATAAATAAATAAACTATTTTTTTAATTCAACCATATTACCACAAAACAGGCAGCCGAGTCAAGTAGATAACTTATAAAACAGAGCAGAGGGCTTATGAGCACCACATGGAGGGTTAGTTAATTCTTCTAGTGCTCTTGATTGAGCGATAGACCCAGAAAGAAAGTTCCCAGGTGATGCTGGTGCTCCTGGTCCATGGTATAGCAATCAATCCATTAGCATGCTAAAGGAGAAGTGTTTCCAGTCCTTTCCACGAGAGTGCACTTCTCAGACGTACACACTGGTTGGGGCGGCACATAAGGTGGGACGTGAGTGACGTTGCCGAGTATTTCATAGCCGACAGGACGGCTTTGGGATGCTCTCTTGTGCAGAGTTGTTAAGAAGGCAAACATTCCCGTTCATTCTGTCTTCACTGCCATGAACGACTGAAGTGTACATGGGAGAAATTTAAACTTGCCTGGGAAAAGCCGCCAGTGATCTTTAGAGGAACTGTCAATGACTAGCACTCCTTTCTGCAGAATCTCCTTCAATGTCCAAAGAACAAGTTTCTCAGATACTTGACATTGGTGAACTAGTGGAACCTGCCAGGGGCCCAGAGTAATGCTGAAGTTGGTACATTTCATTAAATTGTCATGTACATTTTATTTTCTGTCTTCAGATGAATTATTATTAGAAGGGGAGAGACAAAATTGTTGCCTTGGTACTCGTTTCAATGGTACCCACCTCCTCAGTTTTGTTTTTCCTTTCCCTTACTCCCTCCTTCCCTCCGTCCCTCCCTCCCTTCTCTTTCCTTCTTTCTTTCTGTTTGTTTGTTTGACATTTTTTTGTTGTTGTTGTTTTTCTGGGACAGGGCCTTGCTATGTAGCTCTGGCTGGTCTGAAACTCTGAAGCCCAGGCTGGTCTCTAACTTGCAGTGATTCTAGTACTTCAGCCTCAGAAATGCTAGGATTACAGGCAGGAACCACCTCCCCTAAGTGTTCCAATTCTGTTCTCCTGCCTTCCAATCACCCCTTACTTCCCCCCACCCCCATATCCTTCTCTTTGAGAGGCGGGCCAAAGAATATAGTTGCTGTAGAAAATACAATGAAGCAGTTAAACCAATATGTCAGCCCACTGTGATGTGCAAGGCACCATTAGTACTCTGGGTTCCTCGGGCCCATAGCATGTAGGATGTGAGGCCATAGGGAAGGGGCAGAGCAAGGACCAAGCACAGTGGCAAGAAGGTCAAGCTTTAACCTGACTAGCTACATTGTCTATCTGCATTCTTACAACAGCCGTAGCACCTTCTCAGACTATCAGATTGGGATGGGTGGCTGGATCCCCAGGATAAAAGGGAAAGAAGTGGAAGGAGGATTTTTAAAATTATTATTATTTATTTGTTTGTTTGTAAGCAGAGAGACACAAACAGAAGAGAGACAGAGAGAGAGGGGAGAAAATGGAGGCACCAGGTCCTCCAACCACTGCAGATGAACTCCAGATGCATGCACAACTTTGTACATCTGGGTTGACATGGATACTGGGAATCAACCCTGTGGTTGTTAAGCTTTGCAGGCCTAGTGCCATAACCACGGGCAATGTCTCCAGCCTCCAGGATTTTCTTACTGCCTGAGTACAGGGAGTCATTTCGAGAACCACAGGGACCACTGCTGGCCCTGAGCACGAGAGAGAAGGGGCATGGCTGTTTTCTTGCCTTGCCTCCTCTCCTTCTGTTCTTTGGATTCCTGCCCCTGTGTCTAGTCACCTTCTTCTTCTTCATCCCTCAGTTGCCACTGCTTCATTCTGCCCCTTGACTTCTAAAGTGCCTTACTGCTCTCCTTGCTCTGTTTATTTGCGCCTTCAAGGTGTTCACACTTTCCACGACGTAGATGTGCCTTTACCCTTTATCAAGAAGAAGGAATTTATGGGACCTGGAGAGCTGGCTTAGAGGTTAAGCGCTTGCTTGGGAAGCCTAAGGACCCCGGTTTGAGGCTTGATTCCCCAATACCTATGTAAGCCAGATGCCCAAGGTGGCACATGCATCTGGAGTTCATTTGCAGTGGCTGGAGGCCCTAGTAGTCCATTCTCTGTCTCTCTCTGCCTCTTTCTCTCTCTGTTTGTTGCTCTCAAATAAATAAATAAATTTTTTTTAAAAAAAGAAGAAGGAATTTTCTCTCATGGGCATAATTAAGCCCTTATGAACCCTCTCATAGTTGTTACTTCATCTTAGCCATGTACCTATGAAGTAGATGCCACCCTTGCTCTTTTCCTTCACCCTTCATGAGAAAAGGAAGATTAAGAACAGCAGGCAGAGGCAGGAGGATCGCCATGAGTTCAAGACCCCCTGAGACTACATAGTGAATTCTAGGTCAGCCCGGGCTAGAGTGAAATCCTACCTCGGGAAAAAAAAAACAAAACAATAAACAAAAAAACAACAACAACAAAAAAGAACACTTAAGGACTCCATCTAATATTTATAGCCAGGCACAGAAACTGGATGACCCCACACAAGAGGCCTTAGTTCATAACTGCTATTTTTGTGTTTTCCCTGAACATGCATTTTCACTTTCAATATCTTGGATATTTAAAGAATTTCAAACTGAAATTAATGGGGAGAGACTTTAGGGTAAAAATGAGCCTCAGGTGTCGCTGTTATTTCCAGACATCTGCTCTGTGCTTCTTAGTATCTGCCCAGAGAAGACGCCAGGCATCAGTATTGCAGCCACAGGCCATGCACCCCGCCCCCCCCCCGCGCCTCCTTTCACCTTGTAAACCGACGGGGACCCGTCAGAGCTCAGTAAGACAAAGCATCGTTGCTGGGTGAGGGAGTGGACCGGCGTGGTCAAACATGAATATTCACGACCACGAGTCACGACTCCCATGAATGAGGGGGTCTCCTGTATGTGTATTGAGCATTGTGGAGTCGTGAGACAACTTGCCATGATTAATTAATCCTTGGTGCTGAGGCAGAAGGTAAAATAATTTGTGCATGGTCACGAAGTCGGTCATTCTCAGGCTCTGAGTTAGTCCTGGAGTGCTAACAGAGAAAGAGTAGACTTGACTTTTACTTTTGTATTTTGTCATCCCAGCAGTTCTCCCCACACTCCTGCCCCCCCTCACCCCCACCAACCCCTGACATTTTCTAAAAGGAGGGCAGGTGGCTGCCAGCTGTCCTTACCCCACACCCTCATGACATCATTCTCAGTATCTCTAGCCCATGGAAAGTCCATCCACTGAGGTCCTCCTGCCACCAACCCCCAGTAGGACTTGTTCCTTCAACCTAAGCTGGACACCGGTGGGAGTCCTTCTGGGGCCTGGCTCCAGCTTGCTGGGTGGAGGAGGCGCAGTGTGGTTAGTTTATTGTATTTGGCTGCGGGAGCCTGTTTTATTCACTATCTTCTCCAGTGAGATTTTTAACTCTGGCTACTCACAGCAAACCCTCAATCATCTATCACAGCAGGGGAAAGGAGGGGCTCCAAATACATGAATTTCCATGATAGCTTCTTAGCTTTTGAAAAGCTCAAACTCAAAGCCAACCAACCATAAGGAATCATTCTTAAGCAAACGGAAATTGTACAAGGAACTCCCTAAAGCTCAGGAGTTTATGTTAAAGGGGCGGGGGTCGCTGGAGGGCTGGCTTGGTTAAGGAGGTTGCCTACAAAGCCAAAGGACCCAGGTTCAAGTCCCCAGGGCCCACTTATGCCAGATACACAAGGTTGCACAAGCGTCTGGAGTTCTTTTTCAGTGGCTAGAGGCCCTGGCATGCCCATTCTCTCCCTTTCCCTCTCTCTCTCTGTCTTTTTCTCTCTCCCTCTTTCTGTCAAATAAATAAATGAAAAAAAAATTGTTTTGTTTTTTTTTTTTTTTAAAAGGATGACTCCTTGTTTTGTTAGAGGGAGGCTGTAAGGGTTGGTCAGTCTTCTCTATGTCTTCTCATTGGGTGACTCAGGCTGAGGTAGCAGCTCCTGGGTGACAAGGGCCATGCACGTGGCGTTATCACGGTAAGGGCATCACTGGTGCTGGAAAATGGAAATGCCACTCAAAGCACTTGAACACTCCTCTGGCATACCTCAGCTGTTTACCTGCCATCGGTCAAAGCATGTGGGTGGGTGGGGAGAGAGGTTTCATTTCCTTGAGTGGGACAGAGTTCTAGGGGCAGGACCAGCAATAATTTAGATTATGATATAACCTACCATACACACTTCAAATTAATTATATATGTATTTTCTTGTCTGTACAGAACACTATAGAGGTTTCAGGATCCTGGGTCATCCTTGTCAACATAAATATTACCACTGATTATAATGGAGCTTTTCTTAAGGGATATTGGGAAGTAGAATGGAGAATGTAGACACTAGACGGACTGATTAGTTATTTATTTATTTATTTAGTTGAGCTTTGCGAGATAGGATCTTGCTCTAGCCCAGGCTGACCTGGAATTCACTATGTAGTCTCAGGTCACTGTTGTTTGTCACGGGTGCTTTACACGCACTGTTTTTATCTCCTTTGTCATTAATGTTATTATGGGCATGCTTGCATCTCACTACTCTTCTTCCTCCTTCCCAATATGTTAGGAATGGATCATAAAGAACAGCTTGGGGCTGGAGAGATGGCTTAGCAGTTAAGGTATCTGCCTGTGAAGCCCAAGGACCCAGGTTTGATTCCCCAGGACTCACATAAGCCAGCTGTACATGGTGGCGTATACATCTGGAGTTCGTTTGCAGAGCCTAGATGCCCTGACATGCCCATTTGTTATCTATCATCCATCTATCTATCTATCTATCTATCTATCTATCTATCTATCTATCTATCATCTATCTACCATCTATCTTTCTCTGTCTCTGTCTGTCTCTCTTTTTCATATAAATAAATAAATAAAAATAAAATACTCAGAAAAGAGCAGCTTAGACTTTACCAGATCTGAGCTTCCAACAAGGGTGAAGACATGACCGTTTCTCCCACATGTGATAAGTTGGTGGGGTTCAGTACACAGATGTTGGGACAGATGTTTGGGTGTGGGTGCTTCCTTCCTGCATTTCCTTGTATTTGCTTATTTTTACTGGCTATTCAGTGTTAGATAAATGAAGTTAGGGAAGGGTGGGTTTGGGATTATATTCCAAAGAGGCATTCTAGCCCTGTGGTGTTTCACATTGAACAAGTGGGATTTTACCCACATAATAGGACCAAACAGTTATTCTACCTGCCACTTCTTGTTCAGTTTACTCTAATTGCTATCAGTGTTTTAACTGAGCAGTCTTTGGCCTAACACTTGTTGGGTACTTCATTAGGCACTGGGAATGGTGAATGGGTGAATGAGAAGAGTGTTGCCTTTGAGTGGATAGTTACAGAGGTGCTCCAAAGCACACAGGGAAGACTTGCACTCTGAGGGGCCCAGGGCTCCCCAGAATGGACTCAGTATTCACTTCGAGGTAAGGTTACTCTGAACATGACACTGGAGTCTGATGATCTTTGTTGTTGTTGTTGTTGTCTTGAGACAGGGCTTCACTATAGTCCAGGCTGACCTTGAACTCATGGCAATCCTCTTACCTTAGCCTCTGGAGTGCTGGGATTCAACGTGTCAACCGCTATGCCTGGCTTCATTTTTTTTTTTTTTTTAATGAAAAACAGCCAGCATGGTGGCACATGCCTTTAATCCCAGCACTCAGAAGGCAGAGGTAGGAGGATCGCTGTGAGTTCGAGGCCATCCTGAGAATACATAGTAAATTCCAGGTCAGCCTGGACTACAGTGAAACCCTACCTTGGAAAGAAAGAAAGAAAGAAAGAAAGAAAGAAAGAAAGAAAGAAAGAAAGAAAGGAGGGAGGGAGGGAGGGAGGGAGGGAGGAGGGAGGGAGGAGGGAGGGAGGGGGGAGGAAGGAAAGAGAAAGAAGGAAAGAAAGAAAGAAAAACATACATCAATGTAGATGAAAGTCAAATGTTCTCAATTTGGCTTTTGGACTCTCCTTTCCTTTTCCTTTTTTATGTGGGGGGTGGGGGACAGTGTTAATTGTTATTTTTATGTCAGGGTTTCATGTAGCTTGGACTGGTTGTCAACTTGCTTTGTAGCTGAGGATGACCTTGAACTTCTGATCTTCCTGACTCTACCTCCTGAGTGCGTGGTTTAGGCATGCACCACCACACCAAGTTTGTGCTGTGCTCAGCCAGTGCTCTTCTGGATGAGCCACATCTCCAAGCCTGGACCACTGTGTCTTCACTAGCGTTTCCCCCCAGTGTGTAATCAGTTAGCTTCTGAAAGTCTACCCTTAAACTGAATGGGGAGACAGATTTGTCAAATGTTAAAGTGATTCCTTCCTTATATCTTGAAATCTAGTGGAAGATATCTTTGTTCTTTCTGTGGCTAAAATAGCTTCTGCGTTCTCTAGGTGTCGTGGGTCTTTGGCATACTCAAATCTGCTCTTCACAACGAGTAGGAGGTTGAGAAGCTTAAGCTAAAATCCACACCCAGGCTCCCTCTGTCTTGGAGGCTGGTGGCTATTTCCCCTAATAAATCAGATCCTTCCCATCTTAACTGGCTATGTTTGAAGTAATTACCAACTCAGTCACTCATGGACGTAGCTGTTCATCATGCATAAATTAATTTAACGTACAAATAAACAAAGAAAAGTTGTATTTTGCCCTAGTTTCTAAACCTGTTCATTACAACTCAAGCAAGTAGAATATTGTTGTTAGTTCTACTTATTTTTTTGGTGCATACCCTCCACCCGGTGAGAGTTCACAGAGGTAACAACGTCCCTGGCTGGCGATCTAGTGAGTGAGGGTATGGACGCTGCTTGTCAGCACTTTAATGCCTGTCATAGAAGCCCACGTGTCCAAAAGGGACATGAAAAATTACTTTTAGGTAAAAATATGTCAATAAAATAAGTGAGACTAAATAACCTGAGTAAAGCCTCCAGGCTATGTTGATTTTTTTTTTTTTTTTTAACATTTCAAACAGCCTTTTAACAAAAATAGATTAGAAAGTTTGGTTACACTGCTGAAAGAATTCACTTTGATGTGACATGAAAATCAAAATTTTAAATAAGAAAGGATTTCTTTGTAGCAAGTTAGTACTTTCTCAAGAGATAGTGGCTAGAAAGTAACATTTTCTAGGTTGGAATCATGGGAGAGGGCAATGGGAATTAACAGTTAGACTTGGAAATCCACCTGACCTTACATCACTGTGACCTGACTTGACCTTGAAAAAGAAGAAGAATGACAGGATGATGATTCCATAAGAAAGTTATTTGTCCCAGATCATGGCAAGAGCTTGCACAGTCATCTCAGACAACTTCAGAACACCACAGTGATGAAAGAGAAAGAGACGGGGTGGGGGCGAGGAAAGCTGGCTTCTTAGTGACCAGCGTTTCAGCTCTTGACATTCTTTTTTTTTTTTTTTTTTTTTTTTTAAGGTAGGGTCTCACTCTAGCTCTGGCTGACCTGGAATTCACCATGTAGTCTCAGGATGGCCTTGAACTCACAGCAATCCTCCTACCTCTGCCTCCCTAGTGCTGGGATTAAAGGTGTGCTCCACCACGCCCAGCTTGACATTCTTTATGTTAGGCTCCTGACATATGTCACTATGTACTGTTTGAATTTCCCCTATGTGTATTCAAAACCCCATTGACATTTCCTAACTAAAGTATGATTTCTCTTCCCTTCATTCTACAACCATCCTTGATTTAAAATGTTGGAAAAACATGGCCTTTTAAACCTAAGCAGAAGAGTTTGTTTATATTTTGGAACTGAAGAAATAACAGCCTGCGGTTATTTAGAGATGTGAAGAAAGAAAGAACTACACAAATAACGTGTAATTACGACTTATAGCAAGTGGGATGAGGTCCCTAAGAAGCCAGTAGGAACATGGAATTCTCTTAGAAGGTATGATACTCCAAACTATATCTAACACTTAAGGCAGCTTAGGGTTTCTGGGTCAATTAAAGCATGTTAGCACTCTCTTATTAGTCATGAAAATGAAAACCAGACATGGATTCCTATTTTATCATTTCCTAGATTCAAGAGGGTTTTATTATGGGATAAACTGATCTTTAGCCTCTTTAAAAACAAAACAAACAACAACAACAAAAAAAAACAGGGTCAATGACAACGAGGAGAGCAATAAGCAAGGTCTGGAATACAAGGCACCAGGACTCCTGAGCTTTCTTGACAAAGGTTAAGTGAGTGGTCACCGTCAACTGCCCATAATGTTTTGTATCTCACAATGGAAAAATTCTGCCAATGTGAAGATGTCATTACTCTGAAATTTTAAATATCTTCAAAAATATTGAGAGTTATAATACTATTTTTATTTTATTGTATTAAATTTATTTGTGGAAAAAATTATCAGCATTCAGGGGGTTGAGGCAGAAGGATGGCGAGTCCCAGGCCAGCCTGAGCTATATAGTGAGACTCAGTCTCAAATAATACTGAAGAAAAATATTCAAAAAGCTTACCTTTCTTGGTCTTCAGGCATTTTTTTTTCTTTCTGGCTCATACAAATGAGACAATTTTCAGTTCAAAATATGAATTTTGTCTTCGCTTGAGTTGCAAGATTTTTTTTAGAAAAAAAATATCAAAAATTCAAAAATTCAAAGTTTCTATACTTTATAAGAACTTTAAAAGATTATTTGCTTTGCTTCTCTCAGTTATACCTCAAATTATGATTTTTTTTCAAACGCAAATGAATATATAACTGTCAGGCTATTCTTAGACTTGTGAAATTGATTTCGTTGCAATTATAAACCCAAAGAAATCACTGGTAAACTAGGATAATTTGGAGGAAAGCCATAAGAATCCACAAAACACTTCACTTATTTTGATTTAACTTTAATCACCATGACGTGGAAATCATTTGGCAACTTTGATTAGTCTAGAGTCTAGACTCTAGACCATGATTTGCACTCTTTTACATCAAGGCTCATAAAGAAAATCACAATACTGATGGTTTGCAGACACTGGACCAAGCAGATACATGTCTCATGGCCCAATGGTCATTTCAGCACATGTGTGGAGCATAAAAGACAAGCTAGGTATTGGTCCTTGCCTTCTACTTTGTTTTATGTACAGTCTCTAACTATTCACTGCTGCACTGACCAGGATAAGTGGCCTTAAAAAGTACTGGAGAGTTCTCCTCTCTCTGACTTTCATCTGTAGGCATGCCAAGATCTGACACTAATCATAGCATCTCATTTTACATGCGTTCTGGGGATCCAAATACAGGCATTTCTGCTTGAGTGGCAAATGCTTATCCACTAATGCAAACCCTCAGCCTGAAAACTTGAATTTTTTTTTTTTTTTGTGAGCTACAAAGTAATGGATCCAGAGTTGTGCTCTGAAATGATTTCCATTGGTACTCTTTTATGTAACTAAAAAGTAAATCCTCATGACTTGCAGAATAGATTCAAAGGCAGGATCCTTTTGTCTGTTGTGTCCAAGAAACTCACCTCTCTATAAAAGACAGATACTATGTTAAGGTAAAAGAATAAACAATGGCATTTCAAGCAAATGGGCCTAGGAAACAAGCGGGAGTTGTTGTTCTAATATCAGATAGGATAGACTTCAAACCAATATAAATCAGAAGAGCTAAAGAAGGTCACTTTGTACTACTTAAGGGAACACTCCAACAAGAGAACATTACAATTCTTTACATATGTGCACCACATATGGGTGCACCCAATTGCATTAAACAAACACTGTTAGATGTAAAGTCACAATAGTAGTGAGTAGCTTCGATCCTGCTCTTACCAATTGACCGGTCATCCCGGAAAGAAAAAAAAAAAAAAAATATATATATATATATATATATATATATATATGTATATATGGAAGCATTTGGATTAAGTGAAATCATATAACAAATGGAACTACAGATGTTCCATCCAAATGCTGCAGAATACACATTATTTTCAGCAGCATGTGGAACTTTCTTTAACATAGATCATATATTAGGACACAAAGCAAATCCTAACAAATATGAGAAAATTGAAATAGTTCCTTGTACTGTAACTGATCACAATTGGATTCAACTTCAAATCTACAGCAAGAAAGACTATAGAACACACACAAACTTATGGAAACTAAACAATGCACTACTAAATGATGAATGGTCATTGAAGAAGTCAAGAAGAAAATAAAAACATTCATAGAATAAAATGATAATGAAAACGCAACATACCAAAACCTATGGACTATAATGACAGCAGTCTTAAAGAGGGAAATTGACAGCTTTAAGTGCCTATATTAGGAAATGAGAGAGGTCACAAGTAACTTAATCCTACACCTTAAAACCTTGGAATAAGAAGGACAAGTCAAAATGAAAATCAATAGATGAAAAGAAATAAGATTAGGGCATAAATTAATATAACAGAATCCCTCTACCACAAAAAAATTACAAAGAATCAATAATACAAAAAGTTGGTTATTTGAGAGGATATATAAGATTGATAAAACCTTACAAAAACTCACCAAAACTCAGAGAAAAGAGACCCAAATTAATAAATTTAGAAATGAAAGGAGCACCATTAGAGATACCAGCGCAATTCAGAAAATGTACCGGAGGAAGATATACTCCCATGAATTTGAAAATCTGAAAGAAATGGATAAACTTCTAGATATATATGACCTACCAAAATTAAGACAAGATGAGACAAACCATTGAAACAGATCTATAACAAGCAGTGAAACCAAAGGAGTTCAAAAAACAATCTCCCAACTAAAAGATTTCCAGGCCCCAATGGATTCACTGGTGAATTCTACCAGACAGACCTTCTCAGAAGAACTAACACCAATTCTTCTCAAATTTTTCCATAAAATAGAAAACAAAGGAAAATACTACCAAACTCCTTTCACAAAGACAAGTGTTTACTCTGCTACCAAAACCAGACAAAGATGTACCAACAAAAAAAAGAAAGGAAAAAAAGTTACAGACCAAATTCCTTCATGAATATAGAAGCAAAAGTTCTGAACAAAATATTGGCAAATGGGCTAGAGAGATGGCTTAGAGGTTAAGGCACTTGCCTGTGAAGCCTAAGGGCCCACGTTCTATTCCCTAGTTCCCAGGTAAGCCAGACGCACAAGGTGACACATATATCATGTTTGCAGTGGCTGGAGGCAATTGTGCGCCCATTCTCTCTCTTGCTCTCTCTCAAATAAATAAATAGTAAAAATTAAATAAAAGTTTAAAATGAAAATAGAAAGGGATACAAATTGAAAAGGAAGAAGCCAAATTGTATTTTGTAGATGATAAGATTCTCTACATTAGGGGTCCTAAAATCTCTGCTAGCAAACTGTTAGAGCTGAAAAACAAAGTAAGCAAAGTAGCAGGATACAAAATTAACACACCAGAAAGCAGTAGCCTTCCTACATACCAATAACAAATGTGCTGAGGATGAAATCAGGGAATCACTCCCATTCACAGTTGCCTCCAAAAAAATAAAGTACCTTGGTTAAGAATAAACCTAACTAAGGAAGAGAAGGATCTCTACAATGAAAACTATAAAACACTCAACCAAGAAACTGCAGAAGACACTAGGACATGGAAAGACATCCCTTGTTCATGGATTGGAAGAATCAGTATTGTGAAAATGTCAATCTTACCAAAGGCAATGTACAGCTTTAATGCAATTCCTATAAATATTCCAATGGCATTCTTAACACAAATAGAAAAAAATCCTAAAAGACATTTGGAAGCACAAAACACTTCAGATAGACAAACAATTCTGAGCCAAAACTAAGGCTGGCAATATCACCATACCAGATTTTAAGATATATTACAGAACATGGAGAGATGGCTTAGTGGTTAAGGTGCTTGCCTGTGAAGCCTAAGGACCCAGTTTGATTCCCCAGTACCCACATAAGACAGATGCACATGGTGACACAAGCATCTAGAGTTCATTTGTAGTGGCTGGAAGCCCTGGGGTGCCCATTCTCTCTTTGTCAGCTTCTTCCTCTCTCCCTCCCTCTCTCTCTCTCTCTCTCTCAAGTAAATAAATAAGATAGTTTTTTAAAAGGTATATTACAAAGCAATAGTAATAAATACAGCATGGTACTGGCACAAAAACAGGCATGTAGATTAATGGAACAGAATAGAGGACTCAGATATAGACCCAAGCAGCTATAGCCATCTGATTTTTGACAAAAATGCTATAAATATTCACTGGAGAAAAGACAGTCCCTTTAACAAATGGTGTTGGGATAATTGGATATCTATATATATCAGGAAGAAAATAGATCCCTGTCTCTCTCCATGCATAAGAATCAAGTTCAAAAGGATCAAAGACCTTAATATCAGACCTAAAACTCTGAAACTGCTACTGAGAAAGTAGGGGAAACATTTCAACATATTCGCATAGGCAATGACTTTCTAAATATAACCCCAAACACAGGAAGTAAAACCACTAATCAACCACAGAGACCTCTTGAAATTAAACAGGTTTTGTGGAGCAAAGGACACTGTGAATAGAGTAAAGAGACAACCTACAGAATGGGAGAAAATCTTTGCCAGCAATGCATCTGACAGAGGATTAATATCCAAGATATGCAAAGAACTCAAAAAACTAAGCATCAAGAAATCAAACAACCCAATTAAAAAATGGGCTATGGAACCGAATAGAAAGTTCTCAAAAGAAGAAATAGACATGGCCAGTAAACATCTAAAAGCATGTTCTATATCCTTAGCCATCGGGGAAATGCAAATTAAACTACTTTGAGATTCCATCTCACAACTGACAGAATGGTTAGCATCAATAAAACAAATAACACCAAATGCTGCCATGGGTGTGGGAAAAGAGGAATCCTTCTACACTGTTCATGGGAATGTAAACTCATGCAGTCAGTGTAGAAAATGATGTGGGAGTTCCTGACACAGCTGGAAATAACTTCACCATATGATCCAGCTACCATTCCTTGGCATATGCCCTAAGGACTGTATTCACTACTTTAGAGATACTTGATCATCCATGTTTATCTCAATAGCTAGGAAATGGAACCAGCCTAGATGCCCTTCAACTGATAAATGGATAATGAAGATGTGGTACGTTTACACAATGGCATTCTAGTCAGCTCTAAAGAAAAATAAAATTATGAAACTTGCTAGGGAATGGATAGATCTGGAAATGATTATACTAAGTGCGGTAACCCAGGCCCAGAAAGTCAAACGTTGTGTGGATCCTAGTTTCAAATATTTAGATTTGGATGGGAGTTGGAATACAAGTCAGTAGTAGATGCCAGGAAGGTAGAAATGGACTATGAGGGAGGAAGGAGAGGGGGTGGTTTAAGGGAAGGTCAGAGTAGATATAAAAGTAGAGGAGCCGGGCGTGGTGGCGCACGCCTTTAATCCCAGCACTTGGGAGGCAGAGGTAGGAGGATCGCCGAGAGTTCGAGGCCACCCTGAGACTACATAGTTAATTCCAGGTCAGCCTGGACCAGAGTGAGACCCTACCTTGCAAAACCAAAACCAAAAAAAAAAAAAAGTAGAGGGGCAGAATAATGGGGTTGAAATGGTCTGAGTGGGGCAAGGGGAGGGGATAAAGAAGAAAGGTAGGAGGAGGAATATTATGTATATTCCATACGAAAAACTACTTCTTTGTTAGCCACTAATGTACATGCTAAAGAAGAGAGAGTTTGAAAGAAGTTCCTTATGGAGGTCGATAACAGTGTGCCCAAAAGCCATAGATTGTTATTAGAAAAATTTTCACTGCCGTAGGTGGGATATCTTACACTGAGTTGTTGGCCAGGCAAGTCCCTGGTGCCCCCAAAACATTACAGGGTATTTCCAAGGCTCTTGGTTGCCCACCAAAACTAGATGGTTAGACCCTATTGCTGAAGACTCCACATGCTTGGGCTGCAAGGTCACTGAGAAATCGAGCTAGAGCTGAGCTGAAAGCCTCTTCCATGTAGACTAACTTTCAGCATGCTGGAAAGAGCTATGCAGCTTATTGGGGGAGAAAATTCATCAATGGTGTTAACCAGCTGTTGACCCTGCAAGATTTACAGCTGGCCAACCAGGCCAAGTGTGCTACTTGGTACAATGGTGGCATGTCTGTTATGCTGTCTGAGTGGACTTGAGGCCTTCTCCATGGGAAGGAATCCGTGCCTGGTATTGAAAGCTTAGTCAAAAGCCTATGGCTGGGGAGGTCATAAGCCCTATTAGGGAAGCTACTATTGCTGTCTGGCTAAATGCATGTTATGCCCACCAAACTCTCCCCTAAACATTCACGTTTATACCCAAATATTAATGCTATGCTCACTTTTGCTTAGAGAAGCATCTTTTTTTCAGATGACAGTGACCACTTGGGTGACTCAAAACTCACCATCGGGCTGAGAAGAAATGACAGCACTGAAGCGTCTCTATCACACCCTCCAAGGCACAGGGGCCATTGGTGAAGAGCTAGGGCAAAGATGTAAAGCCAAAGGAAGGGTAGGACTACTTACAATGCTGTCTTCAAGACACAAAAGGGCCTTGATGGTAGTGCCTGACACTACTTACACAAGACCTGTGTAATAGGAGGAGAAAAACGGTCACATCAAAATAGGAGAGAGACTAAATGGAAAGAAGGAGGGACACTGGGGACATGTCCTTTAAGGGCTTATGGAGACTATAGTCTTCCTGTGGTGGAGGGGGGATTGGGGAGGGGGAAAATGGGATGCTGGGAGGGGATGATGATCATGGTATACTGTCTATACTTAGGGAAGTTGTCAACAAAATGTATTTTCAAAGTAAATATTGTATCCTCACCCATGACCTCACAGTGCCTGACACTACCTACACAAGGCCATCATAATAGGAGGAAAAGATCATGACATCAAAATCAAAGAGAGACTGATTGAGAGGGGGAGGGGATAGGATGGAGAGTGGCATTGGGAAGGGGAAAGTGGGAGAGGAGGGAATTACCATGGTTCATTGTCTATAATTATGGAAGTTGTCATTAAAATTTTTTTAATATTGTATGCTCTGTGGTGGAACACAAACACTGTTATTAACACATACGTGCGTAGACTCACAGTTCCCACACACATCGAATGGCTTGCTCTCCCTAACAAATATCTAGAAGATTCTTCTCCCACTGAGAACATTAGGGTTCTGTGATGCATTGCTTCAACAAGAAATCTACTTTCAAGTACATGTCCAGGGAGCACTGTCCTCTTTAAAAGTGTAACCATGAAAAGTGCTTAGCTTCCCTTTCTAGTTTTCGTCCCCTCCTTTCCATATGTGACGTATTCATTACATCTGATTGAAAAAATTCTCTCAACTAAGGCCAAGCGTATTCTGACATTTCCTCATGAGGAAATATTTAGTAGTGCTGAAGTAGCATGTTAGCATGAACAAGTGGCATAGAAGTGTCCTTCCTTTACTTGAACTGCTTCTGGGTTCTCTGAGGAAAGGCAGGGATATTTCATGGTGCTCGAGTGACACTGGCAGGCCAGCTGGTATGTCCATCAGAAGAAACTCCGTCTTGTCTTAACCTAAGACGAGTTGAAGAGCTCTGGTCTCATGGGTGGGCAGGAGAAAGAGTATTCAAAATTAATGTGCTTTACTTGTAAATATCAGGATGAAATCTACTGAGATTTGACTCAATGCAATGGAAATTAATACAGACCTGGCCACTTTATCTTTTCTTCCCTGTGGACACTGCCCAACCTCTCCAGTCCTGCTCTGCTGTTTCTCATCACCCTTCTCAAACACACACACACACACACACACACACACACACACACACAAACAAAATTTCTTTTTCTTTTTTTTTTCTTTTGGTTTTCCAAGGTAGGGTCTCACTCTAGTTCAGGCTGACCTGGAATTCACTCTGTATTCTCAGGATGGCCTTGAACTCACAGCAATCCCCCTTACCTCTGCCTCCCAAGTGCTGGGATTAAAGGCGTGTGCTACCACGCCCAGCTTACATAAAATTTCTTTTTCCTCCTTTCCATTTCTTTTTCCCCTCCTTTCCATTTCTTCATAGGAAGGGCTTCCCTTTAGGTTAAGAATATGAAACCAATGAACTTTGGTTCATGTTAACCTGAGTGAGTTGAGTGACTCTAATGAAGGTGTCAGGAAGTGCCTAATGCTACAGTTTTGATCTGGAATATTCCCAAAGGCCCAAGACTTGGAGGCTTGATCACAGCCTTGTGGTTCTGTGGGTGGACTTAACAGGGCCCGGGGGGAAGAGTTGAGTCACTGATATCCTAATGGGACTATAGGTTCTTTCACCTTGATTGCCATCTTCACACACTCCTGTCATGATTATACTTGCCAAACAAGCTGCCACAAAGAGATCATAGCCCACAACATCTGAAGCCATAAGCCTAAATAAAATTTGCCTCCATACAAGCTATTTATCTCCAGCATTTGTTACAGTGTCACAAATGTTACGAACAAAACCTACTGATTTCACTTATGAAATGTTGGCCATCACGTATGATGTGACAAGTCCTAAGTGAGGTATCAAGAGTTCATTTGCTCCAGAGACTCATGATTGGTCTTCACTAGGGATTTATTTAGCAAAGGCTGAAAGAGGCATAGCACATATGTTCCATGGTATCCTATATGACAGGAGTGTGTGCTCCTAACCATGGCTAAGGCAGACGTAGTGTACACCTAGGTCTTAGCAGGGAGGCATCTCCTCCCTGACCCGAGAAGCAGGCTTGCTGTGGAAAGGAGACATGGGACTAGAAGGACATCTGGAATCTTCTTTTCTGTTCTCTCTGGCACAATTGTATGGTTTTGGAGAAGTCAGTGCCTTTTGTAATTCACAAGTAGTCGTTCTAAAATGCTTTAATGGTCCTCCTTATCTTCCAGGGGCCCCCAAGTTCCCAATGACTTAAATTAGTGGAGCAGTTGATGCATGTAAAAATGTCTCATAAACATCAAGCATTCTAGGACTTCGTTCTCTGTTTACATCAGAGAATCCACGTCACAGTGTATGTCGGTGACTTCTCACTGGTGTGAACAAATACCTGCCCAGAAACAACTTAAGGTTTGTTTTGACTGATGCTGTTGTTCAACGTCGCAGAAGGCGTGATGACAGGAGCATGAATCAGCTGGTAATGATGTGTCCACAATCAGGAAGCAGGGAGCTGGGAATACGTGCGCTCAGCCAGCTCTCCAGGAATGCCAGCTCAGGGAATGGAGCCACCCACATTAAGTGGGTCTTCCCACGTCAGTTAACCTCATTTAGGAAATCTTTTGGAGACATGCCAGAGATTTGCTTGCTTGATTCTCACTCTCGTCAGACTGACAACATTAACCATCTCACTGCATTTCGGGGATCTCATAATGCTGTGGCATGACTATCCTTCTGTGGTTGGGGAGAAGAATCTGGAGGCAATAGGGCTCCCTTCCTCCATTTCCTCCAGCATCTTCCCCACTCAGCAGATGGAGAAATCAGTCTTGCCTTTTTATGTTTCTCAATTCTCTTCCCTTTTCTCTGTTCTTTTCTTCACTACAATAGTTCATGTCATCATCAACTCTTTTCTAACTTCT
The DNA here is from genome assembly GCA_036365145.1 of Orientallactaga sibirica. NCBI lineage: Eukaryota > Metazoa > Chordata > Mammalia > Rodentia > Dipodidae > Orientallactaga > Orientallactaga sibirica. Next base: position 26,146,774 of record JAEOAD010000003.1, read on the forward strand.
TGTGACACTTTCCCATGGTCTTTCTACCTCTTGTCTGCTTCATCTTTGAATTTTTCCTAGCGGCTGGGGCTACATCAGTGTATGCTTACTTAGTATGTTCAAGACCCTACGTTCCGTTCCAGCACCAGGAAAAAAAAAAAAAAAATGACCACCTCATCCTTCAGTATTTTCAGCCCCAGTTAAATATCTAGTTCAAAACTGCCAAGAAAAAAATCTTTTCACATTTGCATATCATTGGAAGATATGAGAAAATTAGGACATTTAAATGCCTTTTTCAAATAGCATGAAATCTTTCATCTTTAGACGCTTTTCTTTTTTCACCGAGCCTCAATTTCAAGATCATTTTCATTCCATAGAACAAAGAAAGACAAAAGAAAGAAGGAATCAAAGAAAAAAAAATCAGACTTTATCTCAATTGGTCCAAAAATCATTTCTCAGCTTTTAAGTTGTCCTTCAGCAGAACAATGGCTCAGGTGTTTAGACTGGGAAGCAGCCCCTCATTCCTTCCAGCCAGTGGGTGACAGAGAGGTGAGCTTGAGTGGCAGGAAGACTTCACTGACAGATGTACCTTTGTGGTCTTTTCAAAGATGGTCCTGGACATTACAAGGCATCCAGCTGCAATGCTGAGCCAGGCTTATCCCCCTTTGTTTTGGAAATAAATTCAAGCTTAAGAAAACACCAGTGCTGGAGGTTTTAACGTGACTGGATTTTCTCATGTGTGCTCCATACCTTGCTTCCAAGCTTCTCTCCACAGAAGCCTGTCCTCAGCACCCCTCCCTCCCCTTCTATACGGTGCCTTCAGACTCACTCACTGTTCACCTGAATGGGACATCTGCTGCATTAGTATGCTAACCCTAGAAGTCTCCAGCTGGATCCACAGTCTCAGACTGCAGGCCAGTACTCACCCCTGCTGAATGAAGGGTTTAGTTTACCCTGGTGTCCTCAGGGGTTCAAAAGGAAAGTAAAAGGCAAAACAAACCTAAAATGAAATAAGCTAGTAGGCCTAACAAATAGCAGACTGAGTAACCTATTCCATAATTTAAAAGAAAGAAAAGAAGGGCTGGAGAGATGGCTTAGTGGTTAAGGCATTTGCCTTTAATGCCAAAGGGTCCTGGTTCAACTCTTCAGTACCCACATAAGCCAGGTGTACAAGGGGGCGTATGCATTTGGAGTTCATTTGCAGTGGCTGGAGGCCCTGACAGGCCTATTCTCTCTCTCTCTATCTCTCTCTCTCTCTCTCTCTGCCTCTTTCTCTCTCATAAATAAATAAATAAATAAATAAATAAATAAATAACATATTTAATAAAAAATATTTAAGAAAGAAAAGAAAAGCCAAAAGGGCCAGACATAGTGGCTCATGCCTGTAATCTTAGCCCTTAGAAGACTGGGGCATGAGGTTTGCCATGAGTTTGAGGCCAACCTGGACTACATGAGTTCCAGGCCAGCATGGGCTACAGAGTAAGAGCCTATAACCCACGCAAAAAAAAAAAAAAAAAAAAAAAAAAAAAAAAGGGCTGGGATATGGTGGGGGTTGCTTATTGTGCTAAGCTGAGACCTGTTTTCACTAGACCCTTTGCACCACGTAAAACCCGTGCATGCAGTGCATACTTGTAATCCTAGCACTGGGGAGGACCTTAGGGCTTGATTATTAGCTTGTATAGCCAAATCATTAAGTTCTAGGCTCGTTGAAAAGACAGTGTCAGCCAGGCATGGTGGAGGCAGATGTGGGAGAACCACCATGAGTTTGAGGCCACCCTGAGACTACATAGTGAATTCCAGGTCAGCCTGAGACTACATAGTGAATTCCAGGTCAGTCTGAGCCAAAGTGAGACCCTATGTCGAAAACCAAAAAAAAAAAAAAAAAAAAATCAATGATGACTTCAAAAAATAATAAGAAGAAGAGAGCCAGTGAGGAAGACGCCTGGTGTAGCCCTCTGACCTCCATAAGCGCACGTGCACATGTGCACCCACACATGCATGCACACCACACACACATATGCCAAACAAACAAACTAAAACCCTACAAGACCAAACTAAAATTTCAGTTCCCTCTGCACAGCTAGGAGTCCCGTAAAGACGTAGCCTCGGAGAAAAAAAAAAAAAAAACCATGTGAAGAGAGCAAAAAGCAGAGTCAACAGCTCTGTTGCCTTTAGTTGTACAAACTGCCACATACGGAGGACTCTCATTTCTGCTGCACAGACATGAGGCTCACCTCCCCTGATATCTTAGCACAGTATTGAGCAGGTCTCCAGGCTTCTTTGCCCTTTGTAGCAAAAATTTGGGAAACACATGAACATTAATATCAGGGATTAGCATAGCCATACGAGAGAACCTTCTGGAATTCATATACTTGAGGTATCCGTAAGATGCCCACACTCGTGCTGAGAGAAGAGCTAAAAATTTCCATAACTATTTAACTATTTGATATTACAATCTTAGATACCAGAAGCTGTATTAAGAATTATGAATATTTCATGATAATTTCTGTTCATAGAGATCTATTTCGCATGTATTTTATTCACTAAATTGATGTTATTAAGATGAAACACATGCAACAATAAGCTATCAGTACCCTATGGGTGACAAAGCGGCTTTCTGCTAGGGTACTGACACTAGCTCACCAACACTTCATGGAGCCCTACTATGAACCAGATGCCCCAGACACCTGCACCTGCTTTTGCACATAAAAACACAGCGAACACGCTTTTAATCCCAGCACTCGGAAGACAGAGGTAGGAAGATCGCTATGAGGTCAAGGCCAGCCTAGAACTACAGACTGAGATCCAGGTCAAGATCCTGGATTAGATCCTGGACTAAGTGCGACCCTACCTCAAAGAAAAAAAAATTAAAATTAAAATTAAAAAATAAAAAGCGGGGCAACACTCTGACAGGCAGACTGGGGCCTTGCTCCCTCGCATGGGCACAAATGTTCCTGAAGATGGGCACACGTGATAAAGCTGATACCGACTGAGCACATAGCATTAGCCTGGAACAAGCCGAGAAGGTGAAACTTCTCCCCCACATTTTAGCGGAAAGAAGTAAAATCTGGGACATTAAGTAGCTTTTCCAAGGTTGCACAGTGGGTGTAGAACCAGCATTTGATTTAGGTCATCAAGAGCCTGGGCCCTTCTGAGGAGGCTACCCTGCCTAGCTGGAGGATGGCACTGGGCAGGAAGATGGCTTTCTCCGTGCCACTGGACTTTCCAGCAGGTCTTACCTCTGGGCTGGTGAGCCTGACACATTGGCCTAGGTGATGAAAAGGCATCGGCCATTTTACCCTAAGTGAAAAGAAATTGGTGAATCAGCTGGGAATGGTGGCGCACACCTTTAATCCCAGCGTTTAGGAAGCAGATAGGAGGATCGCCATGAGTTCAAGGCCACCCTGAGACGACAGTGAATTTCAGGTCATCCTGGGCTACAGCGAGACCCTACCTCAGAAAACCAAAAAAAAAAAAAGAGAGAGAGAGAGAAAGAAATTGGTGAATCAACATACAAAGATGCTAGAAAGCAGTTGGGAGGCAGAGGTAGGAGGATCATTATGAGTTCGAGGCCACCCTGAGACTGCATAGTTAATTCCAGATCAGTGTGGAACAGAGTGAAACCTTACCTCGAAAAAAAAAAAAAAAAAAAAAAAAAAAAAAAAAAAAGATGCTAGAAAGAGAGAAATACAATATATTCTGGAGTCTATGCTCAGAAGGGGCTCCATCCTTAGGTTTTTTGTTGTTTGTTTGTTTGTTTGTTTGTTTGTTTGTTTGTTTGCAGGTTTTTAGAGACAGAACCTTACTGAGTAGTCAAACTCTTGACTCTCCTGTCTCAGCCTCCTGAGTGCTAAGATGGCAGGTATGTACTAACTACAATGCTAGGTTTCCTCCTCAACAATTTTTTAAAATATTCATTTATTTCAGAGAGAGAGTAAAAGAAAGAGAAAGACAGAGAGGAGTATGGATGTACCAGGGTTTCCTGCCACTGCACTCCAGATGCATGTGCCACTTTGTGCATCTGGCTTTAAGTGGTTATTGGAGAATTGAATCCATGCCATTAGGCTTTGCAAGCAAGTGCCTTTCACCACTGAGCTGCTCCTCAAAAATTTGCTGTAGCTGGGCGTGGTGGCGCACACCTTTTATCTCAGCCCTTGGAAGGCTGAGGTAGGAGGATCGCCATGAGTTCAAGGTCACCCTGAGACTACATAGTGAATTCCAGGTCAGCCTGGGCTAGTGAAACCCTACCTCAAAAACCAAAACAAACAAAAAAAAAAAAAAAAAAAAAAAAAAAAAAAACAAAACAATTAATGTTTAAGTGATAATCTTGAAATGCACCCTACTTTAAGCCTGGGAATGCATTTAATCGACTATACCTTGCCAGTTCCCTCTACAATTAAATGAACTTAGAATGCTTAGTGACCTCCAAGTACAGACAATAATAAATACACATGAGTGCTGTAAGCAAAGCTGTAGTGCCTCTGCCATGTGGCATTACACAGTGGAGCATCAACTATCTTAAAATTGCAAATGACACTCGGGGTCGCAGAAAAACCAACAAATTTCCCTAACACTTAGTAGAGGGGAATCAGAGTCACTCCTCGATCATCTACACATTGCTCAAATGACAACTGGATGACACCTGCTTATGGGCTGCAAGATGAATTTCTGCTCACAAGCAGGCAGAGTGATACACATGGGTGGCTGCTTATATTCTCTGCACCCAACAGTGGGCAGTGTGCTAGCTAACATGAGGACAAGTGAAATGATGTGTGAAAGACACCAGGGCAGAAACTGAATGAAAATGTGATCAAATTAGCTGACCAAGGTCTCTAGGGTTTAGCAGGAGTGCTGTGGTACTGGTGATGGAGTGGGGGCTTCCTGATTTCCCCTTGGGTGGGGTGGCCATGCTATTCTATGGCAGTGTCTGCCATTGACTCTTTTAGCTGCACTTCTCATGCGCTCAAAACCAACTTTATGAGCTTTATTTTAGTGGGGCTAGAAGGTTAGCACCTAACTTTCACATGGTAGTACTAGAGGGGCCATTTGCCTTTTATCTATCCATGGGTTCCACCTTGTTCCTGTAATTGATTCTGATTATTTTATTTTATTGGACATAAGGAGTGTAGCTCTGTAGCCCAACCTAGCCTAAGATCTTGCCTCTACTTCCCAAGTGCCACCATACTTGACTTTCTGATTTATTTATTTATTTATTTGGTTTTTCGAGGTAGGGTCTCACTCTGGCCCAGGCTGAACTGGAATTCACTATGTCATCTCAGGGTGGCCTCAAACTCACAGCAATCCTCCTACCTCTGCCTCCCAAGTGCTGGGATTAAAGGCATGCACCACCACGCCCGGCTTTGGCTTTCTGATTTTGTTTTGAGGGAATCATTACCCTTCCCCCTTCTTGGGTGCTAATGTTCTAGAAATAGCCAGACCTTTTTCCTTCAGATGGCACATGGTCTATGTGGTGGTTTGAATCAGATGCCACCCTTCTCCACCTCACCCTCATAAACTCATGAGTTTTGAGTGCTTGGTCCCCAGTTGTTGGCAGTTTGGGAGATGAAGCCTTGTTAGAGGAGCATTGCTGGGCAAGGGAGAAGGGGGCTGCTTTGGGGTGTTACAGCCAACTCCCACAGTTCAGCTCACTCTCCTGCTGTGGCAAGGAGATGATGTCCAGCCTCTGTTCATGCCACACTTCCCCCTCATCATAAAGCTTCCCCTTGAGACAATAAGCCAAAACAAATCCTTTCCTCCCACCAGCTGCTTTTGGTCGGGGGGTTTGTTCTAGAAATGAGAAGGGAACTACAACAGTCTAAAATAGATTCCCCTTCCATTCCCCAAAGCAGGACTGATTGCTTCAAAGACAGAGCCAAGTCACTCGAGGCCAATACATCTCCGAGATTCATTGTCTGAGCCATGGAGCCAGCCAGTGCTCTATTGTCCAGTGACCTAAAGCTGGAGGACGTGAAGCTGGAGCTGCCTGCCATGGCACCCCGTAAACACAAGGGCCTAACCCTGTGGCTTTCCTTGGTGGGTAGAGACCAGGGATGCAGAAAAAAGACAAAATAGGAGCTTTCCATGGAACTCCAGCACAGCCCCGGGGATGTGTGTCTTACTCCTTGGAATGCTTACTTGTGAGCCCAAACATTCCTTTCTTGCCTAAGGCGATTTGGCCTAAAGTGTCTATTTCACCTCCAAACATTCTAATATACATTACATATGCTTGCATGTATATGATTATACATGCTATAGATATCATAAAAAAATTTTAGTTTTAAAAAACCTGCTTTTATAGGGGCTGGAGAGATGGCTAGCAGTTAAGGAGCTTGCCTGAAAAGCCTAACTATTCCTCAGTACCCACATAAAGCCAGATGCACAAAGTTGTGCATGCCTCAGGAGTTCATTTGCAGCGGCTGAAGGCCCTGGCATGCCCATTCTCTCTCTCTCTCTCTCTCTCTCTCTCTCTGTGTGTATGTGCTTACAAATAAATAAATAAACAAATATTTTTTTAAAAAAAAGAAAAACCTGTTTTTGTGATTGGAACATCCCATGAATCATCTCATTTCCAAACATCATATTCCTGGCTGAATTACTTTTTTTTAAAAAAATTCAATTATATATTAATTAATTGTGAGTGATAACTTCTGTGTTTTGAGCAACTTAAAATTCAATTCTTGTTAAATATGTATGACATCAATTTTATCAGTGTAACACACTCATTTCAAAAGCCTGAGAAATTCATAGTGTTGTCAGCTTTTCCAATTGCCTCTGCGTACTGCTATCTTGGCTCATTGCTCTGAATTCTCAAACGGCTGGCGACATGTAGGCAGTCCTATAATTCATTCATTTGTCAAGGAAATTCATTCTGTGACCTGGAAGACCAAGCAGGTAGAAGGTACCACCTCTGCCTTGCTGGAAAGAATACTTAGGTATTCATAGCTTCCAGGGCTCAGTGGACACCCTGGAAGATGGGACAGAAAGAATGTAAGATAGCCAGAGGAAGGAAAGGAGTGGTGTGCAGAGAGCTCTGGTGCCCGGACATACCAAGGTCATTTCACTCATGAGCTGAAAGGAGCACAGTGAGACTCAGTGGGATAAGGGAGGGTGATGTGGGGGGGGGGGCACTTATGAACAAAATATATTTGTATAAACATGTTTAAAAGAACACACAAATAAAACAAGAATACTTAGGTATTATAAAATTTCAATGTCAGGCTGGGGAGATGCCTCAACGGTTAAAGGCATGGCTTACAAAGCCTGCTGGCTGAAGTTTTAATTCTCCGGGGTCCATGTAAACCCAGATGCCCAAAGTGGCACATGTGTCAAGATCATTTGCAGCAGCAAGAGGCCTGGCACACTCATACACACACTCTTTCTCTCAAATAAATAATTGAAAATATTTTCATACACTTTCAGGGTTTGGGATATAGGTTAGCAGTTAAAGGTGCTTCCTTGCAAAACCTGTGGGCCTGAGTTTGATTCTACAGTGCCCATGTAAAGCATTTAGAGTTTGTTTGCAACAGCAAGAGGCCCTGACATGGCCATTCTCTCTTCCTCTCATTCTCTCTGACTGCCTTTCTCTGTCTCTCTCTCCTTCTTCTGCTTACAAATACATATGCATTTCTAAAAAAATTTCAATGTCTGCTTATGTTTCCAGAAATATATCCCTATACTTCGAAGTTGGCAACTTCAAGTACACAAAGACTATTTCTTATGCACATAAATAATTCCTTGAAGACCAAGCTAATATTAGGTCACGCTGAAGAATACTGACCACACACCACTTAGCACGCCTAAAGAATGTCACCAACAACCAGTTGACTCTAAGGATGTAATATTATATTAAAGGCATTTAGGCAAATAATTTATAAATGCTTCCTGAATTTTTCTATTTTCATCTGGTCTTTGGAGATTGCCTATTTAATTAGTAGCTTCTTCCTCCAAGAATTGCAAGTAGGCAAACCTCAGAGTTCGATAATGTTCAATGTACATTAGGAAGAGCTTGGCCTTCAGTTGAACTTCCATCGATGAAGGCATTAACACAAGATTTCTCAACCCATCGATAGCTTCCTTCTCATTCTCATTCCATGGTTTTTGTCATTACCATAACTGCTAAGAATAAACTCCCTTGAGCCAGGGAAAAAAAAAAAAAAAAAGAGTTGACTTTGCAAGCGAACCTTGCGAATAGTTTCTCCTAGAGCCTGTTGTTTGCCTTTTAAACTTTGTTTATGGGGCTTGGGGCCATTTACAACAAGCCTTTAATTTTAATATTACAGTAAGGACAGATTAGTGGGAAAAATCACCACATGCTTTCCAACTTGCTTGGTTTTGGAACCAGTGTCCCAAGGGTTTTTCAGAGCTAGTTATTACCACTCTCCACTGCCCCATTGATGCTGGGCTGGCTGGGACTGAGGGATCAGCCATCAAGATGTTTAATTGATTTTGCACAAAATGGAGCAAACAGAAGGGAATATTAGAAGTAACTATGTTTTTCTTTAAGTTTTATCTACTTGCTTACTGGCAATTTTCATAGATGTATACAATGTATTGTGATCATAATCTCCTCTTATTACCGTCTCTGGTGTTTCCTCTCTCATCCCCATTCTTTTGAACCTCTTCTTTCCAGCCTGTCTTTCTTCTACTTTGATGTCTTATTTGTGTGTTTGCTTGTTCGTTCTTCCCTCCTTCACCATCCATGACAGAATGTTGATGAACCCAACATTGTGCAGGTAATAACAGCTGGTGTGAGGTCCTGAATGCAGTGGCCACATAATGTCCAGAAGACAGTGTTCCACAGCATTCCTCCCCACCCTCTGGTCTTTGGATTTTTTTTGCCTCTTTTGCAATGTTCCCTGGACCTCCAAGCAAGTGTTCTTAGTCACTTGGCCAAGCTCAGTTAGAATTCACAGTTTTATTAATATATCCCTATTAACTGGATTTACATCTCTCAATCTCATCTGTACTCAAAATTATCCTGGGCTGAAGGAGATGGCTTACTGGTTAAGGTGCTTGTCTGCAAAGCCAAAGGACCCAGGTTCAATTCTCCCATACCCATCTAAGCCAGATTTACAAGGTGGTGCATGCATCTGGAGTTCATTTGCAATGGCTAGAGGCCCTGGTGCACCCATTTTCTCTCTGCCTCTTTCCTCCCCTCTCCCTCTCTCTCAAATAAATAAATAAATAAATAAATAATTTTTTAATTACCCTAATTAGCCAGGTGTGGTGGTGCACACATTTAATCCCAGCACTCTGGAGGCAGAGATAGGAGGATCTCTATGAGTTCAAGGCCACCCTGAGACTACATAGTGAATTCCAGGTCAGCCTGGACTAGAATGAAACCCTACCTCGAGAAAAACAAAACAAACAAACAAAAAAGATCCTAACTAGCAATGAGCCTGCACTGCCACAGGCTCACCAGGTGGTAACTGCTTGCATGTGCTTCCCCTCGGGTGCTGGCAAGTGAACCTGAAAGCTCACACATTCTAGTCAGGTGCTCTGCCACTGAGTTGCATCCCCCACCTGCATTCCTTTCCTGTTACATTCCTCTTTTTCATTTTCTTACCGCAGCACACATCTAAGGGTCACACCAGGCATTTTCTGCTTTCAGAGGGTGCTGAAAGCATGCTTCTTTTCTTTACAGAAGCACAATTTCCAAAAGGTCTGACACCATTAGAGCCAGAGAAAGGTTTGTTGTCATCTTGCGAAGACTGGCTAGAGAGGCTTCACACTGTTAATGGATCAATTGCATGTGTGTTGCTGCCTAGGTTTTTTTCAGTGTTGTTGTTGTTGTTTTGTTTCTTTTTAAGAATTGAAGGATATTTTCCTCCAAATAATAAAAATTCTTTTTAAGGGATAATAAGACTTAAGGTTTTCTCATCTGCCTGTTTGCTTAGACACAACTATTTTAAGACATAGATTGCCTTGTTTCTTTATAAAAGTGCTCAAGCAGAGAAAAAAATACAAAAATAAGTGTATTTTAAAACATTTTTTAATTTATTTCAAGTGTGGTCAGGGGGAGGCACACCAGGGCCTCTTGCAACTGCAGATAAACAGCAGATGCTTGCACCACTTTTTGCAACCAGCTTATGCAGGTGGCGTGGGAATTGAACCTGGGCCAACAGACTTAGCAAGCAAGCACCAACCACTGTGCCATCTTCCAAGCCCTGAGAGATTAAATGTCAGTACTGGAAATTGAACCTAGAACAAGTAAATAAATGTTCCACCAATGAGCAACATCCTCAACCCCAGTCTTTGTCTATTCTCTGGGGGAGATACATAAAGTATGCATTTTTATTTTAACCTGGAAAATAAATGGACGTAGTTCTAGGGAAAAAAAAAAAGTTTTAATGAAATGGTACAAAACTTGAGGTTGTTTGAATAACCTGAAGGATGATTTTGCTACTTAGATGGACATGCTACTTTAATGAAAGATAGCACACAAGAGGTTGTTTCTCTGTGTTCTTGAATAGAAACAGTGAGTCAACTAACATCCTTGCTTTCTTCCAACTTGCTCCTCTTAGAACCTCATTGAAGCTAGCAATGATCCGTCTGTGGTTGCTCTGGTAAAGATGTGAGCTCCAGGGGCTGGCCCCCCTGCTCTGAGGATGGCAACTTATTTAATCAGCTTAGAACAGTTTCTCTTTCCTGTTGTTGCATTGAGTTGCCGAGCCACTAAAGAAACAGAAGCAAAGAGGAAAGATGTCTTTGTGGCAATTATGGAGAAAGACCGAGAGAGAAGGAAAAAACCCTAATTATAATTTGCCCACATTTACAAAATAATTCCAGAATAAAAAATACTTCTAACACGAAATTAAGTGAAGCCGTACAGCCTCTGTGGAGACTTTTGAAGCTTTGGTATTAATTACTGTAATCACAACTCTAAAGCAGATAGATGTGGAGGCTACCGATTTTTCTGGGAGCTCCTTTCAAAGTCAGAGAGGCCAGGTTATGTTTTCACGGACAGCCTATGCAGGTGTGAATCTGTGGCTATGCCTGATTCCCGCGAAGAGTTAAACCCATTCAAACGAGGCGTCTGCTTTTGAGCAGGGGAAAGCAACAACATCCACCAGGAACTTCTCAAAACCATGTTAGGCACCTTTGATTGTGATCTCACCATTGAGATGTTAGCGCAAAGCCATCATTGCCATAGAGCAATAAGCAAGTTTTAGTTTTCTGGGGAATTACATTCTAAAATTTATAAGAGTTAATTATTTCTAAGGCTCATTTTATTATATTTTTTTGGAGAGAGACACAGAGAGAGGGAGAGTGAGAGAGGGAGAGGGAGACAGAGATAGAGATGGGCGCGCCAGCAACCTCTCAGCTGCTGTGAACGAAATCCAGATGCATGTGCCCCCTGTGGTCAAGTGCGGCATTGCGCCCTTGCGCCACTTTGCATCTGGCTAAACGTGGGAACTGGAGATTGGAACCTGCATTCTTAGGCTTAGGAGGCAGGCGCCTTAACCACTAAGCCATCTCTCCAGCCCCTAAGGCTCATTTTAGCAATGAGCCTCTGGGAATAGCAGGCTAAACCTCATAATGAGCCATTATGAATAAGATTCTATATAAATAGTGGCTCTGTTCATGAATAGGTATTCAGAAAATAATTGTTAAAGGCACCAGAACTAGATGGTACGACCCTATTGCTGAAGAACCTCTTGTGTCACTTATAGGGACAGTGAATAATCAAATGGGAATTGAGCTGGAAGCCTCTTCTTCACTGGCTAGCTGTCATACTGGGGGAATGCTATGCACTTTGCTGGTGGAGAAAAGTCACCAACAGTCATACCCAACAATGGATCTGTTGTGCTTGCTCCACAAGCAGCAAGCCAAGCAAGACTTACCTACTGGTGCAATAGTGGTATGACTGGTACATGGGTAACCAACTGCTCTTTTGACTGGATTTGAGATACGTTCCTTAGCAGGAAAACTATGCCTGGTACTGAGAAAGTCACAGGCCTGAGGGAGTAAGTCACTACTATTGTTTAATTAAACAAATATAACATGCTCAATAAATTGCCCCCTAAAAAATTATATTGTATATGCCCACAAATGAGTGCCAGTCTCATCATTGGCCAGAGAAGCTTGTTTCTGCAAAAGGTGGAGGATACTGAGGAGATTCGAAACTCGCCGAAGTGCTGAGAGTTAAGTGGCTGTTGAGTGATGAGTGCTAAGTGAAATGTCTCCCTCACATCCTCTATGTGCCAGGGAACACTGTGGAAGAGGGAGCAGAACTCCAAAAGCCAGAGTACACAGGGGAGTACTGAGGGACACTGTCTTCCAGATATGAAGGGGCTGTCATATTCATGACCTCATATAAACTTCTAGCTTTGGTTACTTCCACAAGACCTTTACATTAATGAGCCTATCAACATTTTGTCATAGATGGAGGAAGGCTAAACAAACCAAAACAGGGGCTGAAGAGATGGCTTAGCCTGTGTTGTCTGTGAAGCTTGAGGACCCATGTTAGACTCCCCAGATCCCATGTAAGCTAGATGCTCAAGCTGACACATGTGCAAGGGTGCTCATGACCACAAGGTGTTTGATTGCAGTGGCTGGAGGCCCTGGCACGTTAATTCTCTATATCTCTCTTGCTCTGTCTCTCATTAAAAAAAAAAAAAATCAAGAGGCTGGAGAGATGGCTTAGCGGTTAAAGCATTTGCCTGCAAAGCCAAAGGATCCCGGTTCGATTCTCCAGGACCCACGTAAGCCCCACTAGGGGCACATGCATCTGGAGTTCATTTGCAGTGGCTGTTGGCCCTGGTGCACCCGTTCTCTCTCTCTTTCTTGCTCTCTCTCTCTCTCTCCTTCCCTCTTTCTCTCTATCTCAATTAAATAAAAATATTGTTTAAAAGTTTCAAAAAAGTCTACATAGTTAATTCCAGGTCAGCCTGGACCAGAGTGAGACCCTACCTCGAAAAACCAAAAAAAAAAAAAAAAAAAGTTTCAAAAAAGTCAAAACAGAAACTAGGACTGGTTGGAAAGAAGGGGTTCAGTGAGATGGGGTAAAGGAGAGGATTATGAACAAATTATAGCATGCTCATGTATGGAAATTTCTTGATAAACAAAAGAAAATACTTTCAAATGAATGCATATGGAAGACTCCTTAACTAGTTTTCTTGGGACAAATGCAGGGACTTCCTGCCTGCTGCAGTTACTCCTCTATGTATTGGCTGCAAATAGTTTGTCTCTCTATTGGACTTGCCCTGAAACAGAAAAAGCATCCTGAAGGGTTGAGATAATACTGTCAACAACCTGAGCCTTAGGGTGGTGGTCAGCCTCCAACGTGGTTCCCAAGTAATTCTTGCTTCCTGGTACTCACACCTTTGTGTCATTCCTTCTCACCCTGAAAACGGCTAGGCTGCTGATGAAATGACAAAATGTGGTTTCAGAGGCTAAGTCTTAAACTCTGCAATTTCTGCCTCACCCTGTCTGGGGGAAAGTCAGCTGCCCTGATGGGAAGATACTGAGGCAGCCCAGTGGAGAAGTTCATAGAGCAAGGACCCAAGACCTCCTACTAACAGCCAGCACCAAGTCACCAGTGGAGGGAGTGAGCCATCTTGGTTCTCTTGTTTATTTGTGTCTTTCAGATGGGGTCTTTCAGATGGGGTCTCACCACAAACGTGAAATCGTTCTGCTTCAGCCTCCTGAGAATTGAGATTTGTATGGGGGGGTTTCGTCATGCCTGGCCTTGACGGAGCCACCTCGGAAGAAGATCCTCCTGTCCAACCAGTATTTTAGACATTTGTAGACCTGGCCTATATCATGGACTTCTTTCTTAGCCTCATCACACACCCTGAACTAGAGTCACTCAGCTAAACTGTTCCCAAATTCCTGATTCATAGAAGCAATCCCAGATAAGCAATGTTTACTGCTGTTTGAAGTCATTTGAATGTTAGGATCATTTTAAATGCAACAATAGATGATATAGGAAGTCTCCTGGCAAATGTCAATTTCCAGAATGACTGAGTTGTCTTTCAGTTGTTGCGTAGATACAGCACTGCTGACAGTTTGTGAGATTAGAGAGTGGAGGTACCCTGAAACTTAGCACTGAATCAGTGACAGTGCAGTGGAATTTCTGTCTGGCTCTTTCAACAGACCCTCACCTCTTTTCCCATATCCACACACATCATTCATACAGAGCACAGTGGTTTAGAATACACAGTGGTTTATAAACATAGTGGTTTGTAATGGAATTTTGGGTCTGACAGGCTGGGTTCTGGTGTGGGCTTGGCCACTTGTCAGCTGTAAGACTTTGGACAAGTTAAACTTGGTTCATAGCGTCTATCCCATGGGTGTTGTGAGGTCTAAATAACCTAATACATACATAGTGTTAGGAGCATAAGCTGGGACACACAAAGTCTTCACTGAGCATTTTTTATTACTAATTTATCTTCACAGGTTAAGCATTTTAATTCTGCTGTGGTTTTATTTTTTTTTTTTTTTCCTCCTATAATCCCTGAATTCATCTAGCCAGTTCAAACATTTTCCAACCTGACTTTAAAACATGAAACAGACAAGGAAGAAGTGACTGAAAGACCCACTGTGCTTCCTCAGCTGAAGAACTGACTGACAGACCCACTGTGTTCCTCAGCTGAAGAACTGACTGACAGACCCACTGTGCTCCTCAGTTGGAGAATCAACTGACAGACCCACTGTGTTCCTCAGTTGAAAACAGACTGACAGACCCACTGTGTTCCTCAGTTGAAAACAGACTGACAGACTCACTGTGTTCCTCAGTTGGAAAACTGACTAAAGGACCCACTATGTTCCTCAGCTGAAGAACTCACTGACAGACCCATTGTGTTCCTCAGCCTGAAGAACTGACTGGCAGTCCTACTGTGTTCCTCAGCTGAAGAACCGACTGACAGACTCACTGTGCTCCTCAGCTAAAGAACTGTCTGACAGACCCACTGTGTTTCTCAGCTGAAGAACTCACTGAGAGACCCATGGTGGCTCCTCATCTGCTGACCTATTATTTGTTTCTCCAGCTATGGTTATGCCACAGGACCGATGGCTCAAAAGACAGGTAGTGGTGGTATTATTTCGTCCCCCATGACTACATGGCAGTCTGTCTCAGGAAACATGGCTAGGATCTTTCCTTCTATGAGTTGTACTCAAAAGTTGGACCTTTTAAAAGCTAACTTTTAGATAGTTAAGCATTTCAATTTTCTTGTTAGAGTTTACCAGTATATAATTAGGAAACAGTACGTTTTTAAAAAGTAAATATTTTAGCCAGGCGTGGTGGCACATGCCTTTAATCCCAGCACTTGGGAGGCAGAGGTAGGAGGATCACCGTGAGTTCAAGGCCACCCTGAGACTACATAGTGAATTCCAGGTCAACCTTGAAAAAAAGAAAAACCAAATAAATAAATAAATATTTTATTTTTGTTTATTTATTTGAGAGAGAGAGAGAGAAAGAGAAATAGGCAGAAAGAGAGAGGAGAATGGGCATGCCAGGGCCTCTAGCCACTGCAAATGAACTCCAGGTGCATGTGCCATGTGCCCCCTTGTGCATCTGGCTTACGTGGGTCTTGGAGAACTGAACCTGGGTCCTTTGGCTTTGCAGGCAAATTCCTTAACTGCTAAGCCGTCTCTCCAGCCCTGGAAACACTAAGTTTTGTAGAAGAAAATCAAGAGTCCTCCCAATTACAGTACTGAGACAACTCATCTTTAGAGAATTTGGCCTGATTTTCTTTTTACTTTTGGAAAAGAAATCAGAATCCACTTCTGGTTACAAGATCTTCCATTCCCATTCCTACCTGGGCAGTGAAGGTAAAATTTGGATTTCACACCTGTCCCTACAACTGTCCTATGCCACATGAACAGCTGAGTTGGGGTTCTTGTATGGTTTAGCACCTTAGCATGTATATGCTGTTTGGACACAATGGTGCTCTAATAGCACATGGTTATGAAGAAATCTCCCCTAAATGATGAACTCCTCACTTGTAAGGTAAGGAGGCCATGTGTAAAAGGCTTTGTAAGTTGCAAAGGGCAAGAGGACTGAAAAGGATTACAGAGAGATGGACATTATGGATGTACAAGAGTTGCCGGGAAAACAAGAAGAGCTGGATCTGTCACACTTTCATTGTTTAACTGAAAGAATCTCTACCTTCTCAAAGCTAGCTTTTCTTTCTTTCTTTTGTTTTGTGGGGGGAGACAGACAGAGGGAGAGGAAGACAGAGAATGGGCACGCCAGCAGCCTTTCAGCCGCTGCAAACGAAATCCAGATGTGTGAGCCCCCTTGTGTTCAAGTGCAGCATTGCGCCCTTGTGTCACTTTGCATCTGGCTAAACGTGGGACCTGGAGATTGAAACTGACATTCTTAGGCTTAGTGGGCAGGCGCCTTAACCGCTAAGCCATCTCTCCAGCCCTCAAAGCTAGCCTTTTGTTAGTTTGAGGCGATTTAATTATTAGTAAGGAAGGAGAAGAAGTGGAGGGAGAAATCTTTACTCATACTCTACAAATTCCCTTACTTCTTCCATCCTTGCCTCCTTACCCTTCACTAGTGACACATTAACTTATTTATCATTGTGTGATGTGTATGCTTGTGTGTGTAGTGTGCGTACGTGTTATTGAGGATCAAATCCAGAGCCTTGCACATGCTAGGCAAGCTCCCTACCGTGGCGCTAAAGCCCTAGTCCCAGAATTATGTTTGTCAAATGTCATTTCATCATGTATACTCTCTGCATTACTAAAGGAAAAAGAAACACACACACACATGTGTACATACATAAGTGCCCACACTAAATGGGCAGAAACCACACAATGAAAATCTCATTCATCGTTAAACCTTTAAGTCAGTAGAGATGATGGCTCTTTTCCATTCCTCTATCTGCTTATCCTTCTGTCTAACTTTTATTTACTTGGGAAGATGTGGAGCGATATGTACTGTGGGGACACCTGCTTTCTGGGTTTTGCATAACCGGTATTTTAAGTAAACCCAAGCTCTGTCCCTGCTTAGTCCCTAAGCTGCCTGCTGACACCAGCATGCACCTTGGAGTTTGGGGGATGAAGTTTTCACCCCTCTGCAGAGCCTTTGTTCTTTCTGACCTCCTGCTCTTCCCCTGGGATCCACTGGTCACTTGCTTTCTCTCCTTTTGCCCCAGTGACAGGACTATTGTGTGGGTTTGTAGTCCTTCACTTTCTACTGGCAGGCTTTCTATGGTGCGAACTCCTAACTAGAATTCTGTTTTCCCATTCGTTTTTCTTTGTAGCTTTTCTCTTTATTCACCATTACAGATGGCTGGCATGATTGTACCATGATGTCATGGCTGCACAAGAAGCATTCCCAAATATCTTTCCCAAAGAGTGCCTGGGATGACACCCTTGCAAACAAGACAGCCAGTCAGTAGCAAACCTGAAGGGACTTGTCAAGAGCATGAAGCTACTAGCTAAAGGTAAGCAAGGCTTTTTCATCCTGACACTTCACTACTTGTATTTCTGGAGTGTTTAAACTACTTTGGATGGGTCTTTTTCTTTAGATACTTACAAGGCTGTTGTTCTTTTTTTTTTTTTTTTTCCTATAACTGGAGTGGAATTCAGTTAGCTTCTCTTGGGACAAACATTTTGAAATAAATGCATTTTTAACAGTTGTCTAATAAAATGAGAAAAAAAAAATCAAAGATAGGTTGCACCGAGAACACTGGTCCAAAGATTTATAGTTTTTAGAGATGAGGTCTCGCTGCCTTCGTCTCTGCTGATCTTGAATGCTAGATCCTCCTGCATCAGTCTTCACAAGAGTTGGGATTAAAGGCAGCTGGTTCAAAGTTCATGAATTTAAATTTCCCTTTGTATGAAAACATGACTAACAGCCTGAGTGGAAGTCCTTTGCTTGGGCATTATCTGTGCTTCTGAACTCAGCCACCCAAGGGGAAGGGGACTTTGGCACTCATAAACCCTGGATGGTGAGGTTATTGGAACAAACTTCTACCTTTCTAAGCACTGCAAAGTTTGAAGGATCTGCGAAAGCTAGGGATTTGCTTATATAACAATTTGTACTTTCACACTTTTCAGGTCTGGGGAAAAAAATCTTAACAAATTTTCATGACTAATTTCTAATCACTTTTCTAAAGTATATGCTAACAAACATTTAGAGTCAGGGCTGTCCTGCACTGTAGGACTTCAGAAAGCTTGTATCAAGTGTGAACCACTCTTCAGTCCTTTGCACATCCACACACAATCTCTAGATGCACAGAAGACTCCACGCACACAATCTCCAGCAAGTGCACTGACAGTTTCCAAGCCTGTGGCGAGCAGCGACAACATCAGCTGACATCGCAGCAACACTGTGGTCACGTTAGTAAATAAGCTCCTGAGAGCAGAGCTCATGGGGCATGTCCTACCCAAGGCCTCAGTGCTCAGGACACTGTCCTGCCCCTGGAAACATGCACTGAGGGAGGCTGAGGCAGGAGGATGGACACCAGCTCAGGACCACCCTAGACTATATAATGGGACACAATCTCAGAAACCCCCAAAAGAGGGCTGGAGAGATGGCTTAGCAGTTAAGGCATTTGCCTACAAAGCCAAAGGATCCCGGTTCGATTCTCCAGGACCCATGTAAGCCAGATGCACAAGAGGGCACATGTATCTGGAGTTGGTTTGTAGTGGCTGGAGACCCTGATGTGCCCATTCTCTCTCTCCCTCCTTCTCTCTCTCAAAAATAAATTAATTAATAAAATATATTTTTATTTTTAAAAATCCCGCAAAGAAAGAAAAAAAAAAGAATGAATGAATGAGATTTGTCAAGTGGCATGAAGCCCACAAACTATTTTTCATAGTGTCAGCTGCCCGGGAAGCTTACTGCTATCTTTATAATATTGTGTATATATAGTAAAGTACAAAATCAAGTTTCTATTTGGCAGAATGGTGCCATTAAATTCCTCTACTTCATGTCCTTTTCCCATTGAATATCACTTCCTCCCCAACCTGTTTTCTTAGAAAAGTGCAAGAAAGCAGGCTTCCTTGGGCTTAGTGACTTTTAAAATGAGCCGCCTGCTGTCATCCTGCCTTCTGCGCTCCACAGCCAAAGACATACTCATAAACATGCACAGGAAAACTACTCCAGGGAAATTCTACCTGGCCACCTTTCTCTGTTTCAGTCCAGAAGGAAACAGGGTTCTTTGCCACTGTGAAATTGAACTCACAAGGTTTCCCTTCACTGAGCACTGTCTGAGCATCTGGGGGCTCAAACTGCTGCCGCTGCAGAGGCTCCCAATGTGCTGTTGCTGATTTCCAGGCAATTACAAAGACTTTCTCCTGGCACCAAGAAGAAAGCATGACACAGCTATGAAAATATAAAAATTTGGTCATTTCCTCTGTGCTGTCACCAGAATAAATATTGTGAATGACTTGTGGGAATAAAGTCTGCCTGGGTACCATTGAGATAAGTTCCCTTCTGCATAATGCCTTGCTAAAGCAAGAAGACACAAGCCATCAAAGAGTCATGAAGCACCATTCTGCCTGTGATGCTCCGTCTGTCCAGCTCCTTCTTGAGGGCTCCACTTTTTCCCAGGGAAGATATTTGCTTTATTATTGCTATAAAATAAACCCAGATTGCCTATGCTAAATTGGATTTCTTCTTCTGTGCTGTTACTTGGTGTCTTTCTCACCAGTGGCAGTGAAACAAACAAGAAAATCCTTAGATCTAAGACACCACGTGACAGTTTTCTTGTTTGTTTCACTCTAAAACCAAGAGAAAGGTATTGGACATGTTCATAATTTAGTTCATAATTTGTAGAAATTCATTTTAGCAAGCTATGATTTTATATATGATGTAATGATTTAGCTGGGACTGTATTTAACTCTACCTTTAAATAATAACTGGAAAATTGGATGCAAATTTGGGTGTATCAATGCCATGCTAGGTCTTCCTTAAAATCAGTCTCTCTCTCTTCTTTCTTTCCCCTCCCTCCCTCCCTGCCTCCCTTCTTCCCTCCCTCCCTCCCTTCTTTTCTTTAACTTTTTTCCATACCACATCCAGTTGAAAACCATGGAGATTCTGTTAGCTTTCTCTTAAAATGCTCATTTTTGCTGCTTCACTTACTATCGCCCCATATGAAGCCCTCTTCCCTGTTTCAAATCACATAATGTCTCTTTACCTCTGTTCATCTACTGTCTTACTTCCAGCACGACAGAAAGCTCTTTGAAATATACAGCAGGATGGACTGTTCCTTTGTACAACATCCTGTGATTGTTTTCTTTTCATCTAAAGAAATAGCCAAAACTTTCTCATGCCTACAGGTATATGCTGGCCTACTGTGACCTTGATTTCATTTTCTACTACTGCACTATTTCCTGGCTCCGTTATTATCATCATGCCTCCCTGTGGTTCCCTTATTACACAGACACATATTTTTCTTTAAGAAAAAGGGTTTTTTTGCATGTTTGCATGTGTGTGAGGTAACCCAGGCCCAGAAAGCCAAACGCCACATGTTCTCTCTCATATGTGGATCCTAGCTACAAATGTTTACATTTGTGTGTGAGTTCAAGTAAGTCAGTACCAGAAGCCAGTAAGCTAAAAAGGGCTTATAAAGAAAGGAGGAGAGGGGAGGACTTCAGGGGAGGGTATTGTATATATGTGAGTGTTTATTGGGGGTACAATGGCCTAAGTGAGGACAGGGGAAAGGATGGAGTAAAGAGACGGAGAGAGAAGGGTTAATCAAAATTTAAGATGTTATGAATAAGCTGTATGGAAACCTACTCCTTCAGATAATGGTGCACCCTGGAGCCATAGAATGTTACTAGAAAAAATTCAGTGCCAGGGATGGGGTACCTTCCAGTTTATTCTTGGCTAGGGAAGTCACTGAATCCCCAAAACATAACAGTCCATTACCAAGGCTCCTGTTTGCCCACCAGAACTAGATGGTAAGACCCTATTGCTAAAGAATTTATTTGCTTGGGCTGCAGGTCACTGAGAAATCAAGGTCTGGCTGAGCTGAAAGACTGCTCCCTGTGGACCAGCTGACAGAAAGCTGGAAAAAGCTACACTGCATGCGACCCTATGGGACAGAGAAGTCACCAATGGTAGTAAACAGTAGTGGACATTGCAAATCTTAAGAATGGCCAGTCAGGCCAAATGTGCTAACTGGTGCAATAGTGGCATGCCTGTTATTGGAGAAACCAACCACTCTCTAGTTGGACTGGAGGCCCAATCCACGAGAGAGAATACTTGCCTGGTACTGAAAATCTAGTCAAAAGCCTATGGCAGGGGAGGTCGTGAGACCTAGGGGAGTTAACGCCTGCTGTTGTCTGGCTAAGTACATATATAAGCACTTTTCTGAATGTTTATGCCCTGTGGTAGTTTGAATATATGTCCCCCAATATATTCAGTGTTTTATTACTTATAGTTTGCATCTGCAATCACCTTGCTAGAGGCAAGGTCACTGGGGGCCCCGGTCTTAAGGTGTGGTGATGGGTTTGAGATTCCATTGTAAAGATATGCAAATGTGTCTAGCAGGAGTTCCTGAAATCTGCTGTGTGACCTTTTGGCTGTAGTTTGTTCTGCTCTGTGTGCTGTGGTGGCTGGTTGGTTTCTCTCTCTGCTTGGCCCTGTGGAGAGCAGGCTGCTTCTCTTGCCATTATGGAACTTCCCCTGGATCTGTACGCTTCAATAAATAATATCCCTTCCTCCATAACTGTGCCTGGTCTGGAAGTTCATCTCAGCGAATCTGAAGCTGTCTGCTACAGTAAAGTGGTACCAGGAGTGGGGTGAGTTGAACCAGACCATGTGGATGTTCGTCTTTTGGAACCTTTGTTTTGGAGGAATGGGCATGGACTTGGTGCTTGCAACTGAAGATGCCTTCTGGAGTGGTAAGCCAAGTTTTATGGACTATTCTGACAAGAGTTTGAGAATGCTAAGTGCAGATAGTATTGAACTTCGAGGCTTGGCTTATGAGGTTTCTAAGGGGAAAGAAAGACTACAGAGGACTTTGTTGGAACTGGGCTACTGGCATAAGGGATGGCTACGTTCCGTTATCCAGGCCCAGAGTGTTTGATCAAACTTAAATTTGTAATGGACTGATGTGCTTGGCTGAAGATATTGTACTGAGATTTTAAGATTTTAAGTTGGAAAACCTGAAGCAAGCTAAAAGTAGAGGCACTGAGACTGGTTAAGCTGCTATTGTTGACACATTAGCAATCTTGAGGAAGGTGGAAGGAAGGTGGCCTGACTTGATTTACATTAAAACAATGGAGAGGATGCCTGAGGAAAGACTGTTAAAAATGCAAATTCTTGGAAAGAGCTGACTGGAGAAGGAACCTGCTTTTCAAGGCTATGATTTATTTTGTCCCTGGATTAAGAATATGGCTGTGTCCTGCACACCTGGTATTGGTTTTGGAAGCATAAAAAATGCATGGAGTGGTCATGAGTTGCACACGGTTCCAGGAGCTGCTGCTGAGATGTGGCATGAGGCAGGGCATGAAAACCCTCAGGAATAGGCTGGAAGAGCCTTTTGGAAGATGGACCGTGGTTTTCATGGAGACCTGAAGATGTTTTGGATATACCAGGACTGTGCAAAAGGGCTACCATGGAGTGCAGTCTTGGCATAGGATGAAAGTTTTCCCTGGCGACTCTGCCCAGCTGGAGGGGTGGAATTGGAAAACCTGGAGACTGTTAGTCTCTGGTTATATTGAACTTGAACTGCAGAAGTTTGATGACTGTTGATGGTGGTTGAATTTGCATTGTTTTTGTCTCTCCTTGCTATTCCTTATACAGTTAAAATGTTTACTCTGTGCCTTTAAATGTTGAAAGTATTTAACTTGTTTGATTTTACAGGACTCACTATCTTAAGTTGATCAAGACTGTGAGAACCTTTGAAATTGGACTGAGTACAATTTACAATGTGTGATAGTTATAAATCTATTGGGGGCCAGGAGCTAAATATATTGGGGGCCAGGGGCGGAATGTGGTAGTTTGAATATATGTCCCCCAATATATTCAGTGTTTTATTACTTATAGTTTGCATCTGCAATCACCTTGCTAGAGGCAAAGTCACTGGGGGCCCCGGTCTTAAGGTGTGGTGATGGGTTTGAGATTCCATTGTAAAGATATGCAAATGTGTCTAGCAGGAGTTCCTGAAATCTGCTGTGTGACCTTTTGGCTGTAGTTTGTTCTGCTCTGTGTGCTGTGGTGGCTGGTTGGTTTCTCTCTCTGCTTGGCCCTGTGGAGAGCAGGCTGCTTCTCTTGCCATTATGGAACTTCCCCTGGATCTGTACGCTTCAATAAATAATATCCCTTCCTCCATAACTGTGCCTGGTCTGGAAGTTCATCTCAGCGAATCTGAAGCTGTCTGCTACATGCCCATATATTAATGCTACTCTCACTTTTGGTTACAGAAGCTTTTCTTTTCAGATGGAGGTGACCACTGGGATGACCCAAAAGTCATCATAGTGCTGAGAAGTGACAGAGGAGTGTTCAGCACTGAGACATCTCTATCACACCTTCCAAGACTCAGGGTCCATTGTGGAAGAGGTGGCAGAAGGAATGGAAGAGCCAAAAGAAGAGTAGAACTGCTTACAGTGCAATCTTCCAGACATAAAATGGCCTCGATATCCATGACCTTCCAATGCCTGGTACTATCCACATAAGATCTTCATAATAAGAGGAAAAGATGATGACATCAAAATAAGAGAGAGACTAATTGAGGGTGGGAGGGGATATGATGGAGGGTGGATTTGAGAGTGGGAAATTGGGGGTGGGGAGGGAATTATCATGGTTTATTGTCTATAATTATGGAAGCTTTGAATAAAAAACTTTTAAATGGTGTGTATGTAAAATTGTGTATATGTTTGTGCCGGTTTTGTATGCAAGTGTATGATGCCACAGTGTGTGTGAGGCGGTCAGAGAACCACCTTTGGGTGTTGGTCCTCACCTTCTACTTCCTTTGAGACAGGTATCATATTGCTCGCCACTGCTTTCACCAGGCTAGGTGGTCCCCAGGGCTGCATGAGGATTCTCCGTTCTCCACTTCCCTTCTTGCCCATAGGCATGCTAGCAGTATAAATGGCTGGCCCTGAAAGCTGGGCATCCAAACCTGGGAATTGGGGGTACTCAGGTTCATGCTGCAAGTGCTTTATCCACACTGAGCCATCTCCTCCCTCCCTCTCTCCCTCTCCTCTCTCTCTCTTTCTTCTTCTCTTTCTCTTTGTCTCTTTTCCAGGCTGTCCTTAAACTTCCTATATAGCCAAGAGGACCTTGAAGTACTGATTCTACTGCCTGCCTCCACCTCCAAGGTGCTGGGATGACAGGTGTGTGCCACTACACACAGTCTGTGTGGTTCTGGAGATCAAACTTGGGCTCTATGTGCGCTAGCTAAGCAAGCACTCTGCCAACTAGGCTGCATCCCAGCCTGTTACTTAGATTCTATGTATGTGATCTATGGTAAGTTCATTATCTAGCTTTTGTTACTAGACTGTGAGACCTACAGGGTTCTGGATCTCTTTTTGTTCAGAGATATTTCAAATTCTTAGAACCACACTCTTGTCATATGGCACTGTGTGTGTGTGTGTGTGTGTGTGTGTGTGTGTGTGTGTGTGTGTGGTATTGAGACAGGGGCTTACTATGTTTGCAATCCTTCTGTGTTGGCCTCTTGAGAACTAGCATTACACATTGGCCCCATAGTTTGCTTCTTACATGCGTTGATGGCTTTGTTTGCAGCCTGTTGTGCTGTGGGGGGCAGGGAGCTGGTAGTGGAACCTGCAGATGGTGGCAGAAAGTTACCCTTAAAGAGACCCTTAAAGAGAATGTTCGTACCCTATCTCCTTCCAGGGGGTGAGCTGCCCCTCTCTGTCACACGTCTGCCTTGAGGAATCATGTGACAGGCCCAAAACAACAGGCCAACTGACTGAAACCTCTGAAACCATGAGACCAAACAATCACTGTTCCCAAAATGATTTTCTTGGACATTTTGTTACAGCACCGGAAGTTAAAACACACTTGGCATGTGGTAATACTCAATGAGTATCTGTTGCATGATGAATGCTTAAGTGAAGGAAAAAAACAAAGCAAAAATTGAATTAAATGGGTCTCTGAGCTATTTACTTGAAAACCCTTTTGTCAAGACATCAAAAGAAATTCTTTCCCCAAAGTGCTTTGGCTGACAGCAGAGCCTCTATTATGGACTCTGTCTGGTTTCCCAATTAGAATGAATGCCAAGAGAAATTTTTTGCCCATACTATACCACAAGGTTTTCTTACACCTTAACCTCTATGCACACTCGGGGACTTTACAATGAGAGCTTTTGGAAAGGCGGAACTAAGTGAATAGCCTCATTTTAGGGTCTGATATAAAAATCAAAACTTAGAGCAGGTTCATCTAAAAACTGGGCCAATTTTCATGTGAGTCTGGCTCACCCTGAAAGAGAACCCACGCTGCTAGATCATTTCAAATGGAAAGTATGCAAAATGCAGTGGCTTCATGTGGTTTCAACCCCAAACCAGGTGGAACCTGAGGCTTTGGCAAAGGTTCCCTTTAAATTCTTAAGTGGGCAATGTAAATGGGGGTGGGGGGAGATTGAAAAAAAAAAAAACAAAACAAGGTGAAATAAAACCCTTTGGTTTGAACAGCTCTGTAACCGCGAACTTAAATCACTGCTCCTTTAACGTCATTCTACTCGGGCTTGAAACAAGTGCAATCATTCATTACTTTAAACCGTTTCCCACAATAATGCACCAGGGTTTTGTTCTCCTGTGTTAGAATTTCAGGGGTCCTTAACATGAAGTGAAGATCAAATTATTATTTCCACCTGGTGGATTGTGCAATCAAAGAAAAGTTAAAAAGGTGACTTGCGAAGGCAACTAGAAGAAGGAACCCACAGGGCGGCTCTCGTACTCACAGCAGACTTCCTTGACCTAAAATACTGCTTTTCATTGAGAGAGACCAGAAATGCAGTCCAAAAAAAAAAAAAAAAAAAAAAAAAAGAAAGAACAGAAAAGGAGTTTAAGAATCTTATGGACTTAAGTGAGATTAAATACTAAAAGACTGTGTGATATTGACAGTAACAATATTGTGAGAACCCCAAATTGACCTATGACTAGGCAATGTGTGTGTGTGTGTGTGTGTGTGTGTGTGTGTGTGTGTGTGTGTGTGGTGTATGAAATGAGAATGCTTGTGAGCTTAAGGTCCCTTTAAGTAATGAAGTAGAGCTACACTAAATATAAAAGATGTACCTATATCAGGAGAATTTTCAGTTGTACAGATTTTCAAGAGACTTTCACAAATCCTACACTCCTTCAGGTACAAATATTTTTATATGAAACTTTCCATACAGGTGTTATATTGTATAAACCGTGCACAAGAAAATGGAGGACTTTTTCTTCCCAATTTTTGTTGCTTATCACAACAGCCTGACTGTAATTCTTCTATTGTGAGTGGCTTTTTTTGTTTGTTTGTTTTGGTTTTTGTTTTTTGAAGTAGGGTCTTGATCTAGCCCAGGCTGACCTAGAATTCACTGTGTAGTTTCAGGGTGGCCTTGAACTCATGGTGATCCTCTTTCCTTTGCTTCCTGAGTGCTGGGATTAAAGGTGTGCACCACCCGGTTAAGTGGACTTTCTGATCATAAGAAGATAGCTAGGTAAACTTTCAAAATTCCAACCAATGTAAATGAAAAAAGGCACCATAGTTCTTTGGAAGACTCTAGAAATTTGTAGTCCTGATATATACACTTAGAGACACAAATCTCTGAAGGTAAACACTGCCTTTGCCAGCTTCAGGGACTGAATGCTAATAACAGTCCCTACTACTTTTGTTTCTAGAACAACATCATGACTGCCTGATAGTCCCTGAATATATATGATCTTTTGCTTCTGGCTACAGTCTTGGAGCTGGAAGACTATTTAATAAGCTTAGCATTGAATTAGCTTAACTCTACTGCTCTTTAGCCTATAAGGATTTAGTTGCTCAACAGAGTTCTGTTGGATTCAAGAAGCATGTGTTAAAGCCAGGTGTGGTGGCGCATGCCTTTCATCCCAGCACTCAGGAGGCAGAGGTAGGGGATCACCATGAGTTCGAGGCCACCCTGAGATGACATAGTGAATTCCAGGTCAGCCTGAGCTAGAGTGAAACCCTACCTCAGAAAAAGAAGAAGAAGAAAAAGAAGAAGAAGAAAGAAGAAGAAGAAGAAGAAGAAGAAGAAGAAGAAGAAGAAGAAGAAGAAGTTACAGAAGCACTTTAGCTCCATCAATTAGCTCTATCAATGCTTCAACTACATGTAGATACCTTAAATAACAGATGTCGCTTTAATAAGTCATTGTTAAATGATACCTGTCATGTTTGCTATGTGCTAAACATGCTATTAGGTACGAGGATGCATACATGAATGAAGCCTTATCACTGCCTGGAGGAGCTTGATGCCTAGTGGGGAGAAAAGGAAAATGGAGGGCTGGGATGTACAGTGTAGCAGACACGAAGCCCTGGGTTCAATTTCCATCATTGTATAAACAAGATATGGTGGTGCAGGTCTATAATCCCAGCACTCACAAGGTGGCATATCAGAAGTTCAAGGTCATCCTTGACTATATAGAGAATTAAAGGCCAGTCTGAGATACATGAGACCCTGTCTCCAAAGCAAATAAACCAGGAAAAAAGAAAAGAAACAAAGTTGAGGTGAAATGTGGCTGTACTTCTAATTCCAAGGACAGAAAACAGAACGGGTCACTAACAGAAAGGGTCCAAGGGAAGACACAGCCAAGGACATGCTCCAGAGACCTAGTTTCTGCAACCAGATAGAAGCTTCACCCTTCTTCCAACCCAGTAGTCTACTCAAATGCTGACTCCATCAGTGGATTAAATTACTCAGTAAGAAGCAGGTGTGGTGGCACACGCCTTTAATCCCAGCACTTGGGAGGCAGAGGTTGGAGGATCACTGAGAATACATAGTGAATTCCAGGTCAGCCTGACCTAGAGTGAGACCCTGCCTCAAAAAACCAAAAACCAAAAACCAAAAAAAAAAAAAAAAAAAAAAATTACCCAGTAGGTCAGAGCCTTCATGGTCTAATTGTCTCTGGAATCCCCTACACACACACACACACACACACACACACACCCCAGCACAGAGTATGAGAGGAGAGAGCTACAGAGAGAAAAACTTCCAGAAATGTATATATCATCCTGTTAAGACCTTGGATAATACTCAGAAAAACCAAAATCAGAAACTTTTTGGCCATTGACATAGCATGACAAGTGAAAATTCAACAGATTATTGTATGCATAAAGTTATTTAAAATATTGTATTATAGCTGGGCGGAGCATTTAGGAGGCTGAGGGAGGAGGGGGATCACTGTGAGTTAGAGGCCAACTTGAGACACAGAGCGAGTTCCGGGTCATTCTGGGCTAGAGTGGGACCCTGCCTCAAAAAGACCAAATATGTATCAAATCATCTTCAGGCTATCTGTATAGAGTTTACAAGAAATGTAAATGGAATTTTCATTTAGAATTGGTTCCTATCTCTAAAGATATCTCATGACCTATGTAACTATTCTAAAACCTGTAAAATACCTGAAATCAAAAACATTTATGGCCACAATCATTTTGGATAATTGTACAATGACTAAATTCTGCATTTATTTTTCTTCTTCCATCTACATATCACCTGGAGCAGCATTATTATCCCTCTTCCTTTCTTTCCTGTGTCCGGATAACTGGGACGTAAGGCCATGAGAAGGGAAGAGGCAAAGATTGACAGAGGACACAAAGAAAGAAACTAGAGACACTCTTTGTTGTCCACAGTCCTATTCACTAGAGTTTAAAACAGTTTTTTTCATCAGATTTTGTGATTAATTTCACCATACTTACTACTTAAAGGACCCAAACCCTCCAATCCTCAACTTCACCAAGTTTTGGCTACCAAAACCCCTGCATCAAGTGCTTTCATCTGCCTTAAAACCTTCTGTGGCAGTCATTATTGTCACTGACGTAAGATACTAGAGAGAAACTATAAAAGAGGAAAGACGTCAAGGCACGGGGTTTGAGAAGGGTCAGTCTATCATCACCCAGCTGCATTGCTTATAGGCCTGTGGCACAGTAGGACCATGTTGTGGTCAGATCCACATTGCTGGGATGAGCTTCCAAACCAGGCAGTTTATGGGAGGAAGGGATTCACTGAAGCTTACAGCTGCAGGGGAAGGTCCATGATGGTGGAAGAAGCTGGCCCCCTTTACACAGATGCACACAGAGAGAAAAGCAATCACCGGGGCACCAGCAAAAGGAATCATACACACCAGGAACCCCAGCCAAGCTCAAGCACTCTGCATACCTATAGGCTGGAAACAGATCCACTCCCAGTAACACCTTAAGGCTGGACCCCAGGATCTGCCCATAGTGACAACTCCTCCAGCCAAGAGGCTGGAAATCCAATTACAAACTTGAATAAAGCGCCTAAATCTACTGGGGGACATCTGTTCAAACTACCATAGACCATCATGGCTCATCTCAGGGCAGCTGTAAAGTGACTAGAGTGAGGTGGAGTGAGAGGGGCCAGGTACAAAGTATACCCTTCCAGGGCACGTTCTCCTCCTGGCCCCATGACCTACCTGCTTTAACCACACATCCACTTCCTAATTTCCAACACATTCAACATTGCCATTAGAGTATGAATACATCAAGGGAGGACTCCATTACTTATGAGGTCAGATTCCTCATAATCCAATCACTCCCCAAAGCCCCACCTATAACTGCCTTCAGGCCAGGAACTGTTGGAGGTTCTTTTCTATCCAACCCACAGCATCTGTGCTTTCTCATGCCTGAATTCTACCTTTTCCTCAGTGAGGCAGGGACTTGTCAACTCTTGGCATACCTATAATAGTTAATAACAAAGAAAAGAAGTAGTAGAATTAAGCCCCAAGTTTGTTATTTAAGATCCTTAGACAATATTGGATATTGTAGGAGTTTGAATGTATGTCCCCTAATAGACTCAGGTGTTACAATAAACAAACAAGCAAACAAACCTTGCTCCAGTTGCCTGGTTGGAGGTGTCACTGGGGGTGGATCCTAGGGTTCAGCCCTAAGGTGTTATTTGGGGCAGATCTTTCCAGTCTAAGGTATGCAGAGTGAGCTCTGGAGGTCCTGCGGCCGTTGGTTTGCGCTTGCTGGCTTGCAGTGCTGGCTGTTGGTGGTGTGTCTCTGCTTGCATTTATTAAGGGGGCCAGCTTCTTCCGCCATTTGATGGAACTTCCCCTGGATCTATAAGCCTGAAATAAACCCCTTCCTCCTCCCATAAACTGTGTCTGGTATGGAATTTCTTCCCAGCAATGTGAAGCTGACTACAACAGACATGTAATCAGAATTTAAAATTTTACATATAGAATGAAATGTCTTGTTCAGAAGTGTAAAATTCAAGAAAAATATTGTTTTTCATTATGTGAAAAAAAAAAATCTCTCAAATGCTTAGGAAACCTTTCTGGCCAAGAATTTTATTCCTAGCTTTCTGCAGTTTTTTTTTTTTTTCTTCTTTCTACAAAGACATCCCACTATGGCATATGCAGATGAGCAAGATGGGATGAACTATCAACATGGAGCATTAACGTTGCGACTTTATTCAAGCAGCATGGTACTTAGTGCCTAGATCTACAAAAAAAAAAAAAAAATCAATGAATACACAAGATTTGCAAGCAAACAGTTAAAAAAATGTTTTGATGATAAGTTTCATTAAACATTTGTCTTATGCATAGAAAGTACACCACTGGAGTGAACCTCGTGTAAACTATGGGCTCCAGGTGGCCATGATGTGGTAATGGTTATAATGTGGGTTCACAGTGGTAGGAAATGCTGATGGTGCTGGGAAGGGGGCAAGGGGAAAAGGATATCGCTGCCCCTTCCTTTCAATTTTATTGTGCACCTAAAAGTGCTTAGGAAACACTGAGGTCGTAAAACAAAAAAAATGATTTGAAAGTCGGGTGTGGTGGCATATACCAGCAACTCAGAGGCTGAAGTAGGAAGATCCCCCTAAGTTCGAGGGCAGCCTCGAACAGAGTGAATTTCAGTACATAGTACATAGTGAATTTCAGGTTAGCCTGGACTAAAGCTGACACCCTACCTCGAAAAACAAAAATAAAAACAAACAAACAACAACAAAAGATTTGATGAGGCAAAGCCATTTTCTCCTTTTGTGGGTGAGAGCTTCTGGCTGGGGAGGCTGTGCTGTGGGAGCCTTCACCTGCAGCCTGGGCAGAGCTCAGACTCTGGGCCCGTGGCATCCTACACCTCTACCAGGAAGGTATGGTTTTTTTTTCTGGAGTTTGGTGAGCATCAGTTTCCATTTGTTAATATTTTTCAAGTTGTTGCACATTTGGATGAGGGGTGGGTGGTTTGAATGAAAGCAAGTGTTAAATCTAAAGAAAATTCAACTTGGAGACCTAAAAAGTAGCTCACAACAGGTTTTCCAGCTGGGCTGAGGAGGAGGATTCCAAGTTCAAAGTCTGCTGGGGCTATATAAAGGGACCCTGTCTCAAAAATAAATATTTGTAAGGCCTGCGGTTGTAGCTAAATGGTTAGAGCACTTGCCTAGCATGTGCAAGGTCCTGGGTTTAATCTCAAAAAAAAAAAAAAAAAAAGAAAGAAAAAAAAAAAAAAGAAAGGCTTTCCTTTCCTACATATATGGTTATCATCTTCCCAAAGTACTTCATGTCACATGACTTTGTCAAAACTTATTAAAGTGTGCAAATGAGTTTTAAGTGTGTAAGGTGAGGTGCTGTGATAGGGCTATGTGGAGGCATATGTATGTCCTACTCATGTCTAGCACCAGTGGGAGCTGGGGCCCAAGACTGGTTTCTCTAGTTACTGGCATATTGATCCCGTGTGTGTGTTCCATTGTGTGTGCATGTGGGCACATGTGCACATGTTTAACTATGAAAATGATGGAAGGACTAACTTTATCTAGTTTATGTATTATTAGATTTCTAAGTTTTCACATGTAATAATAATTACCACCACCATCCAAAAAAAAAACCTTTGATCAATTCAATATTGGGCATTTTCTGAGCCCTCACTACATTTGCCATTTAACCTTAACCTAGATAGAGGAAGTTGGTATCATGATATCATGACTTGCCCCATGTTTCAGATAAGGACACTGAGGCAGGAAAGCCACAATAAGCAAATGGCAAGGCATGGGATTCAAACCCTCGCGGTCTGGCTCTCAAGTCTGCATTCCTAATCTGTGTATGATATTTCTCTCATGGGCCATTAAGTTAGGAACAAAAGAGGAAGATTTCAATTTCAGGAAGACAACATCGCCTTCGCAGGTGACAGCTCTGCGTGCCTCCCAAACGATCCTGAGGGAAGGGAAGATCCTTTCTTAGATCACTCCAACACAGGTCATGCTGTGTACTTTCAGACACTGACAAAGCCAACAGCTCTCTACTTATAACCAGGTTGACACTTTCACTTCCTGCCTACATGAGTCACCCCGCTCTCCCCCCAACAAAAGTCTAGTATTTTGATGTCACAATTCTCTGTTACCTTCAGGGGTTAGTTGTTGCTAACATTATTGTTCATGAGTGTACACACGTGTCATGACATACAAACCATCTTCATATTTCCATACTCAGGGAAAAAGTTCTTTAAACTGGATGGGCTTCCAAATAAGAAATGTAAACTATATTTCTCTCTTTTCCCCGGAAGGGACAGCAAATAGAGACTACAAAGCTCAGAGGTGATGTATTTTAAAGATATTCCTGTACAAATCAATGCTTGGGGATGGAAAAGGCAATAACAAAAATTAAATAAATAAATAAATAAATAAATAAATAAATAAATAAATAAATAAATGGTATTTCCCTGGGAGAAAGGCAATCCTGCCACAGGCCCTGACAGCAGGCAGTGGGATTCGAATTGTATTTTCTTCATCTTCTCTTTTTGTTTGTTTGTTGGTTGGTTGGTTTCTGGCTTCTGTCTGAAGTATACTGATAAAGACAATCTCTCACCTACCTGATTGGATGACAGGAGCCAATCCACTAGGTATTAACAGCAGTAATACACACCCCCTGGGAGTTATTTTATACTCACCTTCTTTCTGACTCTAAAGATGTTTTGGAGACAAATTCCAACAGCTACAAGTGTATAAAGGTACATACTTCCACTTTTGTTTCAGGTGATTAAACTCATAAAGATTATTCATTCTATTTTGTTTCATGTAAAATTTGTAATGCATGGAATACATTATTATAACCCTGGGGATTTTATAGCCTTTCTTCTTTGTAAAATATTTTTGATTTTTTGCCAACCATTAGAAAATACACATTGGGATTAGTTTACTGGCAGCTAGACATAAAACGAGCAGAATACTGATAGTGAGCTAGGTGCTGGGAATAATACAGTATGGTGGGAACTAATCACGACACAATGCTTAGTCTTTTACTATTTCAGCAATAACAATAGGCTGCGTTTGAGTGGCTTCCTACGTCTGTTTTCCCTTACAGTGCTTTTACGTTCTTCGTTTACAACATCCCAGCGAGGGAAATGGATACAAGAACATTCCAACTTTGTGCAATGTTAGTGAATCAATGCCTTACAGCACATCTAACATTGTGGTTCTCAGTTACTGTTCCTCATCAGGAGAAATACCCAGGTCACTGTGACCCTCAGAGCACAGCACTGACCCCTGATGGCTGCCACGCAGCACGAAGCATCAGCACACCTGCGTCTGTGTGGATCTGATGCCCATGAACTTGCAGGATGTCAATGGATTTAATCTCCTTGGGGCATTTAGATTCAACTTAAAAAAAAAAAAACTGGGCTGAAGAGACGGCTTAGTGGTTACGGCTCTTGCCTGCAAAACCAAAGGACCTTGGTTTGATTCCTCAGGACCCATATAAGCCAGATGCACAAGGTGGCACATGCATCTGGAGTTCATTTGCAGTGGCTGGAGGCCCTGGTGTGCCTATTCTCTCCCTCTCTCTCTCTCTCTCTTTCTCTCTCAAATAAATAAAAATTTTAAAAAATTTAAAAATTTTTTTTAGTGTAAACAATATAGCAAACCACTTCAATCACTTTTTGGTCAAAAACGTAAGAGTCAAGAGGTTTTAAAATTTATTTGGGGGGCTGGAGAGATAGCTTAGCAGTTAAGGCATTTGCCTGCAAAGCCTAAGGACCCCGGTTCGATTCTCCAGGCCCCACGTAACCAGATGCACAAGGGGGTGCATGCATCTGGAATTCGTTTGTAGTGGCTAGAGGCCCTGGCATGCCCATTCTCACTCTCCCTCTCTCTTTCCCTCTCTCTGCCTCTAATAAATAAATAAATAAATAAATAAATAAATAAATTTTAATTAGAAAACTAATTTGGGGCTGGAGAGATGGCTTAGCAGTTAAGGCACTTGCCTGTGAAGCCTAAGCACCCAGGTTTGATTCCCCAGTACCCACGAAAACCAGATTCACAAGGTGGCAGATGCATCTGCAGTTCGTCTGCAATAGCTAGAGGCCCTGGTGCACCTATATTCTCTCTCTTTCTCTCCCTCTCTCTGTCTGTCCTCCTCTCTCTCAAATAAATAAATAAAATTTTAAAAACTAATTTGATCATGAGTCCCATTATAAAAAGCCATGACTAAGTTTCTAGACTTGCAAATAAATTTGCTTAAAATGCCTCCTGTTTCTTTTTATTTTTCTTAATATTATTTACTTATTTATTTATTTGCAAGGAAAGAGAGAAAGGATGAAGGAGAGAATGGGTGCTCCAAGGCTTCCTGCTACTGCAAATAAACTCCAAATGCATGCACCACTTGGTGCATCTGGCTTTATCTACATAAACCTGGCTGTCAGGCTTTGCAAGCAAGTGCCGTTAACCAATCAGCAATCTCTCCAGCCCTCTCCAGCATTTTAGATACTAATGTGCACAGATCATATGTAATAGACTTAGAAGCCTTTCAAGGCTGCCAAAAACAAATAGCAAAAACAATTAAGTCATCCTGAAAATTGAGAACTTATGATAGTGCTGACATTTGTCTAAAAATATTTACTTTGACATTGAAAGTAATCTCTTTCCAAGACCCTCTAGCCAAATTACCTTTCATTTAATAATAAGGATAGCAGAAATTGTGGATGTTTACTTCAGAATAGCCCCCAAAATAACTGCATCAAAATGTGCCTCTTTTTAAGGGGGAATTAGTCAGGAAAGGGCCCAAAAGAGGGAATTAAAAAGATGTAACACCACCTGCCTGCTCCAGCAGAACCACAAGTTGGCGTCTGGTCCAGTCTCATTCAATCAGTTCTCTCTCTCACCTCTACCTGAGCCCAGTCCAATGCGCTCTCTTTTAGGCTCCCTTTGGCCTGAGAGTAAAGCCCACCACAAAAAGATTATAAATAGATAGTGGGTAGACATCTTTTTTGGCTTTTCACCTATCCTGAACTTCCAGGTCTCTGCTCTGACAAGTTCCCCTCATCTCAGCCTTTCTTGGTTGAGATGGGGTGTGGGGGACTCCCCATTTCCATGTTGGCTTTCTACCCCTTTCTTCCTTCCACTTGGCAGGAGCTCTCTGTACTTTTCTTCTCTCTCTTTTTTTTAAATAAAGTTTTTATTGACAACTTCCATAATTGTAGACAAAAACCTATGGTAATTCCCTCCCTCCCCCACTTGCCCCTTTGCAACTTCACTCTCCATCACATCCCCTCCCCATCTCAATCAGTCTCTCTTTTATTTTGATGTCATGATCTTTTCCTTCTATTATGATGGTCTTGTGTAGGTAGCATCAGGCACTGCGAGGTCATGGGTAGCCAGGCCATTTTCTTCTCTTAATCTAATAAAGTCTTTTAAGGCTTGCCCTTTGGTGTGTGGATTTTAATTCTTTAAATTCACAAGACAAGAATCTGGGGTAACCTACATTTTTTGATTTACTGGCATATTGGTGTATTGTCAAGGAGCCCCTCCCCCCAAGACTCCCATTACATTTGCATTTGATAACCACATCTAGAGGGTTTCAAACATATTTGTCCCATATACATCCTATGTAACAAAGCAAGGCTCCCTAGTAACTTTAGAACAAAATAAAAAATAATAAGGGTGAACTCCCACTGTAATTTAATTTTTGTCTACATTTTCATGTAGTCTATGAGAGAGACATTGGCCCTGAATATGTATATGCCTGAAGATCAATGGTTTATCAAAAATGAGCATTTTCTACAATTCTCTGGGCTGGGCTATAGAGATTGAGGTAAAAAGCTGGCATGTAGTGTGTCAATTCTACTAGAAGAATACCTAGATAAAACTTCAGCATTGGTGTAGCTCTCTGAAGCTCTATTAATACAATGACAACAGAATCTTAATGCCAGAACTTGACCTTTCCACCTAATTATTCTGGGGATGGCTTCCTCGAAAGCCTAATCTTCATTTATAATTATGATACACTCTTGTGAAATCTAAGCCAATAAGTGAGGTCAAACCGGGACACTTTTGAAAGAAAAGTTTAAAATTGAATATTTGCCACCAGAATGAACAACTCAGAATCAGACAATACAGATCAAATGTTTCTTCTGCTTAAAAACTCTAAAAATGCTCTAACAGGGCACAAGGCAGATTTTTTTTTTTCCAGGAAGTGACTTCTAGAAACTTTCTACTGAAGAATATATTCCCTCCAGCATGCCATTCAAGCTACCCTACATAAGGAGCACCAGTGAAAAAAATCCCGTCTAATACTAGGTTTGTGGAATTACATAATTTCTTTATACTGAATATGTTGCAGGAGTTGGAACACTTGTTTATTATCCTGAGTTGTGGCATAGTGATCTTAAACAAATCCTGAAAGCCCAGTGTGGGCCATTTTGACAGTGGCTGGAATGATCCTGTCTTCAGGGTTTGGGGAGATAGTGTCATGTGAGTAGAGCCTCTGAGGTCCTTCCTAATACCACAGCACAGTAATTGCTCATGACAACTATGCTTCTCAGCTCCAAAGAAGACTATTGTTGTGTGACCTGATTTCATTTCAGTGATTGTCCCAGCAAAGAATGACATCATCTCATTCTATTTTTTTTCCTTGATGACCACTTGTGAATGCCGCCGCCCCCCACCCCACTACTACACCATAATTAGACTCACCAGGGGAACTTAACTTCCTTCCTGAATGTATCATTATAGTAAGAGCAATGGGGTTTCCTTTGGTCAGCCAATGTGTCTGCAGTTAGCTTCCTCACTGTCTTTTAAACAGCACTGTTCTGTTGGCAGCCAAAGCTACTGAACTAGCCGTGTTTAATGCCAGGACAGGTCTAGGTCAGATGAGAACGGAGAGGAGCCAGTTAAAGATGAAGCCGATGGGACAAATCTCTCATCCTGTTGACATCTGTTATCTTCTCTGAATATAAGGTTGGAGGTTGAACCCAGGGCACAAGGGAAGTAGAACTCTTCCTCAGCATGGGAAGGCACTGGGGTCCATCCGCAGCACCACAAAACAAAGCCAATCACCCTCACATGCTCATTGGCTTTGAGGACACGATGTCTAAACAGAGCAATTTTACTACATACATATATGTGTTCTTTGCCTTACTAACCCTTGTTTATTGCTTGGATTTGGGTTAAAGACACATGTCAAAGTCTTTTAATCACAACAGGGGAAAAGAACAATGCAGGAGAAGGTGGTAGGTTCAATCTGTGGCATTAGATGACAACCGAATACAATGTGTGCCTGAAGGCTCTGATCGTGTGTTTAGAATGGGCTTTCTAACTGGGCGTGGGGGTGCACATCTTCAATCCCAGTCCTGGGGAGTGAGAGGTAGGAGAATCGCTGTGAGTTCAAGGCCACTCTGAGACTACAGAGGGAATTTCAAGTCAGTCAGCCTGAGCTACACTGAAACCCTACCTCAAAAAAAAAAAAAAAAAGAAAGAAAAGAAAAGAAAAAAAGAATGTGCTCTCTCTCTTGCAGGAAAAAACAAACAAACAAAAGTAACATATCTGCCCCACAACCATGCAATAAAGCATCATGTGCGTGTTTAAGAGAGACGAAGACAATATAGAAACTGTAAACTGTGTTGTTATGAAGAGGAGAAGTCAGGTTGAAATGTTCTGTCTTCCTTGTTGTAGCATACTGAATACTACAAGATAAAATTTCTGGTTTCAGAGTTGGGAATGCAGCTTAGTGGTGATATGCTTGTGTGGAGCCAGGGTTCAATCTCTAGTAGTGCAAAAAAACAAAAAAACAAAAAAAAAAGTAAAAATTGGGGCTGGACAGATGGCTTAGCTGTTAAGGCATTTGCCTGCAAAGCCAATGGACCCAGTTTTGATTCTCCAGGACCCACATAAGCCAGATGCACATGTATCTGGAGTTTGTTTGTGCACCCATTCTCTCTCCCTCTCTCCCTCTTCCTATCTCTCAAGTAAATAAATTAATAAAAATATTTTTAAAAAGTAAAAATTGATAAAAATCTACTTTTGTAGGTAAAAAAAATCTGCCACACAGCAGCCACATAACATGATTATATGTATTGTACTTTCACACAGAAAAGAATGATTGGCTTGAGTCGTGATTTTTTTTTTTTTTTAATTTCACAGTAGGCAGCTTTTTCATTGTTACTTTTAAAGGTTTTCTGGATTCTGTTGCCTTTGTAAATGAGAAATTCTCAAAGACAAGAAAGGGTGTTCACAGAGCAAAAGAGTGTAATTGTATATACAGCACCCCTAAAATCAGGACTTTATATTCCACCCAGAGCTTTAAGTAGTTTGTTAGACACGAAGAAAAATAATCTTAACGGTATTGAGGCTCTGCAGATTCAGATTCTTTGAACACATGCACTTTACTATTACAGTTGGTGGACAATCTTAAAGCCACTTAAATTTAAATTAACACACTAAGTTTGATTTTAAATATTATACAAATATAAAGTGTCAGGGACATAGAGCTAAGGCATACTTAAATAATTTTTCCATTTCAAATAGGCATCAACAGGGCTGTTGATGTAGCTCAGTTGGCAGAGTATATATGCTGCTTACAGGAAGCTCTGGGTTCAGTCCCAGCATTACATAAATCAGGCAGGATAATACATACCTGTGATCTCAGCACAGTGGAGCTAGAGGGAGGAGGATCAGGAGTTCAGGCCTCACCCTCTGCTATATAGTGAATGTGAGGAAAGCCTGGGCAACATGACTCTGTCTCAAATAAAAACCCAAACAGGCATCCACAGGGCTTTGCAAGGTCTTAATTTCCTTACAAACAACATAGCCAGTTCTAAGTTATCCCATCTGTGTGCACCAAACCTTGTCCAACACCATAGGAGAGCTCAGAAAGTTCAATACCAGCCATTCAGACCCTGACAGGAGGATGTCAAGTTGAAAACCAGGTTCTACCAAGTCAGTCATGTGCTCCACAGATGAGAATCCTAAAACTCCCCAGGTCAGGGAGATTTCATCATTCATTTAGTGCCTTCTTACATTAACTACCTATCTGTCCTTTGAGCAATCTTCTGGCCACCCAACCATAATGGTCTGAATGTGTCACGTGCTCCCCATACCCATGTCTTTCAACACTTGGTCTCCAGCTGGTAGTGTTGTTTTGGGGAGGTTCTAGGATCTCTGGGACATAAAGTCTAGCTGGCAGACATAGGCCACTAGGGACAGACCATATTTACTGTGGTTCCATGAACACACTCTGCAAACTCCTGCCCCTGCACACATAGGAGCTGCTTTAGCTGCCATGACTTCCCTGCCCTGATATCCTCTGAACCAGGCTGAACTTCTGAACCACACATCAAAATAAACCTTTCCTAAGTGGGCCGTGGTGGTGCACGCCTTTAATCCTAGCACTCAGGAGGCAGAGGTAGGAGGATCACAGTGAG
This sequence comes from Orientallactaga sibirica, assembly GCA_036365145.1. Lineage (NCBI taxonomy): Eukaryota > Metazoa > Chordata > Mammalia > Rodentia > Dipodidae > Orientallactaga > Orientallactaga sibirica. Next base: position 26,186,496 of record JAEOAD010000003.1, read on the forward strand.
TTTGAGGCCACCCTGAGACTACAGAGTGAATTTCAGGTCAGCCTGGGCTAGAGTGAGACCCTACCTCGAAAACAAAACAAACAAAACAAAACAAAAACAAAACAAAACAAAACAAAACAAAATAAGCCTTTCCTTAGGTTGCTCCTAGGAGGCATTGCATCACAGTGATGAGCAAAGTGACACACCAGCACATGAGGGGGCTTGAGATTTGCTTACAATATCTCTTGTTCTATTGCTTGAGTTCTGTGTTTTGGAGGTGATGCCAAGGTCAAAGAACTGCAGGTAGGATTTTACATACAGATATATATATCATATGTACACCATGATATCACACGCACACACACATAGTTTCTAAAGAGAGAGAACATTCCATTCCAATGACATGAGCAGAGAGACAACAAAGATGACACAGGACAGTGTTCTGAACTGTCTCAGTCAGTGAAGTGACTCTTATTTTATAAACCCAGCTGTACCCACTAAAAGGATCATCCTTTTACAAAACTGACTGGACCAGGGGATTGTGGATATGTAAATACAGATGCAATGGTGGGAAGTGACTCAGCGCTTATCTAATCAACTCAAAGGATGGATGGATATGGATGAGGAGGGACGAGTCTCTGAAGCCCCAGTCAGTCAAGACATTAAGTTTGCATTTTCCAACCCAAAGATAGAAGGAGATCCAAGCCAGCACTCACCAGGAGCCCATAGATTGTTAAGAAATCAGTGTCCTGTGTGTTGAAGTTGTGCAAGGAACTCAGACCCAGTATTAGAAAAACACACACTTGTATTTTCCCATAATAAGAATATACTGGAAAATACTTAAAGGGGTACAATTACTCACTAAAGAGAGAAAAATGTGAAATGAAAGATTACTAGCCTGATAAGAAGCAACATGGAATTCCAGAAAAGTGGCTTTTCTTTTCCATAGCACAAAAGAAACTAAGACAGATTCTGTGGGACCTCAGGTCTTCAGTGGTCCTTTGGGAAAACAAAGGGTGGCCCAGGGTTAAGGATTTCCAGTTCTTTTGTGGTGTCCTAGCTGAGGCCAGCCTCTTTCTTTCCCACAGAGACACTGATGCCCGCTGCCCTAGAGGTTCATGAGGCCCTGAACTCTAGATCTTCTTGCCTCTGGCTTCAAATTGTGGAATTCCAGGCGGGCACCACCATGCCCAGCTGTTAGCAGTTTTGAAGTCAGGAGGGCCTCCTTTCCACTTCTCTTTCACTGTTGATTCAGCTTGTGGCTAAAGCCAGTATTTGACACAATGAAGTCACTAGTCCTTCACAGCACTAACCGACCCATCTGTGCACAAAGTTCCCAGGAGAGGAGGAAACTGCAGACACTCATGATTGTGTACCAGGGCACTCAACTCACCCCAGGCGCCCAGAAACTTCCAGCCACTCCCTTCTTCACTTGTCATTTGCTAAGACAGAATGTTTACTACCGTTAAGCATAAGCGGAAGCTGAGTAAAACACCCCTCTCATGACAAACTTGAAATGCAGACAGAGCAGACCTGGAGGCTGTGTGAGGATCATGAAGGCTGTGGCGGTCAGGAGATTGTTTCCAAGCCAAAGTGGGCCAGCGCGAGCCTCAGAAGGAAAACGAAGCAAAGGGCAAGGGTGGTGAAGAGTAGCAATTTGAAACCAAAAGATCTCAACAGTTTCCATTGCATAAGTTTGGGTTGGGGTAGGATTTGACATTTGAGAAGAGACTCAAGGGAGTGTGAACTCATATGAACCCAGCTCCTGAGAATATTTTCGCAATGAAGCCCTAGTTGCTGTGGTGGGTCTCCACAGCTTTGCACCATCCCACAACACTCTAGGTACTAATGTTTATCTTCCCAGGCAAGAAACTGTGAGGACAAGCTGTGAACATGACAGGTGACATCTGTGTAATTGTCACTTCTGACACCATGCAGTTCCATGTGGTGACTGAGGCTGACTGGCCTGCCATTCCTTACCCCGGCTGGAGCAGAGCTTCACCCAGTTTCCTGACCAGCTCGTATTATTATTAAGTCATTTGATTCTTTAGACTCGCGGTTTTCAGAAGGTTCTTGTATCACTCCTGAGAATCGCCACATGCTAGCCCTTTACTGCTCTCTTGGCTGAGATGGAGAATGAATGGTATACGAAGGGATAGGACTATTATCTTAGTTGCTTGATTTTTTTTGTTGTAACCAAATGCCTAACAAGAAGCAACTTAAGGAAGTCAACTTAAGGGGATATAGTCCACCGTGGTAATGAAGGCACAGTGGCAGAAGGTGCCTGGTCCCATTGTAGCCAAGGAACAGAACATAAAGGCCACACTCAAAACCCTCAAGACCCAAGCCCAGGGACCTTCTTTTTTTTTGTTTTTTTCCAGTGAGGCTCTACCTCCTAAAGATTCTATAGGCTTCCAAAACTGCACTAGCACGTGGGGGCCACTGGTTCAAACACATGGGCCTATGTGAGACAATTCATAGCCAAACCACAGTAACCACTGTCTCCTATTCCTGCTAGTGCTGCGTCTTTCCTAACCACTGGCCATTCTGTTTTCAACGACAGCGTGCTCAGGTAGCCCTTGGTTCAATTAGGTAAGAAATGAAAAATAAAACAGATGAATACCTTTGACGATTTCCTGTGATTATTCTGCCTCGAAGAACCTTCATGTCATATGCCAAATTCACCTTCTCCTGCTGAGGGTGGATGGCCGTCAGCACCTATGACAAGAACAGAGATCTTCAGCAAGGTCTTCTCTCTGAGCTTGCCTCTCCACAGCTTCGAAGGAGCACGTCATTAGGAAGAATATTCCTCAAATGTCATCAGAACTGATCTTCTGAGGAACACGTAGCAAATCTGAAACACACTGGGTGATTCAGCCCTTTTCTAGAAGTTTCCATTTTGACCTCCTTTCATCAACGGAATGACATTTTGCATTGGTTCCATTTTTATATAATTCTTTGCTTGGATTTCAGAGACCCAATAAAGAGCAGTTTGCTTCTTTTTTTAAATTTACTAAGTATTCCATGCTCAAAAGTTGAATGACATCTAATTTCACATTGTGGGATCTGTTTTAAAGAAAAATGCACTGGATCATGGAATCTTTTAAAGTTCTGCAAGGTATTATTTGATGAGTAGCAAAGTAAGCACTTACAAGTAATAAAAATTGTTTACATTCAACACTTACAACAAGTGAAAAGGGCTGGAGAGATGACTTAGAGGTTAAGTGCTTGCCCATGAAACCTAAGGACCCAGGTTTGATTCTCCAGGACCCACATAAGTCAGAGGCACAACATGGTGCATGCATCTGGAATTGTTTGCAGTGGCTGGAGGCCCTGGCATGCCTATTCTCTCTCTCTCACTCACTCACTCTCTCTCTCATTACCTGCCTCTTTCTTTCTCAAATATATATATATATATATATATATCAAATATATATATATATATATGAAATGATCCCTGAAAGTATAGTCTTTCTCAAAAAAAAAAAAAAAACTTTAAAAAAAGGAAGAGTTTGCAAAATGCTTTCTTATCTTTCCACTTGAATTACAGAGGGGAATCTCAAGGGCAACTGGCCCTATTACGTCTGGCCATAGATCTGCAACCTCTTCTGGTGGACAGGCTTTGGAAGGTGGAGTTAGGTGCAGGCAGTTTCAGGTCCTCCCCTCTGTCTACAAGCATCTCCTCCATAGAGATTCCTGAGGGAGGGCCACCCTGGGCTGACCTCTCACTGCCCTGCTCAGGTTCCTTCCATATCATCCTGATCTCATCTCTGCCACCCCAGACAGCATCTGGACTGCTCAGCCAGTTCTATGCCACCCAGTGATCTAGCACACCCGCCCCCTCCATGGGCCTATAGACTATTCCCTTCTGCTTCTCATCCTGGGGGTTGGTGTGTTCTAGAACTTTCACATCTGTTTCCAAGTCTCTGAAATACCATAAATTATTATGAGCAGTTGTAACAGACAGCTTCAGGTTCGCTGAGATGAACTTCCAGACCAGGCACAATTATGGAGGAAGGGATATTTATTGAAGCTTACAGATCCAGGGGAAGTTCCATAATGGCAGAAGAAACTGGCCTGTCTTTTACAGGACCAGGCAAGAGAGAGAGAAAGCCACACAGCACAGCATACCTCAGGAACTCCAACTAGGCACCCTTTGCATATCTTTAGATTGAAATCCTAAACCCACCACCACACCTTAAGATCCGCCCAGTAACTCTGCCTCCAGCCAGGTGGCTGCAGATGCAAACTACAAGCAAATAAAACACTGAATATATTGGGGGCCATCTATTCAAACTACCACAGCAGTATACAGCTTCTTTTTAAAATACATTTTGGGAAAACCTAGAAATGCATATGCCTAAAATTCTCCATGCATGCACCTTGAAAGTGAGTTCTTGAAGTAAAAAATACATATTTGAGCCAGGCATGATGGCGCACGCCTTTAATCCCAGCACTTGGGAGGCAGAGGTAGGAGGATCACTGTGTGTTTGAGGCCACCCTGAGACTACATAGTGAATTTCAGGTTGGCCTGGGATAGACTGAGACTCTACCTCAAAAAATCTTATATGAGAAAAGGAGAAAAGTTGGGGAGATTGGTACAGCTCATTGGAAGAGAGCACATATATCACATACAAAACCCTAGGCTCACTCTCCAAACCCCCTACCCACTAAAGCTTACTGCATTTGAATGTGATGCCAAAAGACCAGCCTGTGGATGTGCTGGTACAGCCTAATACTAAAATGTTGCTACATTTCTGGACACTATTCTGGATGTACGTCTGGGGACAGCAGATTGTGGAATTACATGTTTGAATTCCACCCAACAACATTCACAGGCTATGTGGCTTGAGCAAGTTACTTACTCAATGCCTCAGTATAATCCTTTGAAAATTAGGGATTCAAGATGCCAGCACTCCATAGACTTGATGTGAGGGTTTTATGGGCATATTCATGTGAGAATCTTTGAACTGTTTCTGACACAAAATAAGTATTCAATAAACTCTGGCAAACATTCCTTGGCTTGATTTGTTTTTAAAAAATAGTAATCCTGACATTTCTTGTATATTTGCAATAAAAAGACATTTGGAGGACTGGGAATGTAGTTCAGTGGTAGAACACTTGTCTGGCATGTATGAGGCCCCAAATCTGATTCCCAGCCTCTCTCTCTCACACACACATTTTCATGTAATAAGACTGGAGGTTTGTCTTGTGTAATCATATTCCTGTTCATACATATCACTACGTAGTCTCAGGCTGGCCTTGAACACGCAACAATCCCCCACCTCAGCCTCCCAAGTGTTGGGATTAAAGGCACACACCAACATGCCTGACTTGTGCTTATACATGTCAAAACTTATACTGAGGACTGGAGAGATAGTTTAGTGGTTAAAGCACTTGCCTGCAAAGTTTCAATTCCCCAGTACCCACATAAAGCCAGATGCATAAGGTCGCACATGCGTCTGGAGTTTGTTTTCAGTAGCTAGAGGCCTTGGTGTGCCCATTCTCTTTCTCTCAAATAGATAGATAGATAGATAGATAGATAGATAGATAGATAGATAGATAAAATATTTAATTGTTTTAAAAAAACGTATACTGAACAATGAGTTCTGGGTTGCAAAAGTGGATTTATGTTTTGCACTGGTCTATAGATAATCTTTCTTTCCAAGTTAAGCCAAGAACATGTGCCACATTTTTTGCTAAACATACAGGTAGAGACTGATTTCTCCTATCTAAAATGATAACATAACAACAAGTGGTTGAAGAATGAGACAGTGTAAATACCTGAGTGCTGTGTGAATGCATGCAGTCAGATCCCTCTTCCTATTTCATATGAAGCCTGATTGCAAAATTGAAAACGACCAAAAGAGAACCCACCAACCCATTAAGTTCTCAGCTCCATAATCGTAAGCCCAGGAAATGTATGCCTTGTATTCTTCTCTAGATGAGCCAACTTGAGACAGCTTATCAGAACTAGGCACAGCACAAAATGTGCAGTAGAAATTTGTTTCTTTAAAATACTGGAGAGATGGCTTTGCAGTTAAAGCACTTGCCTACAAAGCCTAAGGATCCAGGTTCAAATTCCCCAGTACTCCCAGGATCCACGTAAGCCAGATGCATAAGGTGGACATGCGTCTGGAGTTTGTTTGCAGTGGCAGGAGGCCCTGGCACGTCCAACTCCCCCCACCCGCCTCTTTCTCAAATAAATAAATAAAATATGGAAATGCTAGCCAGGCGTGGTGGCATACACCTTTAATCCCAGCACTTAGGAGGCAGAGGTAGAAGGGTTGCCATGAGTTTGAGGGCACCCTGAGACTACAGAGTGAATTCCAGGTCAGCCTGGACTAGACCAAGACCCTACCTTGAAAAAAAAAGAAAGATTGCTGGTGGGGTGGCGCATGCCTTTAATCCCAGCACTTGGGAGGCAGAGGTAGGAGGATCACCATGAGTTCAAGGCCACCCTGAGACTACATAGTGAATTCCAGGTCAGCCTGGGGCTAGAGTGAGACCCTACTTCAAAAAAAAAAAAAAAAAAAAATAGTGAGAGCTGTGTCATGGGATTTGTCTCCTCGTCTTACTCTCTAGTCACAATGTAGCCCTAGGAACCACCACCGTAACAGAACATCACTGGAAAATGCAGTTAGATGGGAGTCCTGTATTGAGCATTGGTTTATTTGAAAGTTTATACAGGTTTTAATGCATCTAGAGTTCATTTGCAGGGACTGGAGCCTTAATGCACCCATATTCTCTGCTCTCCCTCTCTCTACCTCTTCCTCTCTCTTTCCCTCTCCCTCCCCATGTGTCTGTCTCACTCTCTCCCTGCTTAAAAATAAATAAATAAGGGGCTAGAGAAATGATTTAATGGTTAAGGCTCATGCCTGTGAATCCTAAGGACCCCAGTTCTATTCTTCAGGTCTCATGTAAGCCAGATGCACAAGGTCACACGTGTCTGGGGTTTGTTTGCAGTGGCTAGAGGCTCTGGTGCACCCACTCTCCCTCTCTCTGCCTCTGTCTCAAATAAATAAATAAATAAATAAATCTTTTTAAAAAATAAATTAAATAAACCAGGTGTGGTGACACACACCTTTAATCCCAGCACTCAGGAGGCAGAGGTAGGAGGATTGCTGTGAGTTTGAGATCACCCTGAGATTACTCAGCCTGGACTAGAGCAAGACCCTACCTTGAAACAACAATATATATTGTAAAATACCTAATTTCAATGGCGTTTTAAAAAAAGATTAAATTAGAAGGAATGAATTGACTCACAGTTCTGAAACTGGGCCACATAAACTTGAATGGACCAGGAAATGGGTAACCTTGCTCTGCATCATTTGTAGCCTTTCTTTTTCCTAAACCAGGTATATTTTCTGTAAGCAGTGACTTGGAACAAGATTCAGCTTTGTTGTTGTGTGTGTGTGTGTGTGTGTGTGTGTGTGTGTGTGTGTGTGTGTGTGTCTGTGTAAAATAGACAGATAGATAGATACTCAGTGTGTGCATTTAAAATTCCGTTTTTCTATTCCTAAAATAAGATGATGAGGCAAGACTACTACAAGACCTTTGAAACCCTTGTTCCTCTCAAACTCTCTACATATTAATTTGAAGTTGCTATCCACCAATGAGTGTCAGAACTTCACCTTTGGACATCTGCTGGCCAGCTGACTTGAGAGTTTCCCAGCTGTAATGGAAAGTGTGGGCTGGCTTCTCTGTACCCAGTGTTTAGGAATTCCTACTGCCAAGCACAGTGATGGAACTACACTCCATGTCTCAGGTGTTCAGACATGGAGCGAGGCTTCCTGGCTCTCATACTTTATAAACTCATCAGATTTTGCTGCAGAGTAATGCCATTAGAACTCCAATCCTTTGTGGAAAACACTAGAACCATTTATAGTGAAATGTGGCAATACAAACACATTTCTTTTGTATTTTATTTTTCATTTATTTATTTAAGAAAGAGAGAGAGAAAAAATGGGCACTCCAGGACCTCTAGCCACTATAAACGAATTCCAGATACATGTGCCACCTTGTGCATCTGGCTTACGTGGGTTCTGGGAAATCAAACCTGGGTCCTTGGGCTTTGCAGGAAAACACCTTAACCTCTAAGCCATCTCTCCAGCCCCAGTGACACACTTCTGAACTGTGTAAGGCGAAGTGGTGATTTTCTTATGCAGCTGTCCTTTCATCATCTCCTGAGAGTGGCTTATGGTCTTGCTGTGAAAACACATTGGGCCTTTGCGCCCTTGGCCTTGGGAAGGAATAATCAATTTCAAATTGCTTTCCCTGAATGATAGTGGAAAGGCCCAAAATTTCCTCATTAGAAAACTTGTGCTGGGGGCTGGAGAGATGGCTTAGCAGTTAAGCTCTTGCCTGTGAAGCCTAAGGACTTCAGTTCAAGGCTCAGTTCCCCAATACCCACGTAAGCCAGATGTACAAGGTGGCACATGCATCTGGAGTTTGTTTGCAGTGACTAAAGATCCTGGTGTGCCCATTTTCTCTCTCTCACCTCTTTCTCTCTGTCTGTCTGTTGCTAATAAATAAATAACTTTTTTAAAAAAAAAAAAAGAAAACTTGTGCTGAATCACAAAACTTCGCCATTGTGGATGGTGCATGCACGTGGGATTATTACTTCATGCACAATGACATGAGATCAGAAAACATGGGAGCAGGAAGCCAACCCCAAGAGAGAGTTGGGGAGCTTCCAGTTTCCATGGTGCCCATAAACAAAGCAACATCCAGCAGTCCACTGCATTCAGTTGTCTGCAACCTTCACTCTCCCAATGCAAGCACAGTGATGCAGACGCACTAGGCCTGGGACAGACCACTATGTCTGCGTACCCAGAATGCCCATGTTGACTGTAGCAATTACTTGACAATGGCCTGAGCGACTTAGAGGGAGTGGCAGGCACTGTATTTGTGGACAGCATATTCTTCGTACACCCAGTTGTGTTGGGGATCTCCAACATTATCTTTCCCTCCCTCCTGCTTTTGTTTCTTTCTTTTATTTTTGGAGAGAGACAGAGAGAGAGGGAGAGGAAGACAGGTAGAGATGGGCGCACCAGCAGCCTCTTAGCTGCTGCAAACAAAATCCAGATGCGTTCACCCCCTTGTGGTCAAGTGCAGCATTGCACCCTTGCATCACTGCATCTGGCTTAACATGGGACCTGGAGATTGGAACCAGCGTTCTTAGGCTTAGGAGGCAGGCGCCTTAACCGCTAAGCCATCTCTCCAGCCCCTCCTGTTTTTCTTTAGGTGCCGGGAGTTGGTGGCAGGGTCTTACTCTGTAGCTCAGGCTAGCCTCAAATTCATGGTAGCACCCCTGCCTCAGCCTCCCAACTGCTGAAATTATAAACATGAACCACCAATCCTGGGTTTTTCCCTCCCTCCCTCTTTTTCTGCCTTCCTATGTTGTTATGTAGTCTCAAGGTGGCCTTGAACTCACAGCAATCCTCCTACCTCTGCCTTGTTGAGACAGAGTCTTGCTGTGTAGTCCAGGCCAGTCTGATACCTGCTACTTAGCCCAGGCTGGCCTCAAGGCCATGGTCTTCCTGCCTCAGCCTGGACTAGAGCAAGACCCTACCTCGAAACAACAATATATATTGTAAAATACCTAATTTCAATGGCGTTTAAAAAACAGATTAAATTAGAAGGAATGAATTGACTCGCAGTTCTGAAACTGGGCCACATAAACTTGAATGGACCAGGAAATGGGTAACCTCGCTCTACATCATTTGTAGCCTTTCTTTTTCCTAAACCTGGGATGACAGGTGTACATGCTGGGCTCTGTATCCGCCAAAAAATCATAAGCCTGTCCGCAATGCAAAGCATCTTACTCTGGATATTTGGTGTTAATTTCACACGGTTGAGATCCTAACCGTTTCTTATCTGGACTCCTTTTCCTTTTCTTCTCTCTCTCTCTCTCTCTCTCTCTCTCTCTCTCTCTCTCCAATGCTGAGGATGTGCCCCGAGGCCTCACCGTGCTAAGGAACCGCTCTTCAGCAACAGGGCACCCAGCTTCAGTCTTTCTTCTACTGCTTCTTTCTCTAAATGGCAAAGTAGTTTACCAAAATCAGAACATTTTTCATCATATCAAAAGTCAGAGAGGCTTGGGATAGATCTTCATGATAGACCACTTGCAAAGTATACACAAAACCCTGAGTTCAGGGCTGGGGAGATTGCTCAGTGGTTAAAGACGTTTGCCCACAAAGCCCAGGTTTGATTCCCCAATACCGACCTTGCAGCAGCAAGAGGCCCTGGCATGCCTATTCTCTCTCCTTTCTCTCTCTCTCTCTCTCTCTCTCTCTCTGTCCTCCACTTTGCAAATAAATAAAATAATTATTTTTTCAAAAGCCTCTTGTGGTACTGTAGAGATGGCTTAGTGGTTAAGTGCTTGCTTATGAAGCCTAAGAACCCTGGTTCGAGGTACCCACGTAAACAAGATGCACAAGGGGTGCACACATCTGGAGTTCCTTTGCAGTGACTCGAGGCCCTGGTGTGCCCATTCTCTCCCTCCCCTCCTCCCTCCCTGTCTCTTTCTCTCTACCTCTTTATCTCTTTGTCTGTCTCTCTCAAATAAATAATTTTTTTTTAAAAAGTCTCTTGGGTTCAATCCAAGAACCACAAAAAGACAAGTCAAAGATAATTTCTGTTTTTCTTTTTTTTTAAATATATTTTATTTACTCATTTATTTGAGAGAGAGAGAGAATGGGCATGCCAGGGCATCCAGCCACTGCAAACAAACTCCAGATGCATGTGGCCCCTTGTGCATCTGGCTTACATGGGTCCTGGGGAATCAAACTGGGGTCCTTTGGCTTGGCAGGCAAATGCCTTAACTGCTAAGCCATCTCTCCAGCCCCAAAGATAATTTCTTAAGTTTTGGTAATTTTGCATGTTGTGGGTGAACCATCAAACACCTAGTGGAATTTAGATTGTAACCAAATAGTAGCTAAGAAATGATTTTTATAAAATTTACAATTAGAGGTAGAAATCACTTCTTAAATCTGTGTTTAAATACAGCTCCCCTACCAGGAGGAAATATTATACAAGTTCGCAAGCTGAGCCACTACGTCTGGGACTAAGCCCCTCTGATAATCAAGGGCCTTTACTCTGCAGTGCTCAGGTGGGGTAAGAGTTCAGAAATCCAGGAAATCTGAGAGGCTTTGCCCTAGAAGATTAAGTGCTGAGCTTAGAAAAGGTGAGAGGGTAGAAGAAACCAAGGTTATCAAGTAATCAGATCTTAAAGATTTAAAAAGTTACGGCTTCCTGTCTGTTCGTTGGATTCTCTATTCTTTCAGAATGTTAAATTATTCCATTTGTCATCTCTTTTGTTAATCTGCAAATGCCACACAAACCACCCCCACCCCCCCCCGCCCCGGCCCACACTGATTGGGAAGATGGTAGGTACTCACTGGTCTCCCTCAGGGAGGAGGTGGGGGGACACTTCAGGGTCAGGTATAAATACATAAACTTTGCTTTAGTCTCTGAGTGGAGCCCCTACTTCAAGGGAAGTGGAACATGTCTGCTCAGGAAAGAGCTTATTTTCGACGAGTGAGTATGAATATTTTGTGCATGTATGATTCTTAGGAAAGTTCTATTCTATTTATTGCTGAAGGCTGAGTGGAAGAAAAAGTACTGTCTTTGAGGGCACACATGTTAGAATCACCTAGACATGGCCTTCCTGTTGCAATGCTAATGGGAACACAATCCAGAGGCCTGACAGCAGGGACTCAAGATTAAAGCTGTCAGTCCAATGGCTCAGATACTGAACTTTCTTAGGGACATGAAGAACACAAGAGTTTAGTCTAAAATTTTTGACAAAGTATCAGAGGGTAATATGGTCATTTAATATTTTTAAAAATCGCTTTTTTATTTTTGTAAAACATTCATTTATTTAATTATTTTTAAGGAAAGACAGAGAGAATGGGCATGCCAGAGCTTCTTGCCACTATAAATGAACTCCAGGTGCATTTGCTACTTTGTGCATCTGGCTTTACATGGGCACTGGGGAAATCAAACCCTGCTTCTTAGGCTTTGCAGGCAAGTGCCTTAACCTCTGAGCCATCTCTCCAGCCCCCACTTTCTTACTTTCATTCAATGGTTTAATCTAATTCCTTACTGACATTTCCCCTAATATTACTCTAATGAACTGCTTTCATTATAGGAACCTTCTATTGTTCTAAGATATACCTAGGTGCCCAAATCCAAAAGTACTATAGAGGTTTTCTGGCCTTTCATTCCATCCATCCAGGCCCTAGTCAAAAATGTTCTATGGACTGGAGAGATGGCTTAGCATTTAAGGTGTTTGTCTGCAAAGGATCCGAGTTCAATTCCCCAGTACCCACATATAGCCAGATGCACAACATGGTGCATGCAGCAGAAAAAAATAAAAAAGCCAAGCGTTGTGGTGCACGCCTTTAATCCCAGCACTCGGGATGCAGAGGTAGGAGGATCACTGTGAGTTTGAAGCCACCCTGAAACTATATAGTGAATTCCAGTTCAGCCTGAGTTAGAGTGAGACCCTACCTCGAAAAACCAAAAAAAAAAAAAAAAAAAAAGAAAGAAAGAAAGATAGAAAGAAAGAAAGGAAGGAAAAAGAGAGAGAAGAAGAAGGAGGAGGAGGAGGAGGAGGAGCAGGAGAAGGAGAGGAGGAAGAAGAATAGGAAGAAGAAGAGGAAGAAGAAGGAGAATATTACACCTTCTAAATATGTGTGGGCTCTAAGCTCTGTTGTCTTCCCACACAGCTCAGGCCTGTGTGTTTCTCACTTGGACACAACAGTCTCCTCAGGGGCAGTACTGCTACCCGGGGCCTTTGTCCAACCCACCCTTCTATAGAAAACTTTTCTATGGTTGGGAGTATAGTTCAGTGGCAGAACACTGGCTAAACATATGGAAGGACAAACCTCCATGATCTGTCACTTTACTCTGTCCCTCAGACTATGCACTCTTCCATGGCAGGACATTACTCTCCTCACATTTGTTATCACTCATGCTTAGCATGACATACCATCCACCTCAGCAAATGAAGGCACTGAGAGATGAATACAGATGGTCAAGGGAAAACTCCCACATGGCTGAGACACTGCTTGTTTTCAGACTTCATGCTAGAGGTTTCCTATATATTCTCCCCCCTTTGGTCTTCTCAACACTCTTCTTGGGTGAGGGAGGTACGTAGAAAAACCTGAAGTTGGAAATCTTTTTGTTTCTAATATTTTATTTACTTATTTGAGAAAGAGAAAGAAGCATATAGAGAAAGAATGGGTGAGCCAAGGCCTCTAGCCACTAAAAATGAACTCCGGACACATGTGTCACCTTGTGCACCTGACTTATGTGGCAACTGGGGAGTTGAACCTGGGTCCTTAGGCTTGGCGGGCAAACACCTTACTCACTAAGTCATCTCTCCAGCCCTGAGGTTGGAAATCTTGAAGCTCTTGCTGCCAGTCCTATGGGCAGGTAATTGCCCAGGCAGTCTGGCTCCTATTGGTCTGCTGCATTCTTCCTGCTGTGACTGTGCACACTCCTGAGGCCCAGGCTGAGAGGATGTGGCTAGTTTTGCAATCAAATTAGCTGCAGTACCGCATTTAGAGTTGACAGGTCACTTGCAAATTTAAGGATAAAAGAAAAACCTAGGGTTCATCCTAATTCTCTGCTTTAATTATGCCTTGGAATTCCCTTTCTGGCTGTGTGTATGTGTGACGTATGGTGTGGTGTGTGTGCAGGCGTATGCAGATGCATGTGCACATGTGCAGATGCTAAAGGAAGGCCCTCCTTTATTGCTCTGCTGCTCATTTTAAGACAGTGTCTCTCATTCATCTTGGAGCTTGCTGACTTTCAGCTAGACTGGCTGACCAGTGAGCAGCAGCAATTCGGTTTCCACCCCACTTAGCACTAAGGTTACAGGCATGAAAGCCATGCACAGCTTTTTATATGCATCTTTAAAAGGGTTTTCTTTTTTCCCCCCTTCTTTTTTTTTGAGACATTGTCTCCTTTTGTGGTTCAGGCTGGTCTTGAGTTCATGATCCCACCTCAGCCTACTGAGTGCCGGGATTAGCCATAGGGCACCATGCTCAAATTAAGAGAATCCTTAAGATAGACATAATTTCATTATGTCTCTAATGTTTACTAACTAGTAAAAAATAATTATTGCAATCTAAAATTTGATAGAAAAATTCTCCACTTGGACCATTTTGTCAATTAAAATGTCATGAAAAACAAAAAACTTATTCTGGGTGGGTATGGTGGCACACGCCTTTAATTCAACACTCAGGAGACAGAAGTAGGAGGATCGCCATGAGCTCGAAGCCACCCTGAGACTACATGGTAAATTTCAGGTCAGCCTGGGCTAGTGAGTGAGACTCTATCTCAAACCAACGCTCCCCAAAAAAAAATGAAACAAGGGGATAGGGGGATGGCTTTATTGTTAAAAGCACTTGCTTGCAAAGCCTGACAACCTGGGTTTGATTCCTCAGTATCCATGTAAAGCCCAATGCACAAAGTAGCACCTGTGTCTGTAGTTCATTAGCAGTAGCAAGAGGCGCTGGCTTGCCCGTTCTGTCTCTCTCTCCACTTGCAGATAAATATTTTTTAAGAGTCTGGTGTGGTGGTGCATGCCTTTATTCCCAGCCTGGGCTACAGGGAAACCTTACCTCGAAAAACCAGAAAAAAAATTCTTTTTTAAAGAACACCAATAGATACAGCCAATGTCATAGTTCAAGAAAATGTAAGCGTACACACATGCCAGCACACACACCTGAAGTACAGATCCACATCTGTTTGTCTAAAGACAGACCCTAAGAAAAGCTCACTAGATTAGTGCCAGCACTTAGGGTGTGTAAAATGAGAACTTTCCGGTGCACATTATTATCAAGTTATAGTTCGTAGTTTTCTTGCCTGAAATACTACTGGACATTACTTTTCCATTTCTCATAATACGACAAGTTCTGGACATGTTTTCATAGATACAAATTACATAATTACCCCTAATAAACTTTATTTCTTTGGTTTGTTGAACGAGCAAGTCCTAGCTTCTACCTCTTCAAAAGTTGTACCTTCCTTAGTGCTTATTGTCCAGTGGGGGACAGAGGCAGTGTCTCAAAGGCATGAACAGAATACTGTGTGAATGCAGCATTCTTTACAGGAACCCTTTAATAGCCAGCTTTAGAGTTTGCCAGTGCTGAAGAAGTTTATGTCTATATTCCTTTAATATTAAGCCCTTTGGGCATGCACTGAAAAGTTTAATAAAAATGAAGGAACCCACTGTAGTCACGGAATTTGGTACAGTTTACAGAAGCCCGTGCAAGTTTCAAGCCTTCATGGAAAGATGTGATTTATTTATTTATTTATTTTAGGGTGTGAAAAGAAACTTTCAACAATTGCACTTAACTAGAATGGTGAGTATTCAAGGCAAAGGACTTGTAATCAAAGTGGTTGCAACTTTTGTGTTGCCTAACAAGCCAGGTGATAGAAACCTCTTTCCCCTTCTATTATCCTTAGGGGGGGGTGTAGGGGGGGCCCGAGTCAAAGTGTTTGGAAGACTTTGGCCGGAGACACATTTTCCATCATGTAAGAATAAGGAGGAAGGGAAGAAAGCTCCATAACGCGAAATGCACAAGGGCAGGAAGGAAAGTTTGTCTTCTTTCTAAGGCAAAAACAGATCATTATACTTACAAAAGCCGCCTTCAAAATCTTCTCTAGAGAAAAAGCTCTGGGAACTGGGAGGAGGCCGAGGAGCAGAGATTAGGTGGCAGCGGGACTTCCTTCCTCCTCCCGAAGGGGACACTCATTGTTCCTTATCGCCCCTGACCTCCGAGGGGGGCTCCTTGGAGAGCTTGAGCTGAGAAGGCCTGGCCTCTGATCCTCACCGCCCTCCCGCTTGGCCTCTGGGGCCTCGCATTTCCAACTTGCAGATAAAGCCACCCGACCTGCCACCAGCCCGGAGCTTCCACAGGGACTGTCTGCGAAGTGCTTGCAAGATGCAGAGTTATATAAGCCCGCGTATTATTATCATCACACACCCCCGCAGAACCCGAGCTGCCACACAAACAAAAGGCAGTTCCAAGAAGAGGAGGCGCAGAGGCACAAGTGACACGGGGGGGGGGGGTGAATTTCGGGACACTGCAGAGCTGACTGGAAAAAAAGAAAGAAAAAAAAAGAAGAAGAAGAAAGAAAATTGGGCAACTCAATAATACGTATGCAAACCTCGGCAGACGAACTGCACTGCAGCTGGCGGGAAGGGAGTCAAGGGCTTCCAGGCTTGCGGTTCGGAGCCCGGAGCACCCGGCACTACAGTAGCTGCCCAGGGCAGGATGGAGTGAGCGCGGGAGGATGATGTGGGCTTTGCGAAGAGGCCAAGTGCTTAGTAAACACGGGGCGTTCTTAGACAGGGACCGGGTGCTCTGTTCTTCTCTTTATTCCTGGCCTCGTTTTCGCTAATATGATGGCTTGCTGCAGGGCGTTTCCTGCCCCTTGGGGAGTCCTCTATTTTAAATGTCTCTACATCTCTGAGAGAGCAACAGCCTAGCCTGTGGACATCTGAGAAAGTACTTCCGGGGGTCCCCACCCCTCTCAGCTTGCTACTGTATTTTCTTTAGATTAGTATTATCTTGCCCTGCCCTTGGCACCATTACTCAACATACGATGAACCCCCATCCCGGCATTCACAGCCCACAATTTTTGTCCGCACGGTGCTTTCTTGCTCCTGGCGAGGTGCTCCAGCATCACCCTACCCAAGAAGATGAATCACTCTGCAAAAATGGCCTTTCCGTCTTGCATTTCCATCCACACTCTCACCCCAGGCTTCTGGGCAGGGAATTGTGCTTACTCCTGTTGCCTTCAAGGCACGGGTTCAAATTCCTGGCTCCCCACCACCACCACCACCAAATTCCCCTCTAGCCTCGCTGTCTTTTTCTGTTGCCATTCCTCATGGGTTTCCCCAACCTATGAAGGTTTGGGACTTTGTGCTGGGACAGGACCCTGAGAAAAGCAGTTGTTTAGTGAATGCTCACGGAATTTTTTTACATCTGGCTCCATCTCACCTGGGCTATCACGGGCAATAGGTTCATAAGGATTTCAGGTACTCTCTGCTTTTGGAAATGTTTGAAAACGTTCGTCAATTTAAGGGGAGGAGAGGTTAAGGCCAACCTCAGTGGAACGAACAGAACTTGGCTCCATCGTGGGTTCCAACCAAACACTGGCAAAAATAGGGACAGATTTTTATCAAAAGGCCGGGCAGAGCATCTAAACTGGAGTGGACTTTCTTTAGGACACAAGCTGGTAAGGAAACAGGACTGCTGACATCCGTGGAACCTCAGCTGCTGTACAGTGGAGATCCTGTAAAGTGCAGCTTGCTTCGTACAGTGCCAGGTAAAGTGGAGCTTTCAACATTCACACATTTTGGATGCATTGTTCTGCGGGGAAACACCTCTGAGATGCAGTGTGCAAGGCCTTGGCAAATGAGTAACAGCTCTCTGGCAACGGGCTTTATGACGAGAGGTGAAATATGGAACACCATCTGTCAGGTACGGAGTTCCTTGTGGCTTTGCACCAGAGTGGTCTTGATGACAATTCCTCTGTTTATTCTTTGGCAAAAGCAACGTGCTTTACATTCCATGTCTGGTGGTTGGATCCTCCACCCCGTCATTTAAGAGACTTGAGGTGTTTCCACACAGTGTACACTCTCCAGTGCATACAGAGTGCTCAGTGAGTTAGAAGAATTTTCCCGCCTCCATTAATTTGGAACAATCCCAGCCCATTCGGATTATAAAGAATTTTAGCCTCAACTTCTTGAGAAGTTGGCTTCAGGAATGAAGAGATGTCCTTGTGACTTAGCTGTTTAAGTAGGGGATCTTCCCTCATTTTGTTCTGCTCAGCTCTGGGCGGTTGCCTTCATCATTTATTCCCCACTAGGTTTCAAGCATGAGGCTAGATGTGTCCTGGATTCTTGGGCTTTTGTTTATTTGTTTGTTTTGGTTCTGTTTGGGAATGGCAGGCCATTCTAGGCAAGTGTTCTACTATCATATCCCCAGCCCTAACATGCATTCTTAACCCAGCAACAGCCTGAAATAGAATGATTTTTATCTTGATTTCATGACAGGAAAATCAAATGTGGTTGTGTTAGTC
Source organism: Orientallactaga sibirica (assembly GCA_036365145.1). NCBI lineage: Eukaryota > Metazoa > Chordata > Mammalia > Rodentia > Dipodidae > Orientallactaga > Orientallactaga sibirica. The sequence goes on from JAEOAD010000003.1 coordinate 26,204,583, forward strand.
TGTTTTTTGTCTCTCTGACACGGTATGTACAGCAAACAACATATGAGAAGGAAAGATTGATTTTGATTCATCGTTTCGCAGGCCTCGGTCCATGTGAGGTTTGGGCCTGTGGTGAGGCAGAACATTGTGGCTTAGAGTGCACAATGAAACAAAACCTCTCACCTTGCAGTGGCCAGAAAGCAGAAAGAGAATGTGAGAAAGGGGCCAGAGTTCAACTTCAAGAGCAGAACCCCAATGACTGACTGCCTCTCTATAGGACCCATACCCTAAAAGTTCCACCACCTCTCAGTAGAATCACAAGACAGCTACTTTAACATGTAAGCCTTTGAACAACATTAAGAGCCAGCTCAGGGACTGGGACTGTGGCTCAGTTGGCAGAGTGCTTGCCTAGTATGCACAAAGCCCTCCATCATCTCATAACTGGGTGTGGTGCTACATGCCAGTACTCAGATAGTGAAGGTGGGAGGGTCAGAAGTTCAAAGTCATCACTGGGGACATTCTGAGTTTGAGGGCTACATTAAACTCTACTTAAAAATAAAGAAAGAGTGCATGCATCTGGAGTTTGTTTTCAGTGGCTGGAGGCCCTGGTGTGCCCATTCTTCCCGGCCCTCCCCACCACTCCCCACCCTTATTCTCTCTCTCTCTCTAATTAACACACAAATTAATAAGACAAAATATTTAAAAAAGAAAGAAGTGGGCAGGAGAGATTGTTCAGTGGTTAAATGTATTTGCTGCAAAGCCTGATGGCCTCGGTTTGTATCCCCAGTATCCATATAGAGCCAAAGGCACAAAGTGACACATGCATCTGAAGTTCATTTGCAGTAGCAGGAGGCTCTGGTGCACCACCCCCTCTGCTTGCAAATAAAAAAATATATTTTAAAAAAGAAACAAAGGGGCTGGAGAGATGGCTTAGTGGTTAAGGCACCTGCCTCCTAAGCCTAAGAATGCTGGTTCCAATCTCCAGGTCCCACGTTTAGCCAGATGCAAAGTGACACAAGGGCGCAATGCCACACTTGACCACAAGGGGGGCATACACAGCTGGATTTCGTTTGCAGCAGCTGAGAGGCTGCTGGCGTGCCCATCTCTATCTGTCTCCCTCTCCCTTTCTCTCTGTCTGTCTCTGTCTCTCTCCAAAAGAAAAAATTCTAAAAAATTTTTAAAAAAAAAAAACAAAGCTAAAGAGATGGCTCAGCCATTTTTTAAAGGCATTTTCTTTGCAAAGCCTGCAGACCCAGGTTCAATTCCCCAGTACCTATATGGCACAGTGCAGGTCGGGCCCTAGCCAGGCCACCTGCTAGGAGGAACCATTAAGTGGCTTCTGTGGACATGGCATTCTGCACAGGCCTAGCGTGACAACAGCTACAGCCCCATGCCTGTGAGCAACCTGTTGTGAGATTATCTGACCAGAGACAGGCTGTAATTGGTCACAAGAAGGGAACCACCCTGCCCGGAGACAGGCTGTCATTGGTTACAAGAAAGGAACCCCCCCCCATACAACGACTGGACAGCCAAACCCTTAAAAACCGCTGCAGTCCCACCTGGAACTGGAAACATATCAGAACCATATCCAAAAATGAGTTCACCCTCTAACATCAAGCTCCCACCAAACAGTGAAATACAAAAGGGCCTACACCCATTAAATTCACTCTAAAACAATAATCGCTATCCATGTACCTTGCACTGACCTCACACCCCGTTGGTGATTTTGCTTCTCTTTTTCAGATGGACGTAGAACCTGAGGAGAGAATCAGCCCATCGCACCTCACCAGGGCACCAGCTGAACCCATAGAATAATTGGGGAAATGAGCAAGAATGCTGCTTTCTCAGCAAACCTGGTATCAGCAGAGGGGTGAAGGAGATAGACACAGAGAACACTCAACTCCTACCAAACCAGAGATCCAGAGACACAGAGACTCCCATGACCTCATCACTGAAATAGACCTAAAATGAACCCAACATGGCTTAGGGAAATTTGCGGAAGAGAGGGTGGAAAGATTGTTAGAGCCATAAGTTGGGTCATTATGCACAGAGACATTGCCTCACCCCCATAACTGATGGCTATCCCCACAATGCAAGACCCACAACCCCCGAGGGGGGAGGGCAGGGAGCAGGCTAACGACGGTGCCATCATGGTTCTATGCACATTATATAGATAACTAATAAAAAAAATTTAAAAAAAAAACCTACACTTCCCTGAATAAAGAAGTCTGCAGCAGCTCGCCCTCTGCCCGCTTTCACCCGACTCTGGTATCTGTGTCTTGACTCTGCGCCTCTCACCCCCTACACTTTGGAGACCCTGCATCCCCTCCTGGACTGGCCCTAGGAGGGACACCAACAAGTACCCACATAAAACCATTTGCATGCACAAAGTGACACATACATATGGAGTTTGTTTGCAGTGCAAGAGGCCCTGGCACACTCATACTCATTCTCTCCCTCCCTCCCTGCTTGCAAATAATAATAATAAGAAGAATTAAGCCGGGCGTTGTGGCACACACCTTTAATCTCAGCACTCAGGGAGGCAGAAGTAGGAGGATCATTGTGAGTTTGAGGCCACGCTGAGACTATAGAGCGAATTCCAGGTCAGCCTGGGCTAGAGGGAGACCCTGCCTCAAAAAACCAAAAAAAAAAAAAAAAAAAAAAAAAAAAAAAAGAAGAAGAAGAGAAAAGAAAAAATGAAAGAAAGAAAGAGAGAGAGAGTCAAGAAACACACAAAAAATCATGAAACTTGGGGGTCCTGAGAGATTGACAGGCTCGGATGTCCACTTCAGATGCTGTTGTGGTTTGAATGTGAAATGTCCCCTATAGCTTCATGTGTTTGAACACTTGGCCCCCAGCCCGTGGCACTGGTTGGGAAGACTGTGGAACTTTGAGGGTGTGGAGACTTGCTGGAAGCAGTGGCTCACTGGGGCAGGCTATGAGGTTTGATAACTTGGCCCCACTTCCTGCTTGTTCTCTCTTCTTGCCTGTGCATGCAGTGTGACCAGCTAACCTCCTGCTGCCATGCCTTCTCTGCCACAAGGGAATGTGTTCCCCTGAAACTGTGAGCCAAAATAAACCCTTGCCTCCCCTACGCTGCTTCTTGTCAGGTATTTGGTCACAGCAACAAGTAACTAACACACATGCCCAGCAGTACCTGAAACAGGATACTCCCCAACCTCGTCTTCTGATCTACTCATTTTTTAAATTTTTTGTTGGTTTACTATCTTATTTATTTATTTGAGAGAAAGAGGCAAAGAGAGAGAAAGAGAGGTACAAAATGGGCACACCAGGGCTTCTAGCCACTGCAAAAGAACTCTAGATACATGTGCCACCTTGCATATCTGGCTTTACGTGGGTACTGGGGAATTGAACCTATGTCCTTTGGCTTGGCTGGCAAGCACCTTAACCACTAAGCCATCTCTCCAGCCCCTCTCCTCAGTTGTTTTTTTTTTTTTTTTTTTTTTTTTGAGGTAGGGTCTCACTCTAGCTCAGGCTGACCTGGAATTCACTCTGTAGTCTCAGAGTGGCCTTGAATTCATGGTGATCCTCCTACCTCTGCCTCCCAAGTGCTGGGATTAAAGGCGTGCACCACCATGCCCAGCTTCTCCTCTGTTTTTAAATCAAAGATTAGGGCTGAGGATTCTGATGTGACTGTGTGTCTTGTACTGTCCTTGAAAATTGGAAGGTAGGAACATCTTCTATATTGGCATGCTTGAATATTTTTAGCCCTTTGGCTATAAATCTAATATTAATCAACATGTACCCTGAGGCAAATTGAAATTAATAAAAGGCTAAAATGTAATTTGGATGATTATGAGTTCTCTTTTTGAGTTGGGGAGATAGTTCAACAAGTAACATTGCTTGCGGCCTGATTTGCCTTGAGTTTGGTTCCCCAGCACCCACATAAACAGCTGGGCACAGCTGCATGTGTTAGTAACCCCAGCCCTGTGGGGAACAGAGACTCACTGGTCTGTCAGCCAGTCTGAGCAAAACCAGCGGTTCTGTGTTCAGTCAGTGACTCGGTCTCAAGGAAACATGTGGATGAGTGATAGAGGAGGCCTCTACACATGCAGACATGGGCTGTGCGTATCTGTACACACATATGCATACACCACACCACACCCCACCACACCATACACAATACACACATATGCCAAACAAACAAATAAAAAAAAAAGAATTCTCTTTTCATACACGTCAAGGCAAGTAGTAAAGGACATTGTTGCCTGAATCATACAATTGTACAGCCTTCACCAAGAAGATGCTTACTACAAAAACCGCTTAATGGCTTAGCAGTTAAGGTGTTTGTCTGCAAAGCCAAAGGACCCCAGTTCGATTCCCCAGGACCCACGTAAGCCAGATGTATAAGGAGGCACATGCATCGGGAGTTTGTTTGAAGTGGCTGGAGGCTCTGGCACGCCCTCTCTCTCTCTCTTACTCTCTACCATGTTCTCTCTCTCTCAAATAAATAAATAAATAAACAAACAAATAAAATACATTTTTAAAAAAACTGCTTAAACCATATTTTTGTATCCCATCAAAAGTGTCTGTTCACAAAGTGTCTAACTGGAGTTACTCTTAGAGAACAGTTATATGAGCATCATTTTCCTCAGGTGACACTGTTGTGGGCCACTAGGCTAGGAAGGCTGGAAATTTCACATGCCATCTTGACATTTTTGAGTGTCACAGGGGCCTTAAAGACCTTAGGCCTCTGACGTTACTTGATTTTACCCCATCATCAGGCTCAGTACCCCGTCACAGTGGCCAGCGACACTTCATTCAATCCTCAACCTAAATCAAAGTCTTGAAGTCCTGTTGATCCACGGAACTCTTCAAACAAGCCAATCCCATCCTGCCTTGCAGGCCAGTGGTCCCAGGTCCTATTGTTACAGCAAAGTCACTCTCCCACAGGCCTGCTGGTTCCCTCTGGAGCCAGTTTTAGAGTGCACTTTGCATGTGGCCCTGAATCCCCTTCTCTGGGTTGTCATTGAGTTAATAAACTACCTTGGATCTTATCTGTCCACCATCAGGCACTGGGAGCTCAGCCATCCCCAGAACCTCAGGGTGGGACTCCCTCCTTCACCACCCCAGTGAGTAGGAGGTGAACTGAACAATGAAGAGACATAATACTAAATGGAATTTATGACAGCTAGTGCCAGGAGACCCTCTTTGGAGTTTTGCTAAGTGTCAGTTTAACTGAATGCATGTCAGCCCGAGCTGACCTTTATTAATTTCAATGCCTCTGAGTGTTGCCATTTGCTCTTTTTAATTTTTATCCTTCTCACCTAGAGATTTGGGGAGTAATAGCATTGCTCCCTTTCCTGAGAAGGCCTTAGCTACAATGCTGCCCTGGAGGCAAGGAATAAAAGGGTGACCTTTCCAAGCTTGTCATTTCAATCTGGGAACTATTTTTTTTTTTTTTTTTTTTTTTTTTTTTTTTCCAGAAAAATATAGTGGAAAGAATTCTTCTCATCTCTATAGACAGGCGATTACAACAAACCAATCGTTTTTTTTTTTCTTCTCTGAAGCATCCTAATATTAATACATTTCCAAATTCTCAGCCCTAGAGACAAAGCTTCAAATGTAATTTCTTTTCTCGGTCATGAGATTTACAATGGGAAGGTCATGTTTGTACTAGACTTTGGTTTGAAATTAATCTTTTTTTTTTTCTCCTTGGTATTTCTATACAATCCAGGCACTTCATTATTTAGTCATTTTCAAATATGAAATACTTGTCATTCTTGAACAACGATCTAATCTTCCCTTTATGGGTGGAGAATGTGGAAATCATTGCCAGGGCATAGATCACTCTAAAGGTTACGAGCAGCCCTTCAATGCTTTCCTCCACACGTACTTAGTCTACAAAGTACAGATGCAAATTATCCTGTAAGCAGCATGGACAGCATCCAACCTTGTGCAAGCAATCATTCCAAGCTCATTTGCACACACACTTGGTGGCACGCACCTCTAATCCTAGCACTTGAGATGCAGAGGCAGGAGAGTATGAGTTTAGGTCCAGTCCAGGCTACATAGTGAGTTCTTTTTGTTTCTGTTTCTTTGAACCTTTATGTTTTTAATTTTTTTTCTTCTCTTCTCTTTTCTTTCTTTTTTTTCCCCTTGGGCAAACCCAACAGACTGCTTTTTTTTATGAGAATGAGAGAAAGAGAGAGAGAGAATTGGCATGCCAGGGCCTCCAGCCACTATAATCAAACTCCAGACGCATATGCCACCTTGTGTGCATGTGTGACTTTGTGTGTTTGTGTCACCTTGCGTGACTAGTTTACAGGGAATCTAGAGAGTCCTTAGGCTTTGCAGGCAAGCGCCTTAGCCACTAAACCATCTTTAGTTTTAAATTTTATTTTAATAAGTGTTCAAACTCCTGCGTTTTTTTATGATGGCTTCATACATTTATGTCATCCTGCTTTGCTTATATTTTTTTGTCACTCTCTTTTCTTACACTGGTATGGTCATCCTCCCACATACTTCCCTTGTCAGTTTGTTTGTTTTTGTTTTTGTTTTCTTGAGGTAGGGTCTTGTTCTAGCCCAAGCTGACCTCGAATTCACTGGCTAGTCTCAAGCTGGCTTCCCCAGTGCTGGGATTAAAGGTGTGCGCCACCACACCCAGCTTCCTGTCTGCTTTTATAGCATATATCTGTAACTGACTAGCTAGTTATCTATCTATCTATCACCCTGTGTATGTTTTGTCTCTCACCTTCCACCCATTCTTGAGAGTTCAAAGCTAGCCTGAGCTACATAGCCAGGCTTAGTCTCAATAAAGGTTAACACAAACAAAAGCTCATTTGCATTCTGCCTTATGGAGCAAATAAATATTTTCAAGCCCCACAGCCAACTTCAACACTGAGGTGTCACAGTAACTTCCCTCATCTTCTGGATCATGCCTCCATCAAATCATAGTATATTCCAGGTTCTGTTAAACAAGGGTTCATGCAAGCCACATCTGTTGCTCATCAAATTCCTATTTTAGGAGTAGAGAATTCATTTGCAGAGATAGATCCTGTCTGGAATATCTTATGGCAACAAATAGTTCTCATTAAATTTCACAATATTTTATGGACATACATACAGTACCAGCTTTTATGTGATTCGAGAATCCAGACAAAACTCGGCCCCCCCACCCCCCCCACACACACACTTCAAAGGATTCCTCACTTGACTAATTCTAAAGAGTAAATTGATTTTCTCATCATTTGTTGTGTTTGACAATAGGAAGGCTGACACAGCAGCACTGCTAAAATGACAGCTCCTTTCCACCCAAGGGGAAGGAATGTGTGTTCATCTCCTTAATGACTGGCGTCTTTATGAGAAATGTGAAATCATTTATCCTCAGCAATAACCTGCCTAGGATTAAAAATTACTTGGTGCTTATAACGGAAGTAATCTGTCAGGAGAAATTATTTAGACTGATGTAAATTAACTGAATAAATTGGCTTAACTGTGGCTTCCTAAGGATGGCATGTAGATTCAGGTTGGTTAAAAGTCAGTGTGAACTGAAGAAGAATCTGGAAAAGATCTTTCAAGAAGTGATTTTCTGCTGGAGGAAAAGATAATACATTTAGTTGATAAATTCTTTTTGCATTCACTCAGAACTTCTGGAAGTGATTTAAGCAAGGACATGGAAATCAAGGGATACACGTGAATGTCTTGCCGATTCTCAATGACAGTATTAATAACTTATGAAACCACTGCAGGATACGCACAGCGATGCCCTTGATTCTAAATCTCCAATTGTGTTTCCATAAGGGTTGTTCCAGTCCTCTTGGGGACAGCTTGGGCGTGAGCCCCAGGGATGAGTGTAGGAAAGGGGAACACTTGAGCCATGTGGAGCCTGTTGTGTATATTCTACAGGAGAGAACGTTGTTTCAAATTTGCAGGGCATACTGTTGCACACCAGGTACCAAGTTTTTTTTTTAATATTTGTACAAGTTGTGTGTATGTATCACATGTGCAGCACAAATGCATGCCAGGGTCTCTTAACACTGCAACCCTGTCACTTTTGCATTTAGCTTTATGTGGGTACTAGAAAATCAAATCTGGGCTGGTAGGCTTTGCAAACAAGTGCTTTTAACCACTCAGACATCTCCCCAGCCCCTTAACAAGTTATTGAAATCTCTACCTTCTCCTCCTCGGCAGTTTCACAGCAAACCTTCTTCCTTTACCTCTTTTCCAAAATTATAGCAAGAGTCACTTTACTAGCATGGGAAGTTTAATTACTTTGGAGAAAAGGTGTAAATTGTGGGGAAATATGAAGTACTTCCTATAACTGTTGACTGAACTTTGCTGAGTAGTATGTTCATGGAGGGACGACATCGATTTTTAGAGACAAACTGATGGGTTCAAATCCCAGCTCTGCAGGCATGTAATTTGTCTTTAGGTTACTTTCTGTGTACACACCTGGAGTGATTAGCATAGAAGAACCAACGCTGAAAGTGAAAACAGTTCCCCCACACGTGCATGTGCTAGTGACTCAGTACCATGCAGTCTCTCCTTCGTTTTCTTTTTTTTTTTTTTTGATAGAGAGAGACTGAGGCACAGAGAAAGACAGAGAGAGAGGGAGAGGAAGAAAGATAGAGATGGGCGCAGCAGCAGTCTCTCAGCTGCTACGAATGAAATCCAGATGTGTGCTCCCCCTTGTGGTCAAGTGCAGCATTGCTCCCTCGTGTCACTTTGCATCTGGCTAAAAGTGGGACCTGGAGATTGGAACCACTGGAGATTGGAACCGACTTGGGAGGCAGGCGCCTTAACCGCTAAGCCATCTCTTCAGCCCTATTTTTTTTTTTTTTAAACTCAGGTAGGGTCTCATTCTAGCCAGGCTGGCCTGGAACTTATGGCAATTCTCTTACCTCTGCCTCCCTCGTGCTGGGATTAAAAGCTGTATCCTTCATTCTCTGGGAGAATTTAAGAACATGGCTGTCCTTAAGAACTATTCAGTCTTATGTTCCCTTTCAATGGAGCATTTGTTGAAAGGGGCCCTGACAATTACTTAGGTTTGCATGTTTAAGTAGAAAAACACAAAGGCACAGACTGGGGGTATAGCTGGGTGATGAAGCACTTGCTCAGCATGCACCAAGACTTGAGCTCACTCCCTTGTGTGGCCAACACACACACACACACACACACACACACACACACACACACACACACACACACACACACACACTCCAAAGAAAATCAATAGGAACCACTTTAAAATGATGATAACTTGATAATAACCTGAATGCTATAGTGACTTTTAGCCAAGGGAAAAATGACCATTGAGGATTGAGAAAATATCTTTTATGTTTGAACTTTCAGCCTTTGTTCAACTCCTAGAAAACAGTGCATTTGAGAGAGAGAGAGAGAGGATGATCATCATCTTAGACATTCAGCATGGACTGACCCGGCGTTTGTCACCTGGTCTTGGTGTAAGCAAGTGGAGGATGGATTGCAAAAGTGATAGTATGCATGATAAGGAGCAAGTGTGGAGTAGGGAGAGGGGAGAGATAAGAACAGACTGGGCAGAGAAAGAGAGAAGAGGAAGCAGGAGGTGTTGGGAACAGGACCCTGGACACAGCCCAAGGCAAAGGTTGCAGTCTCCAGGATACTGATAAGGATGTGCTGAGACACAAGAGCAAAAAAGGCTCAGTGCACAGAATCTGCAAGGTACAGTGTCTGGGGCTGAACGGTACATTAGTAAGAAGGCTCGCGTAAGGAGGATGGATAGAAGAGAGTGGTGATGAGGATTCCTGAAAGGAATCGTTTGCAGGCTTTCCACTGCGCCAGGCTGAGTAAGCTGAGCCCTGATACATGTGACTCCAGTGAAGGCAGTTTTTACCCCATGTAGCAGACAGCTTCAGGTTCACTGAGATGAACTTCCAGACCAGGCACAGTTATGGAGGAACGGATATTATTTATTGAAACTTACAGATCCAGGGGAAGTTCCATAATGGCAGGAGAAGCTGGCCTGCCTTCACAGAGCCAAGCAAGAGAGAAAAACCAACCAGCCACACAGCACACAGAGCAAAACTACAGCCAAAAAGTCACACAACACACTTCAGGAACTCCTGCTAGGCACACTTTGCATATCTTTACAATGGAATCTCAAACCCACCACCAACACCTTAAGATCAGCCCCCAGTGACATTGCCTCTAGCAAGATGATTGCAGATGCAAACTATAACTAATAAAATACTGAATATATTGGGGGACATATATTCAAACTACCACATTTTGTCCCTGGCCCCCAATAGATTTAGTTCCTGGCCCCAACAGATTTATAAGTATGACACATTGTAAATTGTATTCAGTCCAATTTCAAAGGTTCTCACAGTCTTGACCAACTTAAGATAGTCCTGTAAAATCAAACAAGTTAAATACTTTCAACATGTAAAGGCACAGAGTAAACATTTTTAACTGGTAAAAGGCATAGCAAGGAGAGACTAGAACAATGCAAACTCAACCACCATCAGCCGTCATCAAACTTCTGCAGTTCAAGTTCAATATAACCAGAGACTGACGGTCTCCAGGTTTTCCAATTCTGCCCCTCCAGCTGGGCAGAGTTGCCAGGGAAAACTTCAATCCCAGGCCAACACTGCACTACATGGGAGTCCTTGCATAGTCCTGGTATATCCAAAACATCTTCATGTCTCCATGCAAACCCGGGTCAATATTCCAAAGGCTCTTTCAGCCTATTCCTGAGGGTTTTCCTGCCCTGCCTCATGCCACATCTCAGCAGCGGCTCCTGGAACCATGTGCAATTCATGACCACTCCATGCATTTTTCATATTTCCAAAACTAATACCAGGTGTGCAGGACACAGCCATATTCTTAATCCAGGGACAAAATAAATCATAGCCTTGAAAAGCAGGTTCCTTCTCCAGTCAACTCTTTCCAAGAGTTTGCATTTCTAATAGTCTTTCCTCAGGCATCCTCTCCATTGTTTTAATGTAAAGCAGTCAGGCCACCTTCCTTAAGATTGCTAATGTGGTTGACAATAGCAGCACAGTAACCTGAAATCAGTCTCAGTGATTTGAATTTGCTTGAGGTTTTCCAACTTAAACTCTTAAAATCTCAGTCCAATATCTTTAGCCCATTACAAATTTAACCTTGATCAAACCTTCTGGGCCTGGATAGCAGAACGTAGCCATCCCTTATGCCAGTAGCCCAGTTCCAACAAAGTCCTCTGCCGTCTTTCCTTCCCCTTAGAAAGCTCATAAGCCAAGCCTCGAAGTTCAATATTGTCTGTACCTAGCATTCTCAAACTCTCATCAGAATAGTCCATAAAACTTGGCTTACCACTCCAGAAGGCATCTTCAGTTGCAAGCACCAAGTCCATGTCCATTCCTCCAAAACAAAGGTTCCAAAAGATGAACATCCACACGATCTGGTTCATCTCACCCCACTTCTGGTACCACTTTACTGTAGCAGACAGCTTCAGGTTCACTGAGATGAACTTCCAGACCAGGCACAGTTATGGAGGAAGGGATATTATTTATTGAAGCTTACAGATCCAGGGGAAGTTCCATAATGGCAGAAGAAGCTGCCTTCACAGGGCCAAGCAAGAGAGAAAAACCAACCAGCCACCCAGCACACAGAGCAAAACTACAGCCAAAAAGTCACACAGCACACTTCAGGAACTCCTGCCAGGCACACTTTGCATATCTTTACAATGGAATCTGAAGCCCACCACCACACCTTAAGACCGGGCCCCCAGTGACATTGCCTCTAGCAAGGTGATTGCAGATGCAAACTATAACTAATAAAATACTGAATATATTGGGGAACATATATTCAAACTACCACACCCCACAACCTGTGATCCTGCAGGAGAGTAAAGAGTGCTGTACTGATCTCTGAGCTGAGACAAAAGTAGAAGAAAGAGATCTAAGGACATGTGGGCCTCTCTGCTCACTAGCCTTTCTTATTTGGGGGAAAATGTGTTCAAGTGATTAGTAGAGGTGGTTTCAGAGTGGGAAGAGACCATGGAAGGGACTGCTGGGGGCATGGTTTAAGAGAGGTGGAAAGGAGTATGGCCCGCAGGTCCTAGGCCCAGTCTGGGCACTGAAGAGTCCCTTTCCTGAGTTGTCACTCAGAGAGCTATTGTGAGCAAAGTGCCTGTATCTCCTAGAGCTGATTCTGCTCCGGGACTGGCCTTTGTCAGATCACTTTTTTGACCTCTTTCTTGCTTTTTAAACTGGTAAAAGAAAGCGAAAAATCATGAAATGCACCCAGAAATGAGTCTGGACATCATTCTATTGTTATGCAGAGAAGTGACTATAATCTAAACAAAGTTACCCAGACAGTCAAAGGCCACATCTGTCAAATTATCCACAGAGCTGTTCAACTTTCCAAGTGCTGGCTGAAGAATCCCTTAAAAGTGTAACCTTTTTCTGCTTTTATTTTCTGGCTTGAAACGGTGCTTTGCTGAAGTTTGGTGAATTGATCCAATTTAATTTCAGGTCTTCTGTTTAAGTACTGAGATGATGATGTCTTAAAAGCTTTTTATAGAGAACTCCAAACATCATTCATTCATTAAATAAGCAATTACTGGATGCCGGCAGTGTGTCAGGGACAGCTGTGGGTTACAGATAAGATGTGTCAACCTGCTTTTAATACAAATACGTTTTCCTACAAACTGTGTTCTGAGAAAAAAATTCTCTCAACTGCAGGCTTAAAAAAACTACTAAGTGTAAAGAAAAGAAATGGATTAAACTACCAATGAGACTTAAAAGAAAAAAGAGGGAGGTCCAAGGATGGGGATCAGCGGTAGAGCACTTGCTCAGAGCTGGATTAAACCCTGCATTCATTCTCCAGCATGGGGCTGGGGGCGGTGGGTGCAGGGAGGGGGACCAGTTAGGTAATGGCAGGGGGTCTGATGCCCAGCTGCTTGGGTTCATATTCTTCCTCGGCCTCTGTAAGTCTCTGGCGTTGATAGAGTGGTTCAAACTCCAGAACTTGTCTTCTCTATAGAAGACTAGGGAGCATGAGAGCTCAACACCACGGAACAGGCTGAAATCTTCGATAACATATGCAGAGTGCATTTAACAAATCGGAACCCATCACTGTATATGAAGCACAGGCACTGAGCTCAGTTGTTTGCTGTTGTTTAAGAGAATGCTGTCTTCCAGACAAGCCCATTGTACCTATGGACTCACAGCAGCTGTAGTTACCTGTTCAGTACCGGACCCGTCCACATTCCATCATGGGTAGCGCTTGAGGCCCAAGCTCTCCCAATCACTTAATGGAGGCTGGGGAAAGAGACATTTTCCTCAGTGGTATAGCCACTAGTAAGTTGCCCATGCTTGGTAATAGCCCTCAAACCATGCTCGTGCAAAGAATCCCAATTAAACTCAGTGTGTTACGCAAATATAATAAAACACAATAAAAGTCAAAGTGGAAGTGAGTCTAATTGGGAAGAAGAATGGATTCGGCAGGAGGGAGAAGGAAACAAGATATTGGGGTGGTTAAATACCGAAATACATGAGAAACACAAGTAAAATTTTGTCAGAAATTTTTTGAGAGAATGGTATTTTTCTATCAATAAAAACAACATGGTGATTAGGATATATATATATATATATATATATATATATATATGAACTAGGGGTATGAATAGGCACTAGAATGTTAAAAGATTATATTGAGCCGGGTGTGGTGACGCATGCCTTTAAACCCAGCACTCGGGAGGCAGAGGTAGGAGGATTGCCGTGAGTTCAAGGCCACCCTTGGACTGCATAGTGAATTCCAGGTCAGCCTGGGCCAGAGTAAGACCCTACCTCGAAAAACCAAGAAAAAAAATGGTTATATTGAATAGCTGGGAGTGTGGCTCAGTAATAAGAGTGCAAGTTGATAGCATGTATAAGGTTCTGGATTCAATTTCCACCACCATCAAAAAAAGTATTATAAAGAACACTGATGGGAGAGTTTAGGACACAGCTATCTGTCAAGATATTGTCAAGTAATAGCAATGGGAAAATAACCTTCACAGACTGTTTCTTATATTTCTTAATTTATAAGATGGGTCCAATAATGCTAGTCTTCTCTACCCTTCATTTGAACCACTGAGAAGATCAAATTTAAAAACAGGTTGGGGTCTGGAGAGATGGCTTAGTGGTTAAGCGCTCACCTGTGAAGCCTAAGAAGCCTGGTTTGAGGCTCAATTCCCCAGGACCCACATAAGCCAGATGCACAAATGGCGCATGCATCTGGAGTTCGTTTGCAGTGGCTGGAGGCCCTGGCATGCCCATTTCTCTCTCTCTCTCTCTCTCTGTCTATCTGCCTCTTGTTCTCTGTTGCTCTCAAATAAATAAATAAATAAATAAATAAATAAATAAATAAATAATAAACAAAAAATTTAAAAAGTAAAAAAATTAAATTAAATTAAATTAAATAAAAACAGGTTGGTGAAGATGGTTTGCAATGAGTGACATAGCTAAAATAAATTTTTAATCATAATTATGAAAAGTCATATACAGTGGTGTAGTTACAGTCCCATCTCTTCTGGAGACTTAAGCCAGGAGGAATGCTTAAATATAGTACAAGGTCAGCCTGGGCAACATCTCAAAAAAAAAAAAAACACAAAACCAAATTTAAAAAAAAAATCACAACTATGAGTTCTCTCTGAATTATGGAACTGATTATCGGTGACTGATTGGTATTTGGTGTGAGGGTAGTTTAGTACTGCAAGTTACTTGTTGTACAGAAATACACCACAGACTCAGAGAAAAGTCTGGAAACAGAAGACCTGGATTTCTCATTCTTCACCCTGCTTTTAATAATAATAATACTCAGCTCTGCTGTGTATGCAAATAACTTACTTTCCTTGTAACCATTAAAAAACATAGCTAAAAATATTTGCAAACTTGGAGAAAGTTGCAAAGGAGTAGTTTGTGCATCAGTTACTCAGATTAATCTGTAGCTTAATAGTTTTCTCTAGTCGCTTGCTTTATCAACGTCTTTATCAACGTCATTCTCACGTACACATGCTCCTGGACTTACGATGGGGTTACAGGCCAAGATGGTGCAAATTGAAAATATCATCAGTTAAAGATGCAGGCAATACACGACTGCTATAGAACAGTATTGCTTGGCCAAGGCTATGGTTGACTTGCTCAGAAAACTTATATTAGTCCATAGCTATGCAAGACCATCTAAAGCAAAGCAAATTTTGTAATATATCTTTGGCTATATTAGGTGATTCTTTGAATACGATACTGAAAATGGAAAACCAGAATGGTTGGTATGGGTGTGCTTAGACAACATTGGAAAGTCCACAAAAATCATTGAGTTGAGCCATTGTAAGTCAGGAACACACTCTCTCTCTGTGTAGATGGAGAGGAGGGAAAGAGGAATGAGAAAAAGAGAGAATATATCCCTCCTAAAAGTATTGAGAGCAATCTGTACATATTATATTCTTAAAAATGGGCTGTATAAAGTTGTCAAACTCAAGTACAATGTTTAAAAGTGATTAAGGAAGTATAAAGGTATCAATTGTTATATGAAACTTAAAAAGGTGCATTTTGTAAGCCATGGAGAAAGAGCGAATTATGTTGAAAAGACTCACTTGTCATAGCGTCCCCATAATAAGCTGATGATTGGAACCAAATTCATTTCTGTGGTGGGAGAAAAACTGATGCCCCCACCCTGTGTGTCACAGTTTTCATTTGTAGTCTTCTTCCTTAAGAACTGACGATTTGGGAAGGTACAGTCTTTCACTTCACTGTTGCCAGGTTGCGTGGAATTCTTTGGTTGAAGTATGAGCATATTTGAGAAAAGACAGGTAGAAAGTAAAGAGATGATGTTCCCAGCAGAACAACAGAGCTTCAAGGAGCTAAGCGACTGCTCAGCTGGATTTCTTCTGGTCCACGTTTTCAGTGATGCAAAGGGCACCAGTGAGACTTGCATGGGAATGAGGGAAGCTGTTTCCCAGGGTATGCCATATACAGGCTTAGTCAAAGAGGTGTGAGCAAAGCGCTATGGGCCAAGGAAATAACTTTTCAGAGAGTCCTTCCCAGCATTGACTGTACAAAAAGATTGTTCTATCATATTATCTTCACATTCCCAGCAGAATGCACCCTTTCTTCAGAAGTTGTAATATAGGTAAGCCTGCTATATTTGCAAACACATTTTTCCAGGGAATTAAAATAAGACCAATAACATAAAAATTATGAACAAAAATGTTCTACTTCCTGTGACACGTTTCTTTCAGGGCTCAGAAAAATCCTAATGGCTTCCTTCAGATACTCAAAGCAATGGCAAAGAGGAAATCTAGACCACATTTTAAAAACATAACTATTTTCAAAAAGTCACCTATACATTCTTTTTTTATTTCAAGATATTAAAACAGTTTTCTTAGTACAAAATGAAAAATGTAGTTAATGAGTATGACATACATTTATAATCCAATAATGGTTAATCTTGTTTCCTTTGCAAATAAATCAGCTTTAAGCATAAATTATATAGATACATAATTGTGTATACACTCATGTAATTTATAACCCTACAAAGAATTTTACTCTTATACTTCTCTTGGAAAAGTTCCATTACCTGAGGAACTATTTCAAATGGTCCTTCCCAGTGATATTTTATTACTGAGGGATATTTGAAGTGCTTGAATGCAGTGAATCTCCCTACTTCTGACAAAACATGATCTATTTGGAAGAATTTGAGTTATGGAACAGTGAAGCGAGAGTCCGAAGCCTTGACTTCCAGGACTAGGAATGGAGCTGAGTGGCAAAGCCTTTTCAAATGACGAGAGAGCCTGGGTGGGAGTCACCAGTACACAAAGGAAGTCACAATTTCTAGCATGAATTACTCCTCTACCCAGTATCTTAAGCAGACAATATTCTCAAAGGTTCTGTCCCTGGTGTGCAGAAATGGCACCTCTCCTTTTTTACCCAAATACTGTAAGTCCCAATGGATTAGCTCAAATGAAAATATGTTTTTTTGTTTTTATTTTGGGAGAGACAGAGAGAGGGAGAGGAAGACAGGTAGAGATAGGCGTGCCAACAGCCTCTCAGCTGCTGGGAACTAAATACAGATGCGTTCGCCACCTTGTGGTCAAGTGCAGCATTGCACCCCTGCGTCACTTTGCATCTGGCTAAACGTGGGACCTGGAGATTGGAACCAGCGTTCTTAGGCTTAGAAGGCAGGTGCCTTAACCACTAAGCCATCTCTCCATCCCTTCAAATGAAAATATTTTGAAGGTGGGATGGATAGCATTCCTTAGGTCTTCTAAGATGGCAATGTAAAGAACATTCTCAATCAACTATAGTGGTGCAAGGCTGTAGGCCCAGCACCTGGGAAGCTGAAGGAGACAGTCTGTGATGATGACAGCAAGAAAGTAGCAAAGCAAGCGAGAAAGAAAGAGAGAAAAGAAAGAAAGGCAGGCAGGCAGGCCAGGTATGGTGGCACACGCCTTTAATCTCAGCACTTAGGAGGCAGAGGTGGGAGGATGATTGTGGCTAGCCTGGGACTATAGCGTGAGTTTCAGGTCAGCCTGGGATAGAGTGAGACCCTATTTTTGAAAAAAGTAAAAAAGAAAGAAGGGAAAAGTGGAAAGGGAAGGAGAAAAGGAAGAAAAAGGAAATAGGAAGGAAGGAAGAAAAGAGGAAAAAGGGGGGGGAAGCTAGTTCTTTTCACTAAAGCGACACACTTTCTCCATAGCAACTGTGCTGTTTATTTCTGTTGGAGCAGACTTCTCACAGAAAATACACCTGAGGGCTGGAGAGGTACTTGCCTGCAAAAGCCACAGGACCCAGGTTCGATTCCACAGGACTCATGTAACCCAGCTGCACAAGTGGTACATGTGTCTAGAGTTCATTTACAGTGGCTGAAGTCCTTGACATGCTCATTCTCTCTCTCAAATAAATAAAATAAAATATTTTCAAAAAGAATATATCTGGCCAGGCATGGTGGCGCATGCCTTCAATCCCAGCACTCGGGAGAAACAGGTAGGAGGATCATTGTGAGTTTGAGGCCACCCTGAGACTACATAGTGAATTCCAGGTCAGCCTGTGCTAGAGTGAAACCCTACCTCTCAAAAAAACCAAACAAATAAATTAATAAGAATATATCTGAAAAATAAGCATCATATGCATAAACATTTTTTTTATAACTCTTCACAATGCCTTATTTTTTTTTTTACCAAGGACACTCTCAATAAAGGAGTCCAAAAGGACAGCTGGGCTCACCCCTTATGTTCATCCTACATGTTAATGGTAAGTAAATTGGTGTATGAACTCACATCGGCCCAGTAGAAGCCACTGATTCGGACTTTTTTAAGACTTGGGTTGTGGAACCGTGATAGCAGTGTGAACTGCTCACAGCAATATGAGCTGGAGATACAGGTAAGTGGCAGGATGTTGGCCTAGCATTCAAAGTCCTTGGTTTGATCCCCAACACAGGAAAAAAGAAAGAAGAAAGGAAGGAAGGAAGGAAGGAAGGAAGGAAGGAAGGAAGGAAGGAAGGAAGGAAGGAAGGAAGGAAGGAAGGAAGGAAGGAAGGAGAAAAAAGAATGAGTTCTATGATCTTATGCAGGCCTTTCCACAAATTCATTCTACATTTCCTCAGGTGGTGTGGTGGTTTGATCCAGGTGTCCCATAAACTTAGGTGTTCTGAATGCTAGGTTCCCAGCTGATGGAGATTTGGGAATCAACGCCTCCTGCACACAATGTATTGTTGGGGGTGGGCTTATGGGTATTATAGCCAAGTTTCCCCTTGCCAGTGTTTGGCACACTCTCCTGTTGCTGTTCTCCACCTTACATTGGCCAGGGGGTGATGTCCACTCTCTGCTCATGTCATTGTTTTTTCCCTGCCATCATGGAGCTTCCCCACGAGTCTATAAGCCAAAATAAACTCTTTTCCCCCAAAGTTGCTCTTGGTCAGGTCATTTCTGCCAGCAATGCGAACCTGACTTCAACAGATGTTAAATTTATTTAGACGTTCTCCAAAGTATGCATTCTAAATTTGAGAGTCAATATGTAAGATTCACTATTTTTGACAGAATGAGGTGGTAACAACCTTTTGTCTCACTTGCTAATTCTATTCCTAGACAAAGTTTTATAATCAGGACCTACTACAAAATATATACATTATATGTATGCATGTGTGTGTATGCCTGTGTGTTGTGTGTATAGCTATGCATATACATATATGATTGACTGATTCACCATGGAGGGTAAAAGGTGTTTCAGCTCATGCTATGCAACAGAAGATGGACAAGGTCTATATATCTAGAACTGTCCCTAGAATTCTGGTCTGGCTGTAATTTTACAAGATCTCAAAAAAACAGAACTGTCACAATCTCCTAAGTTCAGCTCTCAAGAGAAATTAATTGATAACATAGAGTTCTGAGTGGCTGGCATGTGAGTGACACCCAGCTATACAATTTCACATCTAATCAAGGAAGATGGGGATCTGAGTTGGCCTATTGTCTCTGAATCTGTTTCTGGCTGGAGTCCAGCTGGCTCTAATGTAGCCCTGGAGAGTGATGTGGGCAGAAGATGGAAAAAATATTCTCAGCCAGACATTCAGGGGCTGAGAGAGCATCTTCCACATCATCAAAAGCATGCCTGGGTTAGGTGTGGATTTGCCACTGATTAGTGTTCTGAAATTCTCAATGACTGATGGGTAATTTCTATCTAAATGCCTTTAGCCATTCTGTGGCTATAGCGAAGGACCACAGCATGCACTGGATACATGATGTTGAAGTTATGCATGGCAGGTACGGAAGTTTAAGCCTTATCTTCTGCTTACAGTAATATGAGCAAGGAAGCAATAGTTTAAAAATCTAAGAAGAATAGCAATAAATGAAAAATTGTACATTATTGGGAGCTAAAATGACAAGATTTTCAATGGAACTCGAGCACATAGAAAAGGGAAACTATTGCTGGGCTGGTAAAGTTAGGAAAAGGAAGTTCCATGGAGGTAATGGGGCAGGAGTCTTTCCCTTCAAACAAAGCTGGGTGGGCTATGGACACACAAAACAATTTTGGGAACCAGCCTCAGCAAACAGTATGAGCAGCACAGACACACTGGACCAGTTTAGTGGAGAACAAAGTACATGGACTGATGGAAGGGTGGTGGGAAAGAGCGTATACACCCTGAAATGCTGCTGCTTTACTTAGACTGGAAGCTGTAGGAACCTGGGGAAAAGCTGTCTTAGAGCCATAGAATGGTATGAAGAAATAACTGTGCAAGGTGATGATAAGTTCACAGAGATATGTAAGATGAAGGGAGACTGGAGACATGGCAGAGAGTTCAATTTAGAGCAGGAGATGCAGGCAGAAGTGAATGAAAGTACTTCCCTCTGTCTGTCCCTACCACCCTTCTAAAAAATATTTTATTTTTATTTATTTATTTTGACACAGAGAGAGAGAGAGAGAAAATGGGCACACACCAGGGCCTCCATCCAGTGCAAATGAACTCCAGACACATGCGCCACCTTGTGCATCTGACTAACGTGGGTCCTGGGGAATCAAACCTGGGTCCTTTGGCTTTGCAGGCAAATGCCTTAACCACTAAACCATCCCTCCAGCCCCCTACCACCTTTTTATTGTAAGGAAACATTGTTTGTTTCTTTTTTGTTTTTCAGGTAGTGTCTCACAATGTAGCCCTGGCCTGTAGACCATGCTGGCCTTGAACTTGAAGTTATTCTCCTTCCTATACCTTGTTAGTACTGAGATTATAGGCATGGGTTACCATACCTGGCCAAAGGTAGCATTTTATTTATTCAGGCTTGTCTTAATGGAAGAACAGACCCTGTCTGCCAGTAAAGAAGAGGATCAATGTAATCTAGATAGGGGGATAGTAAAACAGTAGATAGGCAAAGAAATGATGGCATGTTCCAGAAAGGTAACCAGCTTGCTCAGAATCACACCATTAATAAGAACTCAGTTTTGGAATCCAGGTTCCAGTGCTTTTTTTCTATTGTACCATCTGCCTCTTCCTTGCACTGACACGACTGCCATTGTTCAGAAAGTTTTATTTCATTTTCCAAATTTTGGAAAGTTACCAAGAAATAATAAAATATGCATTTTAGTTTATCATTTTTCTAGTGTGAAATATGATTTAAGGGGAGCCATAAGGGCAGTTGCAGAGGTAGTCTAAACTTCCAAAGCCATTATTGCCAATGGCAGCAGCAATTGCAAGGACATTTATGAGATGGCTTAAGTGGACTGGAATGGAAGAGTGATGGGTAGATGGACATTCTTATAGCAAGTGACTTATGAGGGTAACAACTGATAAACATGAAGCTTTTCTTTTGCAGGGGAGTAGATTTGAGACAGGGTCGCAAACAACCAGGCTAGCTTTAAACTTATTATGCAGCCAAGATTGGCTTTGAGCTGCCTGATCCTCATGCATCCACTTCCCAAATGCTGGACTTACAGGTATGTACCACCACTCCTGGCAAAGTTCTCCATAAAGTTTACTTTTTTTCTTTGTTTTCTACTGTGATTTTTGTGTCAAGAAAGTGAGTCTATGACAGAATGTGTTTTGACTGCATTGGTATTCTTTTTGAATATTTGTTTATTTATTTATTTAGAGAGACAGTAAGAGAGAGAGAATGGGCACGCCAGGGCTTCTAGCCACTGCTTATGATGTACCACCTTGTGCAGCAGGCTTATGTGGGTCCTGGGAAATCGAACCTGGGTCCTTTGGTTTTGCAGGCAAGTGCCTTAACCACTAAGCAATCTCTCCAGCCCCAGTATTCTTTTTTTCTTCTTCTACTTTTTCTCTTTTTCATATAAGAACTGAACTTCTCCAATTCAAGAATTAATTAATTAATTTATTTAATTAAATTAAATTCTTGTGTTGGGGATTTAGCTCAGTGGATGAGCATTTGCCTAGCAAGCACAAGGCCCTGGGTTCTGTCCTCAGCACTGAAAAAAAAAAAAAAAAAGGAACAAGAAGTCTTTGTACCTCCAAGACAGTTCTAGAAGCTTAACATGTAGGAGAAGAACTCTGAATTAAAATCTGAAATTAAGAAGTTCAGGCATCTTGGCTTCTATTCCACCATGAAGTCCTTATCTTCATAGCAGGACATCTGCCCATTGAGCTAAGTGGGTGCTGGATGAAGAAGCCAGGCAAGGTGGATGGTGTTTATTGATCTAACCATGGCACTTGTGTATTGCATCCTCTGCCCTTAGTTCATCGTACTGGGCACCTCATCACTTCGGCTGCCAGCCATTAATGGCTTTCAAATATAAATTGGCTCATGTCTCTTAGGCACCCATGCCTGGCAACTCTGAGTGAGAAATAGATTACAAGTACTGAGCCTTTGGCCCACGTTTCTCCCAAAGGAACCAAAGATTGTGGTTCAGAGCACTCAGTTGGATAAAATAAACCAGGCCAAAGTCTTCATTAAAACTTGACTGGAGCCCAGATTCTTTTTGAGGAACCAACATGTTGTCAAGACTCCATGGTCAATGCTATTTCCACACATTTTCAGTAAAAAATAAAATAAAATCAAAATACATTTCAATTCCAAATCTTGATGACTCAAGCTCTGTTCTTTCAGTCAGTGTCCCCAACATACAGTGTAAGAATATGAAAAGGCACACAATCATGTACTTTGAAGAAAACTAAATGTAATCCTGAAAACTATACAGTGAATTAGGTTTTATACTTGACTGAAGAATGGTCCTACTGGGGCTGGAGAGATGGCTTAGCAGTTAAGGCGCTTGCCTGCAAAGCCAAAGGGCCCAGGTTCAACTCCCCAGGACCCACGTAAGCCAGATGCACAAGGGGCACACACATCTGGAGTTCATTTGCAATGGCTGGAGGCCCTGGCATGCCCATTCTCTCTCCCTCTCTCTTTCTCTCTGCCTGCCTATTTCTGTATCTCTCTCTCTCAAATAAATAAAAATTAAAAAAAATTTAAAAAAAGAGAATGGTCCTTCTATTTGAAAGAAGCAATGACAGTGTTAAAACAAAAATGAAGCCGGGCATGGTGGTGCACGCCTTTAATCCCAGCACTTGGGAGGCAGAGGTAGGAGGATCGCCTTGAGTTCAAGGCCACCCTGAGACTACAAAGTTAATTCCAGGTCAGCCTGGGCCAGAGTGAGACCCTACCTCGGAAAAAAAAAAAATGAAATGAAATGAAATTAAATTAAAAGGCTAAGTAGGATGTGATAGAAAGAAAACTGGAGGAATAGAGAACCTTTTCCCAAGGGCTGAGATGTAGCTAGGTTGGTAGACTGCTTGCTTAGCTTACCTGGGCTTTGGGTTTGATTCCCAGCACTGAATAAACAGGGCATAGTGGTGCATGTCTGCAACCTCAGCATTTGGGAGGTAAAGGTAGGAAGAAGATGGAGAGATGGCTTAGCAGTTAAGGCACTTGCTTGCAAAGCCAAAGGACCCAGGTTTGATTCCCCAGGACCCATGTAAGCCAGATGCACAAGGTGGTACATGCTATTTGCAGTTGCTGGAGATCCTGGTGTGCCCATTCTCTCTCTCTCTCTCTCTCTCTCTCTCTCTCCTTTCCCTTCCTCCCTCCCTCCCTCCCTTTCTTCTTATCTCTCAAATAAGTAAATAAATATTTTTTTAAAAAAGAGTTCAAGACCAATCTTGGCTATATAGTAATTCTAGTCCAGCCTGGCATACATGAGAGTCTGTTTCAAAAGATAAAAAGAAAAACCTTCTCAAACCTTAATATTAAAAACTATACTATATGCTAATGACCCTGATTTGATCATTGCATATTATATATGCATACCAGAGTGTCACACTATAGTCCATAAATACACATATTTATTATGTACCATTAAGATGTTTTTAAAGAATGATTTGTTTTTTGGGGTGACAAAAGGAGTCCATATATCATTTGTAAAACATGTTATTCATCCATTCTATAAGAGGATATCAATCAACATCTTCCACAGTAAAACCTGAGGGCTTATGACAGAAACAACTTAAATATTTTGTCTCTTTTTGCCTCTGGCCTTTCTCTAAATTTTATATCCTCCCCACAACATTTTTTTTAGTTCAAAGAAGAGAATTACAGGTGTTGTACAAAACTAGATTGTTGTTCTTACTTGGAAATTCATTACTTCCCCTGTTAGAATGTTGGAATTCCACTTGCCCAACCATATTTTTTTCTTTTTTAATCTGAGAAAAGATCCTATTTATTTAAGGAAGAATGCTATCTTAATCTTCTAAAACATCAGTTTTCTGTCAATGATTAGAAAACTAGATTTTATCTGTTTAAATTACATTATTAAGCATGTATACACATACATTTACCCCTTTTTTTTCACCATAAAGTTCTTCCAAGAGTGATCTGAAACAAATAAGCATTCACCGCAGAGTAGCCACTTTGGGAACTTGCGGTGTTGCCAAATGGCAGTCTACCTGTAACAGCCACATTTTCAGTGGGTCACCATTTTCCTGTGCCCTAGGGTCTTTTCCTAGTGTCACCTTTGTCCTCTATGTGACCAACTCTCCTCTGTCTTATTGTATTTACTTACTTGCTCATTTGCTTCTTTATTTTTAAAACAGGGTTTTGCTGCATCACCCAAGCTGGTGATGAACTTGCAATCCTCCAATATCAGCCTCCTACATGCAGGTTTACAAGCATGCACCGCCACCCTTAGCTCTACTACTAATTCTTCTTACCCTCAGTCTTCCTCACTGTCATTGAATCATTGGAAATAGGCAATGCTTTTCTTTAAAAATTTGGACTTGAGTCCTTGACACTTCTCCCTCCCTTCCTTCATCTTCCTTCCTCCCTCTCCTTCTTCTCTCCTTCTTCTTAAAGCAAGGCACGTGTTTAACTGCAGGCATTAACCTCCTTAACTGATGTGTATCAGGACTCTCTAGACTCTGACCTAGTTTAACTACAGTGAAACTTACTAATTATAACAATAAGGGTAAACTATAACTTTTCTCTTCCCCTTTTCACTCTGCCTCTATCACTTTTTCTTCCTCTTCCTTGCTCTTTCCTCCTCCTTCTCTTTGGTGGTTCCCATTCATTGTATATCCAAATTGCACGTATGCAAATTCTTCTACTGAATGTTACATATGATATGACAGGGTGCCAAGTGGCTCAAGCAGCTCCTTTCCCCACCTTGGAACCTGCAGCTACTTGTGCTGTGTGGTGATCACATCACCACCCTTAAGACAAGGACACCAAGGGAAAGAGAAGGTGAACCAGTTGCCCCCAGACATGGCAGATCAGAAATGCCTGAGATGATTCAGTCCTGTGTTCCATCTGCATATGGACCTTGAACCAAGTCCTGCAGTGCTCAGTTCCACTTCTTCCAACAAGGGGTGCACTCACATCCCCTTATCTAATCAGTACTACTAAACTGATATGTGACCACAAGATTCTCTACATTGCTGTTGAAGTATTTGTGTGCATGCCTTCCCTTCACAGCAACCGAGATATTCCTTCGGGGCCAGGTGTCCTGTATTGTTTTGTATTTCTGTCTATGTCCAGGATATGTCTACATATAGGGGGCTCTCAGGTGCGATGGTACTTTCCATTGGGCTCTGATTCCATTTAGAGGGTATATACGACTGTCCCTTAGAACAGAACTCCTGCCAGACAGTGCACGCTACATTGGATCTCCATTTCAGCCATTCAAATCTCCTTTACTAACTACAGATACTTATGAAAAAGAATGGGATAACATGTGTGAAGCCTCTGGGAGTGTCAAATAAAAATATGACATATCCTTTTTATTATCTGCCCTGTTCAGAACACCCCCCTTCTCTTACCAGCATGAGGCTCTCAAGAGGGGGAAGGGGAACATGATTTATTGGGGGGGAGGAGAGCCTCTCCTCCTGGGATATGCTTTTTGTAAGAAGCAAAGGTAAAAGCTGAACGTGCCCCAATTCCTGGACACACTGCAAAGCCCATCTATCTACTAGGACGTTCTGTTCATGACATGATTGATGATTGGCAGGTGAAGGTTAAGGAGGAGGCTCAACATGGGCCGGAAGTCTATTTGGAGAGCAAGTTATGTGACAGAAAGGTGATTTGGTGCTAACTGATATTCATGATATGAATTTGAGCATAATATCCACAGGCACACAGTTCTACAGTAAAAAAAAAAAAAAAAAGAACACACTCTGGATGCAATTAATCCCTGTTTCCCATCATGTAGCTAATACCATATAACAGTCTAATCTTCAGCTTTATTTGAAATTCATACAGCAAGTGCTTGAGTTATAACATCATACCACAAAAATGGATAGCAGAAAACCTCTGCAATTCAAGCTTCCATCTTGCTTGTTATCATTGCTTCAAAAAAAGGGGAGGGGAGGGGAGGGGGACGTGTGGTTTGAATGGTATTAGTTCTTTTTTCAACAATAAGAGGATTTTCCTAGGCCAGGCATGGTGGTGCACGCTTTTATCCCCAGCACTTGGGAGGCAAAGGTAAGGAGAATTGCTGTGAGTTGGAGGCTGAGGCCACCCTGAGACTACATAGCCTGGGCTAGAGCAAGAACCTACCTTGACACACAAAAACGTGGGGGGGGGCGGCGGATTTTCCTGTATTCTAGAAACCATTCTGTTTCAGGCCTTCTTTGCAGGTTATGAATAGAAATGTATGTATAAGTAGTTGTGGTAAAAGATAGAAAAATCCCATAGAATAAAGTTGTAGGAAGTCTAGTTGAATTAATTGTACCAACAAAACTAGTATCTCACAACTGCAATTTGTAAATAGTTGAAGATTTGGACAGTGACAGCAAAAAAATGCATTAATATGGAGAGGATATAAAAATCAAAGTAAAACTACATGTAGGCAGGTAAAAATCTACAATATAATCAGTTGGTTCCCCCCCCTTGCTTTTTTATTTTGTTTCGTTTTGCATCAGTGTGTGTGTGTGTGTGTGTGTGTGTGTGTGTGTGTGTGTGTGAAATCCAGAGGAGAGCGCTGAGTGTTCTTCTCTGTCACTCATCCAAGGGTCTCCTTGATATAGTCTCTCACTGGATCTGGAGCTGCCATTTCTCTTAGTCTGACTAGCTGACCAGAGAGCGCTGGTGATTTTCTGGTCTTTGCTTTCAGCAGGACTGGATTACAGGAGGGCATAACCACTCCCAGCTGTTTACGTGGGTGTTGGGGAATCAAACTCAGGGAGAAAGAGACCCTCATGCTTAAGTGGGAAGCATTCATACCAGGTGAGCCATCTCATCGGAGCTCCAGTTGTGGTTATGTGTTTTTTTTTGTTTGTTTGTTTGTCTGTTTGTTTGTTTTGTGAGTTGTTACATAGCTCAAACTGTCCTTGAACTTGTGTTTCTTCTAGTTCAACCTTATAAATGCTAGGATTTTAAGTGTGAGCCACTATACCTAACTAAAGAGTATTTTTTAGGAGCAAAAAATTCAATCATTCTATTTTGAGACTGTTTAGGTGAGTGAAACCCCATTCTACAATGATGCATTTTAACATGATTTTCTTATAAAAATCCTTGAGGAATTACTACTCAAAATAGCCTTAGAATCATTTCGTCTTGTCTTGTTACAGACAGGGTATAGCTCTGGCTGGCCTGGAATTCACTATGTAGTGCAGGCTGGCTATGGATTGTTACAATCCTCCTGTCTCAGCTTCCCAAATTCAGGGATTACCAAACCTGATAAGCATCTTTTTTTTTTTTTTTTTTTAATACACCACCTTGTGCATCTGGCTTACACAGGAACTGGGGAATTGAACCTGGATCTTTAGGCATTTCAGGCAAGTGCCTTAACAGCTAAGCCATATCTCTGGCCTGAGAATCTTTATACCAGTTCCCAAACACTGTTCCTGCCACTAACCTCTTACCTTGCACCGGAATTTGATTAACGTGACATAAGATTTCTTCAAGCAGTTTTGGAAAAATTTGGACTCTGCCTTTGGAAAATGAAGTGCCTCTTCATTTACTCATTGTGGCTATCTGACACCAACCTTGCCCACTGAAGTTAAATAGGAGCATGTCTCTGAGTCCCTTAGATTTACATTTTTAAAATGTAGACATCATTTCCTACAGGTTGGTATCTGAGCTGAGTATGGTGATATCTATTATGACTCTTGTACTTGGGAAGCTGAAGTAGGTGGATCATGAGCTTGAGGGCAGCCTGGGCTATACAGCAAACAAAAGTTATAACTTTCAAGGCAGAGAATTGCCTTTTTTAATTAACAAGTATTTAATATATTATTCATAAGTCCATGGGGCTTATAGTTTAAGGGTAAAGTAGACTAGCTTGGCTACTATTTGGGGTCTAGCAACCTAAGTACTACTCCTCTTTTAAAATCCTATGGACACTGCCGGACATAATGGCACATGCCTTTAATCCCAGCACTCCGAAGATCAAGGTAGGAGGATCACTGTGTGTTGGAGGCCAGCCTGAGATTACATAGTGAGTTCCAGGTCAGCCTGGGCTAGAGCAAGGCCCTACCTTCCGCTCCCCCCCCCAAAAAAAAATCCTATAGACAGATCTGTAGGGAGAACTGATGCCCAGAAGCTCTGATTTGGGTCCAGGCAATTCCAGTTTCTTTCTTCTCATGGCAGTGCGGAGGCAGCCCAGATGCTAAGGGTCGGAAGAAGGTCTTTGACCTACCTCAAAATCCCCAAAACTGGAGTGGAGTGGTATTTGCTAAGTGGCACTCCTCAGAGATGAGAAAATTTCCCAGTCAGTTGTCCTTCTGTGGAAAAGTTATCAATAGAAGGTTCAAGGCTTCCCAGTGGATGTGGAACAGGGAAGAGTAAGTCCAAGCTGATTGCTTTGGGCTTTGTGTTAAATTTCCTTTGGAGACAAAGATAGTAATGTCTAAGTTCCTTGTCTTGCCTAAATGTTGTGTTTCTTAAGCAGTCACTTCTGGAAGCTTCCCCTGACAGGTTTTATTGTTATTTTCTTTTCCAAAATAGTATGCCAGAAGGAAGGGAGAGAAACACATGATCCTGGTGAATGGTCCACTGTGGCTAACCTTGTTCTTTATCATCCTTGGTGCAGAACCCAGCACTCTGCTCCTCCAGCAGCCAGCACTGCTCTCACTACTGTCCTTTCAGTCCCAGTTCCTCCAAATCTCTTATTACCAAAAGCAACTAACTCCCTCTTTCTCTTTTTCTCTTCCTCTCTCCCTCACTCCCCCATTTGCCCTTGCTTTTGGTGGCAAAAGGAGATTCTAAGTCAGGCGTGGTGGCACACACCTTTATTTAATCCCAGCTCAGGAGGCAGAGGTAGGTAAACTGCTGTGAGTTCAAGGCCAGCCTTAGACTACATAGTGAATTCCAGGCCAGCCTGGGCTAGAGCAAGACCCTACCTTGAACCCCCCTCCCAAAAAAAGAAGAAGATTCTAAGAGAAGACATCCATGATGAGAGAGACTAAATGAGTGACATATCTGAGATGGGCACATTTTGCATCCTACACATATATGTACTTGTCAACCTTCCCTCACCTGCATCTACTAGTCAGCCACTACTGGCTATGCACTGAGCTAGGAGCATGGAGGGTTTTCTTCACAGCACTCCAAGGTAAACAGCCCTATATCCCTGTTACAGAGGAGGGAACTGAAACATATTGGGATAATTCTCCTGTCCAAGGCCACATGGCTAGTGAGATGTTCTAGGATTTTATGTGAGGGAGGCGTGGCTAGTAGATATAATTTATATGACAGTACAAAAAGTTGGAAAAGAGGAGACTATTTCATGTAACATTCAAGTTTGATTTGGGGCAATAATTTCACATTTGGTTTAACCAAGATTCCCTAAACTAACGCCAATTGAGTTTGTCATTTTTCTTTCCTTGTTTCTTATGGATAGATGAGAAGGAAGTTACAAGAGCTGGCTAGTGGCTTGGAAATGGGATTACTAGAGAGGAAAATTCCTACCATGTTTGAGTGTCCCTGTAAGTTAGACAACACATATTTATTAGGGCTAAAAGTGGAACCAGCCAGTCCCTATCACCTTGCCTGATGAGTGAAGGGATTAACATAAGAAACGGTAAACCAGGATTTTAAGGCAAGTGTGCAAAGCACAGTTAATAGCTAGCTAGCTAAGGGCCAGCATGTAGGGAAGACCATTCTCCCTGAAGAGGAGCGGTCAGGGGATATGGGAAGAGGCAGAAATTAGGCTGAAACTTTGATGATACAGATGAGGATCAATCAGGTGCTGCTTTTTGACACACAGTTTTATGAACTTATTAGAGTCACAAAGAGTATGTGGGCTTCGGGTGTAGCTCAGTAGAGAACACACGAGAGGCTCTGGTTCCATCCCCCACACCACAAAGGTAGAATAATGCATGTATTGGTGGCTCATTTCACAGAAGGTGAGAGTACTCAAGGCTAAGAGACTAGGAAGGCTGGGGCATTGACCTGGACACTTTAGTTGGAGGGAAGGAATAGCTTTTAGGCTTGTAGGATTTGGGTGGGGATGAGGTTGGAAAATTGGGGCCGAATATCAGCAAGTCAGCACATCTGGGGTTTAGTTCAGTGGCAAAGCATGAGGTCCTGGGTTCAGTCTCTAAAACACACACACACACACACACACACACACACACACACACACACGAGAAATGGAGACAAAGAGGACCAGTTAGGAGACTGTTACAATAGCACACATGTAGTAGGATCATTGTACTGGCACAGTAGCTGTGGGCCAGATGTGGAAAACATTTTAAGACAAAGAGAGGGAGATCCTGGGGCAGGGGGAGCTAAGAGGCTTTTCCCCAGCACATTGAGATTAAATTGAAAATATTTTAAATAGGAAATATATTTGATGGCATTTTTTAAAATAAAATACCTTCTTTCAATACTTTTTTCGTGGCTCTAACCTAATGCAAAGGTGAATTTATCATATGACAAAAAATTAATGTTATACATAAGCCTCTTTTCCCCAACATCAGTAATGATAAAAATAATAATCTATTCAAAGTTAGCTTTGAAAAACTGTAATCCCCTTAAATTTGCTCTGTGCTCTCGACACAGTATTTCGCACACAGAAAAAAGCACCAGGTGTCCTGACCTGACCCATTAGTTGGCCTCGTCCACATGGCATTTGTTGGGGAAATCTCAGGACCATATAGAGTTCTGTGTCAGAAACCTTGCTTTATGGATTAAACCAACAGAGATATTTCAAAACCAAACCATTCTTCTGTGGACAGGTTATTAGGAAAGAAAAAGTGTCCCACTTGTCTCTTGTCTCTACTACGACAATGGAAATGTCCACAACAATCTGCCTGATGGTCCAGAAATTTCCCCAGAAGGAATCAGAGTGGAACCCTTTCAGTTCTTTCATGAAGGTCCTCCCACTCATAATCCACCACACATTCTGTCAGTACCCTGATTCATGCATTTCACTAATCCCCTCCATCATAAAAATGAATTCTGTAACATTCATGAATCAAGCTTTCAGGTCACCTCTCAGAAATGTCACCTTAATTCAAACGTAGATGGAAGGATACAGCAACAGCGCACACAGAATCTCCACTCCCCTCAGGTTATTTTTCATGGCCCTGGGAGGGACACCCGTACATTCAAACACTTTTACAGCTGTTGGAATACTGATGGGAACTTCATGTGTGTTACCAGCACAGTGCTGTCAGAAGAAACCAAATGTCAAACTGAGGTATGTAGAAGTCACAGTAAATAAGACTCTGAATGTTTACCATCTGGAATGGTAGAGATTTTGATTTTGACAAGAAACTGGGATTGCCCTGTAGGCACTGTCCTTTAAATAGGTCCTTCCAGTTCACTGAGTTACTTTACATTACTTTGTTAGGGGGACAAAAACACAACCTTGCCTCTTTGGTGTATGAAGTTACTATGGCTAAACATTTCATATCTCCGTCGCATCTTGTATCATCATGGACATAGTTTTGGGGGAAGGGAGGGCGGGATTCTCCCATATTGTCTACCTCATGAACAGGCAGCTTTGTGATCTCAGCACTGGGAACACAAGTCCCTGAGGATCCTGTGGGGCTCCCACTACTATCCTGCACCTTGCCTTTGTGAGAATGCAGGACTTTATTTGTCCACAAATCTCCATAATATAAAATGGCCTGGAATCTAGCCTGTGGCCAGTCAGCTCCACTGTCCCATTTCTGGCCAGTTCCATTCCTGTCCAAATGGTTCTGCCATAATATAAAATGGCCTGGCCAGTCAGCTCCATCCCTGCCCCATACTGTATGGCCAGTCAGCTCCATTCCTGTCCCATGCTGTATGGCCAGTCAGCTCCATTCCTGTCCCATGCTGTATGGCCAGTCAGCTCCATTCCTGCCCCATGCTGTATGGCCAGTCAGCTCCATTCCTGCCCCATGCTGTATGGCCAGTCAGCTCCATTCCTGCCCCATGCTGTATGGCCAGTCAGCTCCATTCCTGCCCCATGCTGTATGGCCAGTCAGCTCCATTCCTGTCCCATGCTGTATGGCCATTCAGCTCCATTCCTGCCCCATGTTGTCAGCTCCATTGCCTCATGCTGTATGGCCAGTCAGCTCCATTCCTGCCCCATGTTGTCTGGCCAGTCAGCTCCATTCCTGCCCCATACTATCTGGCCAGTCAGCTCCATTCCTGCCTCATGCTGTATGGGCAGCTCTGAGCCTGACATGACCTGAGACATTAGTCTGCTTTCCTCTCTTCATTTTTTTTTTTTTTTAAGCCCAGTTCCATTGTAAAGCCAAAATGGAATGACTGGAATTCCAAAAGACTTCAGCTTATGAACTAATTCCTATTTTGGCTATGTAATATTGGGATTCGGATAATACTCCATCTGAATAATTGCCTGGTGTGAGGCTATTTTCTCACTGAAAGAGAGTTTTCAGAGTATAGCCAGAGACTTAAGCACAGTACTAAAAGATTGTCTTAGTCTTAACTTGCTATAAAAAGTGGGGGTAAAGAAAACACACAGCGAAACCATCAGCTGAATGGCTGCATAAAATGCATATAATGCAACTTGAAATAGCCTTATACAGGGCTCTGAAGGAGGTAGTAGTGGAGTCACAGAACATCAGCACCCACCCTGTTCTTCAGGCACTCCACATCCTGCTCAGAGCAACACGGATGCAGGGTTATGCACAGAATCTGTCACCTGTATGGGTGAACACAGGGTAGGGTTTTTGTGGCAAATATGCACCCTGTGGGAGCAGGGTTCCTCCACGCCATAAGTAGATGAGTGACCTCAGCAGTCAAGTCAGTCTATGAGGGCAGAAAAGGTAATGACTTAGGCTCACCCTTCTTTTCAAACATCTGAAGAACGAAAATTTCATTCTCTGGAAAAATAAGGAGTCAAGTTTAAAGATTTTTTTTTTTTTTAATGCCATAAAGGAAACATAACATCTAGTCCTCCTCCTTAGATTCCGCTCAGTTTAGTCCTGGCTGGTGAGTCTGGCAGGGCGGTTACTCACACAGATGACAACTCACATTCTACTGCCCGGGCACTGGGTGACCCTTCATTTCCAATGACTAATTCATAATTAAACCCTCTCTGTTTATTTGTTTATAGCCAAGGCTGAACATCTATTTACATTTAATTAACACTTCACGTAGCCTGTTTAAAAACCTATAAATGGAGTGACTTTAACGATCCATTACAGATATGCTACTTGAGTTTTCCATGACTTGTAAAACTTTCACACACAGATCTGCAAATGAATCACCTCCATCTGCTGGGCTGCAGCTGCAGCGGGCTGTGTTAAAGAGCATTTTTCCTCCTTCCTCCTCTCTTTGCTTTTCTTCCAGCTCCAAGCATTTTTGTTTCAAAGCCAGTGGACCTATGGGGCCACACCGAGGGGAGCCCCTTTCCCCTGAGGAATTTCCAGACTTTAAAAAATCCCATCTCCAAAATTAAAAAAAATCAAGCACTTTTGCGCTCCATCCCAGATCAAACCCCATCCACCTTGCACACATCGGTTAACAAAGCCTTTCCATCTCTGCCAGCAACTCAGTGAGAGAAGACTCTTCAAAGAACCTTTCTGAACTGAGTCGTAGAACGCAAGGGCTTCAAAGTGAGTGTTAATTTTTGAAAGCTTGAGACACACGCTTCTCGTGGCCATACCCATCCTTGACGAGCCATTGGCAGCTACCGGTTTGGAAGTCTCTAAAGCCCCGGTTCTCAGAAAGGGCCCACCGCGGCTCGCAAAAACGTTTTCTGAGCTTACACCTTCCAAAGCAAGGCACGAGAAGTGGGACTTGTCTGGAGACAGCCCAAGGGCGGCCGAGGGCCCCGGGGCATCTGTCAGCAGGGACGGGGCGCACCGGCCGCCCGCCCGCGTTGACAAGTGTGCCTGGCGAGCCCTCGGTCGGCCGCGGGAGCCCCGGGGAGGGCTGCGGGAGGCTCAGCTCCTTTACCTGCGGAAACTGCTTTCCTCGTGGTGCCGGGAAGGGACTCCGTCGCCGCCTCGTCTTCTTTCCCCAGCCAAGTGACAAACTCTCACTTGGAGAAGACCACACAGCTCCAGCGAGGCAGCCTTCCTTCTCTTAATCCCCACTCGAACGTGATGACACACACTAACCCCAACCATCTGTTGAAACACGTCCCGGAGCGCTCGCTCGCTCTCCTCTCTCTCTCCTCCTCCTCCTCCTCCTCCTCCTCCTCCTCCTCCTCCTCCTCCTCCTCCTCCTCCTCCTCCTCCTCCTCCTCCTCCTCCTCCTCCTCCTCCTCCTCTCCTCTCTCTCTCCTCCCTCTCCTCTCTCTCTCTCTCTCTCTCTCTCTCTCTCTCTCTCTCTCTCTCTCTCTCTCGCCGGGCAGCGCAGCGCGGTGTCAAGAACCCGCCGCCCAATCCAATCGCCCGGGCTGGCTGGCTCCTGCCGATTGGAGGCGGAGGGCTGAGAACTCCCAGGCAAGTAACCTGAGATTTTCGGAGAGAAAGGACTGCCAAAAAAAAAAAAAAAAAAAAAAAAAAAAAGAGTGGGAGGTGCCACGGGGGAAGGTAGAGGGAATGAATTATTCCGGTGGCCAGTTGTGCGTTACTTTTCACAAGTCTCCGTGCTCCCGAGGTTTGGGGCGAGGGGTGGAGGGCGGTGGGGACGCCCTGTAGGATACCCAGAAACACTCCCGGGCTTTTACAACCCATCTATTGAGGGCAATCTCCTCAGCACGCCACTGCCACCTCTCCCCCACCCCAACCCACCCCAGCTTCCACCTCCCCAGGAGATAAAAGATTCGTCTTGTCATGCTGATAAGTGTTAAATGGGGGAAGTCGCTGGCACTGAAATGTGACATCTACATTTTGAAATCTAAACTCCTACCTTCCTTTGATGGGATGGTGTGTCCGCCTTCAGCATTCCTGGAAGGGCGGGCGGGAGCCGGGTGTGTGGGGCGGGGGAAGGTGGGGGGGGGGTGTTGCTGCGGCTCTGTGCAGAAACTTCTCCAATCTCACATACAGCCTCTCACTGTTTGCCACAGGCTGAACTTCAGAACTAGTCAGTGAAAATCATTTTCGTTTCTACTTCTGTGAAACAGCACGCGCTCCCATAGATAAAGGTGGCTTTTTAATCACTTGCTGCTTCTACAGACATCCCTTTGTCAAAGCACTCACTACCAGCAGGCCGAACTCTGCCATTGATTATTTTTATTGGCTTCTAGTTAATTGCACTTAGACTGTCCATATAGCTCAAACAGCTCATTAACAATTTTGCTTTGAAATGTTTTCAATTTTTTGTCTTTTTAATACCTCTTTCTTATGTGGTTCTTTTTTTTTTTTTTCTTTCTTTCTTTCTTTCTTTCTTTCTTTTCTTTTTCTTTTTTTAGTTCTCTGAATTATTTTTTAGAACTAATTACATGGATAGCCTGAATCATAAAATGCTTCTACATGTTACAGTATGTTAAGAAAATACACAGAAGTAAATTCATTATTTTCAAATCTCGCCATTTCAAAAATCCCATCAGTTATCTAAGGAATTTGATCATCTTAAAGAGAAAAGAGGAATTTTAAATGCAGTCAACCCCATGACAGGGTCTGTTGCAAGCTGAGATTTCAGCTGTCACACCTTTTGAGTTTGTTCTGTAGTGAGAAGATGGTTTCTCAGGAGAAAAACAAGTTTCAACTTTCTTAAATCATTAAAATTGATAATATAAATAGCTTTTTAATACTTAGAATACCAATGGCATAAAACAATTATTCCAATATTGACTTGGTTAGCTGTTTATTTTTTTTATTTTTATGTGATTATAGTGATACTTAAGTAATTTACTCCTACTACAAATTTTGAAGCATAGAATTAGGGACATGTTACTTTAACATAACAATTTTTTCCTATAAGTGGGTTATATGGAAGAAGAAAGAAAACGGGGGAGGAGACTGGAGGCAGGAGCTGTGAGATCATTTGCTCATTTTCTTCCCAGAAGTGATTATGAGGTGTCTGTTTCACAACATACAGCGAATTCTGAAAACCACTACTCCCAGTTGCCCAAATCCAGATACATTATCAACACAAACATTTTCAACAATGGCAAGTGGCAGTACAGGCCCACAGCTACCCTGGGGCCCCATAAAATTTTAATAGTGCCAATTATTGTAAGTCAATTTTATTCCCTCTCTCTTTTTTTGTGGGAGGAGTCTGGTTAATCTAACCAGACCTCTGTCTGGAAATCTGGATGACTTCAACTGAGTAGATGTTCAAGACCCCGGAGACATTATTAAGGTAGTTCGCATCCTCTTAAACTGTAAATTGAGTTGCAAAAGTAAAATTTTAAGAAACTGGAAAGGTGTGACATCAATGTTTTATCCACTCCTGTGCTTGTAGTTCACCTTCTATGAAACATTTCCCAAGTGGGCCTGGCTCTGACCTACAATATTGTTGGAAGCACTTTTTTAATGTGAACATTTTATTCTCTACTTTATTGTAAACCTTTTCATTAAAATCTCAGTTACTGCTTCTCTTTTATTGATAACTCTGGCTATGCATTCTGCTTAATAACTTGCTTTCAAATAAAAAGCACAGAGATGCAATAGGTCCTGGCCCTACCTACTCTTCACAGGCTACCTTTCAAATGGGTTGTAAAATGAGTCCACAAAGATGGAATTTTTTTCCCCCTTGTTGTTCTGAAATGCTTTTGTTAGGGAAAATCAACTCAAACCAAAACCTGAAGCTGAAGCTGCAGGGAAGGTCCCAGCTCAGCTCCCCTTCTCCCTGCAGCCAGCTTTCCTACTCAGCAGGGTCAGTTTAGAAGGGAAGAATTTTCCATTACTTCCCTTCCTTTCTCCTTGCCATCTGCAAACAGTTTATTTTTTTAAGGGGGGAAAAAAGTGAAATTCATTCTGTCTTGAAAGATCTAAACTTAAAATACAGCGCATTCTAAAAGATGGTCTCCCGCGCTGTAAAGTCCCACATGAGCAGGCGGAACCTCTCCTGTGCAGAGTTAAGTTGCTTCGTCCTAGGAATTCAGTCAAGACACTCCTAAAATGAAAGATTAATTGTAGGTACCAGTGATATTGAAGAATAGCCCCCCCATTCTGTTCCCACAGTTAAAATGTCCCTTTACTTATTAGCTCCAATTAGTTTCCATGGTAACCGGCCAGCCCTTGTAAACCCCGCACTCTGAGCCTCACTCATCTTTGTCTAGATTGCTCTCCACCCTTCTTTCTCTGCAGATGGTAGTTTAGCTGAATCTACATCTATAGCCATATCTTTTGCACACACACCCATAACCGACATATAAGTGCCCATGCTCACTTTTTTTTTTTTTTCTTTTCCTAGTACAATGGTGGCTAAGGGAGAAGGGAGGTGGCATTTAATCCCCCAGCTACAGCGCGTGCATCTGCTGCCACACTAATTTTTGCTTCTTTTGGTTATTGTTTCTTCCAGTCTTGTTCTATTATCAGCTGTTTGCCGCTCGTAATTTCTTTTCAGGGAAGCCAATACAGTATAATAAAAACCTCATTAAACAGAAACACCTATCAGCCTCGGAGAAAGCCCTAAACTATCCCTTTTTGTTAAAAGAACCATTAAAGTGAAAAAGAAAAACCACTTGTTTGTCATGCTTGAAAAAAAGAGAACAAAGCCAACATCAAGGTTTACCAAAGCCAGGGGGGCTAATACAAAGATTTAATGCACTGGAGACATGGTGGTGCTTTACCAGTTCTGCTGCCAGTTGGCTAAGACTCCCCATTGGAAAACAGTGAGCAGAGGGAGGCTGAGGGAGCTGGCCAGAGTGGGGAGCTGTATGTAGCATTTCAGCTCCAAGCACCAGTGCCTTTGCAGGCCTGCAATGGTGCTGGAGTCCCTGAAGTTGTGTCTTACGAAAACAGTTAGATAGGGAAAGCACGGAAGACCTCCCACAAATGCTTGAAATTGTGAACACTCAACAAGGTAAGGATTTGCGCAATTTGCGTGTACTTGATTTCTTTGTATACCCAGTCTTTTTCTCCCTTCCTTCCTTCCTTCCTTCCTTCCTTCCTTCCTTCCTTCCTTCCTTCCTTCCTTCCTTCCTTCCTTCTTTCTTTCTTTCTTTCTTTCTTTCTTTCTTTTTTTTTGAGGTATAGTCTCCCTCTAGCCCAGGTTGACCTGGAACTCACTCTGTAGTCCAGGCTGGCCTTGAACTCACAGCGATCCTCCTACCTCTGCCTCTTGGGTGCTGGGATTAAAGGTGTGCACCTGCACTACCACATTTTTTTTTTTTTTTTTTTTTTTTTGGAGAGACACAGAGTGAGAGGGAAAGGAAGACAGACAGAGATGGGTGAGCCAGCAGCCTCTCAGCTGCTGTGAACAAAATCCAGATGCTTGCCACCCCCTTGTGGCCAAGCACAGCATTGCGCCCTTGTGTCCCTTTGCATCTGGCTAAACGTGGGACCTGGAGATTGGAACGGCATTCTTAGGCTTAGGAGGCAGGCGCCTTAAACGATAAGCCATCTCTCCAGCGCCCCCCCCCCACCTCTTTTTTTTTTTTTTTTTTTAAAGCAGAGTCTTGTTCTAGACTTGGCTGATCTGGAACTCCCTCTGTAGCCCAGCCTGGCCCCAAACTCACAGCATTGCTCTGACCTCAGCTTCCACAGACCTGAGAGACCTGAGATTAAAGGCGTGTACCACGGCGATGCATGGCTCTCTTAATCACCTCTTATAAATTCAAGAAGACACCAAGAGTTTAGAAGCCAGCCTTTTGTGGTACCATGTTTAATCTGAGTAGAAGTCAGAACAGAAGCTTCACATTTCTCTCTATGCTATCTCCTCTGCTACCACCATTGTTCGGACACTGGTTTTGACACAGAGTAGCTAAGGATACAATTCCCCCTACCCCCAATTCTGAAGGCATGTCTTATTCTCTCATTTTTCTTTTCTTCTTGCAATGCTGGGGATTGAATCCAGGGCCTCAGCCTGCTAGGCAAGTGGTCCACCAGTGAACTACACACCCAATTCTGGAGTGTTTTATTTCTCAAATAGTTTCTGAGGTTGATCCTGGCATCAGGAGGCTGAGGCAGGGTGATCCTGACTTATATATAATCATATATATTCCAGACCAGTCTGGGCAATGTAATGAGATTTCATCTCAACATAAAAACCAGGGCTGGAAAGATGGGTTAGTGGTTAAGGTGCTTGACTGTGAAGTCTAAGGACCCATATTTGGCTCTCCAGATCCCACTTAAGCCAGACATACAAAGGTGAGGCAAGCACAAGGTCTCACCTGCCCACTAGGTAGTGCAAGCATCTGGAGTGCGATTGCAGTGGCTGAGGCTCTGGTGCTCTAATTCTGTCTCTCTCTGGCGGTCTCTGTATCTCTCCAAAAAAAAATTAAATTAAAAATTAGGGTCTGGAGAGATGGCTTAGTGGTTAAGCACTTGCCTGTGAAGCCTAAGGACCCCGGTTCAAGATTCGATTCCCAGGACCCACATAAGCCAGATGCACAAGGTGGCACATGCATCTGGAGTTCATTTGCAGTGCTTGAGGCCCTGGAGCACCCATTCTCTATTTATCTGCCCCTTTCTTTCTCTGTCTGTCTGTCACACTCAAATGAATAAATAAAAAATAAAAAAATTAAAAATTAAAAATTTTTTTAATTTTAAAAAAATTTAAAAAAAAACACAAAGTTTTCATGCTGCCTTTTGTGTTCTTCTGTAATCTCAGCATTAGAAATAGAAAGTAAAACGTTCTGATCAGCAGTGAGTGGTTCAGCTGAGAGGATATGGAAATTGGTAAAGCTTACATTGCTTGCACTGATTAAGTCTTCTCACTGATGGTAATATTCCTTAGACTTTGTCCTTTAAGAAAATGATAAAGGCTATCTCAAGTCCCATGACACTGGAAATATGTACGACAATTAGGCCAATGCCATTCATATCATAAAGTGTCTGGAGGTATGCAACCAACCATGTAACTGAAGCAATCTGCATGTCTAAATGACTCAAGGCTGCACAGCTTCCGACATGGTCTTATTCTTCAACTAAACTTTACTGCATTTATTCAGGTAGAACCCAGTCCTTCTCAGAAAGAGAGGGGAAGGATTGTTTGCTACGTGAACTCAAGTGTTGGGTAACAAGCCCTGGACTTGTTCATATTTACAGTGGCTGTGTTGGTTGCTGCATGGGAGCTCAACCTGGAGCCAGCAGGAGTCTACACACCACACCGAAGTAAAGCTCTGTCCACTAAGCACAGCTTGGCACATAGTGAAGAAGGCGTGTGCCTACATTGTAAATTAGTTGGCAAAGAGGAAGTCAGGTGGTGAATGACTTAGAAAAGGAAACAGTGGGGCTGGAGAGATGGCTTAGCAGTTAAGGTGCACTCCTGCGAAGCCTAAGGAACCTGGTTCGATTCTCCAGGTCCCACATAAGCCAAATGCACATGGTGGCGCATGAATCTGGAGTTCGTTTACAGTGACTAGAGGCCCTAGCACACCGATTCTCACCCTCTCCTCTCTTTCCCCCTCTTCTGTCT
This sequence comes from Orientallactaga sibirica, assembly GCA_036365145.1. Taxonomy (NCBI): domain Eukaryota; kingdom Metazoa; phylum Chordata; class Mammalia; order Rodentia; family Dipodidae; genus Orientallactaga; species Orientallactaga sibirica. Next base: position 26,245,342 of record JAEOAD010000003.1, read on the forward strand.
CTATTAAAAAATAAATGAATAAATAAAATAATAATTAAAAAGCCTTTTTAAGGGCTGGAGAGATGGCTTAGCCGTTAAGGTACCTGCCTCCTAAGCTTAAGAACGCCGGTTCCAATCTCCAGCGGTTCCAATCTCCAGGTCCTACGTTTAGCCAGATACAGTGACCACAAGGGCGCAATGCTGCACTTGACCACAAGCGGGCACACACATCTGGATTTCGATCACAGCAGCTGAGAGGCTGCTGGCGCACCCATCTCTATCTGTCTTCCTCTCCCTCTCACTGTGTCTCTCTTCAAAAAGTCTTTTTAAAAAAAAAAAAAACAGTGACTTACACATGGGGCAATTTAATCAAAGATGCTGGATTCACTAAACTTGTGGCGATAGGAGAGTAAACTCTAGGTCCATATTTGTGGCAATCAGTGTTTGGGTAACGGAGTCTTATTCCTCCTTTGAACACTTATAATTTTTGACAGACATAAAAAAGTATGGATATCAAATAATAGGGCAATGTGAATTTCAGCCATAAGAATGTGAAGTTTGGCTAACTTTACTTGCAAGGAGGGTTGGAATAGTAGTGAAGGAGTATGTCCTAAATCTTAATAAGTCATTATCTATATTTCTAATTCATGTAGTTAGTACCAATAAAAGTAGAAAACCGAGGCTAAGGGGCTAGGTGCTGGAAACAGTGTTAGAGTGCTTGCCTAGCATGTGTGAAGCCTTGGGGGAAAAAAGAAAAAGGAAAGAAAGAAACCTCAATGCAGTCATGGGCAACACTTATGACCAGAGAATACAACAGAATTTTCTGTCAAAAAGAATGATAAAGCCAGGTGTGATGGCACATGTTTATGCCCTCATTCCCAGTATTTGGGAGGCAGAGGTAGGAGGATCACCATGAGTTCGAGGCCACCCTGAGACTACAGAGTGAATTCCAGATAAGTCTGGGTTAAAGCGAGACCTTACCTCACAAAACAGGAAAAAAAAAAAAAAAGAGAGAATGATAAAATGCCATCTTATTTAAATTTTTTTTTATTATTTTATTTATTTTTGGAGAGAGACACAGAGAGAGACAGAGAGGGAGAGGAAGACAGATAGAGAATGGGCGCACCAGCAGTCTCTCAGCTGCTGCGAATGAAATCCAGATGTGTGCACCCCCTTGTGGTCAAGTGCGGCATTGAGCCCTTGTGTCACTTTGCGTCTGGCTAAACATGGGACCTGGAGATTGGAACCAGGTTCTTAGGCTTAGCAGGCAGGCACCTTAACCGCTAAGCCATCTCTCCAGCCCCCAAAATGCCATCTTATTTTAAAGAGAAAAATACTGCTCCCCAGAAAGCATAAGGTCTGAATCACTGGTGGAACTGGGAATATGCTCCAAATGTTCATCTATTAACTAATTTATTTTTCTCTGAGCAACAACATGTGTTTTTTTAAGGAACAAAATTCAGAACTGCAAACATTCTCTTAATCTGGAGTGATGATGTCTTACTGCTGCCACATGGCATAACTGGAGGAGTCAGTGTGAATATTTAAATTTTTTTAAATATTTTATTTTTATTTATTTATTAAAGAGAGATAGAGAGAGACTGGGAGTGCCAGGACATCTAGCCACTGTAAATGGACAAACTCCAGGCACATGTGCCACCTTATGCATCTGGCTTATGTGGGTACTGGGGAATCAAACCTGGGTCCATAGGCTTCACACACAAGCACCTTAACTGCTAAGCCCTCTCTCCCATCCTAAGTGTAAATTTATACCTGCAGCCATACAATATTTTTCCTTTAAGCCACCAAATGATAAAAAGACATAAGAATTTCTAGTTAGATATAATCATTGGGCAACAGAGTTTTGTTTAATAAATATCAGATCAAGTGATTTTTTTCTTATAGACATTATTTATTATAAAAAATTAGAACACATATCATCTCCTGTCTGCCTTCATATGCTGTTTTCTTATACAGAATTAGAGTTTGGAATATACTGAGGAGATAAGCACAGAACTTTTTTTTTTTTTTTTTTTTTTTTTTGGAAGAAACAAACATCAGACCCTGAACTGTAACTTTCCCCTTTTTGGCTCATAAAACAACTCACATATAAGGCAGGAATATATTCTGGTTACTTGTTTAACATCCAAGAAATTAACTTGGTATATAGCTCCTCATCTACGATCAAATTTAGAAGAGTTCACAGTTTTTCTGACATTTATCTGAAAGTTGTGTGTGTGTGTGTGTGTGTGTGTGTGTGTGTGTGTGTGTGTGTGTGTGTGTTTTCAAGGTAGGGTCTCACTCTAGGCCAGGCTGACCTGGAGTTCCCTATGCAGTCTCAGGGTGGCCTCGAACTCACAGCGATCCTCCTACCTCTGCCTCCCGAGTTCTGGGATTAAAGGCATGTGCTACCACGCCTGGCTGTATCTGAAAGTTTGAAATGTAAAGATGAGACTCATATGAGTTGAAGAAATGAAAAAAAAGTGTCAAAACAATAATCATTGAACCAATACAACCAAGGAGAATAGAGAACTGGACACAGTGAACAAAAGGAATCCATCCCTAAGGTGTGGTGAGGCATGCCTGTGAGCTTGTGGCCTCAGGGGAAAGGCTGAGGCCAGGGAGATCCTGTTTATAAAAGAAGAAACAAAGGGAAGAGGAGGAAGTTTCCCTTTCATGCCTCCCACCCAAACATTTCCCAGTCATAATGCCCTTCAGGCACAGACGCTGGTTTATTCATCTTTGCATCCCTTCTTTCCAAACCTTGCAGAGCATTACCATAATAAGTAAAAGGGGAAGAGGGACTGGTGGCATGCATGTGTGTGGGTGTTGAGACAGGGTCTCATGTAGCCGGGGATGACCTTGACCTCCTTGCACTTTGCCTCTACCTCCAAGCACTGGGATTACAGGTATGGGCCAATGCCAGGTTCACATAGCCAGTCTTTAATACATGTTTCCAATGCTGCCATATTTGTAGGGTTTGCACGTGCTGCTTCCACAACAATAATGTGGCTTAGCTCAGTTTGCCTGAGATGAAATCGTTTTGGAAATCAGCTTGCAGGAGTCTAACGGCCCTGCTGAGTGCACAGCTCTTCCAAAGCCCAATGTGATCCTTGTTGGACTTCTCACTTCCAGGGAGGTGATAGGGATCTAGTGCTCACCTAACACTGCTGGGAAGTCGGCACTCTTGCAAGTTTCTGAGCAGCAGATGGAAAGCAGCTGCCCACTCAACCTTATTCCTATGACAGTGGTTACTAACAAACTGGAGCTTACAGATGTTACTAAAAAACAAGTTCATGCCCATGAATACTTTAGTTGTTCTTAATTTTCTTTATCATTTGTTTTTAGTTGTTTAAATAAGCAACCGTGTTTGGTTGTTTAGTCAGTCCTATGTGAGCTCTGCAAACTAAGTAAGTTTGGGTTTTGTTAGATTCTTTTGGAAAAATATTCAACAAATTCACATGATTCAACTATCCATATGATAGTCATTCTTAGTCATTACACAATAGGATATGCAAAAAAAAAAAAAAAAGAAAAAGAAAAAACCTGATTCCTTTTTCTCTTGATAGTTATAAAATGTAGTTCGCTTATTATTTTGACAGCTACAATATTCTTGCCTTTACTTTTAAAGGCACGTTTTTCAAGTATTTTCCAACAAACGTCTACAAAGAAAAGAAGGACATGGCTAAGCTCGAGTTAACCCTTTCTTATGCTAAACAGGTCTCTCTGGTTTAACCTAACAAAAGCTTTGGTTTGTAAATATGTCAGAAGCTAAAGATGAAGCAGCTTATTTCCTCTCTGCTTTGCATAAATACTTTTTCTAATTAATGGTCTAATTGCTTCTAATATCATCAGTTACAACATGAAAGGCAGAACTATAAGACAATACACATTTGAGGTTTATTGCCATGGTTTCTATTTATTTGGAAAGCAAACAAAATTAATTAATGCAATCTATTCTCCAAAAGGACTTTTTTTTTTTTTTGGCTTTTATTTTTAAATTTGATTTAAGTTTCCCTTTAAAGAAAACCCTTGCAAATCGTGAATCTTTTAATGGATTATCAAGATAGTGTTCTTTTAGTCTTGACTGATTGTTGTATGATCAGTCCCAGAAAAAGAACTGTTCTTGTGATTTTTAAAAATAATAAAGTTATACTAATGGATTTTTGGAGCTTGAGGCTTTAAAGTAATTTACTCAGGTTAATTTTATTGCCCATCAATAATTGTACTGAGCCTATGTAGAAACAGTGATGAGGAACATCTCTAGTTTACAGAACAGAGAAGTGAAGTTTAGAAATGTATTGTAGAAAGTAATTCCCCATTTTTCACTGAAATAAAAGACTCTGGTGAATCCTGAAGAAATGTCCTACAAGTGAGTGGTCTATATCTTGTATTTAGAGAGAGGACATCCGGTTCTCTCATCAACCGCCCCAAGGTCACTGGAGCCTTGAACCCAACAGGTGCTCTGGAAAGTAACAGGAAAACAGGTACATCCACTATTGACCCCCAGGTTGTCTGTACAGGACTTTGGAATGACTTTCACTTCTCTCAGCCTGAACATCTTTGGTGGGGCCCAATAACCACATGCATTTGATTTTTAAAAATAAGATAAATATCCCCACGGCAGTCATTAAATCGCAATCCTAATCAGCCATTTCTAACTCCTTTAATTGAACCCCAGGGAATTTAAATTGGCATACCTTACTTTTGCAGTACAAACACCTTGCACAGTTTCTGATACTTCCTTTGAACCAGAAGTTACTTCTAATACCCGAAAGGTGTTTGATAACACTTTAAACCACTGTGAATTCAATTATGGGATCAGAAATTATTTCAAAGAAGCCAAAGGGCAAAGTAAACTGTTTCAGGTCTTAAAAAAACTGGTTTTTATTTTTTCTCCCCAGAAAGTTTTTTTTGTTTTGTTTTTAATGGTATGCCAAAATAAATTAAAGAAAATTTGACACTGCATTCTACTATTATTACCATCTATGTAAATTTCCTAGGAAACGAATTGACCGTATTTGTTGGCATAAAACTATCCTAAGAAAAATACTTTATTTAGTAACCATAACAACATTATTCAAGAGAAAATATACATGGGATATTAGTTGTAAAATATCTCAGTGGGTTTGAGCTGTGGCCATAGTGGCATATGCTTTTTAATCCCAGCACTTGGGAGGCTGAAGTAGAAGGAGCCCCATTAGTTAAAGTCCATCCTGGGAAACAGAGTGAGTTCCAGGTCAATTTAGGCTACAGTGAGGCCCCTGCTTCCAAAGGGCAGAGAGAGAGAGAGAGAGAGAGAGAGAGAGAGTGTTTGTTTGAACATGAAGTCATTAAGATTTTTTCTGGAAAGAGTACGAACTTAGGATATTGTTGAGATAATTTAAAATCAATCAAATGGAAAGATCTGAATTCAAGGAAAATTTGTTCTTAGAGAAGTCCCTATGGGGATTTGATGGAGGTTCCTCTGGTCACATAGAGAGCTGACAAAGGAAGGCTGGGCTTCCAAAGCTCTGTTCTCTGACTGTCTCTAGAATAGAAGTGTCAATCAAATGTATTTGTTACTGTGAAAAGCAAAGCCTTTAAAAGGGACAACTTAAAGTATTTTATTAGTGCTTTAAGTACTACTGTTAGCTGATAATTATGGCATTAAATAAGAATTAGGCAGAGCAAGAGAAAACTTTTTCCTTTTTCTTTTTGGAAGCAGGGGCCTCACTCTAGCATAAACTGACATGGAAGTCACTCTGTATCCCAGGTTGGATTTGAACTCATGGTGCTCCTCCTACCTCAGCCTCCCAAATAATAAGATAATAACAATAATAACAACCTTCCCCATGGTTAGCACAGATGCCAGGCAAACAATCTCGAGGGGATGGGGAAACATAGAATTAAGTAGAAAAACTCAACAGGCTGTATTTATGCTGTTTGAATCTCATTAAAGTGGAGTCATTACAGGGCTGGAGAAATGGCTTAGTGGTTAAGATGCTTGTTTATGAAACCTAAAGACCCATGTTCAATTCCCCAGGACCCATGTAACACAGATGCACAAAGTGGCATATGCTTCTGGAGTACATTTGCTGTTGCTGGAGGCCCTGGCATACCCATTCTCTATTTTTCTCTCTCAAATAAATTTCAAAAAATAAAAATAAAAATGGGGCTGGAGATATGGCTTAGCAGTTAAGGAGCATGCCTGTGAAGCCTAAGGACCCAGGTTCGATTATCCAGGTCCCATGTAAATCACATGCACACGGTGGTACATGTGTCGGGAGTTCTTTGCAGTGGCTAGAGGCCCTGGCATGCCCATTCTCCCTCCCTCTCTCTTTATGTCTCTAAATAAATAAATAAAAATCTTAAAAAAGTAAAAATCAGGTATTAAAAAATGGACTCAATATAATATCAAAATCAAAATAGAAATCCAAGCTCAATGATAGAGCACTTACCTACCAATAAGTGGCCAACCCTGGTTTCCATCCCTAGCACTGTCAAATTAGGTATAAATAAAGTAATAAAATAAACAGACCAGTCTCTTTGGGATGGGGAGGATGTCTTCAATTTAGGAACCTTTTAGCCGGGCGTGGTGGCACATGCCTTTAATCCCAGCACTCAGGAGGCAGAGGTAGGAGGATCACTGTGAGTTGGAGGCCACCCTGAGACTATATAGTGAATTCCAGGTCAGCCTGAGCTAGAGTGAGACCCTACCTCAAAAAAAAAAAAAAAAAATTAGGAGCCTTTGGTGTCTTCAGTGCTCCTGACTCATGCCCTTCTTTGCACAGTAAGACTCCTAACTTGCAAGAGCCTTAAGGATCATTGCAAAAACATTGGAATGATCTGTATGTGATAAAGTGCTAGTCTACAGAATCAGATCGTAACAAAAAACACTACCCCTGTTATTTGAAATGGCTCTGATGAAATGTATGCAGTTTAAGAGGAGTAGGCTTTTCTCTTGGTTTGATTTGTGTGGAAGTAAGCTCTCTCCAAGTGCTCCTGGATAGTCTGGAACTCACTAGGTAGACCAAGCTGGCCTCAGACTCACCAGGATCCTTCTCCTCCTGCTTTGAACTCACAATAGTACTCTTGCCTCAGCCACCCAAGTGCTGGCATTAAAGGCAAGTGCCCCCACACCCAGCTCTAAGAGTAGGTTTTTGTTCTTTTTCTTTTCTTTTCTTTTCTTTTCTTTTCTTTTCTTTTCTTTTCTGTTTGTTTGTTTTTCGAGGTAGGGTCTCTCTCTAGCCCAGGCTGACCTGGAATTCACTATGTAGTCTCAGGGTGGCTGTGAACTCAAGGTGATCGTCTTACCTCTGCCTCCCCAGTGCTGGGAATAAATGCATGCACCCCCACGCCCTTTATTATTATTATTTTATTATTATTATTATTATTGACAACCTGGTTTTCCTTTTTTAAATGTATGTGCATAATAAGTGTGTTTGTGCATATTAAATATGTATGTGGGTGCACATGTGTGAGTAGGTGCCCATGCATGTGTGTGCACGTGTGAGTATAGAGGTCAGAGGACAACCATAAATGTCATTCCTCAGGCACCACCCACTTTTTTTTTTTGAGACAATATTTTACTAGCATGAAATTCAGCAAGTATGTTAGACTAGCTGGCCAGCAAGCCCCAGGAATTTCCTCAGCACTGGAGTTACAGACCTATGGAACAACACCCAACTTTCATGTGGGTTCTGGGAATAGAGCTCAGATCTTCATGCTTGTAAGGTAAACACTTGACCAGCTGAACCATCTCCCAAGTCCTTTGTTTTCTTCTTTTCTTTCCTTCTTTCCTTCCTTTCTTCCTTTTGCCTCGCAGGGTTTCATGTGACCTAGGCCAGCTATGTAGCCAAAGCTGGCTTTGAACTCCTGATCCTTCTGCGTCCATCCTCCAGTGCTAGGATCATAAGAATGTGCTACCACACCTGGCAAAAGTAGTAAACAGAATAAAACAAAAAATGCCTATCTGCATTCTCAGAGAAGTGAAGTATAAATGTGTGTTGAGAATATTGGTCTTCCTGGGGAAGGGGTACTACAGAGATGGTGGACCAGAGAAAGGCCAAATGGGAAAGACACATGTTAACATCTTTATCTGCTCCCAAATTAGAATTGACCCTAACACTAAGCAAGGGAACAACTTCTTTAACTTCCAATAAATACTTATGAATGAACAGTCTAATTGTGGATCCACTGGGCTTCTGACAGTTGTCTCAAAGATAATAACATTATCACATTGTTCCACTGGGTCCATTGATTTTAGTTTTTAAAACCAGAAGCCCAAAGGAAATTGAGTCCACTGTGTTTTCTATATTATTTATACAATTCTTTTTGTTTTGTTTTGTTTTTCAAGGTGGGGTCTTGATCTAGGCCATGCTGACCTGGAATTCATTATGTAGTCTCAGGCTGGCCTCAAACTCACAGCGATCCTCCTATCTCTGCCTCTGGAGTGCTGGGATTAAAGGCATGTACCACCATACTGGTTTATACAAAATTTTAAATGTGCATTAACCTAAAGCTAAGTTAACAATACTTTTAATTTTAAACATTTAACAATACCACTGTGTTCCTAAGTAGCTTAAAAATTAGCATGAACTCCACGTCTTATCTTCTATTGCCCCTCCAACTAGGCTACTCACAGTCCTGGAAAACTTCATCCGCGGCCAGCTGATCTTGTTGGCAGCCATCTCGTGGTCCCAGCATCTCCACTGGGTCTCCACTGCAATACACTGTTCATCCTCATGGCTCTATCAGGTTTCCTTGCAGGCATCCAGCAAACCTGATACACACTGCCCATAGCCATTTCCAAAACACAAGACCGTGTTGCAAACTCAATGACCCTCTCTTTCCTGCATCTCTTATACTCCATAATACCAAGTAGAATGCCAATTTGTTAATCCCAGGGGGAATAAAGCAAACTTTGAAGAACAGGACACTCCTTGAGCACTCAGGCCCCTTCAAAAGAGTCTACGTTCTTCCTGTTGCCCCAGTGCAGGTCAGTTGGCCAATCTCAAAGGTTGTAATCGCCCATATAATTGCAGCTGAACAGGCAGAAGCTTCAGCCCAAAGACTTCATTCTGTACCTCTGCACAGACCAGTCCATTTCTACACAATGCAACCCTGCACAACTTCTCAGGACATGGGCATAACAGGAAGCCTCTCACACAAATTGCTTGTAGCCCAGTCTAGGCAAAGCTCTTTCTAACCCTCATAAGCCAAACCTCACAGTCCATAGTTCTTACTGCATTCAGATCTTTCACCGCTGACAAGGATAGTTCTTCAAGCTGTACCACAGCACTAAAAGGCATCTTTTAGGCCAAGGTTTCAAATCCTTCCATATTCCCTTTGAAAATCAGCTCCAAAAGGCCAAAGCCACACAGTCAGGTGTCTAACAGCAAATGACACCACTCCTTGGTATCAATCTTACTGTTAAAGTCAGGTTTGCATTGCTGGTAGAAATCACCAGATCAAGAGCAGCTTGAAGGGAAAAAAAGCATTTTTGGCTTACAGACTGGAGGGGAAACTCCATGATGGCAGGGGAAAACGATGGCATGAGCAGAGGGTGGACATCACCCCCTGGCCAACATAAGGTGGACAATAGCAAGACAGGAGAGGGTGCCAAACACTGGCAAGGAGCCACTTGCTATAATATCCATAAGCCATTGCCTCCTGGAGGTGTTAATTCCCAAATCTCCATCAGCTGCGAACTAGCATTCAGAACACCTAAGTTTATGGGGGGACACCTGAATCAAACCACCACAGCATCCTTCTTTTATCCTCACCTCTGCAATGATGTGTAGGGACTAAATTCTAGGGAGTCTCTGCTAGTGATGAGATTGTAGGGAGAAGACAGGGCTGCAGAGTTTCTGGCATATTAAAGAAAAATGATATTACCATAGCTGGATACATCCTAGTACCTTATTTGGGTTTATATTGGTAAATTTGTAGTTATAACCCACAAATGCATAATAAATATAATCATGCCACTTCCTCTAGAATTATAAAATTTATCCAAAGTAGTGATTCTTGGTGCACAATACAGACCATGGGGTCGAAAAAGGGCACATGGTTAAAATAAGTGACAAATATCTGCTTTCAATTCTTTCAGAGAACACAGAATTGATTCCTGGAATCAAATTTGGAGATGCCTTCATCCCTTGGCATCCACTGGGAATTGGTTCCAGTGTCCTTGTGGACACCAAAATCTGCAGATGCTCAAATCCCATGGTATCAAATGAGTCAAAAGTTGCATATAACCTACACACATCAGCCTACATACTTTGAATCATCCCTGGATTTCTTGTAATATCTAGTACAATGTAAGCGCTTTGTGAGTAGTTCTTGTTTAAGTAATAATGACAGGAACAGGAAAGATGTTTTTCTTTTGAATCTGTAGTTAGTTGAATCTTCAGGTAGTGAATCCAAGCATACAGTGGGATCACTGTACTACCAAAAGTCCATATGTGGGTCTCTAGATGTAAAATCCTGGGTCTAGGCAAAGGACATTATGGGAAGAGTCAGGCTGGGGAAATGGGTTCAGGGAGGAGGTTCATGAGGCAAAGGTAGGCAGTTAAGTAGGGTATTGGGGTCCCATTAACTGTAGAAGATTGGGAATTCAAGCGGACTGGAAGAGACCAGATAGCTTTATGATTCAGAGGTCTTACCTTAGTGAGAGAAAGCAGAATCTTGGATTATATTTAGGGGTTCATAATTAGAGAGAAAAAAAGTACTTTTAGTCAAGGGGAACAGAAAACTACCTCAGAATACTGAGGTGGTGTTTGATTTTCCTAGCTAGTATATGACAGTTTTCAGGCCAGGAGATAATATCTCTCTGTCCTGATTATATTTTATTTATTTATTTATTTATTTGCAAGCAGAGAGAGAGAGAGAGAGAGAGAGGAAAGAAAGAGGGAGAGGGAGAGAGAATGGATACACTAGGGCCTCTAGCCACTGCAAATGAACTCCAGGTGCATGCTCCACTTTGTGCATCTGACTTACATGGGCACAGGAGAAACCTGGGTCATTAGACTTTGCAGACAAGCACCGTAACCACTGGGCCATCCTCAAGCCTTCTCTGCCTTGATTTATAACACATCTCTGCACAGGTAGTAAGGACCAAGAAGAGCAGAACAATCTTGTCCAGACTGGATGAAGCAGCATTTCCATGCTGGAGGCGTTCTCCCGTAAGCCAGAGCTCAGGAGCTGGTGATGAGGCCAGTGCTCAAATGGCAGTGTGTGTTCACAGTATGAGCACTTCCTGTCGTTCATCTGCAGAGCTGCTGTTTGGTCTCCAGAATCCCTGCTCAGGTGTCACCCCTGAGAAAGTTTTCTCTTCTTATAGACCAAAACAATCCCTCCTTTTCTTTTTTCTTTTTTTCTTTTTCTTTTTAGTTTTATGAGGTAGGGTTTCACTCTAGCCCAGGCTGACCTGGAACTCATTATATAGTCTCAGGGTGACCTCGAACTCATGGTGATCCTCCTACCTTGGCCTCCCCAGTGCTGGTATTAAGGGTATGTGCCACCATGCCCTGCTCACACCTTCCTTTGAACTATTTTTTTTAATATTATTTATTTATTTGAGAGAGAGGCAAAGAGAGAAAAAAAGAGGCAGATTGAGAATGAGCATGTTCCAGGGCCTCTAGCCACTGCAAATGAACTCCAGATGCATGCGCTACCTTGTGCATCTGGCTTATGTGAGTACTGGGGAATGGAACCTGGGTGTTTAGGCTTCAGAGGTAAGCACCTTAACTGCTAAGCCATCTCTCCAGTCCTGAACTACTTACTTTGTTCATATCCCAATTATTTAACGGAGTCACGAATGGCCAACATACTGGACCCTACTGTTCATTACTGATACAAAGGCTTTGTTGTGAACCCCACTGGGTCTCACTGTTTTGGGTGACATTCACTTTCAGTGGGTGTTCTGTGAATCTTGAGGTTCGAAATGTGGCAGCCCCGTAACAGTTATCTTACCCTGACAAGTGGCAAGGATGGAGTGTGCAGAACAAAGAATGTTGCTGACGATGTTATTGTCTCAATCGTTTTCAGACATTACTCAGCCAGGAATACCCTGATATTTAGGAAAGGTTGATATGAGGGACAGTGGACAGGAAAAGCATGGCCATTTGGGAAGCAGATCATATCAGTTCTACTGTTAGTTTTTTGAGTACCATGGGTGAGCTACTTTGCACATCTAGAACTTGTTTTTTGTTTGTTTTTTAATTTTAATTTTATTTATTTATTTATTAGAGGCAGAGACAGGGAAAGAGAGAGAGAAAGAGAAAGTGAGAGTGAGAATGGGCACGCCAGGGCCTCTAGCCACTGCAAACAAACTCCAGACATGTGCACCCCCTTGTGTATCTGGCTTATGTGGGACCTGGAGAATTGAACCAGGGTCCTTAGGCTTCGTAGGCATGCACCTTAACTGCTAAGCCATCTCTCCAGCCCTGGAACTTGGTTTTCCTTTGGTCAAGTTAGGATGTTGGAGTGTTTCAGAATCCTCTCCAAACTCTGGCTATACTTACAGCACTCAAGAAACCTCTGGTAGGTGGCCAGGGTTATCAGTGTCTTCCAAATTCACCAGAAACCACCCTGGGAGCTCTCACTCTGAGGTAAATCCATTCCTTTGCTCTGATGTTGCAGATCCAGTGTGATAAGGAAGAGAAAAGACCACACAGCTCTTAAAATTCCCAAACTAGCTGGGTGTGGTGGTGAACACCTATATTGCCAGCATTCAAGAGTCAGGAGTGAGAGCTCAAGATCAGCCTCCTCTGCATCATGGTGTATGTGTGTGTTCCTCCAATTGTGCTGATTTGATGGAGCTGAACTTTCCTTTTACCATGAGCGCATCCCTCCTGTTGGGCGTGGTCATAATGTCCAAAATTCCCCTTATTGCTTTGTGTACTCCATCTTGACAGTTGAGCAGTTGGAAGGGACCCCAGACGGCAGTGAGTCAGGGGTCTGTATTGGCTCTCACACTTTCTCTGCTTAGGGCAACAGATGAAAGCACATGGTGGTTGCAGGCAAGCTACCATGGGTACAGAACGTGGGATGATTCAGAGAGGACTGCCCATAGGCTGCATGGGCACTGAGCATATGTGGTGATGAAACCCTGAAGCAAGGGGTTGGCAGTGAGGATGGAAAGGTGCAGATGCACACAAAGGGCATTCGAAGGAAATATTTACATAATTTTGAGATTAATGGGCAGTTCTGGATGAAGAAAAGGAGGAGTGAAAGATGCGGAACTGCACCAGCCAGCCATGTGTTTTTAAGCACTCTTTTGAACACTCCTGTGTTCCAGGTTTTGTAAATTAAAGCTATTGGCCTTAAGGATTGAGAATAAAGGTGGTATTTATGGACTGTTTTCAGGAAGAACTCAAGTAAGATTTCCCAGGGAGAGATCCTTGGAGCTGGGGGACCTGAGTTTGATTCGCAGAACCAACATTAAAAAAGAATAAAATTGTGTCAGCTGTCTAACTGGACACAAGGCCTGATAGGTGGGAGAGAACTCATACCCTGTCCTAAGAACCAAGTCAGAAACCTATGGATAGGAAGGTCATAGACTCCAAAGAGATACTCCTACTGGTCTTTGGCCAAGAAGAGTGACTATACCTGTCAAAAATGTCTCTTAAATAAATATGCTTATCCCCTTTAAACCATATTGCTCTCACTCTTGGTAGGAGAATCTTTTTTTTTTTTTTTTTTTTTTTTACAGATAGCAGCCAAAACAGGAAGAACCAAGATCCATCAATACAAGAAAAAGATTGCCTACCACCTAAAATGGGTTGCCTCTGTTACATCTACCAGGGCCCAGGAGACACTACAGAGGAAGTAGCAATTTAAATATGAGTGCTGCTCTCACTGCTAGCCTGACAACCAGCTCCAAGGTGATGGCTGTAGACACTGAGGACATACAAAACTCATCAAAGTGGAAATCCAGAAATTGCTGAGGGCTCAACACTGAAGTACACTTATACCACTCTTGCCATGGTGCAGGGAACATTGAGAAAGAGGAGGCAGAAAGTTTATAAGAATCACAGGGTGGGGAGGAGCATCTTGAGGTATTGCCCCCCGACCCCACCACTTACAGACTCTGAGTGATGCATTCATGACTCCATAGTGAATACCAATAACCCCAGTGAGGAGAACCCTCAGTGGAAGAGGGGCAGGGGGAAGGGGATAGAAGAGTATAACCCAATGGGAATATGAACAACATGCAATTTGTTCATTTAGTAAAGTTCATAATAAAACTAAAAATTACAAAAAAAAAAAAAAAAAGGTGGTGTGGTGACAGATGCTTCCAATCCCAGCACTAGGGACAGGGAAGACAGTATGTCTCTGGAACTCACTGTGCAGTCAGTCTCATATACTTGATGAGTTCCATTCCAGTGAGAAGACCTGTCTCAAAAAAGGTGGAGTCGACCTGGGTGTGGTGGCGCATGCTTTTAATCACAGCACTCGGGAGGCAGAAGTTCACCATGAGTTCGAGGCCACCATGAGGCTTCATAGTGAATTCCAGGTCAGCCTGAGCTAGAGCAAAACGCTACCTTGAAAAACAAACACAAAAAAGGTGGGGTATGGCTGAGGAATGACTCCCATAGTTCTTGTCTGGCTGGACTCCACACCCACATGTACCCACATACATGTTCACCCACCCCCACATGCACCTGCCTACACACAAACATGTATACAGATACAGACCAATAAACACAAAGAAATGTCTATCATTGAAAAGGTTTTAAATTTCTTTTTGTGTGTGTATGTGGTTTTTTTTTTTGGGGGGGGGTTACGTGTGCCATGGCACATGCGCAGAGGACAACATGGAGGTATATATATATATGCTCCACCTTCTTTGAAACAGGATCTCTTGCTGCTGCAAACAGCCTACTGCCAGACTACAAAGAAACGTCAGACGAGCTGGCCTGCAAACTATAGATCCTCCAGACATGTATAACTCTGCATCTAGCTTTATGTGGTTGCTCTGGAACTAAAACTAGGCTGACAGATTTTGCAAGTGTGTGCCTTTAACCAATGAGCCATCTCCCCAGTCTCCTAAGCCTTTTTTACTAAAGTATGTTTTAATTTAATTAATTAATTAATTAGTTGATTAATTAATTTTGAAAGACAGAGAAAGAATGAGAGAGAGAGAGAAACAGACAGACAGACAGACAGACAGATGGAGAGGTCCTTTAGCCACTGGGGAGGGGGGAAACTCCGGACACATGTGTCATTCTGTGCATCTGGCTTCTGTGAGTACTAGGTCCTTAGGCTTCATGGGCAAATGCCTTATTGTTAAATAATCTCTCCAGCCCTCTCATGTTTTTTTTTTTGTTTTGTTTTGTTTTAAATGAAGAGATTTTAATATAGACTTTAAACACAAGGGTTAAGAAATAAACACTCAAAAAGTGTTTATGGCCCTACAGCCAAGCAATAGCCATCTCTTGATGTACAAGTAGCAAAACTGTTGAGGGGGGAAAAGGATCTAACAGAAGATGGGAGGGGCAAGAGAGGGGAGCCTATGTGACATGGAGGTGAATATACAGGTATGTTTTGTATGGAAATGGCCTTGTGTGACACAGCTTAGTAAAATGAGAGAACTTACAAAGTAAAACAACAAAGGAATACGGAAGTGAAAGAATACTGATCTCTGAGTTTAGGAACAAAGCGCAGAGTATCCCTACATGTCAGGTGAGCAGATGGAGAAAGGCAATGCTTCCAGGTGAGAAGGGTACAGACACTATAGACTCTAAAACTGTGCTCAAGGGTAAATGGAGAAAAAGCTTATCTTTTCTTGGCATAGAAAAATAAATGAAAATTTTACAAGGAATCTGGAGAGATGTCTAAGTAAAGTACTCGCTGTGCAAGCATGAGGACCTGAGTTTGGATTCCCAGCACCCACATAAAATGCTGGGCATGATGGCACATACCTGCAACCCCAGTAATGAGGAAGCAGAGACAGGTGGATATGTACCTTTCTGGCTCTCTTGTCTATTACAATAGGTGAGCTTTAGGTTCAGGGTACAGCCCCATCTTAAAGAATAAGTTGGGTGGAATGTCTAAGAAGGGTTAGGAAAAGAGGAGAGGGTGAGAGAATGGTCAATCAAAACAAAAGGTGCTATGACTAAGCCATATGGAAACCCACTTCTTTGTTAGCTAATGAAAAAAATATATATATATGCTAAAGAGAAAGAAAGTGGGGCTGGAAAGATGGCTTAGCCATTAAGGTACTTGCCTGAAAAACCTAAGGACCCAGGTGTGATTCATCAGTAGCCACATAAGCCAGATGAACATGGTGGCACATGTGTCTAGAGTTCGTTTTCACTGGCTAGAGGCCCTAGCACACCGATTCTCTATCTGCTTCTTTCTCTTAAATAAAAAATTTTTTAAAAAGAGAGAAAGTTTGGGCAGAAGTACCCTATGGGGATGGATAATACTATGCCCAGAAGCCATGGGTTGTAACAGGAAAATTACAGTATGAGGGATGGGATAACCTCCCACTGAGTTGTTGGTCAGGGAGGCCCCCAAGGCCCCCCAAACAGTACAGGCTATTGCCAAGGCTCTTGGTTGCCCACCATAACTATATGGTAAGACCCTATTGCTGATGACTCCACATGCTTCAATTTCAAGACACTGAGAAATCAAGCTAGAACTGACCTGGAAGCATTTTACTTGTTTAGTAGTGGTCACAGTTCTGGAAAATGTTGTGCAGCCTGCTGGGGCAGAAAGGTCATCAGAAGTCTTAACCAACAGTGGACCCTTGCCAGCTACACAAATGGTCACCCAAGCAAAATGTGCCCACTAGTACAACAGTGACATGTCTGTCATGGGGATAACCAACAGCAATCAGATTGGATTTGAGACCGGCTTCATGGGAAAAAAAATTCATGCCTGAAAACCTAAACAAAAGCCTCTGGCTGGAAAGGTCATAAGCCTTAAGGGGAAAGCTATTCCTATTGTTTACCTAAATGGACACATTTTACTTATCAAATTGCCCTCTAAAGAATTACTTTTTAAATATTTTTATTTATTTATGTGCAAGCAGAAAGAGATCAAGAGGAGACAGAGAGAAAGAGAGAGAGAGAGAGAAAGAGAGAGAATGAATGGGCACACCATGGCCTCCAGCCGCTGTAAATGAACTCCAGATGCATGTGCCACTGTGCATCTGGCATTAGTGGGTATTGTAGAATTGAACCCGAGTTGTTAGGCTTGACTTGGAATTCACTATGTAGTCTAAGACTGGCCTTGAACTCACTGTGATCCTCCTACCCCAGCCTCCCAAATGCTGGGATTAAAGGCATGCACCACCACATCTGGTTTGTAAGTTTTTTCTTTTTTAATCTCTTTCAATTTGAAGTGTAGCTTTTCTGTATATTATAATCCATATCAGCAGTTATTTTCTTTCAAGGGATGAAATATATTATTTCATGATCTGACCATTAAGATTTCTGTTGAAAAATTATTGTTATTCTGTTAATTTTTAAAAAGTTAGATGGTTGCGTTTTCTCGTGGCTTTCTCATTCTTTCTTTGTTCTGTATTTTTGGCATTTTAATTATAACATGGTTCATGGATATTCTTTTCTCATCATGTTTCTTTGGGGTTCTAATGCTTCCTCTCATTCTATGTTTATATATTTCTGCTATTACTCTACTAAATATATTTTCTATGCTATTAGCCTGTACCTTTTCACCTTATTCTATACCAAAGATGCCTTATTTTCATATTTTAATCATGTCCCAGAAGTCTTTCATATTCTGTCTAAAATTTTTAATTGTTTTATTATTTACTGTTGAGGTTAACTATCCTTGTATTCAGGCAGGAGTTCTCTCTTCTACCTGATCTAGTCTCCTGGTGAGGTTTTCTATTGGGGATTTTTTGGTTTTTCGACTGGAATTCACTCTGTAGTCTCAGAGTGGCCTCGAACTCACAGCAATCCTCCTACCTCTGCCTCTCTAGTGCTGGAATTAAAGGCATGCGCCACCACCCCCAGCTCTACTGGGATTTTTAAAAATATATTTTTATTTATTTATTTGTAAGCAGAGAAAGAGAGAGAGAAGAGAATCAGAGAGAGACTGAGATAGGACGATCCCTGTGAATCTGAGGCCAGCCTGAGACTACATAGCGCCACAGTCTCCAGCCACTGCAAATGAATTCCAGATGCATGCACCCACCTTGTGCATCTGGTGCTTAGAATGACCTTTTTCAGACTCCGTGTATTTTCCACAAATTTTATTAATTCATTTTTCCTTACTACTGAGTAGAATTCCATCATGTATATGTACCATATCTTCATTATCCAGTCATCAGCATGTGGCATG
Organism: Orientallactaga sibirica; assembly: GCA_036365145.1. Classification (NCBI taxonomy): domain Eukaryota; kingdom Metazoa; phylum Chordata; class Mammalia; order Rodentia; family Dipodidae; genus Orientallactaga; species Orientallactaga sibirica. Next base: position 26,263,621 of record JAEOAD010000003.1, read on the forward strand.
ATTCCAGTTCTTAGCTATTGAGAATAGAGCAGCAACATGGCTGAACAGGTTTCTCTGTAGTAAAGAGTGGAGACTTTAGGGTATATGCCCAGGAGTGGTATAGCTCGACCAAATGATAGTTTTTTTTTTTTTTTTTCAGGAGCCTCCATACTGATTTTCATAGTGGTTGTACAAATTTTCATTCCTACCAGCAGTGAATGAGGGTTCCTCTTTCCCCACAGCCTCTACAACATTTGTTTCATTGGATTTTTTGATGATTGCCATCCTGACTGGAGTGAGATGAGATCTCAAAGTTGTTTTGATTTGCATTTCTCTGATGACTAAGATGTTGAATAGCTCTTTTAGTGTGTAATGGCTATTTGCATTTCTTCTTTTGAGAATTCTCTATTCAATTCTCTACCCCAGTTTTTGAGTGGATTGTTTGAAATTTTTTTGTTAGTTTTTTTGAGCTTTTTTTTTTTTTTTGGTACATTCCAGATATTAGACCTCTGTTGGAGGTATAACTGGCAAAGATTTTCTCCCATTCTGTGGGATGCCTATTGACTCTGTTGATGGTTTTTTTTTTTGTATAATAGCTTTTTAGTTTCATGAGGTCCCAATGGTTGAGTATTTATATAATTTCCTGTGCTTATTCAGGAAGTCTCTCCCTATACCTACATCATAGAGTGTTCTCCCCATGTTTTCTTCTACTTGTTTTAGAGTTTCAAGCCTTATATTGAGGTATTTAACCCATTTAGTGTTGACTTTTGTGTAGAGAGAGAGAAGTGGGTCTAATTTCATCCAATTTCTCCAGTACCATTTGTTGAAGATGCTGTCTTTTCTCCAGTGTGCATCTTTAGAACTTTTGTCAAAGATCAGGTATCTACAGTTGTTCAAATTCAGAGATGGGAAGGACTGTGATTTTAAAAAAGAGAGAAGGAAAGAGAGATTAAAAGAATTTGGCTATCACCAAGAGATGGAAAGAAATAGCAACCAAAAAACCAATAGACTAATCTAAAGAAAATATACATGTATACACACACACACACACACACACACACACACACACACACCTCACTACCACCACGACCACCACCACCACCACCAACCAACCAACCAACAAACACAAAAAGAGAACAAAATTAAATTTTAAAAAGTGAAGAAACAAAAAGAAAGGAAGATGTCTGCACTTAGGCCATCATGAGGGCAAGAGTGAATATTCATTACCTTTATCAAGCTACACTTCTTTTGCACCATATGCCCTTGAGGAGAGGAAGGCATGGGGGATAGTTACTGCTTTCTTGCCTTGTGTGTTGCTTGTTAGTTGGTCAGTGGGAGTGGTTTGGGACTGTGGCTACTGTACACTCTTATCATTGCTTATAATTATCATTATTTTTATTGTTAATATTTTGTAATGATGGGGATATATATATATATTATATATACATACATATCCTATTAATTCTAGCCTATTAATTCTGGTGGGCAAGGAAGTATATGCAACTAGGTTTTGATTTGCACTGCTTGATACATAATGGCACCCAGTGTCTTTTAAAGAGACTATTGGGGCTGGAGAGATTGCTCAGTGGTTAAGGAGCTTGCTTGTAAAGCCTGATTTCAGTTCCCCAGTACCCATGTAAAGCCAGATGGACAAAGTAGTACATTGGTCTGGAGTTTGTTTGCAGTGACAGAAGGCCTTGGTATGAGCACTCTCCTCTCTCTCTCTCTCTCTCTCTCTAGTAAGTAAATAAATAAATAAATAAATAAAACCAAAATATTGCTGTAACCCTTAGGATATTTAAAAAATAAAGGGATTATTGGTCATTTGTGTTTTCTTCAATTCTTTTGCCCACTTATGTATCAGGTGTCTCAATTTTCATTGTTAATGCTGCATATTTGCATAGTAAGAGTTTTATTATTATTATTATTTTTTTAGCCAGGCATGATGGCACATGCCTTTAATCCCAGCACTTGGGATGCAGAAGTAGGAGGATCCCTGTGAGTTCGAGGCCAGCCTGGATCTACAGAGTGAGTTCCAGGTCAGCCTGGGCTAGAGTGAGACCCTACTATGGAAAAAAAGTTTTTTTTAAATTTATTTTAAAAACACACCCTGAATACTAGATGTTCTCTACTCCACCCCCAGTTTGACTGGGCTCTCAAGAATAAGCCAAAGTTAATTTGGTGAGGCAACTTCCGGAAGATTTTTTTTAGGAAAAGAGCCCAATATATACCTGCCATATTAGTCTGGTTTAAACAACAGAAATTTGTTTTCTAACAGTTTTGAGGGACTATTATGGCTGGTTTCTGATAAAGTCTCTCTTCTTGGCATACTGCCATTTGCTGTCTCCTAGTATTCTGATAGGGAAGCAGAAGAGAGGGTACTAGTGAGGGAAGAACAGAGAAAAAAAGGAAGAGAGGGAAAGGGACAAGAGAGGTGTTTTTCTTCAAGGGTACTAATGCAATCTTGATAAACTACCCTCACTGCTTCATCTAAACAGAGTTATCTTTGAAAGACCGCCATCTCCAAATGCCACTGCATTGTGGGCGACCTGTGAATACAACAGGAGGTAAGTGAAGTGTTGAGGCTGGACCTTTACTGCCAGATCTGAGGGTCCAGGGGAGGGAATGGGGAACCACGAGATTCAGAGCATTTTATAGGGTTTGCTGAAATTTCATGAAAATTCACACTTTGATTGAGTATGAATGGAATGGGCTTGAGATTCTGTATCTCTTTTTTAAAAATTTATTTGAGCTGTAGAGATGGCTTAGGAGTTAAAGTGCTTACCTGCAAACCCTAAGGACTCGGGTTCAATTCCCCAGATCGCATGTAAGCCAGATGCACAAGGTGGAACATGTGTCTACAGTTCATTTTCAGTGGCTAGAGGCTCTGGTGTGCCCATTTTCTCACTCTCTCTCTCTCTCTCTCTCTCTCTCTCTCTCTCTGCCAACCCCATGTCAAATAAATAAGAAAATGAGAGAGAGAGAGAGAGAGAGAGAGAGAATGAGCTGGTCAGGGCCTCTAGACACTGGAAATGAGCTCCAGGTACATGAGCCACCTTGTTCATCTGGCTTTACATGGGTATTGGTGAACTGAACTCTGGTTTTTAGGCTTTGCAGGCAAGTGCCTTAACCACCGTGCCATCTCTCCAGCCCAAAATTCTATATTTCTAACAAGGTTATAGGTGATGCCAATGTGGCTAAACCATAAAGTGACAAAAAATCCACCTAAAGGTAGTGATGCTTTTTTTAAGAACAAAAAGTTACTTAATGAGCTTAAAAAGGAGCTTGACAAGATCACCATGAAAGTTTTAAAAACCACTCTAGTTATTCAGTGGAAAATAAAATGAATGGGAAAAAAGATGGGACAAAGAATTAGTTGTTGAATTAAAAATGGTGAAGTAAAAAAAAAAGAAAATTAAAAATGGTGAAGTATATTCATTGGATGAAATATTTTATAAACATTCTCAACAATGGTTATGAAGACATTTCCTCAGTATAGAAAAATATTTAATACAGAATACGAAATAAAGAAGCAAACATAAAAATTACATATACAGATTAGTTTCAGCCTTGTAAAACAATGAGCATAAAAGGTGGCAAATATCCCAATATAACTGATTCTTCCTAGATAAATTTTTTCTGTATTTTTTAAAATGTATCTTTTTTTTTTTTTTTTTTTTTTTTTTTTTTTTTTTTTTTTTTTTCAAGGTAGGGTCTCACTCTGACCTGGAATTCACTATGTAGTCTCAGGCTGGCCTCGAACTCATGGTGATCCTCCTATCTCTGCCTCCCCACTACTGGGATTAAAGGCATGTGCCACCACGCCAGGCTTTTTTTTTTTTTTTTTTTGTCATTCTCATTGGTGTTTGATTTGTGCAGATTGCTTTCCAAATAAAAACTGGGCATTGTCCAAGTTAATAAGATTCTGGAGCTTTCTATGTATAAGTTGTGAATAAACCTCTACACAATTGCAGGGCCAATACAGTAAATAGGAACCTGGTTAATTTCCTGGCCTCTCTCCTGGTGTCATGCTGCTGCTGGTTGTCAATTTCACACATGCGCTTTCTATCCATTCAGAGCCAACAGCTTGGATTTCCCCCTCCATTGTCATAGCTGGGCTCTCTTCTGGCTTCCCCCGGCTTGCATTTGGTAACCTTTGCCCTTTTATTTGGTACAAGCCAAAATGCCATCTTTGGAAAACTAATGTACCAGAGAAAATGGTAGCACGAAGCCACACAACCTACTGTTCCTTTCCTTTCTGTTTGTGACGGTTATTATTAGAGCTCATTTTAGAGAATTTCAAATCCATTCAAAGTATCATGGGTTTAAATTTTTCTAATGGAAGCAAAGCTTTTGATGTTTGGATTTAGAAAGCTGCCTGGCTTCTTTAGGGTTCAAATTTTCATACACGGGGACAATTGATCAAAGGCTTTATTTTGAAACACAGGCAAAAGGCAATTTACTTTACCTATCATTGTTTTGTGTTCTCAACATTATTATTACTTTTTAAAAATTTTCCTTCTTCCATTTTTTTCTTTTTTCTGTTGCTGAACCATCTCCCTGTTTGAAGGTCTGCTTTATCACTCGCATGCACTGGCTTCATCTCCTTTTTGATCAGTCTGAGAAGCCGTCTGGAAACAATCGAGAGTGACGTCACAAATCCAGCATTATAATTTCAGTGTAGGATCAAAGACTGTGCGGGGCAAATGGCAGAGCCCGAAGCTTGATTTTTACCTTTAAATACAAATATCAAACAGGGTAGGCGGAAGGGAGAAAATGTGATAACGTGAAGAAACTACTGATAGGCATCAAAGTAAGGGCAGTTGGTTTATATCACTTATATTAATTATGGGGGGAAAAGCAGTCATTCAGGGAAAAGGCTGACTAGTGACAGCTACGGGAAAAGGTTTTGTAGCCTTGGTCTGGCAGAGTGTCCTTTAAACACAGCTAAACACAGAAGACTAAGGAAAGTCTTAAGCTGAGGTTAAAGGTCATAGGCAAGGACAATAGACCTGGAATTGGGAAGAATCCATACTCTTGAGGAATTCCCAGGCTACTCATGAAAATAACAGGTTGCCTACTCACCAGAGAATACTAGAGAGAAATGAAGTCCCTCAACCGGAGAGTATGAATGTGATTAGAAGGAGGGGTTTTGGCTGAGTTAAATGGCAAGAAGCTAGATTCTCCATGTGATTGACCCTGAAATTATAGCTAATATAGGACGTGATCTCTTTAATGTTTAGAAAGGGAGACCTCAGAACCTGACCGCTCATTCAGGAATGAAATGTATACTTCTTGTTTAGAATAGTCTATTTCCTATCTCTGGATTTCATTCAGAAATGAAAGGAGGTGAAATGGCAAAGGTGTGAAGACTTTTCTTTGGAGAAATTAGAGAGCAGCAATTGAAAATTCTATTTTTTTTCTCTTTATATCACATTTTCTGAGATCATCCTCAAATACAATGGATGTAGTAAAGGTGATTCACTTAAAAATTCATTTAGTGATATTTAATTGTAATATCTCTGCGTAAATATCTCACTCTGGCCCACGCTGACCTGGAATTCACTATGTAGTCTCAGACTGACCTCGAACTCACAGCAATCCTCCCACCTCTGCCTTCTGAGTGCTGAGATTAAAAGCGTGTGTCATCACACCAAGTGAAATACCTTTCTACCTTAAACTTAGTCATTGTGGGATTATGTTTTCCTATTTCATCCTGGAAAATATCCCACTGTACTACTTCATGAACTTCTTTTGGCCACCCAGCTATGCCCAAAGAGATTTTTTCTACATTAATTACTTATTACCTTTGAAGTAATTTTTTTTTTTTTTTTAATATTTTATTTTTTAATTATTTATTTGAGAGAGAGAGATACAGAAATAGGCAGGTAGAGAGAGAGAGAGAGAGAGAGAGAGAGAGAATGGGTGCGCTAGGGTCTCCAGCCACTGCAAACGAACTCCAGATGCATGCACCCCCTTGTGCATCTGGCTTACGTGGGTCCTGGAGAATCGAGCCTCGAACCGGGGTCCTTAGGCTCCATAGGCAAGCGTTTAACCGCTAAGCCATCTTTCCAGCCCGCTTTGAAGTAATTCTTACTTGATACAAAATTAAACATTTTCAACCCTTGATTTTTCTGTTGTCCTTCTTTATTTAAGTACAACATGTAACCAGTGAGATACAAATGGAATCTCATTTTTTAATGTTAGAGAAATAAGTGATCCTATCTATGGGGAAAAAACAGCAGTAATAAAGAATGCACACACAACCAAATTCTGCTACCTTCAATTTGAGGGGAGAATTAAATGAAAAAAATAATAAAAAACTCAGGGAAGACAGCCATATGTGTCACGTGACTCTATTCGTACAGCAAGGGAAATCCATAAAGAGAACAAGGAAACCTTGTGAGCCTGGCCAGCCTTTGGGATTTTTCTCACCACAGTATACAGGCCTACTAGTAGTTGCCAGAAGTTGATTTCAAAAGTCATATTCCTTCTGGGTTTAGAAGAACATGTCATTCTTGCTGATAATTTTGGAAAAGAATATAAGTGATTTTATTTAGAAGTGGAATGGTTCCATATTTTTACATAGTGGAATTTCTACATAAGACATTCCCAGCTTACAAATATTGCATTTGTAGGTTGTTTAAAACTCACAAACTTTGGGTCATATAGATGGCTTAGCAGCTAAGGTGCTTGCCTATGATGTCTAAGGACTCAGGTTCTATTCCCAAGTACCTATGTAAGCCACACAAGGTGGAGTCTGTGTCTGGAGTTTGGTTGCAGTGTAGAGGCCCTAGTGTGCCCATTCTCTTTATCTGCTTCTCTCTCTCTTAAATAAATACATAAATATTTTTTAAGAATCATGAATTTTCAAGCAGCAGAGGAAGAGGACAGGAGGGTGGGCAGAAGTTCCCTGACTTCCATCAGCAAAGCACACTTAATGAGCCAAATGGACAATGTGAGACATTTCTGTCTTCAACTTTCTTCTTCATCATCTATCAAGTGATACAAGTTCTTTAAAAAAAAAAAAAAAAAAGTCTGACTTTCTTCTACATTTTTTTTTTCCGAGGTAGGGTCTCACTCTAGCCCAGGCTGACCTGGAATTCCCTATGTAGTCTCAGGGTGGCCTCGAACTCATGGTGGTCCTCCTACCTCTGCCTCCCTAGTGCTGGGATTAAAGGCATGCACCACCACGCCCGGCTCTTCATTTGTAAATTGAGATTTTTTTCAAGATAAATATGGAAGCTTAGGTATTAAATTTATTTAGTTCATTGTACATGAGGGTTAGTTTTGATCAACAGGGAGAAGAATTCTTTGTGCTTTGTGCCTGCTAGTGAAATAAAGAAAATCTTACCATTCTAAACACTAAAAAAGTCAGATTCTTAACAAATTTAGTATTTCTGATTGAATACCATGTGCAAAGCTGAGCATGTCAGTTCAATTCTGATGATTTAAAGGATGTATGTTAAGATTTAGACTGCCTTGATTCAAAGGTCATCTTGATTTTTATCAGATTGTTGAGCAAGGAATGTTTCTCAGTTGTTCACACATAAAGATGTGATGTAGAGTTTATATATATTTGATGGGATTTTACAGAAGGATCTTGGTAAATCAGTAAACTAAGTTCAATTCACTTACTGCTTAATACCCTTCTTGGGTTCCTTTTCATCCTCCTTCGCAAGCATTTGCACTCTCCTTCACTCACTTGTTCACTTAGTGTCTACCCAGGAGATTCAGGTTCAAATCTAATCTGTATTAACTTGAAATTTACATGTGACTCTAAGAGAAATTAAGGCATATGTTTGCACAACAGCTTGTAAATCAATGTTCATACCAGGATTATGGCTATAGTTTGGATCTGAGCTGTTGCCCCAGAAGTCCCTATCTTAAAGAGTTGGTTGTCAGCTTGGCGCCATTAAGAAGAGGTGGGACCTTGTAGAAGTAGTTAGGGCTTTGGTAGGTTGCCCTTGAAGGAGATATGGGGATCCTATCCCTTTCAATCCTGTGCAATCTCTACTGCCATATCCTTCCACCAAGATATATTGACTCATCACAGCTCCCAAACAGTGGGGCCAGCTGACCACAGGATGAAAGTTCTGAAGTCACTGGCCAAATTTGCTTACCCGTGCTTTGGTTAGTTCAAGTATTCTGTCACATCGATGGAAAGTTGACTAACATAATATGCAAATGATGGGAATGACCTAATTGTTTTTTAACTATTGGATGGATTCAAAACAGGTAGTCTGTCTATACAATGAAATATTAATTCGCCATGAAAGGGCTAAAATGGTTGAACCTTAAAAACACTCTTCTGAGAGAAAGAAGGCAGACACAAAAGGATAAATATTGTATGATACCTTTTATACAAAATATCCAGAATAAGCAACTCTGCGGAGACAGCAAGTAGATCAGAGGTTGCGAGGAACTGGGCGAGACAGAAGTGGGCCTGACTGCTGGCGGGTGTGGGGATTCCGATGAGGTTGATGACAATGTTCTCATGATGGTAATGATGGGGGCATGGCTGTGCGAATGTACAAAAGACTTGTAGGGTATCCATTTTAAATGGGCAAATTGTGTGGTATGTGGATTGTGCCTCAAAAAGAGCTGTTATTTTCAAAATCTATTTTGAAAGAAGCAGAGGATAAAGCTGTGACTCATTCGGCTTCTAGGTGCGTCTGTGAGGAACTTGTCATGTCAAACAAGCATGGCTAAAAATGCCTGTAAGTCAACACTTAGTCAGGGGATGTATTTTTGGAATGTTCTATTAAGGACAAAAGAAATTATTCCAGGGAGAATGAAAACAAAGGGAGAATGTCAGCACCCGAATTTGGTAAGAGGTTGGGGGCTAATCTTACCTCCTCTGGAAAAATTAAGGTGACTAGCCAAACTACTCTATATCAGATATTCTTAGGGTTTACGTAGTATCTTGACTATTTACCATTACTTCTCATTAAATTTAAGTTTTCAAAATCCTTGAGTATAAATCTCTAAAACTAAACTGATCTTGCTTTTAAATTGTCTTCAGATTCTCTAGTATTAAGTCCACAGTTGCAGTTACCTTGTTGTTGCTGGGAAAAGACACTTGACCAAAAACAGCTGTGGAAGGAAAAGGTTTACTTTGGCCTACAGTTTTGAGGGGAAGTTTCATCATGATGGGGCAAGGATGGCAGAGCACAGCTGGGCATCTCATCACATCAGCTGTAAAACATGTAACATGGTTTTACTTATACAGATGTAAGAAGCAGTCGAAGATTTGTTAAATTCCTATCCTAGAGACTCACTTGCGATTCTTAGCACTGGCTTTATTCTAATTATAAGGTAACTTCAGTGGCAAAAAAAAAAAAAAGCATGGAACTTTCTGCGACAGACGTCTCATCACCTATCCTTAAGACTTGTCTGTGGACTTTCTGAGGGAAGTCTGTGGCTTCATAGCAAGAAGCCCTGAAGATGACTTCTTCCTCTTCCCAAAGGATAGTGCTGGGGCTCCCGGTACAGTGTGTGTGTGTGCATATATATGTGTAATGTACATGTAAGTGTGTATTACACATGCATGTGGAGGCCAGAGGTCAACACTGGATGTTTTCCTCAGTCGTTTTCCACCGTTTTTTTTTTTTTTTTTTTTTTTTTTTTTTTTTTTGAGACTGGGTCTCTTGCTGAGCCTAGAGCTCATCCATTTGGCTGGACTAGCTAGCCAGCAAGCCCAGGACCTTGTGTCTCGTCTCTGCCTCTTCAGTGCTGCATTTATCAACATCACTTTGTCAGGTTTTAAACAAAAATTGAGATGGGTATGGTGGCAAACACCTTTAATCCCAGCACTTGGGAGGCAGAGGTAGGAGGATTGCCATGAGTGCAAGGCCACCCTGAGAATACATAGGGAATTCCAGATCAGCCTGGGCTACAGAAAAACCCTACTTTGAAAAACCAATATATATATAAAATTTATAATTTATTTATTTTTGAGGAAGGATCTCGCTCTAGTCAAGGATGACCTAGAATTCTAGAACTCACCATGTAGTCTCAGGCTGGCCTCAAACTCACATTCATCTTCCTACCTCAGCCTCCTCAGTGTTGGGATTAAAGGTGTGTGCCACCACTCCCAGCTCATCTGGTTTTCATATGTGTTTGAGGATCTGAATTGAGGGTCTCATGCATGCTTGGCTTCACTGACTGAGCCATCTTCCCAGCCGCTCAACTTCCATTTTTATAACTCATCTTCCCTTGCTACCTCTTTTCTCCTCCCTTCCAGTTGCCCACCCCCACCCCTCCTGCAGACCAGCCAGGATAGGCTCTCTTCTGTCCTTTAAACTTGTATTGTGATCCCTTCCCTTGTCTTTGTTCAAGTATATCCTGCACCCAGCCCAGTGTCTGATCTGTGGAACGCGCTCAGTGGATGTTGTTTGAATGACCAGCCAGTGGACTGATAAGTAAAGTGTTATGGAGGCCAGTGGGACAGACAGACCGACAAGCAGGTCCCAACCTCCTGAACTGGACTTCCTTCAAACTCCAGGTCCACATCGGGAATAGCATTCCTTGTTCATATTCCTGAAGCTCTCAAATTTTCTGTCAGTGTTTAACATACTCAATTTTATATTTTGTGACACCTGGAAAATAACACAGTATCCTCATTCATCTTCATATTTCCTATAGCTGCAAGGAGAGTGATACACCAAAAGTAAATTCTATAACATTCATTTTATGAAATTATTTGGGGAATTAAAAAAATAAAATGATCACACCTCCCAAGGCTCAGGGTCCATTGTGGAAGAGGTGGCAGGAAGAATGTAAGAACCAAAGGAAGGATAGGGCTCCTTAAAATGCACTCTTCCAGGCACAAAATGGCCTGGATATCCATGATCTCACAGTGCCTGGCATTACCTATGCAAGACCAGTATAGTAGGAGGAAAAGATGATGACATCAAAATAAAAGAGAGACTGATTGAAAGGGGAAGGGGATATGATGGAGAGTGAAGTTATGAAAACAAAAAGGGGGATTATCATAGTTTATTGTCTGTAATTATGAAAGTTGTCAATAATAAAAATTTTAAAAATAAATAAATAAAATAAAATTCCACATAATATACCCTCTGATCTAGATGAAGTATCCCTGAGGACATTTCAAAGGCACCCCAGTCCAGTCTTTCCCTGTTCTGTCCTGTCCTCTCATAGCACACTTAGTCTTTGAAGGCAGCCAAGAATTTTTGGTTTAGTGTTTCATAGAGGTATTGTGAGATGACTCAACATCTGTCTATTGATTGAATAAATAAGTTGTAGAAATGCTAAATTTTCATTAAGGATGATACAAAAGACCCCACTAATGAAAAGAGGATTAGGCAATGAACTAAACTGTGGAAGTAAACTTTGAAGAAATGCCCTTGCATTAGCTCTCTGAGTGCTGCTGGAAAGAGCCACATAGCCTGTTGGGGGAGAAAAGTCATCAATGTTGTTAGTCAAGATTAGACTCGCAAGCTTTATGGCTGGACCACCAAGCCAAATACACCAGCTAGGACAATGGTGGTGTGTCTGTGATCAGGAAAACCAACTGTTCTCTGATCGGACTTGAGGCCAGCTGCACAAGAGGAAATTCCTACCTGGTACTGAAAACCTAATCAAAAGCCTATAGTTGGGGAGGTAATTAGCCCTAGAAAGGAAACTACTGTTGTTTGGATAAATGGATATATTACACCCACCAACTGCCTTCTAAATACTTACATCTATGCCCATATAGTAATGCTACTTTCACTGTTGGTTAGAGAAGTTTCTCTTCAAACGGCAACACAAAACTTACCAAAACACTGAGAAGAAATGAGAGCGGTGTGCTTAGCACTAAGTGAGACATCTCTATCACACCCTCCAAGGCTTAGGGACCATGGGAAGAGGTGGCAGAAAGAATGTAAGAGTCAAAAGAAGGGCATGCCACAGGAGATATATAAACATATAAGCACGAAAGAAAATATCAAAGGCTATCAATATTGCTTGTCATGTGGGGTATGGTGGTACATTACAGTTATTCTAGTACTTGGGAGGTGGAGAATGGAGGATTAGGAGTTCAAGACCAGACTGGGATACATAAGGAGTTTGAAGATAGTTTAGAATACATAAAATCCTGTCACAAACAAACAAATCAGGAAACAAACATGTCAAGCATGGTGGCGCACGCCTTTAATCCTAGCACTTAGGAGACCAAGGTAGGAGGATCACCACGAGTTAGAGGACAGCCTGAGACTACATAGTGAATTCCAGGTCAGTCTGGACTAGAGTGAGACTTTACCTTGAAAAATATGCAAACAAACAAACAATCAAAACAAACATAAACAGTGGTTAAGTCATTGGGGTAAGATCATGGTAGGTAATCGTTCTGAGGAGCATGGAAGATTAATATTATTTTTGCATTTCTGCCTCCTTATATTAATTATTTATAACATAAAGTGCTATTTAAAATCTAACAAATATAAAATAAAGACACTTTTAATAAAAAGTACACATGGCCTGGCATGGAGGCACACATCTATAATCCCAACACTCAGGAGGTTGAAGCAAGGTAGGCATGAATTTCAAGCCAGCCTTGGATACAGTGTGACATCTATCTCAATGTCTCCCATGCCCCAAAAGAGTATACATGGATAATGCATGTAGTTCTTTCATTGTTTAAACTAATTATATATATTAATATATATATTATTCATGATACTTTTGAATTGAAACTAAACCTTAAATTTCTTTCAAATGATGCCAACTAAATTTTAGCAGTGAACTAAAAGAGACCAAACAATGCACATCATAATGTTACATGACAAAAGATAAATAAACCCAAAAGTTTTGAGCAACAGTCAGTGACGATCTAGAATAAGCACTCTGATCCTGAAATGGCCCCTCTTTGAAAAGATACTTTAATGGATACAAATGTGACCATTTTCTCTAGTTTATCCACTCAGTGGACAGAAGTCACATTAGGCTGGTTTTCATGTTTTTCCCTTTTTTTCATCACCACACAGTCTGAAAATGAGGACAGAGCACCAAGTCCCCAAGGGTGGGGCTTTCCCATCAGCCCCCGACAACTCCTATTTCATTTTTATCACACAACAACCGCTGTTTGTAAAAAGAGGCTAGACAGAGCTAGATTTCTGTCTCAGCAGTGAATATCTCTGGGTGCTGTGGCAGGGTTTCATTTTCCATTGATTTTAAGGTCCCTAAGTCCCCTGCTGTTTGCAGTCTTTAATTAATTAATTAATTAATTTATTTATTTATTTTGGTTTTTTCGAGGTAGGGTCTCACTCTGGTCCAGGCTGACCTGGAATTCACTATGTAGTCTCAGGGTGGCCTCGAACTCTCGGTGATCCTCCTACCTCTGCCTCCCGAGTGCTGGGATTAAAGGCGTGCACCACCACGCCCGGCTGTAGTCTTTATTTTAAAAATGGAGGAGACATTGGGTGGGGGGAAGAAGAAGAGTTTCTGCAAGATGAGAACGTCATCCCCAAGGATGGCTCAATTGAGTTCTGACGCGTTTCTTTACTACCGCAGGGGTATTTATGTCAACGTCTTAATAAGGGAGGCAAAGCAGTTTATACGCCTGAGAGGATGTGTGCTCAAACCAGAAAATCAGCGTGAAGGGGAGAAGGCCAGCCCTACCTTGGACCAATGGAAGCTGCGTAGTCAGGGGCCTCTTTCAGGAAGGACCAGATGGCCCAACTTGAGAGAGCAGGTTGGTGTTGTCACTGCTATGGCTGGAAGCAAAACAGCTTTGAAGAAACATTTGTTTTCCTGCTTACCCTCACCCTGAATCTTGAATTCCTCGTATGCATATGTTAGAAATAATTCTACCCAAACTCAATTAAATTCTATATTTCTAATGTTGGAATGACCTTGCACTATAAATTGAAACTACATCCCTGTAACCTAGAGTGTTTTCGCTATCCTGGGCAATGCTGCTCTATTTCCACTTTGATTATCTTTAATGTTGCTGTAGTTAAATTGGTGAATGGTGCCATAAGTTTTACCAACCGCTTGGCCTTATTTGCATTTTGATAAGAAGGCAAATGAAGAACGGAGGGCCATTTATTTGAGTTTTCAGATGTTCTTTAGGTGGTAGAATAATGTGCAACTACAGAACAATAGGAACTTCCCAAACCTGGGCGTCTGGGGCTCTTCCATGTTTCCACGCCTTAGTAATTACTCTTTTACTGACTGAGATACTCTTTCCTTCTCTGGTAAGGTATTCTGGATCAGTAGTGACTCTCTGGGTGAAGACTTGTCAGTGTCCCACTCGTCACTGGGTTTCCACTCCAAAAACAGGTTACACAACCATGTTCAGAGCACTTGGGCATCACACGTCCATCCATCAAGGCAGTCATGTCTGGCTGCATTTATCCATTATGGTAGTGTCCGAGCCCAGTGCTGAATCTGGCATAAATGGTGTCCTGACAACTAAAGCACACTTAGGAGAATGAAACAATGTCACAAATTGGAAACATTTCACAAATTGGCAACCTCTGGAAAACATGGTATTAATCCAAAGTGCTTGAGATTGGTCATTTTTTTTTTTGATTTTGGAGTATTTGCATAGACTTTACCATTTGAGCATCCATAATCTACAAATCTGAACTCTGAAATGCTATGGAAACCTTTCAAAGTTTTCAGTTTTATACTTTTGGATTAGCAAAGCTCCATCTGTTTCTATATAGTGCATTCATGATAAGTGATTTATATCAAACACATAGAAAGAACTCTTCCAATTCAATAATGGAAACTTGATAAGAAGTGAGCACATGAAGCTGGGGTGACAGCTTAACAGATAATACCGAGTGCCTCACAGGCATGAGGATCTGAGTTCAATCCTCACCTCCCACGTAAAAAGCCAGGTGTGGCCGTGCATGCTCATAACCCAATGCTGAGCTATGGTAGAAACAGGAGAATTGCCAGGGCTCACTGGTCAGCCAGTCTAACTGAAGCTCTACGTTCAGTGAGAGATGACGTCTCAAGGAAATAAGGCAAAGAGTGATATAAGATGACACTTGATGTTCTCCTCTGGCTTGTGCCATGCATGTGCACAGGTCACGAACATCTGCACACAGATGTGCGTACACTATTCATGCCACAAACACCAAAGAAAGAAAAGAAATGAGCAGACAATGTGAGTAGATACCTGACTAAAGAAGATGCAGGGGCTGGAGAGATGGCTCCGCGGTTGAGGCCCTTGTCTACCAAGCCTAACAACCTGGGCTTGATTCTCCAGTGCTCACGTAAAGCCAGACTCACAAAATGGCACATGAGTCTGGAGTTTGTTTTCAGTGGCTGGAGGCCCTTGTGCTCTCATTCTCTCGCTCTGCCTCTCTCTGCTTGCAAATCAAATAAAATATTAAGAAAGAAGATCCACAGGTGTTCAATAAGCATGTAAAAGGATGCTGGCGTGCGTCCTCAGAGAAAGACAAATTAGAGCAATAATACGACACCATTAAAGGTCATATGGATCTTAATTTAGCAATTTGCACACATAAATACCACACTCAGGGTGTGTGTAACAATGCCTGACCCAAGTTCAGGTTCATAGTATATCCTGCGATTAAATCGGTAGAATTTTTCCATTGGTTTCGTATACATACACACTGGCATACTCACATATATGTGCCCTTAGTTTTTGTTTGTTTGTTTGGTTGGTTTTTTGAGATAGGGTCTTATTCCAGCCCAGGCTGACCTGGAATTCACTACGGTAGTCTTAGGCAGGCCTTGAATTCACAGCAATCCTTCTACCTCAGCCTCAGAGTGCTGTGATTAAAGGTGTGCACCACCAAGCCCAGCTAAATGTGCCCTCATTTCTCTTTCTTTTTTATTTTAAATGAGAAGACCATGAAGTGGGTGACTTATCATCATGGCAAATAGGGGTCTGAGATGGGACAGTACACTAACAACAATGGGGAATGAGTGGAATCCAGGGACAATTTCACATGTTCAGTTTTACTGCTCTTTCCTTGTAGAACAAAAATATGTGATATAATTTAGTCCATCAAGGCCAAGTGTGAACAGTTTATGTATCTTTTGCAGATGGGTGCTGCGGACAACCTTATAAACCAGCTCCCTTTTTACTGCTGGGACAAAACACCCAACCAGAAATAGTGGATGGAAGGAAAAGATTTACTTCAGCTTACAGTTTTGAACAAAAGCTTCATTTTGATGCAGAAAGCATAGCATAAGCTTGAGCAGGAAGCTGGGGTCACATCTCCACATCAGTGGGAAGGACATAGTCTAAGTACTGGGCTTGGAGTTTGGTTGTTTTACCCCTAAACTCACCCCCTAGGGACATACATCCTTCAGCAAGGCTCCACCTTCCAAAGGCCCCACAAACTAGGAATTGAGTATGAGGCTTAATCACAAACACGTGAGGCTATGGAAGGCATTTCACATCCAAGTACCACATGCTTCTATGTTTTTTCATTTTTAAGGTCAATTTCAGGCCCAAGCTTGAATTAACATAGCTTCTAATCTATAGTTTGAATACAGGCTGAATTTCAGTAATATGCCTCCTAGGTAAATGTTCAGTAGTTGTTACAAAGTAATCCTTATTTGACTACTATTCTGAAACTTTTGTTGAATAAATTTATGAATTATATTTTAAAAATAATAATAATGCATACTTTTGGGAACATAGAAATTGAAACTGTACATGAAGGGATACACATATGATGAACAGTTTCCTTACCTGAATTTCTGTCCTTTTCCTGAGAGGCCAGCACCTTTAGATTATTCTATATATCCTCTTAGTGGTTTTAAATAAATATTTTATTTATTTATTTATTTGACAGAAAGAGAAAAAGAGAAAGAGAGAGAGGGAGACAGATCATGTGTGCCAGGGCCTCCAGCCCTTGCAAATGAATTCCAGACGCATGCACCACCTTGTGCATCTGGCTAACATGGGTCCTGGGGAATCGAACCTGGGTCCTTTGGCTTTCCAGGCAAATGCCTTAACTGCTAAGCTACCCCTCCAGGTCATATCCTCTTAGTGGTTTTTACGCATTGAAAAATACACATAGATTTCTGCTTCTGGAAACTACAAAGTAGGAAATTAAATAAATTATCCTATTCCTGGCAATAACAGAACATAGATAATTTATAAAAGTTTTCTTTCAAGGAATTGGAGAGCCACCAAGATGATGAGGGATTATATAGCTCAGATCTGGGATGAGATTCTAGAGTGGACCTGGGAATTTAAGGTCATTTGAACCTCTATAGGTGCTATCAGTTCTCTGTGCTTTAGAGTATATGTGGGATGAAAGGGGGAAATGGAGTTCAGTGTCCATTAATGAAAAGAAAACCTACTTACTGACGCCTGCTTTGGATTGGAATATAAAGTAACTACATTTGAGGCATCAAAACTCATTAGAATGGATCAGCACTTACAAGGAGAAGACAGCATTGAATCAGCCTAGCTTCTGACAGGGTAAGTTGATCTGTAATACTGACTAGCATACCTGTGTGTTGGGTGCATGTGCATGGAGGCCAGAGAGTGATGTCAGATTTTTTAAAAAGTTTGTTTATTTTTATTTGCAAGCAGAGAGCAAGAGAGAGAGAGGGCGGGGGAGAAGAGAGACAGAAAGAGAATGGGCACACCAGGGCCTCCAGCCAATGCCAAGAAAACTCCAGATGCATGAGCCACTTTGGGCATCTGACTACATGAGTGCTGGGGAATTGAACCTGGGCCATTCAGTTTTGCAGGCAAATGACTTAACCATTAAACAATCTCTCCACCCAGATGTCACCACCTTTTTTTCCTACAGGTTTCTCATTGAACCTGGAGTTCACTTATTCATCTAGGCTAGCTAGTCAGCAAGCCTTAGGGATTCTCCTGTCTCCCCCTCCCCATGCTGGGATTGCAGGCATGAACCACCATGGGTGTTAGGATGCAAATTCAGCTCTGTGTGCTCGTGTGGCAAACATTTTCCAGACTGAGCCATCCCCATAGCACCGGAAGCAAATGATTATTTCATAATAATCTATGGCATTTAAAAAGGAAGGAAGGAATATTAGAAGATATGATCATGTGACTCTAAATTAAAAGAATGTCTAGAAACAAATTTAGAAGTTCAGATAATCTACACACCAAAAACTAAGCTTAAAGTATCTATTTATGTTCACTTATATTCAATAAATTAAGTGATAAGGTGGACAATTTGGCATGGATGGAAACTATAAGAAAAGAACAAGTAGAAATTCTAGAAGTGAGAAACAAGACACATAAAGAATAACAACTAGGGGATGGGGAGATGGCTTAGTGGTTAAAAACACTTGCTAGCAAAGCCTGAAGCTCTGAGTTCTATTCCCCGGACCCACGTAAAGCCAAACACATGAAGTGTGCATGTGTCTGGAGTTTGCTTACAGTGGCAGGAGCCCCTGGCATGTCTATTCTCTCTTTCTTAATAAACATATAAATAAATAACATTTAAACAGAATTACATCTATACATTTAGCAGCAGATGAAACGAAGTTGTTGCTTCTTTGAGACAAGGGTCTTGTAGCCTAGGCTGGCTTCACACACACCATGTGGCTAAAAACAGCTTCGAGTTTCTGTTCTTCTGGCCTCCACCTCCTGAATGCTAGCATTACAGACACACACCACCATGCTATGGTGAAAATCAAATCCAGGACTTCATGCATGCTGGGCAAATGCTCTAGGTCAGCTGAGCAACTTTCTCAATCCCAACTGAGAAAAACTGAATGGAGAATTTGTGGATGGAAAGATAGATCAGAAATAATATTCAAATATCCACATCATAACAAATCAAAACTATAGAAAAAACAGAAGAGAAACTGGGAAGGTGTTGAAAATGTCTCCCTCTTCAAGGGCCAGAAATGATATTTGAAAAGATAATTGCTTCGAGTCTTCTAAAACAAAATATTTTTACAAATGATAATCAAGTATTCAATAGTAAATTGAAATCAGTTCCTTCAGTCCTAAGTATGGCTGAGAAAATAAATTGAGCTTGTGGAAATTTACTTAAAAACAGTGGCACTCTCAAATTAAGAGCTTTGAAATATAAATTGTAGATTTATATTTCTACTTTTTCACATTTTCTACTTTTTCACACAGTGAAATATCACGTGAAGTATTTATACCAGAGCACAGGAGATACAAATGGCTTCTCTCCAATGGCTTCTTTTAAAACAGAGAGTAGGGTAAATTATAGGATCTTATCTTTTAACCTCTGTTTTTCTTATTGGACATTTCTACCTTTTCCTTTCTCTTCACAATCTAAGATATAAATTTATTAACATTGAACACAATGTTTTTGGAATAAAGTTAATGGTCACTCTCCAAAGGGGGGGGGAAGCAAAGCAAAATAAAAGTACCAAAATGTAAAATGAAATGTGTTGATTGGTGTCCCAGAGTGACTCAGTGGTTAAGCTGGGACTATAAACATTTTGTTCTTTTTAATCTTTTGCTTTTTTGGTTTTTTTCCAGGTAGGGTCTGGCTCTAGCCCAGGCTGACCTGGAATTCACTATGTAGTCTCAGGGTGGCCTGGAACTCCCTCCTACCTGTGCCTCCCAAGTGCTGGGATTAAAGGCATGTGCCACTATGCCTGGCCATTTTTTTCCGATTCCCAACTATTTCCCTTTCCATCATAGCACAAATGCATTTTCATCAAGTACATTAGGCTAAATGTCCTGCAACCGACATAATTTCATTCTTTATGACTGAATAAAACTCTGTTGGTAGAGCCGGGCATGGTGGTGGACACCTTTAATCCCAGCACTTGAGAGATAGAGGTAGGAGGATCACCATGAGTTCGAGGCCACCCAGATACTACATAGTGAATACCAGGTCAGCCTGGGTTATAGCAAGACCCTATCTGGAAACGCCAATGAACCAACCAACCAACAAACAAACAAAAATTTCTATTGTTATTTGATCCACATTTAAAAAAAAAAAAATCTATGCAGTTGTTGATAGATATGTAAACTGGTTCCCTATCTTGGTTATTGCAAATAGCGCTGTAATAAACATAGATGTGTGAGTTTCTCTGTAGCATACTGATTTAAATGCTTCAGGAATATACCCATGAGAGGCATAGCTGGACCACATGGATACTGATTTCCATAGCAGCTGCACCCATTCATAATCCCATGATCGGTGTTCAAAGGTTCATCTTTCAACATGTTGCAGTCAGGTTTGCATTGCTAGTAGAAATTACCCAACCAATAACAGCTTTTGGTAAAAAAAGGTTTGTTTTGGTTTATCGACTGAAGGGGAAGCTCCATGATGGCAGGGGAAAATGATGGCATAAACAGAGGGTGGGTGGACATCACTCCCTGGCCAACACAAGGTGGACAATAGCAACAGGAGAGTGTGCCAAACACTGGCAAAGGGAAACTGGCCATAATAGTCATAAGCCTGGCTCCAACAATAAACTGCCTCCAGGAGGCATTAATTCTCAAATCTCCATCAGCTGGGAACCTAGCACTCAGAACACCTAAGTTTATGGGGGACACCTGAATCAAACCACCACACAACATCATTGCCAAAAATTGTCCTGGTTGCCTAGAGGATAGTCCTGATGGGTGGAACCCGAGCAGCAACCCAAGGCCGTGGAGAGATCTGAAATGTAGCATCTCTTTGATTCGGATGACGGAGCAACAGAAGACAAGGAGCTTAGCCAGTAACTCTAGACCTTCCTGCTAGCTAGCAAAGGCCTCTAAGGTACAAATTCTTTTTATTTGCAACAACAAACATGGGTATATTTAATTCAAAATAGTTGGTTTTCTGTTACTGACAGCCGACATAGTTACCTACAGGTACAAAAACTCCATGTTTAAGGAGAGCCCACAAGAAGATGCTTGAAGTGGCTGCTTCCCAAGCCTGTCAACTCAGGTTCAAGTCCCCAGCCACCCACAAAAGCTGGATGGGCATTTGTTTGCAGCAGCAAGGGACCCTGATCTCTCTCTCTCACACACACAGTATATAAAATTATAAAAGAAGATGCATAAAGATCTTAGCATGGATTTTGCAGCTATAGATGCAACATTCTAATTCTAACTCACCCAGTAGACTAGAGATTTTGAATAGGATAATTGATTTCCTTAAATTCACCTTCTTGCCAATTAAATGAACATTAGAGCAGGGCTATTTGCAGGGTTAGAAGTTATGAGTTTGGTTAGAGCCTCTGGGAAGTGGTGAGTGGTCAATAAATGATTCATGTGGCTGCTGCTATTTTTTTTTTTTTCAGTTTGGAAAGAAATACCCTGCCCAAAGTAGCCTAAAAATAGGGAGCATATTCTCTCCAGCTGAAGAAGTGCAGAGGTTTGGTGGGCACTCGTCACCAGCAGCGCTCCAGCTCATCGCCCTTGACATTGCCTTGGCCCCACCATTAGCTATGTTTATTCTTTTGACCTCAGACTGGTTTCCCTGAAGTCATGAGGCTGGTTTGCTGCTCAGAGAAAGGTCAAAAGCAGGCTTCCCTTTTTTTATGTTTAGAGGGAGTCAGAGAAAACTTTTCTCATGAGGGAATAGAAAACTTTCTTATGAGACCAATTGAAACAAAAAAGATATGCCCATTGCTCCCTCAAAAATAATTTTCAGGATGACTCACCCGGGCAGAGTGTCTCAGATTCATAGGGGTCTACCCTGGGATCTGGGAAGCAGGTTGTCTTACTTTTCTTTAGTTATTCGGGGAAGTGAGGAAAAAATGAAGTAGAGGTCAGGAAAAGGGTGTTTTATGAAGTAGGCACAGAGTAGGAGCTCAGTGAATGATTTTCCTGTCCCCAATCTTCAACAAATCCTCATTAGCTTTATTATTTATTAAAGTGTGTTTCTTCCCCCAAGTGTTAAATACTTTTTATTTGGCATTACATGTAAACAACACTAAAACGCCTTTCAGTGAATGAAAGGCAACATCTTTGGATACAGGGAATTCTAATGTTTGGCATAGTCAAGAATAAAAACAGGGGCTGGAGAGATGGCTTAGTGGTTAAGGTGTTTTCTTGCAAAGCCAAAGGTCCCTGGTTCAATTCTCCAGGACCCAGGTAAGCCAGATGCACAAGGGGGCACATGCATCTGGAGTTCGTTTGCAGTGCCTGGATGCCCTGGCATGCCCATTCTCTGTCTGTCTGTCTGTCTGTCTCTCTCTCTCTCTCTGCCTCTTTCTCTTAAAGAAATAAATAACTAAAATATATTTTTTAAAAAAGAATAAAAACAAAGAGCCGGGTGTGGTGGTGCATGCCTTTAATCCCAGCACTTGGGAGGCAGAGGTAGGAGGATCGCCATGAATTCAAGGACACCCTTGAGAACAGAGTGAATTCCAGATCACCCTGGGCTAGAGTGAGACCCTACCTTGAAAAAAAAAAAAAAAAAAAAAAAAAAAAAAAAAAAAGAATAAAAACAAAGAAAATTGCTTTGTTATCTTTAATCCTTGCCCATATAATGAACACATGTTGAAACAGAGGCAAGGGCTAGAGGTATGGCTCAACTGTTCAAGGTACTTGTTTACAAACTCATTGGCCTGACTTTGATTCTCTAGTATCCATTGTAAGGTTTGGGAGTGACCAAGACCACGCAAACCACTCTGAGGCAAAGATGAAGAAGAAGCATGATCTGCCAGGACTCAAGAGCAGAGCACCACCAACCTGAGGTTTTAGTTAGTGGGCCTTATAGGGCTTCTTCAGTTGGGGGAAAGTGAGGAAGAGAAAAAGAACTCATCATTACATCAGCCATTTAAAAGAGCTAGGGTGTGAGAGCAGACGAGATAAGGGGGCAGGAAACCATGACCTGGGGCATTGTTAGGCAATGTATAGCTTAAAAAAACTCTCTCACACAAAAGACTATGTTTATTATCTAGCCATCCGTTAATGGGCATCTAGGTTAATTCTATTTCTTAGCTATTGTGAGCAGAACAGAAATTAACATGGATGTGTACCTGTAGTAAGATCTAGAGTCCTTTGGGCGTACTCCTTGGAGTAGTATAGCTAAATTATGTAGTAATTCTATTTTTAGCTTTCTTTCTTTCTGTTTTTTTTTGTTTGTTTGGTTTTTCGAGATAGGGTCTCACTCTGGCCCAGGCTGACCTGAAACTTACCATGTAGGTTCAGGGTGGCCTACCTCTGCCTCCCAAGTGCTGGGATTAAAGGCATGTGCCACCATGCCCAGCTTATTTTTAGCTTTTTGAGAAACCTTGACAATGATTTCCATACTGGCTGCACCAGTTTACACTTCCACCAATAGTGAATGAAAGTTCCCTTTTCTCCACAATCTTGCTAGTATTTGTTGTCATTAGTTTTCTTCTTAAAAATTTATTTATTTATTTTTATTTGAGACAGAGAGAGAGGAAGAGAGAAAGAGAGAATGGATGCTCTAGGGTCTCTAGCCACTGCAAACAAACTCCAGACACATGCGCCACCTTGTGCATTTGGCTTGCATGGGACCTGGAAAATTGAACCTGGGTCTTTTGGCTTTGCAGGCAAGGCCTTAACCATGAAGCCATCTCTCCAGCCCGCCATTAGTTTTCTTTTCTTTTTTTCTTTTTTTAAAAAAATATTTATTTTGTTTATTTATGAGAGAGAGAGAGAGAATGGATGCACCAGGGCCTCTAGACACTGCAAACGAACTCCAGATGCATGCGCCACCTTGTACATCTGGCTTATATGGGACCTGGAGAATCAAACCTGGGTCTTTAGGCTTCATAGGCATGTGCCTTAACCGCTAAGCCATCTCTCCAGCCCCCATAATTAGTTTTCTTAATGATAGCCTTTCTGATTTGGAAGAAATGAAATCTCATAGTGGTTTTAATTTGTATTTCCTTGATGACTAAGGATGCTGAACATTGAAAAAAAAATATATGGCCAGGTATGGTGGCACAAGCCTTTAATCCCAGCACTCAGGAGGCAGTGGTAGGAGAACTGCCATTAGTCTCACCCTGAGACTACAGAGTGAATCAACCTGAGCTAGAGTGAGACCCTACCTCAAAAAAATTTTTTAAAAGTTGCTCATTTGTACTTCTCCTCCCTTCGTCCTTTTTTTTCTTTTTGGTTTTTCAGGGTCTCACTCTGGCCCAGGCTAACCTGGAATTTACTCTGTATTCTCAGGGTGGCCTTAAACTCATGGTGATCCTCCTACTTCTGCCTCCTGAGTGCTGGGATTAAAGGCATGCACCACCACGCTGGGCATTTTTTTTTTTAAGGTAGGGTCTCACTCTAGCCCAGACTGACCTGGAATTCACTATGTAGCCTCAGGCTGGTCTCAAACTCACAGAGATCCTCCTATGCCCAGCCTGTATTTCTTCTTTTGAGAACTATTAATTTCATTGCCCCATTTATTGATTGGCAGTTTAAAACTATTTTTATTTATTTATTTATTTATTTATTTATTTATTTATTTATTTATGATAAAAGAGAACAAGAGAGAAAGAGAGAGAGAGAATTAGCATGCCAGGGCCAACAACAAAGAAACTTTTTAATTTCATATGATGGTCCCATCTCTTGATTCTTGGGACTATTTCCTGTGCTATTGGAGTGCTGAGCAGAAAGTTCTTATCCATACCTAGAATTTCCAGTGTAGTGCCTGTTTCCCTCTAGTATTTTCACATTTATAATTTACATAAAGGTCTTTGATTCATTTTGAATTGATCTTCTGCTGGTGGACACACAGTTTTGTCGATATGTCGAAAGGCTGTCTTTTCTCCAATGTATGTTTTTGGTGCCTTTGTTAAAGAGTAGGTGCCTATAGCTGTGTGGGGATTTTTCTGGGTCCTCTTTTGTTACATTGGTCTACGTGTCTGTCTTTTGCAATGCCATTGCTGTCCTTGCCATTCTGCTCTGTAGTATAATTTTAGATCGGAAATTGTAACGCCGCTAGCAATGTTCTTCCTACTTAGGTTTACTTTTGTGTTTACATATGAATTGTTGGATTTTTTTTTTTCTGTCTAGTTCTAAGAGCACATCATTGGATGTTTGATGGGAGTTACATTGAGCCTGTAGATTACTTTTGGTCATATAGCCATTTTTGCCATATTGATTTTTCTAACACAGGAGCATGGAAGGTCTCTCCAACTGAATGTCTGAAAGTTTCATATCTTCTTTTATTTCTTTTTTCAATTAAATGTTTTTTTTTTTTTTTTTTTTTTTTTTTTTTTTTTTTTTTTTTTTTGGTTTTTCAAGGTAGGGTCTCACTCTAGCTCAGGCTGACCTGGAATTCACTCTGTAGTCTCAGGGTGGCCTTCAACTCATGGTGATCCTCCTACCTCTGCCTCCCAAGTACTGGGATTAAAGGCGTGCGCCACCACGCCTGGCTTTTGTTTGTTTGTTTGTTTTTGAGAGGTCTTTCACCTCCTTGGTGAGATTATTCTTACTACTTTATTTTGAGCGGTACTATTGTGAGTGACATGTTTTTCCTAATTTCTTTCTCAGGTAGGTCCTTGCTGAGGAAGCTTCTTTGTACGTCTGAGAAGTGTGTGCATTGTCTGTCTCTTGGAGGGACACTTTTGCAGCTATCTGTTAAATTCATCTGGTCTCTGTTATAATCCAGTTGTGAGGTATTTCTGGGAAAATTTTAGTTTAGGGAGGAAAATACCATGGTTTATTTTCTGTAAGTATAGAAGTTGTCAATAAAAATAAATAAATGTGTGAGCGAGATATTAAAGTCTGCCACTGTTATTGCATCTGTACCTCTGTGACCTTTGATGCTTTTTAGTATTTGTGGTATGAGATTGATGAATAAATGTTTATAAGCATTATATCTTCTTGATGAATGGTTCCCTTTATTAATATAATATCTTGCTTTGTATCTGGTGATTTGCTTTGATTCGAAGTCTAATTTATCAGATATAAGAATAGCTATGCCTTCTAATTACTCTACAGTTGTCATGTGTGCCTTGATTTGTATTTATCTTAGAACATTCTTATGTCTCCATCAATTTTAAAAGATCATTTAACTAGCCGGGCATGGTTCATCCCTGCACTTGCAAGGCAGAGGTAGGAGGATCGCCGTGAGTTCATGGCCACCCTAAGACTAATTCCAGGTCAACCTGAGCTAGAGTGAAACCCTACCTCAACAAACAAACAAACAAACAAACAAACAAACAAACAAACAAACACAAAAATAAGCAACAAAATAGATAATTTACCTGGGTAAAGTACTCTTGTTTGGAATCCTTTTACTTCTATGGCCTGAAATAAATTGTTCCATGAATTTCCAAGGAAGGATCTGAAGTCATTCTCGCTCTTTTCAGTACTAGCTGGTAGTTTGTTTGATCTTCTGCGGGAACTCCCACAGACCCCTTGGGTGTGCATTGTGGTCCTTGCAGCTGTCAGGCTGAGCCGCAGTAGTGCTCGCCTTGATGTATCAGCCCAGCTGTAGATGACCCTTTACAGTTACGACCTTGGGTGGAGCTTACTGGTGGAAAACTGATGTTGTGCTGGCTGGAATTCTCCTCTATGAGCTCCATGTGCCGGCTTGGTGTAAGCGCCTGTCTTTAGGCAGTCATGTGGGCTGGAGTTTCTGATGCTGGGCAGTGATGGGGCCCTGCTCACACTGGGGGGAGATTTATGTGGGTCCAGCTGTATGCTCAAACCTGGCTTGTGCCTGTCTTCCATTGGTGGATGCGGATCCTCCTTTGCTGGGCTTGGTGTCAGAGCCTGGCTTCTGCTTGTCTTCCCTAGTCAGTTGGCTGGAATTGATTGATTGATTGACCAACAGAGAGACAGAGAAAACTCCAGATGCATGAGCCATTGTGTATCGGACTTTACATGGATACTGGAGATTGAAACCATGATATCAGACTTGGCAAGCAAACACCTAAATCACTGAGCCATTTCCCAACCCTGGAGATTCTCCTAAAGTGTGTTTCTTTTTTTTTTTTTTTTTTTTAATTTATTATATTTTATTTGCCAGCAGAGAGAGACAGAGAGAGAATGGGCACACCAGAGTCTAGCCACTGCAAAAGAATTCCAGATGCATGCACCACTTTGTGTGTCTGGGTTTACGTGGGTACCGGGGAATCAAACCTATGTAATTAGGCTTCACATGCAAGCACCTTAATCTGAGCCATTTTTCCAGCTCCCTAAAATGTGTTTCTACTGGTCTTGTGTAAGGTAAACACAATTCCTTAAACCTCATGAGTAATGACAGTGGCACTTCTTGGCTCTGTTGGAAGCATAAGCCTTCATCTCATTCAGAAATAGAAACTGATGAAAAGAGAAGAGAAAAATGTCTTCTTTTATTAACAAACTTCTAATGGAGGCCAAAAATAAAGATTTTTGGTCACATCTTTTTTAAAAGTTTTTAAAAATTATTTTTATTTATTTATTTGAGAGAGAGAGAGAGAGAGAGAGAGAGAGAAAGAATGGGCATGCCATGGCCTCCAGCCACTGCAAATGAACTCTACACACATGTGCTACCTTGTGCAACTGGCTCACATGGGTCTTGGGGAATCAAAACGGGTCCTTAGGCTTCACAGGCAAGCGCTGAACCGCTAAGCCATGTCTCCATCCCACCCCCTTTTCTATCCCCTAGTATCTGTGTTTTGAGTTATCTGTGAAGTGTATCTACAGCTCAAGCTGTTCTGTTAGGAACCATGTATGAGAGAGGACATGCAGCATTCTTCTTTCCGTGCTTGTGTGAGTTTGCTTAGTATGATCGCTTTCCCAATTCCATCCATTTTCCTGCAAACTCCATTATTTTAATTTTCCTTACTGCTGAATAGAAATCCATTGTGTATATGTGCCACATCTTCATTAACAGATGAGCATCTGGGGTGATTCCAGTTCCTAGCTATTATGAATAGAACATCTATAAACATAACCTAGCGAAGGTGTCTGAAGTAAACATTAGAGTCTTAGTGTATATACCTAGGAGTGAGTGGTAGAGCTGAATCAAATGGTCGCTGTAGTGGTTTGAATGTGAGAGTTTGACCACTTATTTTTAGTTTTACTTTTACTTACTTATTTGAGAGCAACAGACAGAGAGAGAAAGAGGCAGAGAGAGAGAGAGAGAGAGAGAGAGAGAGAATGGGCGCACCAGGGCCTCCAGCCACTGCAAAAGAACTCCAGATGCATGCACCACCTTGTGCATCTCTGTGGACCCTGGGGAATCGGAACTTTAACTGGGGTCCTCAGGCTTCACAGGCGAGTGCTTAACCACTAAGTCATCTCTCCAGGCCCTGAATGTTATAGTTTGTATGGCACCATAGACTCAGGCATTTTTTATTCAACTTTATACTTGAGCCCCTAGCAGGGACCCATTTACTAAACTGCAGAGCTTGCTATATATGGTAGACTAATTGGTCATCCCAACTCTGCAGCATAAGGAGGCATGTAGTTAGCAATCAGAAGCTGAGGAAAGGAATTCAATGAATTGAACAGACTTCAGGGAGCTAAGCCCAGTCCCTACTGTTTTGTTATCAAGTCAAAAATAATTTTCTTTGCATGCTTTTCTCTAAAATGATTTAGGACCTAATTGACACTTTCACATTTGGAATATATAAAATCCCAGTAGACAATCGAGGATGATTTTGACATCATAAGATTAAATCAATGCTTTTATTTATTGATTGATTGATTGAGGTAGGGTCTTGCTCTAGCCCAGGCTGACCTGGAATTGGTCTCAGGCTGGCCTCAAACTCACTATGATCCTCCTACCTCTGCCTCCTGAGTGCTAGGATTAAAGGCATGCACCACCATGCCTGGTTTGCCTATGGTTCATGTTGTAAATTTTTAAAGATTTCCTGGGTTTTGTAGGAGGTAATTTTGACTTACTTAGGTACAGGTGCATCTTACGGGAGAGACCTGTCACTTGGATTTTCACTGGTTGTCTAATTATCTGATTATGTATGCACATATATGTACAATGTTCTCCAAGATAAAAACAAATTGTGCAAAGCAATCACCTCAGGTGCTCAGTAGTTGTGCTTTCCTTCTGTGTTCTGCACACTGGGACTCTGGGGGTGGGGTCAAGAAGATTTCACCAACTTTTTTGTTTATTTACTTCTTTATTTTAGAGAGAAAGACAGAGGACAGATGGAGAGAATGAGGGCACCAGGGCTTTTAGCCCCTGCATACAAACTCCAGACACATGCACCAGTTGTACATTTGGCTTTACGTGGGTGCTGGGAGATCAAACCCACACCTGCACATTTTGCAAGCATGCACCTTTAACCTCTGAGCCATCGCCAGCCTCTGTCTTAACTTTTTTGATTAATGAATTTTTTCTCATAATGAGAAATTCTCACAGGTTTTCTTTATGATATTATAAAGAACTGTCATCATTTTTGTGATGTAATTTATGGAGGAATAATTAGGCTAATATAATTAAAATAAATAATTTAGGAGTCAGGTTCATCAGTGGTGAAGGCACTTGAAAGTTGTCTATTTCACAGTAAAAAACCTTGCACTCGGGATCATGTAAGCCACCCAGATTCAACTCAGTGAGTTAAAAAAAGCATGATGGGAAGTAATGGGGAAAAAGAAAGGTGTTAGTAGGAAGGGAAGGAGGATAAGGGAAAGTAATTGTGGGGAATAAACTCAAACTATAACATGCATGAAAATGTCAAAAATAGAAAAAAATAAGTTAAAATTAAAAAAAAAAAAAAAGCACAATTGGTAGACACCCAGAAGCATTGACAACAGATGTAGAGGTGGTTCAAGGGCCAGATCCTGATGCCCAGTATTGGCTATAAGAGTCACAAGAAAGCAAAGGCCATGCCCTCCTAGTGGCTCAGTTCCTGGTCCACAATGTCAGGGAGCTGTAAGTGCTCTTGATGCACAGCAATCATTCGCAGATGTGTTTCATGAAACTTCTTTCTTTTTAAATTCACAGACATGGAACATACAATGCAGGATTTAAGCACTGTGGAAGGCTCCACTTTAATAATATTCATTTATTTTAAAAATTCTATTTTTATTGAGCTTAATAAATTCAATGTGCATGTATTCATAATATATAATGTGATGTTTGGGTGTGTGTGTGTGTGTGTGTGTGTGTGTGTGTGTGTGTGTAGGAAGGTTGAATTAAGCTAATTAGTATGCCCACTACCTCAAATCCTTATTTTTTGAGTATATAATAAATAACATTGCATGTCTATGTGCTTGTGTGTGTGTATGTGTCTCTGTGAGTGTCTGTGTGTGTGTGTATTTAATTTTCTCCACCAAGTCACTTGCCATTCAACACTTAAATTGATTCAGTATCTTGGCTCTTCCAAGTATACTTTAATGAACATGAAGTAAAGTATTTCTTTTATATATTAATTGCAATTATTTTCAGTATATACTTAGTCATATGATTATTAAATCATATTGTAGCTCCAATTTAATTTTTTTTGAAACCTCCTTACTGTCTTCCATAATGCATGCACTGGTTTATTTCTATCAACAATATACTAGGGGTTTCTATTTTCCCATTTGTCTGTTATTTCTTAAAAGTACTTGTCCTTGGGCCAGAGAGATCACCTAGTGGTTAAGATGCTTGCCTGCAAAGCCTTAGGACCCTGGTTCAATTCCCCAGGACCCACATAAGCCAGATGCACAAGGAGGCACAAGCATCTAGAATTCATTTGCAGTGGCTAGAGGCCCTGGCGTGCCCAGTCTCCCTTTCTACCTTTTTTTCTCTTCTCTTTCTCTCAAATAAGTAAATAAATAAAATATTTTTTAAAAACTTGCTCTCAAATATAGTTCTTCACTCCTTTTTTACATCAGATTATTTATCTTCTTAGGATAAGTTGTTTGAATTCCTTAGTTTGGATGTTAACCATTTATCAGATACATGGTTTGGAAAAATATTCTCAACATAAAATATAGGAAGCATATCATTTTTTAAAAAATCACTTTATAACACACTGCCTTAAATGGACCTCAAGCAATGACACACTGGCAGAGATGAGCACTTCTAGTATTAATGGCATAGACTTTAATACTATCCCTCACTATAGGGACCCAGTGCTCTAGGGGAAGAGGGAGCGGGAAAGGAGGCAGATTCTAGGTCAGAAACAGGAAGTGTAGGGTGTGAGTAGCACACCTGATATCATACAGAAAGTCCTGAAAGAAAAATGAACAAGTCAAAGGGATGTGGAATTAACTTTAATGAATGTTTCCACTGATCAAAGCTAGACGAATTCAAGCACCAAAATTAATAATAGCGCTAAAAGATTATAACACATTCAATTAAAATTAATCTATAAATCTATAATGATACTAAAACTACAAAAGCTGAGGGACAAAGGATACAAAGTTCTCTGCAGAAAAAATTCCAGCTAATTAAATGTGGACTAGAAATAGAAAATTACTGTTTTACTGGTATGTTAATTGGTTAAAGCAAAGATTGATGATGCCGAAACTACTTGTTAATTACAAAGAGAAACATACCTTTAAGTGGGAAAGTTGACAGAGGCAACATCCATCAAGTGATCAAATTTAGGAGTGGCCCCCATGTCACCAATGCTGGATTGCTCAAATGCTTCACCTGAATTTAAGAAGACAAGTCCAGATTGTAGGACACTGTCTAAGACAACAGTTGTAGTCTAGAACTTTGTTAGGGGCAAAGACAGGAAAACCAGGTTGAAGGACTCTGCCTTAATTCCTTCAGAGATGGATGCTGAAATATAGGAATAGAATGTTGCGATTGTATCAGCTCCTATTGGCCTATCATCCATCCATCTACTGATCTATTGATCTATCATCTATCTATCTGTCTGTATCTGTCTTCAATCTCTCTTCAACAGAATTTTTATATTCAACTTGTGAGCATTTAAATGTACAACAATGTTTCAAATTGGTGAGTCTATATGAAGGTTATATGGAATTTTCAATTTAAAGTGCTTTTCTTTCATTTTTTCATTAGGTTAGACATATCTTATTGCATATATTATTGAGTAAAGGGTAAATAAATGGAAGTATTTTTGGTAGACAGGGATAATGGTTATTTAAAAACTACTCTAGGGCTGGAGAGATGGCTTAGAGGTTAAGGCGCCTGCCTCCTAAGCCTAAGAACACCGGTTCCAATCTCCAGCGGTTCCAATCTCCAGGTCCCACATTTAGCCAGATGCAAAGTGACGCAAGGGTGCAATGCCGCACTTGACCACAAGGGGGCGCACCATCTGGATTTCGTTCGCAGCAGCTGACACACTGCTGCCGCGCCCATCTCTGTCTTTCTCTCTCTCTCTCTCTCTTTGTCTCACTCTCTGTGTCTCTCTCCAAAACAAAATAATAATGAAAAATTTAAAAAAAAGTTTTTTTAAAAAACAACTCTATCTGCCTCTTTCTGTCTCACTCTCAAATAAATAAATAAATAAATAAATAAATAAATAATCTTTTTTTAAAAAATGGCTGGAGCTCTGGGCCAGCTCCTGAACTTCAAGGTTCTGCTACGCTTCCCTCATCTTGGCCCGGTTGGGAAAATTGCCCCCTTAGTCTCACATGGGCTCTCTACCCCTTTCTGCCTTCCATATGGCAGAAGCTCTGTGTATTGTTTCTTTCTGTCTTTCTAAACCTCTTTTCATGTTTATTCTAGGCCCTCATGGGCTCTCAGACCACATTGGTGTATCCATTTTCCTTCCTTTCATTTTGTACTTTCCTAAATAAATACAATAATTTAATAATTACTCTCTCAAAAGAAATTCCCAAGTAAAAACCACAACAGTGCCCTTATCAAGGATGGGAAAAAGAGGTTGGAGGAATTCTGTTCAATCAAGTATTATTAGCCAGGCATGGTGGAGCAAGCCTTTAATCCCAGCATTGGTAGGCAGAGATAGGAAGACCGCTGTGAGTTTGAAGCCAGCCTGAGACAAATTCCAGGTCATCCTGGGCTAGAGCAAGAAAAAATGCCAAAAAAAAAAAAAAAAAAAAAAAAAAAAGTGGGCTGGAAAGATGGTTTACTAGTTAAGGTGTTTGTCTGCCAAGCCTAAGTAGCCAGGTTCAATTCCCCAGTGCCTACATCAGCCCTATGCACAAGGTGGTTCATGGATCTGGAGTTCCTTAGCAGTGGTTAGAGGACCTGGCATACCCATTCTCTCTATCTATCTGCCTCTTTCTCTCTATATGTCTCTCGAATAAATACAATAAATAAAAAATATTTTTAAAAATCCTAGGTTATGAAATGATAATTCTTGTATTGGATTATGATTTAACTTTGATATCAAAGTGATCTTAGTGAAATTTTTAGAGCAATGACTTTTACTAAGTTCCTACTAATATAAAGCAAGCATGTAGTCAAATGGGACATGTCTTATTCTTCTATTCAAGTGCTAGGAAAACAGACAATCCCAAGTAATTGAAGATTTGTTGCTGCTTTTTTTTTAAACAAAAGGTATTTGAGCATTTATTATTATTATTATTATTATTATTATTATTATCATTATTATTTTGGGAGTGACAGACAGAGAGAGAAAGAGACAGAGAGAGAGAGATAGAATGGGTGCGCCAGGGCCTCCAGCCACTGCAAACGAACTCCAGATGCATGCGCCTCTACCTTGTGCATCTGGCTTACATGGGTACTGGGGAATCAAGCCTTGAACTGGGGTCCTTAGGCTTCACAGGCAAGTGCTTAACTGCTAAGCCGTCTCTCCAGCCCTGAGCATTTATTTTTAATACTTTTTTTCAAAATTAATTATGAACTTTACTATTTGAACAAATTACATGTTGGTCATATATGCATAGTATTATCCTCTTATATCCCCTCTCCCCTGCCCCCATTCCACTGAAGGCCCTGCTCAGTGCAGTTTTTGGTATTCACTTTTGTGTCATGAACACATCAGTCTATGTGTATGTGTGTGTGGGGGGGTGAGTGTGGGTGGGTGATAATGCTCACACTCTTTCTGCCCCCCTCTTTCTCAGTGTTTCCTGAGCCTTGGGCATATTATAAGTCTACTCTAGTGTTGAGCTCTCTTCAACATCTGGATTTCTGCTTTGATGAGGTTTGGGGTCCACAGGGTCTGTCTCCATCTCTCTAGAGCTGGTTGTCAGGCTAGCAGTGAGAGCAGCAGTCATGTTTCAATCTCTACTTCCTCTCTAATGTCTCCTGGACCCTCACGGATGTGCTAGAAGTGATTTGTTGCTTTTTTTCTAGAAGGGATACAGAAATTTGAAGGTGAGGGTAAAGCAGGCTGATATCACTGGAAATTCTGGAATTTGTTCAGTCTGTTCACTTATTATAGTTCCTAAGTGTAGATGAAATTGCCTACCAATGTCAAGAAATGTCAGCTTTTCATCATGGTTTTCAGATTTTTGAACTATACATTTGCACCAGTATATTAACTGTACTGGAATTGTAAGAGACAGTGTGATGATTAAGTTTGTGTTAACTTGATCCATTTAGGAATCCACAGACATTCCTCATAAGTGGGTCTCTGAGGTTGCTTCTAGGAAGGATTAACTAAAGGAGGAATCCTTTCCCCAGGGTGAGTCCTTCCCCTAGAGTGAGTGGCCCCTCTTGGAGGAAGGGGGGCTTTATCTAAAGAAGCTCTGAGAAGGAAAGGATCCCCTCCTCCCACCTGGCTGGTGCTACTTGCTGATCACTGCTTGCTGCTTTCCAGCATGAACTGAAGACCAGCTTGGACAAAAGACCAACGTGGACTGAAGAGCAGTGTCTCTCCAGGACACCTCCAGGCCTTCAGCACCAGATTGGTACTGCTGAGGCCTCCAGCCTCGTGGATTGAGCAGCTACTGAGTTCCTTGACTCACAGGCCTGCAACCTGCTATTGTTGGACTGCCGTAAGCTAATCCAATAAATTCCCTTTTAATACAATCCATTCTATTGGTTCTGCTCCTCTAGAGAACCCTGACTAATACAGACAGAAAGCCATGCTGATGTAGACTAAATAGGAAGGGGAGTTTAAAGGGTGGCAGTCGTCTAAGGTAGGGGAGTTTATTGGAGGTAAATGGTAAGAAGGTTGCAGATATACCTGATCCTAGTAACACCTGGAACTAGGGACATGAACACTGACTGTGTCTTTCACCCTTGTGTCCCTTATCCTTTCTTGTTAGCATTATACACTAATGGCTGACTGTACTCCTTAATGGAGTAGGGAACATATTAGTAACTACCCCTAGAGACACACTGTGGTGGTTTGATTCAGGTGTCCACCATAAACTTCCATGTGTTCTGAATGCTAGCTTCCCAGCTAGTGGCAATTTGGGAACTGGAGCCTCCTGGAGGTGATGTATTGCTGGACGCAGGCTTATGGGTATTATAGCCAGCTTTTCCTTACCAGTGTTTGGTACACTCTCCTGCTGCTGCTATCCACCTGATGTTGGCCAGGAGGTGCTGTCCACCCTCTCTGCTCATGCCATCATTTCCCCTGCCATCATGAAGTTTCCCCTTGAGTCTGTAAGCCAAAATAAACCTTTTCCTCCCACAAGCTGCTCTTGGTCGGGTGTTTTCTGACAGCAACATGAAGCTGACTTTCAACACATACTGTTGCAGATGTTCTTACTATAATTCACATAAACAATGAAGAGTAAGGAAAGAAGATTTACTGAGAAAAGGTGAAAATTCCCCCAGAGGATCATGGGGCAAAGGCAAGTTTAGGATTTTAGCCAGCATCCAAAGAAGAAAAGGAAAAAGAAAGGAGAAAAGGAAAAGTTACACTTCTTGAGTTAGAAATAGGAAAGCAGGCAGGCTGGGCAGTGATGGTGAGGAGTAACAGAGCAACTGCCCCGAGGGAGGGGTTTCTGGAGGGTATACACGTGACCTCATTAAGAGGCTATCTCCTTCCCACCGCTTTACCATATCTTTAGATGAGGGGGTGTTCTGTTGATCTTGTAAGTGTTTAACAAGCTCCTATTAGATTAACTCTTAAGGAGGTAATTTAGTGTCCACCCAGGGTCAGAGGACTTGGTTCCTTTGGCCAGGATAGTATTTTAAATGCTATGGAGGGACAGTTGTGATGTTCCCCCTTTTGAAAAAAAAAAAAAATTTATTTAATTTATTTAATTTATTAATTTATTTGAGAAAGAGAAAGAGGAAAAAAGAGAAAGAGACACAGAGAGAGAATGGGCACATCAAGGCCTGCAGCCACTACAAACGAACTCCAGATGCATGCATCCCCTTGTGCATCTGGCTTACATGGGTCCTGGAGAGTTGAACTGGGATCCTTTGGCTTTGCAGGCAAGTGTCTTAACCATTAAGCCATCTCTCCAGCCTGATGTTTCCCCTTTTAACTGTCACCAGGGAAATAGGAGGTAAAGTTTAGTCTAGATGACCTCCAAGCCTGATAACGTCTATCTATAAAAACACCTACCTTCTACTTTTGGATTCAGTTCAAAAGGCTCAAGGAAGAAATCTGTGAGGCACCTACTTGTGGACCAGTCAACTGTGGAGTTTGAGGGACTGAGTAGGCTAGGTAGAATCTCTAAGATCAAGTCAGTTTTTTGTTGGATCTAGAAGTTGCAGTTGTTGAAGGAACAGTTCCAGAAGTGGAGTGTCTGGCTACAATGTCAGTTTCAGGTCTAAGTTTATTGTAATTTTGATCACCAAAAATATCCAGGATAAAATAACAGACTTTTATAAAACAAGCACATTATTCATGCATGCCTTTGGGAGAAAATAAAAATCTTGGAAATCTGAAGGAGTCATTGAGTTTCCAAAGAAAAATGTAAAAACCAGGATGTGAAATTACCAAAAAAAAAAAAAAAAAAAAAAAAAAAAGAAAAAGAATATTCTTTTCCTGAAGTGAGCTTTATTGCATGAATATTTTTAGGGTGGAAAGAGAAGGTGGTATGGTTTAATTTTGCATGTGGCTTTGAGAATTTTGAATGAAAATATACTATGACATCATTATGACTAAGAAAATTGTAAGTCACACACAAAGAGGTTAAGTAGGAGAATTGGCACTTACTGCTACCCCTTTAAAACCAGCTCACTCAAATCTACAGCCACATTATTTGGTTTTAAACTGCAGTTGCCACCCATAGCTGAATACCTTTAACTCCAGCATGCCTGAATTATATCTAAAATACTGGGAATTCCTTGCATATTCTAGGCATTCTTAAACAGTTCACATATTCACAAGGAAAAAAAAAGAGTAAATGTTGTCTTTCCCTCTTTAAGTTTTTCCACATTGCGAGTTCCCCAACCCTCTCATCTTTCAGATGATAGCAAGAAGCAGAATTCTTAGCTCACACTGTGACAGATGACATATATGACTGTGATGAACAACTAAGACTACCATTCAATTATCAGGGAGTGGCATTATGGGTAGTAAAAGGAGCCAAAGTTGTTCAGTCTAAGTACAGAAGATGTTGAGAGTGTATGTTGGTGTGTGGCGTGCCACATTTTTTCCAGTTACAGAATTGCATATCAGGAATTTGGGTGTCCTGACGTGATGATTTGTGCTGTTTTTACTTGTGGGGAAGGACCTATATGCTGAGATATAATCTAGGTTCTGGTACATGATAAGTACTTACTTCATCACTGAACTATACCTAGCCACTTTTTGTGTCTTAAACAAATCTTGACAAAGTTAATAGATTCAAGTTGTTTCCTCCATTGTCATTTGAGATAAAAGAATAAGGGGATATATAATGGATTTATACAATTAAAAGACAAAAGTCTTTAAAAATTAATGTATTAGTTTAACACAAAAACGGGGGATAAAAGAGGGAAAAGAAGGGAGTCTGAAAGTCCTGTGTAATAGTTTAGATATAGGTTGAGAATGTCCTTCAAAGGTACCTACATAAAAAGCTTGATCCCTCGCGTAGCAGTGCGAAGGTGGTGGAACCTCCAAGAGGCGTCAGCGATGAGTTCTCTTGAGATCAGCTGTTATAAACCAAGACTACACCATGTCCTTGATTTTTTTTCCCTCTGCCATATTGTGACAGAGCTGGGGATGGAGCCAGCTCACGTTGTTCATGAGCCTTCAGAATGGTGAGATAAAGAAATTTCTGTAAGTACCTAGCCTTAGGCATTTAGTTATAATAAGTCAAAACAGAGCCATACAGCACACATAGGAAGCTGCTTTCGTGAGATAATCTATGGCTTCAGATCATTAAATATTATACATAATCAATGTTAGCAAAAGAGCAAAGGTTTAGATGACCAGAGCCAATGTATATTTACCTATAAGTGTCACTGACATTGTTCTGTAAAGAAGGCAAGAATTCAGTGTACTTATAGACTGTTGCTCTTATATCTAGAGCCAGAAACATGGCAAACATATTCTTGTAGCAATTTGAATTTAGAAAGCATACAACCTGGCTGGAGAGATGGCTTAGCTGTTAAGACACTTGCCTGCAAAGCCAAAGGACCAAGGTTTGATTCTCCAAGACCCATGTAAGCCAGATGCACAAGGTGGCACATATATCTGGAGTGGCTAGAGGCTCTGGCATGCCCATTCTCTCTCTCTTCAAAATAAATAAATAAATGAATAAATAAATAAATAAATAAATAAATAAATAAATAAATAAATAAAATATAACCTTATATGGGTAGGGAAAATTTACAAGAAATTGGGACTTGCTACCTCCTGGCCTGGTATTTGCAAAATATACTATTTCAGATTTAAAAAAGAAAAATGTCTTGAGCAAAATTTCAAACCAGTCATGACCTTAGATTTATAAGTGGATAAAAAATATTAAAATGTTCTAATAATAATTATTTGTGTATTAGATAGTTACAATATATATTTAGCTTAATAACAGGTATTTTATGACTTATGCAACATACTAGTATGATCTCTAACAAACAGACATGACATGGAAAACACAGAACACCAGTTTTAGCCAAGAGAGGTCCTACTTATTAGAAATCTGGGATAGTTACCCCTGAGGAATATTTGTTACTTAGTATTGGGGTTCAAATTGACCCCAAAATTCAGTTTATTCACTTCGCTCAGTAAAGTGGTGAGAACAACTTCTAACAGAGAGGAATAGCTCCACACTGCAAAAGGGAAAGTGATTTCAAAGTAACGTTTCATGGAAAATAAATTCCAAAGGAGACAATGCCTCATACATCATAAGCACTAGTCCATGAACGGATTTTTATGTATTTTCCTCTTTTCTGTTCAAACACATTTCTGAATAAAAGTGCTTTATGAATTCATATTGGACCCAGCAGTAGACTTGAAATATAGATATTTTTCTTTTCCAGCCTTAGTTGGCTTCTCATAGTTGAGAAAAAGTCCAAGTTAAAAAGGAATATGATGAGGGCTGGAAAGATGGCTTAGAGGTTAAGGCACATGCCGGTTAAGCCCAAGGACCTAGGTTCTGTTCCTCAGTACCCATGTAAGTCAGATGCACAAGGTGGCACATGCACCTGGAGTTTGTTTGCAGTGGTAGAGGCCCTGGCATACCCATTCTGTCTCTTTATCTGCCTCTTTCTCTCCAATAAATAAATTAATTAATTAATAATATGTTTAAGAAAGGAATGTTGAATTCTGTAAAGTTCAATAACATCAATTTCCACTTATTCCTTTTTTAAAAGCCTTCACTAATAACCTATTAAGTTTATTTAAGTAAGGTTTATTTTAAATGTAATGTAAATATGATAATTTTATGAGCAAATCAATCTCTATATAGCATAGTTAATATCCATAAAGGAGCAATGTTATCTCAGATTCAGAAATATGCTTGCTTCCACATGTTTTTAATATTTCCACTAAATTTTTTTTTTTACTCTTTAAGGAAAAAAAAAACTCCAAAAAGATGGAAAATAATTTTTCCCATTATGGCTTTAAAATGTTCAGAAATGCTAAATCTCTTTTAAGGATGTTACTGATGTTGGTTGCAATCATCTATATGACTTGGAATTTTCCTATAGTACTGAAAAGGAGGCGACTTGGTAAATTCTAACATTCTAAGTGAAAGGATTTATGTTCATTTGTAGACAGTGTTGTGCCCATTTTACAATTGCTTCATCATTTGATGTTGAAACATTTGTTTTTGTTTTTTTCCTTTAAAAGCAAGAGTTTTGGAAGATAATTACCTAGGCTAGTAGGGCCAAACTGAAACATTTTGGTTTCCTATCTCTAATGGGGGAATAAAAGCTCCATGTTATTTGTAATTAGTCTCTGACCATGTAGACAACTTCTATGCAAATATTTATTTATTTTTATTGTATCCTATAATGTGTACCATAGTCGTGAAAGCAAGCCCAGTGGCATGTTTCCAGAGGTGCATGCAGCTAAAATACAACTTCATAAGTCTGTGTCAGTGAACAGGAGGAAAATAACAGAGTGATAATGAAGAGGGTGTTGACCAATACACACAGGCTAAAGGAGAATGTCAAGTGTACATATAAATAGTTTAGTTTTTTAAAAAGTCCATGAACGTTATGCCATTTTGTATTAACTCTCTACCCTTCCACTGTAAAATATTCAAAAAGGTGTTTTTCTTTGTTTTCAAAATTTTGGCAAGCAAGTACAATCTAACAAGCCCCATCTTACTTAATTTTGAAATGAAGGCCTTTCTAGAAAGAAAGACCTAACCAGCTTCTGAGTATAGGATGGCTCTTTCAGCAATAAAGACAAAATAACCAGTGAGGCAACCAGTTAGCTGAGACGAGGAACTAGGAGGTGTAATTATTCGTCTGTAATCGCTGAAACTATTACCCTTCTCAATGGTCTCCTCTTGAGCCCCACTTCTGCACCTGGCACTTGGGTACAGTGACAGCTGAGAGAGGATACAGAAGCCAGGCCACAATGGCCTGCAGCCCAGCCCCCTGAGCAGGTCAGCACGTCAATGGCTGCAGATGTCCGGGAGAATGATCGCTGCTAGGTTCCCTCCTTCAGTCTTAATCCCAGAGTCCTTGATGCTGCTAGCTGCCTGTGCTCCTGAACAGAAAGAC
This sequence comes from Orientallactaga sibirica, assembly GCA_036365145.1. Taxonomy (NCBI): domain Eukaryota; kingdom Metazoa; phylum Chordata; class Mammalia; order Rodentia; family Dipodidae; genus Orientallactaga; species Orientallactaga sibirica. The sequence continues at coordinate 26,304,339 of JAEOAD010000003.1, forward strand.
TAGGCCTGAATACAGGACCTTCAGGATGCTTTGAGAGGCCTGGCTTGGGGTGCTCTAAATAGATTGTGTACGTAATTTATAACAAAGGACCAGGTTAATTGAAAAAAAAAAAAAAAGGAGTGCTGCATTAAATCCATGTGATATTGCTTCTGCTGAGTTTCTGTAAACTAATAAGCTTGTCTGATGTCATTTTTTTTAAGTTTCAAACCTGCATACATACATAAGCTGGTTAGGTTATAACTGGATTTTATTAAACTATTAAAAGGGAATATTAGAAAAGGGCTTAAAGTCACACACAGGGAATAAAACTCTATCTGAGTTGGCATGGAGTGGTCGCATGTGTTTTCTAGTTGAGCTGGCACTGGAGCCTGTCACTTGTATCACCTATGGGTAGTTCTTCCACTGTTTCAATAAAAGTCCCATGGATAATTTCTCGTAACTGTCCTTAGTACATTCCTGGTTGTCGAATGGACCTGAGGTTAAGAGGTAGGTGATATACCCATTGGTCTTACTGTATTTACTCATGTTATGCTTTTTGATTGGCTGTGATCTTCAGAAGAAAGGAAAGGCGTTCAAAGAGGACGCCTCAGTAAGTATCTTGTTGAGATGAATAGATTAAGCATGCTTATTACCTTTATCACAGTTGTCCAGCTGAGGGGAGAAACAATCTTTGATAAAGACGGCAGCAAAAATACTATTTTAAAGCCAACCTGTTGTTCTCTCTGATTCTGTCAGGGAACATTTTTGAAAATTTGGCTTACATGGGAATCACTGACCCTTTTTTGCCTGCCTTTCTTTATAATCTGCCTTCCTCTGGGAAACACTTGTCCCCTTCCTGGAATCTGTTAACACTATTTAGATGGGCCAGAGGAGTTGCCCAAGAGGCACACTGGGTTGTGTCAGAGGTCAGAATCCAAAGAATGGGATCATGGTTCCATCAACACACATGCCATCCCCCGGGCCTGCATAGCAGCATATACTGGGAGTTATTTTAGGTATAACCAAAGGTACATTGTTTTATTCAGCATAATGTGAGTTCTTTCTAGGGTATACCTGCTCATTTTCTGGACAAATTTATTATCTAAATTTATTGCTTTCATAACAACAAAGAATATCTAGAACTACTGGGTATTAATTCTGACAAAATCAGGTGTGTTCAGGGTGGTATGTCTGTAGACTAGATATTAACTCTGCACAGGCAATATATAGAATAGAATTATAGTTTGTGAGTGTGTATGCATGCATGTATGTGTGTGTGTGTGTGTGTGTGTGTGTGTGTGTGTGTGTGCGTGTGTGGTGCTAGGAATCAAATGTGGGGCCTTGCACATGCCAGGCACATATTCCACCACTAAACTATATCTTCAGTCCAACATACACGATATTCAAAGTTAATAATCTTCATCTTCTTAGATCTTTTTTGTTTGTTTCTGAGGCAGAGTTATTCTTGCCCAGACTGACCTGGAACTCACTATGTGACCCAGGCCAGTCTCTAAGTCATGGTGACCCTTCTGCTTCAGCCTCCCAAGTCCTAGGATATAGGTGTAAGCCATAGTGCCGTCCTGCTTTTTTTTTTTTTTTTTTTGAGAGTTGGTAGCTGTGATGTTCTTGTCTGCCGTCTAGTGACAGTTCTGTCATAAGCATCACCTGACACACATCCTTTGTGTCCGTTTCTACATAAGAAAATTAACCTAGATCTCAGAATTATATCCATTATTTGGAAAGGATTGTTATGAGGTTTTAATTACAAGTTAGGTCTGCTGGGAGATTTATGGCTATAAATTTCCCAGTACACATGGTTTTCATTATAATGGCTGTGAACCAATAATTTTTATGTGATTCCCACCACCCACTCCTCCTTATACCCCCAGTGAAACTGAAATCATAGTAGAAACCACTCAGGTTCTTGAGAGAATGTGGACATTTATAGATTTTTCTTGAAACAGGAGTCCTTCTGTTTAAGAAATAAGCCAGAAAAACCACAGGGAAAAAAAAAAAAGGTTAGTTGAATTATTTGTCATGTGTGGGAAAATAGAAACTATCTGAAAATTATCTGAAACTAAGGTTCAAGCAGCAACATCTTGTTTTGTTTCTTTAAAGACAGTATGTAGCCCAGGCTCACCTGGAACTTGTAATCCTTCTGCCTCCGCCTTACAAGTGCTGGGGTCACAGGTGTGTGCCACCATACTTGATTGTTTTATTTTAATGAATATTTTTATAAAGGACATCTTAATCTATAATCAAAAATCATTCTATGATCAGAGCTGACATGCCAATAGAATGATAGCACATCCCGTCACCACACCATGATGCTTTCTACCATTACATGCGAGATCTGCGTAAAAACACATAAGAGTCGCACACACGCAAACGCAAACCCAGACAGACATACGGACACAATCCAGTTGGACTGCTGCACTCCAATGGGGCTTATGTTCTGAGATGATTCTTGTTTTCCCTTGATAAAAATTATGACTGTTATGTATGGTTAAGCAATCTTCACATTAGGAGCTGTAATTCTGAAATCTCCTTTAATTCCCTAGGGTAGTCAGCTAAATCCATCAGCCTCAAATCAGAAGGAAAGATGGGTAGGAATGACTCTTGGAATTTGTTCAGCAGAAGAACCTTTTTAACATCAAGGATATGTTCTTTATTCTCATGTCACAGTTATTATGTGTTCAGTAGTCGTTGATCAAATAAATACATTTGACTAAGACTATGGATAAATTCAGCAGTGCTTTTAAACAAACTGATAGTTGTAGTTTCTATGTTGCTTTGGGTAATAACAGAAAAGCAGTTTGGAATACATTATTTATTCAGTCTAAAACATAGCCTTGGCTTAGATTGGTGACGCACAGAGTTGAAAGCTTAAATTCAAGTAATGCACAGCCTATTTTTAAAAAATAATAAATAGCAGTAGCAGTAAGAACAAAAATAATTTCTTTAAGAAATTCCCTATGCACTGCTCACAGGAGAAATTATATTTAAAGAATTTGAAGTCAATTTCATGAAAAATTCTCAGAGTTCTGCAGTAGCACTCTAAAACAACTTTATTTGTAGGATTATCATAGTGTTGAAATGAAATATTTAAAATATTATCAAACTCGTAGACTTCTACAAATATGTCTGCAGATCCTCCAGGTGAAAACATTCAACTTGAATGCTGGTCTCAGGGCATGACAACCATTTTGGCTCTGGAAAATAGATTTTGAATTTAGGATACTTCTCAGACTAGAATGAGAATCTACCAGAATATTCCTTGGGAGCTCAAGACTCTGATGAAAAGGAGGGGCCATGGGAAATTATTTTGCACTGAGCACCTAGTGTACTGGACTGACCCCTCAAAATAACCCCGGAGCCCTTCTGCGGCAGTCTGATGGGAGCTTCTGAGGAGGGAACATGCTGCACCAGTGAACACCTGGCAGGAGCTTCACCATCTGGACCAAACAGCAACTCGGAGGCTTGGCTTAGGCACTGACTCAGAATAATAGGTGAAGAATCCCAGCATCACTGAAGGGTGGACCCAGCCTTAGCAACCACACAGCTATTGTACTGCAGACAAACAACACATAATGCAGAAAGAAGTGGGCCAAAAGACTTTCTGAGGAGCGCCAAATAAGAGTGAAGAGGCAGCTGCAAGTTCTCCCGAGGTCACAAGGAGATGATTTGGGATTTCAATAGGAAAAGATCAATAGTCCCGGGTTGGGGCTGAAAATGCATGTCTAACACAGATTTGGTACTCAATAAGTCCTTCTTTTTAATTAAGGAAGAGTGGTTGTTCTAGGAACTCTTGCTGCATTATAACCTTCCCTGAAATTTAGAGGCATTCAATAGTCAACTCATTACGTCTATGAATTGTGAGGATTGAGAATTTGGTCAGGCTACAGTAAGGATAGCTTTTCAAAGGCTAAGTGACTCAAAGAGTAGCGCCTGAATCATCTGTCTTCACTTACAAGCCTGGAATTGCCTGTTGGCTGAGACCTCTCCAGGGCCTGGCCACCGGAAACACCACCTGGCCTCTCCATGTGGTCTCTATGCCTGGGCCACCTTGGGCTACATGACAGCCTGAGTTCTAAGAGAAACCAGCCAAGGGACCAGCACAGAAGGAGTGCAACTTTGTAGGACCTTGATGCAGAAATCGCACACTACCACTTCCTCCTCCCAAGTGTGAAATTGAAGGGTAGGAAACAGAGGCTACACTTGGGCAGAATGTTTTTAAGAATCACATTAAAAGAACATGTGGGAGGAGACGTTTTGATGAAGTTTTGGCGGTCATTTTTGATGTAGGGTAGGAGTGAGATGGAAGTCTAGAAGCTGGTCTGGCAAGATCTGAAGCGCATCAGAAGGACAGATAAACACCTTCTTTATCTGGGTCCTCACAGCCATTGTAACACGGACTCTGGTTCTGTTGTGTGTTGGCTGGAGATGAGTCTTGCAGTTTAGCCTAGAATCCAGAATCCATTGAGAGACTACCAGTTGGGAGGGCTCCTGCTTAGGAGCTCACAAATAAAATTGTAAAACTTAGGACTGGCGATGCCCCTCAGTGGTAAAACCCTTGCCTACCATATGCAATGGCCAGAGTTTAATCCCTAGCACCCCACCTGCCAAAGTTTCACAAATTAGAGAACAGGGCAGCAACAATGCCAACTTTCTAAGAGGTTTCTCTTATTTGTTTATGATGATGAGAACCCTAATCTTTCAAAGACAGCAAAGAAGTGTGAGGCTCCAGAGTATTGTATCCAGTTACTCTCTAATTAATTCAACAAACATCTGGATGTCAACTAGGTGTCAATCTAGGGAGAGTAGAAGCTGGTGGCTATGCTAAAAAGTGAAGACCAACAGCTGAGTTCTGGGAGGAAGAGAGCAGGAGGCTTCCTGTAAGGAAGGAGCCCTGGGAATTCAACTATAAGGAGGCCTACCTACCACTAACTTTGTTTAGATTCTGGGCAAAATGGTCAGGCAAAGCTCATAGAAAAGGCAGGACAACTTAGATCCTCCACTTAGTGGAGACAGTTTGAACCAGAACTCAAATTAGCTCCACTGGAGACATCTTAAAATCAAATACTGTTCAATAAAATCTTCCATGTGTCCCTTTGGTCTCTCCCTCTCCCTCCTGCTTTAAATTGTCTACCTAAGGGCCGGGCGTGGTGGTGCATGCCTTTAATCCCAGCACTTGGAAGGCAGAGATAGTAGCATCACTGTGAGTTTGAGACCAACCTGGGCTAAAGTGAGACCCTACCTCGAAAAACCAAAACCAACCAAACAAAAAATATTTACTTAAAATTCTTCACTCCTCTCTCTCTAGCCTTTTCTTTTCTTTTTCTTCTTTTTCTTTCTTTTTTCTTTTTTTTTTTTTTTTTTTTTTTTTTTTTTTTTTTTGAGGTAGGATCTCGCTCTAGCCCAGGCTGGCCTGGCATTCATTATGTACTCTCTGGTTAGCCTTGAACTCACAGCAATCCTCCAACTTCAGCCTCCAAGTTCTGGGATTAAACGTGTGTACCACCATGCTCCCTATCTCCAGCTTTTGAGACAAGATCTTGCTCTACAACCCTGGCTGGCCTGAAACTTGCTAAGGAGACTAGGCTGGCCTCGAATTTATGACAATCCTCTTGCCCCTGCCTCCCGAATAGCTGGAATTACAATTATGTGCCAACATGCCCAGATTCCTCTTTATTTTTAAATATTTTATTGTGGGCATATTACAATATGGATCAGATAACAAATAAAATTGTAGCAATTATTGCTGGTGATGTAGCTCAGTGGCAAAACCCTTGCCTAGCATATGCAATGTCCAGAATTTAATCCCTAAATTTCACAAATTAGAGAATAGGGCACCAAACAATGCCATCTTTCTAAGAGTTTTCCCTTATTTGCTTATGACTGTAAGTGACCCTAATCTTTCAAAGACAGCAAAGAGTAGTTAAGAGGTCGTAAATATTGTAATTGGGAAACATTCAGCCAGTTCTCTGTTCTTTCCTTGGCTGATAATGAACCAACTAAGTATTTTGTTTTGCTTCCTGGCAGCTGTCTTCCTGTCAGTTCTTGGTCTTCCTATTAGTTCACAGTAGGAAGAAGCGTGCAGAAGGAAAAACAAAACTCAGAACGCTGTGCCATTTCTTACTGTTTCCACAAAAGTGACAAGAGAGGAGACTGGCATTGCTGGCGGAAATGATTTCCCTAATTGCCCATGACTTTCAGTTATCTATACTACCTGTTCTAGATCTCTGCACCAAGTAACAAAATTTGTTGGCACTCAGTATGAATTGGCAAATCATACCTTTCACATAAGATTTCCTGGCACAGACATTCTAACCTCTTGCCAGCCCGTCCTCAGCTGGGATTTTAGGTGTCATATTGAACTGTCAGTCAGGTGTTCTGATAATGCTTTGCAAGTTGGGATCCAGGCTGAGCATCCATTTTTTGTTATTGTTTCTGTTCTTCTCCAGCAGCCGGCACTGCTGTGGCACCGTGGCTGGGTGGCTTTCTGATGTGTGGCCTCAGGGTTTCTCAGCCTTGCAGATGGCTTCTTGATCATCAAGGCTAGCTTCTTTCTTGGTCATGTGAGTCTGAGGAATGCATGGCTACTTGATTTTATTTTATTTATTTTTGCCTTTCCAATAATCCTTTGGGTTAGCTAATCAATCTTGCAATGAACTTTCATGAATTTAGCTAGAGTAGATTCTGTTCTCTGAGACCACCCCCGATCAAATGGGCAGGAAGCCTGGCTTGTCTAGGTAGGGAAAGAAGTTTCCTAGATTGTTTTGGATAGTAATTGATGATTATAATTGGCATCTGGTAAATGGATTCTAATGCAAGTATTCTAGAAAATACTAGCCAACACACTAATCTATAAAAGACCTGTGGTCCATTAGATCTCTGATGGGGTTGATGCCAGGACTGGTTCTACTTCAAAACAAAAGAAAGCTGATTTGCTTTTGGGTATCATTATGGATGCATTTCTCAACCTTTCCTGAAGCTAAGAATGCATGGGACTAAGTCCCATGCAATGAGATGGAGGGAGAAGTGATCCTGTGTGTCTGCTGGGAAATCATTCCACAAAACATTAACTTTCTTAACTGGTTATGATCATGGAGGTCAGGGGTAGAATGTGGTAGTTTGAATTCATTGCCCCCCTTAAATTCACATGTTCTGAATGTCAGGTCTCCAGCTGGTGGCAATTTGGGAATTGGAGGCTTGCCAGAAGAGGCGTGTTGTGGGGTGGGCTTACGGGTGTTATAGCCATCTTCACCTTGCTAGTGTTTAGCTCACTTTCATGCTGCAGTGTTGCACCTGCTGTTTCAGAGGTGATGTTCAGCCTCTGCTCTGCCATGTTTTCCTTTGCCATCATGGAGCTTCCCCTTGAATCTGTAAAGCCAGAACAAACCCTTTTCCTGTTTGTCAGGTGCTTTGTGCTAGCAACAAGAAGGTATCTGCACCGTATATGGAGAGTCATTAAAAGATCTACATGATGGAATGATATGTTTAGATTTGTGTATCAAAAAGATCATTCTGGACTTCTGCTTTTGGTTAGGATGTAGTTTAGAGCATCCTAATGTTTCTCCTAAAATAATAGAAGACTAAAACAAATGTTAACACGATTTTAAGTTTAGAGACAGAGGAGAAATGAAGTAATAAATAATAGAGGGAGGGTGGAAAGGAGGAAGGAGAGAGAGACAGACAGAAGGGAAGGATATGAGAATAACAGTCCTGCAGTGTCTAGGCATTTATTTTCCTCATGGCTTTTCTTGGTCCCAACACACTGAGCATTACCACTGGCCCATGCAGAGGAATACTAACCAGGAAAAGGTGATTTCAGCTGTTGGGAGTCATGCGGGGACTTCATAACAGACCGGAAAGTGACAGTCCTACAACTGTGGGGTACAACCTGGAGGCTGGGGAGTCAGGATCTGAAAGGAAAGGTGAAAGTGCTCACAACATGATCCAATGGCACTTAGTCTGGCTATTTTCTTAATATGTTTGTCAGTCGCAGACGTGGAAACAAGAAACAAGGACATAGACCAAAACCTTTAAAGAACAAGCTAAATCTTCTTGTCTTTCAAGGCAAAGGGCAGAGACTGGGCAGGCTATGGGTCACTCTCAAAGAAAACAAATGAGCTGAAATGAATCTTCTGGAAACTAACCAGCTCTGGACCTAGTTCAGTCCCTGACTGTGAACTGAGCAGCTTTCAGTTCTTTCATACATGATGTCTGCTACAGAACCACTCAATGCACAAAGAAGTAATATGCCACTGACAATGATGAGGAAAAACAAACAGTGAAAGAAGGCCAATAGATTATGGAGATTTTGCTAGTTTATAGACAAGAACTTCAAAATACTTGTAAGAAATCTTCATATACTTCTCACAGTAATTAAAAGACTGTGTAGAAAGATCCATAAGCATATAGAAGTTATGAGCAATGTGAAGAACTGACTTGATGCAAGTGACTCTATAGAATACCAGACCCACAACTATTGATTTTTCAAGTACACATGGGATATGTACCATAGAGATGTCATGAGGTATTATAAAATAAGTCTCAGTGGATTTAATCATGAAGAATGTGTCATCTCACTATAGCGGAACCAAGTTCCAAATAAATTATCCCAAAATCAACAGTTTAGAACTCAACAAATCTACAACTAAATGATTCACTGGGCACAAGCAATGAAACTACCAAAAAGGAAATACTTTGGACTGAATAATAATGATGACACCTTTCTCAAATATAGCTGGAGCAGTACTCAGCAGAATTGATCACTCTCAATATCTGTGCTAGAAACAGTTTACAACCATTACTTAAGCATTAACTTAGATGAAGAGGAGCAAATTAAATACAAGAGAGTAGAAGGTAGAAGCTAATGAAATCAGTGATTGGGGCTGCTTGGGGAAGTGGCTGCTGTCTCCAGCTTGGCATCATGGCTGTCATCAGAACTCTGGAGGAGCCAAAGATTGTCAAGAAGAGGACCAGGGATTTCATCCTGCACCAGTCAAATCGAAATGTCAACATTTAGCATAGCCAGCAGAAACACAGCACAGAGGTATCACAATGGAGTGCACAGGAAATTCAAGGTTCAGATCCTGATGCCCAATGTGGGTGATGGCGGCCACAAGAATGCAAATCACACGCTGCCCAGGGGCTTCCAGAAATTCCTGGTCCACAATGTCAAGGCACTGGAAATGCTCCTGATGTGGCAATGTTACTGTGCTGAGATCCCTCACACTGGTCCTTTCAAGAACCATATAGCCATTGTGGAAAGAGCAGCCCAACTGGCCATCGGAGTCACTAATGTCAATGCTAGACTGCACAGCAAAGAAAGTAAAAAGATGTCTCATTTACATGCTTTTTTTGCACCTAAATAAAACCAAAAAACTGTAAAAAAAAAAAAAAAAAAAGAGGAAAGAAATCAATAAAGCCAGGAATTAATTTCTTTGAAATTACTAAAACATTTGATGAACTTCTAATATGACCAATGAAAGCAAAAGGAAGAAAACATAACTCATGCATATTAGGAAGGAAAGGTGGCCTAACCACTCAACCACGGACACTGGGAAGACAGTGACAGGGTTATGTTTCTTGCTGACGATTTTCACGTTTGACATGTGAAATCTAAGTCACCTCCCCTCTGTTATTCTTTCTAAAAAATAAACTTCCAGTCTTCAACTGTGGCAGGGAGAACACTAATGCTCACATCCTAAAAGGAGAAGCCATGGGGCTTGGTTTTGAAGCGGGCTTTCAATTGCTTTTGCTGTTTCTAGGCCTACTGCATCACCAATTCCAGAAGAGCACATTGTTTCCACTTCTTAAGACTTTCTGGAATTTTTTCCTGTGGTAAGAATTGGCTTATTTCTTGGCTATGGGATTTAATTTTTCAGAACTGCTAATTTAATTCAACCACCACTTCTTCTTGGGCTTGTAAGCTTCCAGAAACATGTAGTTCTTAGCATGTTTTATATTCCCTTTATTCCTGTGAATGTGTGTGCCTTTTTCAAAATTCCGTGGAGTTATGTCCAGAGGAAGAGCCTTAAGTGCATGTGTTCAACCTTCTAGCTTTCACTAGAAGAAGTCCGTGCACATTGTTTCTCCATTTATGCCCTGTGGAGGCAGGAACTGTACTGATTCCCTCAAGTGGATCAAGAAATGACACACTTTTTCTATAATGTATAGAGCTGAGGAGTTTGGGAGTGTAGCACAGTGATAGAGCACTTACCTAGCATGTGAGAGGCCCTACGTTTTATCCCTAGCACCCGAGAAATGAACATACTTCCTTTTCAAAGGAGAGTTTTTATAATGCATACAAAAACTAAATCATAATGAAATTACCAAGAAAAATTAATGACATACATTATGAGGATGGAGTGTACATAGCACTGGAACCAATAATTAAAAATCAAGATAATTTAGTCAAGTGCTAAGATGATGATGAGGTCCCTAAGAATGGCAGGGCATTAGGACGACAAGAAAGGTCTGTGGAAACAGGTGAGCCCAAGGTTATGCTGCCCAATCTTCCTCACGGTATGGAAAGAGCTATGCACATGGGACCAGAGAAGAAGGGTGCATGAAGCACAAGGTGGGAAATAATCTGAGATCTCTTGACAGGTGGGAAGGGGTAATACTTAATAAAGCAAATTCTCTCAGCCTTTATCAGATTATCTGGAGTCTATTGAAGCCATCCATAATTATGATTATAGAAAGAATGCTCACCAAAAGAGCCCCGTGGTTATATAAGGTAGGAAGTTCTTGAGTGTAGTAAAATAGGGACCAGGGAAATGTTCATACCATTTGTGATTTCTAGGAAAAGAAACCAACTCCACCTCACATTCTTCATTGCACATCCAGTGTTCGGGGTGATTCTGGCATAGGGTATGTTTATAAATAAGGGTTTGAGGATAAAAGGAATCTGTGCACTGACAGAATGTGAGGGTCACACAGGGGAGAGTGTAGCCAGGAAACGGAGAGATGGGACATAACTGATGATAGTTGGATTTCTGGATCCCGCCACAGCCTGGAGTAGGACTTCCATGAACCAATCAGTTCCACTTTAGTTTCAACCACTTCCGGAAAGGGATTTTGCTCCTTGCAAGTTAAGGAGTCGGTCCTGTAGGAATAGTTAAATTCGCGTTTTAGATGCAAGTCTCTTTCAGCACGGAAGGATGGGTTTGAGGAAGAAAGATCAGCTGATCTAGACGGGGCAGGGCGCCATGTGAAAACACGTGACTAGCCCTGATGCAGACCTGAAGCTGGCTGAGACTTGGGGATGTTCCCTTTCCTGTCTTCCCGGGTTCTTCCCAGGTCAACAAGAAGTCATTGGTATCTTAGCAGTATTGTGAGTATGAAATGAGATAACATCTGTGAACACTGGAACTCACCTGATGTCCACAGAGGCTCATTTAAAACTAACACACTCCTCTTCTCCTGGGTCAGCCCAGGAGGAACTAGGCTCCCCTTCAAATTCCTTTCTTGTTTCACTCCTTGTTCTATGAAACCAGTGGGTTACATACAGTCTTGTCTACACATTGGAATTGCTAGAGAACTTTAGCAAACACCAATGTCAGCGCCCTCTTGCACCAACTGCCTCAGATTTTCTGAAGGTGGGACCCAGGCATGTGCCACGTCTCATGGATGTGTCTGTCTGTCGAGGCCAGTGGACCCTTGAAAACAGGGCTGACAAGAGACCCAAAAGCTTCATCATCAGTCTCGTTGGCTGCTCCCCTTTTCCCTGAACCTAGAGCTCACTGACTGAGCCAGCAAGCCCTAAGGATCCTCCTTTCTCTGCCTCGCTGGCTCTGAGATTTCACACGTGAATCACCATGCCTCGCACTTGACATGGGTTACCGAGGATCCAGACTCAGGCCCTCATGTTGTGTGACAAGTGCTTTACCCACTGAGCCATCTTGCCAGCCCCTGTTGCTTCTTCTTTCAGTGTGCTCTTTATCAGGGAAGATTGCCGAGACTTGCTTTTCTCTGGTTTGTCATGAAAGAAGTGTGCTACTGGTGCGCTTTTCCTTCCCAGGAGTGACTTCTGTCACCAGTGTCGCTGCGTCGTTCTGTCCAAACATCTATGTCCCATGTCTCAGGAAGGAACATAAAAATGTTTCCCAGTTTGTTTGGCAAAATCAGAATGTAACTTACTGCAGCTGTTTTCGTGATTATAGTGCTGTGCAGAGCGCGGTGTCATAGTCTCTTCAGCCCTCGCTGCCCCCTACCCTGACAGGGCGAGGGAAAAGGAGTAGAGATGGGCAAGAAGAACACAGTGGTGAGCAGAACTCTGCCATGCCTTCCGTGAGCAAGGATGATCTGGGAGGACCAAACCAGGGCTTGACTAAAACAAATAACAAAATGGCAACAGTTACGCTATCTACTAAAGAGACCCATTCAATTTTCCTGTTTCCAAAATGAGATTAGAAGGAGCTACTTCAATGGAGAGCTATCAACTGGCCATCAGCACCTACCCTCTGACCAGGAGATGCTTTCCTCCCCCAGCTATGCTTTAAAAACACAAAGCTGGGGCTTCCCTAGTGTGCCTGAGGCCACTGGTTCTGTTAGCAGCACTGTTTAAAAAAAAAAAAAAAAAAAGAACATCAAAACCCCCACAAACATGTATCTGGCACCATAAACCCAAACAAACAAAATCCCACAAGTCTGCCTTTGTGCAGGTCATAACTAAGTGCCAAAGGAAGAGGGTCAGATAGTTTATTTTATGAAGAAGGAGGGTGACTGATGCGGTCCTCTTCATTGACAAGTCCACAGTGAGGTGCCGTTGTTTCACACAAATAAGGAATCACTAGCCCATTACAGGGGGATTGAGTATTTTAAATTTCATCTCTTTGGGGCTGGAGAGATGCCTTAGCAGTTAAGGCACATACCTGCGAAGCCTAAGGACCCCAGTTAGATTCTCCAGGTCCCACGTAAGCCAGATACACAAGGGGGCGCGTGTGGGCGCGTGTGTCTGGAGTTTGTTTACAGTGGCTAGAGGCCCTGGCACACCCATTCTCCCTCTCTCTCTTTCCCTCTCTAATCTGTCTCTAATAAATAAATAAAAAATAAATTTCATCTGTTTTGTCTATGACTGGTTATGAATTTATACTAGCTATACACAGTGGATCAGTCCATTCTGTGATTAAAATTCCCTTTGTAAGGGGCTGGAGAGATGGCTTAGGGGTTAAGGTGTTTGCCTGCAAAGCCAAAGGACCTTGGTTTAATTCCCCAGGACCCATGTAAGCCAGATGCACAAAGTGGCACACGCGTCTGGAGTTCATGTGCAATGGCTGGAGACCCTGGTGTGCCCATTCTCTCTTTCTCTCTCTCACTGTCTGCCTCTCTCTCTCTCTCTCAAATAAATAAAAAAGCAGTAAAAAATCCCTTTGTAAGAGAAATATCCGTGACTGGCACCTTGCCAAAGTAGCATGAGATTGTTTTGCCTGCATAATGCTCATAGGTTTGAACAGAGCAAACATGAATTTGCTTTCAGATCATAACCGCAAACGTAAAAGCTCAGGCTTTCCCACAAGACTTACAAAGTCTGTCCAAACCACTTATAGCAGGGGAAAACATCTTTTACTGGAACTTCAATTTGTACCTGTTGCCTAAGCTTGGTGTGTACAAGCGAATTTTCATTTCCTATGGGGGAAAAGTGTAGAAAAATACCTACTTTTCTTTTTGGAGCTGCTTCCTCGTTATTTTTCATTTTTTTTTTTTTTTTTCGAGGTTTGGTCTTGCTATAGCCCAGGCAGACCTGGAATTCACTATGTACTCTTAGGGTGGCCTTGAACTCATAGAGATCCTTCTACCTCTGCCTCCTGAGTGCTGGGATTAAAGGTGCATGCCACCACACCATGCTGCTTCCTCATGTTTAATTGCATAAAACAAAATAACTATCCAATACAGTATTTGTTAGAACAACTTCAAGTTCACAGGAGAATTGAAGGAAAATACAGAGATTTCCCATATACCCCTTAGCTATGCGTGCCTAGTCCCACTTCAGTGGAGGATATGTTCATAACAGCTGATGAGCCTCATGTTAATATATCAGTGTCACCCGAAGTCCAAAGTCTATGTGTGACTTCACTCTTAGTGTTGCACAGTGTATGAGTTTAGAGAAGTGTAAAGTGGCATGTTTCTGTGAGTGAAGTGAGTGTACTAAAAACTGCCCTCCCCCCAAACCTCTATGCTCAGTCTGCTTGTCCTTCCCTGCCCCTTATGCTCTGACCACTAATAATCATTGTATTCTCTTCACAGTTTTGCCTTTTCCAGACTGTTTTACAGCTGGGATCATATAGTATCTTGCCTTTTAGATTGGCTTTCTTCACAGCAATATGCATTTATAGTTCTTTGATGTATTTCCTGGCTTCATTGTTCATTTCTTTCTTTCTTTTTTTCATTGCTCATTCCTTAGTGCTGTTAACCTGTTGTTTGGGTGCACCATAAATCTTTGTTGCTCTCAGATTTGGCAATTTTATAAAGCTGCTGGAAGTATCCATGTGCAGGATTTTGTGCGAACTGGTTTTCATTTCCTTTGGGTAGATACGAAAGTTATGATTGTTGGATCCTGTGGTAAGTGTGTTGGAATTAAAACAGATTTTATTTTTTTTTTGACAGGTTCTTGCTGCATAGTCAAAGATGGTCTGAAACTTGCTGTATAACTGAGGGTGGCCTAGAATGCACAGTCCTCCCATGACAGCCTCCTGAATGCTGGCATTGTAAATGTAATGTAATGTAAAAATGTCAATGTCAATGTGTGTCAATGTGCCTGTCTTTTATGTATCTAGTCCTATAATTCTTTGACTCCTGTTTTTGTGAAGTAAATGTTCAGAACTTCTGTCTATTTCTTCATTGTATTGCTCATTTCCTAATTATTATTTTTAAGAGTTCCTCACATATTTTGGATAACAGCCTTTTGTTCATGGTGTCAATGTTTTCTCTCAGTCTCGGGTTTATCTACTTGTTCTCTTACAGCTGCCATTCACAGAGCAGACATTTTCACTTTGAATGAACTAAAACAGATCAATTATTTCTTTCACAGATCATGCCCTTGGTATTGCAGGCCTGTCTTCCCAGCTCCTTGGTCAACTGAGGCAGGAAGAACACAAGTTCAATGCCAGCCTGGGATACAGAGTAAATTCAAGACTAGCCAGGGAAAATTAGTGAGACTTTGTCTTAAAGTACAAAATAAAAAGAGGACTAGGGATGTAGCTCAATAGTAGAGCACTTGTTTGCATGAAGAAAGTTCTAGTTTCTATCTCTACTGTTGAAAATAAATAAAAGCAATTAATAAAAACCCTCCTCATATGCAAGACCATCTAGATATTCTCCTATATTATTTTCTAGGAATTTATAGCTTTACATTTAGCATTTAGATCTGCAAGACATTTTAAGTTAATTGTTTAAAAGGGTGTAAGATCTTTGTCTAGATGGTTTCTGTTGATTCATTTCTTTTTGTCTGCATGTGTCCAGTGGTTTCAGCACCAATTGCTGGACAGCTATCTTTTCTCCATTGTTTCGCCTCTGCTCTTTGGTCAAAGATCAGTGGACTAGATTTTAGTGGTTCTATATCCGGGGTTCTGTTCACCGATCTGTTTGTCTAACTTTTCCGCAAGGACCACACTGTTTGGATTACTCTAGCTTTACAGTAAGTCTTGAAGTCAGGGAGTGACACTCTCCCACCCTCTTTCTTCATCATTCTTCTCCTTCAATATTGAATTCACTATTTTGGTATTTTGTGTGTGGTTGTATTGAGTTTGCAGCTGAAGCTGGGAAGAACTGATATTTTGGTAGTACTATACATATCCATGAAAATGAAGTATCTCTCAATCTATTTAGTTCCCCTTTGATTTTTTTCTTCATATATACCATTTATATGCACATATTTACATACATAAGCATTACATTTTGAGGGGTTGCTAATAATGTAAATGGCGCTATAGAACTTTGTGGATGAATTTTCAAGTTTCAAATTCTTCTGTTCATTATTGGCGTGTTGGAAAACAATTGACTTTTATATATTAACCTTGTCTGGCACAACTGCTTATTAGGGCCAAGACAATTTTGATGATTCTGTCATATTTTCTACATGGATATTTTTTTCTAAACTTAAAAACATTATTTATTGGAGAGACAGAGAGAGAGAGAGAGAGAATTGGCATGTCAGGGCCTCCAGCTGCTGCAAATGAACTCCACATGCATGTGCAACCTTGTGCTTATGTGGGTCCTGGGGAATTGAATATGGCTCCTGTGGCTTTGCAGACAAGTGCCTTCACCACTAAGCCATCCCTCCAGCCCTGCACAGACAATTTTATCACTCATGAAAAAAAAAGTTTCATTTTTTCTTTCCAAATCTGTATGCCTTCTATTTCACTTTCTTGTCTTGTTCTATTAACTAAGACTTCCAATATGATTTTGAAAAATAGTTTCAGAAGGCATATCTTGGTCTTGTCTTTAATTTTGTGAGAAAGCTTTTCTCCATGGAGATCTTTTAAATGAAAGAAAATTAATTAGTGACACTTCATCTGACACAGGAAAGGAGAGTTTCCAATTGACCTTAGAGAATATTTCAATCCCCTACAAGGTACTCTGCATATGAAATGGTCAGCCCTTTGCAGTTTGTCTACCTCACTCTTAATAATTGAAGTGGAAACCAGAAAACAATACTTTTCTGATTTCTTAAAGGAAAAGAACGTTTTATTCCTTTCTGTACTATTGTGGACAGTTATAAAATAAGCAGAAGAAAACCAATATATGCCTTGAGGTATTAGCAAGCAGCCACTTGTCTTTTCATGGAGGCCATTGCAAATGTGAACACAGCATTCATCAGACACAAGCACCTGTTACACAGGCCTGCCCACGGTCAGGAAGTCTTCCTGTTGCAATTGCTAAAACTTAATCATGGAAGAGGAAGGAATGATGACAAATTTTCCATTTGGCACATATTGCTTTCTCAAAAGATTTCTTCTTGTTGATAGTTCTGATCATTCACAATATTTTTCAGAGCAGAAAACAGCTGAGGGGGCCGGAGAGAGTGGTTAAGGTGCTTGCCTGCAAAGCCAAAGGACCCAGGTTTGCTTCTCTAGGATCCATGTAAGCCAGGTGCACAAGGTGGCTCATGTGTCTGGAGTTCATTTGTAGCAGCTAGAAGCCCTGGTATGCCCATTCTCTCTCTCTCCCTCCCTCCCTTTCTCTCTCTCAAATAAAAATAACATTAAAAATAGAAACAAGCCGGGTGTGGAGGAGCATGCCTTTAATCCCAGCACTTGGGAGGCAGAGGTAGGAGTATCTCCATGAGTTCAAGGCCACCCTGAGACTACACAGTGAATTCCAGGTCAGCCTGAGCTAGACTGAGACCCTACCTCAAAAAACCAACCAACCAAACAAAAAAAAGAGAGAGAGAGAGAGAGAGAGAGAGAGAAACAGCGGGGAGAGGTTTAATGAAAAGACTTATCTGCTTTGAAAGAGTCTCTCCCCCCCTTTTTAAAAATAAGATTTCCTTCTCATTTTATTCACAGTTTATTTCTTTTCTTTTCTTTTTTGTGAAGCAAGACCAACAGACTGGCCTTTTAAAAATGTGTGTGTGTGTGTGTGTGTGTGTGTGTGTGTCTGTGTGTGTATGAGTGGGAGAGAGAGAGAGAAAAAACACAGAGAAAGAATTGGTGTGCCAGGACCTCCAGCCAGTACAATCAAACTCCAGACATGTGCACCCCCTTGTGCTCATGTGCAACCTTGCACACTTGTGTCACTTTGTGCATCTGGCTTATGTGGGACCTGGAGAGTTGAACATAAGTCCTTAGGCTTCATAGGCAAGCACTTTAACCACTAAGCAATCTCTCCAGCCCTATCTATTTATTTTCTATTTATTTAGTGAGATAGAGCCTCACTTTTTAGCTGGTGTGAAATTTACTATGTAACCCAAGCTGGCCTTGAACTCATGATCCTACTACTCCCACTTCTGAAATGTTGGAGTTATAGGCATATTCCACCATCCCTTTTTAGCAGTATTTTCACAAGCAGATGTTTTAAATTTTATCAAGTCCAGTTTTTCAATTTTTTTTATTCATTGTTTATGAGTTTCTCTTTCCTTCTCCTCCACTCCTCAAACCTTCCTGGCCCTTCTGTCCCTCCTTTCTTCTTTCCTTTCTTCCTGTTTCCTTCCTTCCTTCTTTCTTTCTTCCTTCCTTTCTCCCTTCTTCCTTCCCTCCCTCCCTCTCTCCTTCCTTCCCTCTCTCTGTCTTTCAGCACTGTCCTACCTTGTTGCAAGGTTGTCCTTGAATTCAGGATCCTCCTGCCTCAGACTCCCCAGTGCTAGGTCACAATCATTCATACCATGCCTGCCAAAGTTTTTTTTTTTTTTTTTGAGGCAAGTCCAACAGACTGGGCTTTTTTTAATGTGTGGGGAGAGAGAGAGAGAGAGAGAGAGAGAGAGAGAGAGAGAGAGAAAGACAGAATTGGCATGCCAGGGCCTCTAGCCACTTCAATTGAACTCCAGACATGTGCCCCTCTTGGGCACATGTGTGACATTGTGTGCTTGTGTCACTGTGTGTCTGACTTCTGTGGGACTTGTAGAGTCAAATGTGACTCCTAAGGCTTTGCAGGCAAGTGCCTTAACTGCTAAGCCATATCTTCAACCTGAAGTATGCTTTTTGTTCTGTACAAAAACTTTGACACCAGGTCACAACCATTGTCTTCCAGAGATTGTTTTTAGCTTTAGATTTAACTGTCAGGTCTGTGATCCAGTTTGATTTTGTGTGATGACATGTTGTTTTAAAAATGTGTATATCTAATTAATTCAATACATTTATTGAAATGATCTATTTTTTCATTAAATTCCCATGGCACCTATGCAAAAGCATAAAATGAATATCAAATAAAAACCAGCCAAACAAAACCACAATTAACCATTTAACTATGGATTTATAGCTGTACTCCATTCTGTTCCATTGATGATGTTTGCTTTCTGTTTTGTGCATACCACATTTTCTTTGGAGTAAGTTTTAAAATTGGACGTTGTAAGCTCACCAACTTTGTACTTTTTCAACATTGTTATGGATACTCCTTTAAAATAACAGAAAAATAATTTTTAAACTAAAAACGATGTCTATTCATGACTGCTAAGAACACTATAGGTTTTCTCTTTTTGCTTGATCTAAAAAGTGAGACATGTCATAGAATCACATATTTAATGTTAAATACACTATATGTAGATATTCTGGGTTTCTTTCGAAAGGAAAAGTTTTGTTCTGGTGGTGTCGGGGGTACTAAAGTCAGAGTGGTGACAAGGATTATTTTTCCCAAAGAGTTTCCAACATGAATCAATTTTATAGACTCTCATTCTGCCTAGCATTCTACAAGATATAAATGCCAATAAAGGGGAAAGGGGCACAGTCCTGACAAAACCTTATGACCATGGACTCTGGTCGGTAATTCCCAGGTCCAGAGTTGGGTTGCCCCATAGAGAGTTATTGGCCAGGGAGACCCATGAGGACCCCAAAACAATGTAGGCCGTTGTCAAGGGATAGGGGAACAAGAAAGATGATGGAGAAAAAAGAGACAGTGAGTTTTCTCTCTTGCAGAATCTAGATTTACATACATTTGTAATATCATGTCATGCATAAATATATGTACATATATGCATACATTTATATGACATGGAAGCAGAAGGGGAACCCGTTTTGGGGAGGAAGAAATTAGTGAGAGGTGTGAGAGGGAAAGTGAGTGTAGTGGGGTGAATTTAAGCAAGTACAATGATACATATGTGTGAAAATGTCATGAAATATTTTGTATGCTAGATAAAAATAATTAACAAAAAATAAGCAAAAAGTTCCTGGGGTGCAGGGGGAAAAACATTCTGCCACTTATTTGCTGTATGACCTACGGCAAATAAACAGATCCTTTTGAATCCCACTTCGTTCATTTGTAAAATGGGGATGTCTACTTCTAGGGTTGGTTTGAAAGTTAAATAAAATGGGCTAGAGAAATGGCTCAGTGGTTAAGGCACTTGCCTGCAAAGCCTAAGGACTCATGTTTGACTCTCCAGGTCCCACATAATCCAGATGCACAGTGACGCAAACATGTCAGATCACATATGTGCACAAGGGGTTGCACACATCTGGAGATTGATTGCAGTGACTAGAGGCCCTGGTGTACCAATTCTCTCTCTCTCTCTCTTTTCTCTCACTCTCTCTGTGACATAAAAAAGGAAAGTTAAATAAAATAATGTTCATAAAGTAATTTGTGTGGATAAGATATATATGTGGACCCAACAAATGTTATCATGTTATGCTTCTGCCCTTAATGTGAGCAAAAACTTAGAGAGGAAGGCAGAATATGCATGTGTTAGGGGCTACTTAGCTAAATTTAAATCTTACAAGTAAAAATAAAAATAAAAATAAAATGAATTATTGGTGTGTTTGTGTGTGTGTGTGTGTGTGTGTGTGTGTGTGTGGTATATGCATGCACCCACACACGTATGCAGAGGCCATACAAGAATGTTGCGTGTCTTCCTCTAATGCCCTCCTGGTTATTTATTTACTTGAAACAGAATTTCACTAAAGCTACAGCTCCCAATTTTTTAGGTCGGACTGGCTGACCAGGGAGCCCCTGCATTTCTTATGTCTCCACCCTTCAACACTGGGGTTACAGACATGCATGGCCAAACCTGACTTAAAATTTTTATTATTTTTTTAACTTAATATTTCCTGTTGAAAAATCTACAACTGATTTGAGTTTAAATGACTCATCCATAAAATCATAAATTTTCAAATTTATAAATGTGGTCGAAAAAAGAAAATAAAATGTAGAATTTAAAAATTTTAAAAACATTGAGGAACAAAATTACTATGTTTAGAAGAGTGTCCAGGAATGAAATAGTTTTAAATGAGCTTAGTACTGATTTGGGTCACCTAGTTTGTTTTAAATCATTCAAATTTCATGTTTAACTTTTTGTACTCTATGTGAAAATATTGTGTCTAGCTGGAGATCCTCATGAATGAAAAAATGGCAGATACATTTAGGGGTTTGAAAACCCTATACCAGCATAAGGAATTCTCTGTCCGGTTTGATAAATGCAGACACTGTTATGCATGGGATATGTAAGGAGCAACTGAAATGTAAATTGCTTGGAACCCACAGACATCCTGTAGTCAGAGGGAAGTCAGTTGATATCAGTTCACTAACCTGTATGTATACTTGTAACTTGCCTCACTATTTTCACAAGGTATGGATAGAAGGAGGTATGTGGTGGGGGGATATGAGGAAAGGAAGGAAAGGAGGAGGGAGAAAAAAGGGGTGACCACCATTTTTTCTATGCTAAAAGCTCAGCAAGCCGTGCATACTTTTGACCTTTAAGAACAGTGGTCGCAATCTTTTGAGAAGATACAGTGGACTAAAAACCTAAAATTAAGCAGAAAAATGTGCTTAGATCACCTCTCTCCAAAACTCTTAACCATTCTCTTTAGATTGAAATCCAGCCTTTTCCTCAAAGACCAAGCTTTTGTGCTATATTGTCACCCAGGTCATTAAGTACCGCTTGTACACAAACAGGACAAGGCATCTTTTTCGTCCTCCCTCCTGAAACCTGTCTGCATTAAGAGCAAAGTCCTCATTCAAAAAGGAAATAAGGAAGTCCTTCATTAAGACCTAGCCTTACTCTGACAGTTTAAGCCAAAAGCCCCGCAGCCTTTTTTATTTCCCTAAAGAGAACTGCAGTGAGATACTATAACTCTACAACTGAATTAATCTGTAAACCCCACAGGATTTCTAGAGAAAGACAGTTTGGACATTAATTACAGTAGCATATTTACAAATGCTTCGATCCACTGAGTTTAACATGCACATTCTAAGTCGCTCCAGAAGATGTTAATTCTTTCCTATCAGCGTATTACCAAGGAAGGAACTAAAATCCAGATTCTTCAGGACTAAACAAACACCAAAAGCATCACGCCTGAGGACTTCCGGTGCTCCGTGGATAGTTTCTCATGCTTCCTGAATTTATGACCTTTATTCTGGGCTGAGTGTCCACAAGAGAGCCCTGAAGAGTAAACAGTGCGGGGGGGCAGGAGGGGATGTCCCAGAGCCCTGAGCAGCAGCTCAGAGGATCCTTAAACTGCCATAATGGTGATGAGGAAGGAAAGTTGGGGGGTTGGGGGTAAGCAAACAGTCCTGGTGGCACTGACATAGCATGCATGAGTCACTTTTTCTTGTCAAAGAATCATTGCTAGTCAGTATTTGTTCCTACAATACATTTCCTACAATAAACAAAGTGTCATTTTCAATAGAAAAGAAAAGGAAAGGAAAGGAAAGGAAAGGAAAGGAAAGGAAAGGAAAGGAAAGGAAAGGAAAGGAAAGGAAAGGAAAGGGAAAGGGAAAGGAAAGGAAAGGAAAGGAAAGGAAAAGGAAAGGAAAGCAAAGGAAAGAAAAGAAAGGAAAAGAATAGAAAAGAAAAGAAAAGAAAAGAAAAGAAAAGAAAAGAAAAGAAAAAAGAAAAGAAAAAGAGTATTCAAGCTTTCCATCTTATTGCAGTTCTCTCCGGACAGAAGTCCTTGAAAGGGTGGGGAGTAGCGGGGAAACGGTTTAAGTGGCAGGTAGAGGAGCATCGGTGGGTCTGTTTTAAACAGGTTCCTATCACGTGACAGATGATGGGTCATAATAAGACTTACCGGATGCACTCACTTCCTCTTGTGACTGAAAACTTAGCAACAAGCTACTGGACCCTTGTCAATTCCCAAGTAATAACTACCTTTACACAACCAGACTTACAAAAATATTGACTAAACATATCGAATCTCTTTCTCAAAGTAGCTAAAGTACAACAAGATTTTTTTTAACATATAAATATATGTGGATTACATAGTTTATAGAAGAGTAAAAACATCCAACTGGAATCTGAAGAATGAATTCCTTTCTTATCTCCTCACAGTTCTAATAAGCCACTCAACATTCATAAAGCAAGATTATCACAAAATTCGCCTTCCCAAAAGCAATTCCTGCCAGGTGATGCGGAAGCCTGTGTTCTGCAGACAATCCCAGTCTAGGGCTCAAAGACAGACCCAAGGGTGAGGACTGCAGCTCTGCTTCTGCAAGTGGTACTAGAAAGTTCCATCAAACTTCCCTCTCTTCCCCTGTGTCGGAATTCTGGAAGATGTGAAACTGACCTGTAGGTTTTAAATCCTGGGATCTTTTGTTACAAATCACGACGAGATTAATACAGAAAATACCAGCAAGAAGAAACACAGGGTCTAGCTCATTCCCCTGAGGTAATAGAGGGGAAATTTCTAGGGAGGTTAGGTTTCGTTTTTGTGTAATTACACACTTCATTGAATTTAATTATCTCGTAGTTAAATTCCTAGAAGACAAATATCTCCTCATTATATACTTCATTTTCTTTGTGATGTAATCACATTTTTTCTAGACTCTTTTTTTTTTCTTTTTGGTTGAGAAATTCTGTGTTAGGTCATGCTCAAAGAAGGGTACAAAATGAGAGCGCTCTCCTCCAGATATTTTCCTTGTCAATTATTTTTGCTGAGCTCATCTTGCCTGAAACATTCACGCATTGAATCAGGCTTCTTGTGTCCACGTCACCGGTCCAGAGTCTCATCTCATTTAGCTTTCCAAGGCTACTGTTGGACTTTCCTTGAACTGATTATAGAGCCGCTTAAAGGGTCAGCGCCTGCCTGAGCTACCCCACTGGGCTGGCAGTGTACAGGAAAGGAGACGAAGTTTGGAAAAATTGAACACAGGGGCCGGGGATTTTGACTTAATGCAAGCCATTCTAGAATATGTTTCTCCTCGAGTCCGACAGCTTCATCTGTCTAAATTGGGTCCCAAGTACACTGCTGCCAAGTGTGGTCATGGGAGGAATGCAGCTGAGGGACCTGGTTTCTTTCTAGGTGTGGCTCTGCCACCGATTTCCTTCGTGATTCCAACGGCTCCCCTGCATTTAGCCTCTCAGGCAGCAGAATCATGGTGTTTCTGGTTTTCTTCTTAAATGCTGGGAGAAACATTGCCGCATAGCAGGTCTCTGGAGCCAAACAGGGCTAGTTTGAGTCTCAGTTTTGTGATTAATGAACATGTTCCTGGAAGCTTGCTAATCCCCCTCCTCCCCCTCCCCCGCCTTTTCAGGCCTCAGTTGCTTTATTTGTAAAATTTATACGCCCTGCATTTGACTGACATCTAGAATAGTTAATGAAGGCAATGTGTCCGGTGCTGTGCCTGGCCAGTTGTTACTTGTTTTGGGGTAAATAATTTAACTTTTTCCCTCTAGACTCAAGTCTACTGATGAAGGCAAGACTTCCTGGCTTTCCCGAGAGTCCTTTAATGGATGAAAAATCATGAACGTGAAACATTGCTATCCTGCTATCTCCTGTCATGTTTTTTTTTAATATATATTTTTTAATTTGAGAGAGAGAGAGACAGGTAGAGAGACACAGTGAGAGAGAGTGAGACGGAGAGAATGGGCACTTCAGGGCCTCCAGCCACTGCAAACAAACTCCAGATGCATGCGACTCCTTGTGCATTTGGCTTACACCGGTCCTCGAGACTTGAACTGGGATCCTTTGGCTCTGCAAGCAAATGCCTTAACTGCTAAGCCATCTTCTCCAGCCCTCCTGTCATGTTTATTTCCCCAGTTTCAGAAAGAATGTTGCAGAATACAATTTTGGTCATTGTATCAATTACTTTCTCATTACTGGACAAAATACCCAACCAGAAACAGCTTATGAAATGATGGGGCTTATTTCAGCTTATAGGGTTTTTGTTATTGTTGTTTTTTGTTTTTTGAGGTAGTGCTTCACTGTATCCCAGACTGACTTGGAATACACTATGTAGTCTCAGGGTGGCCTCGAACTCATCGTGATCCTCCTACCTCTGCCTCCCAAGTGCTGGGATTAAAGGCATGCACCACCACACCTGGCTGGCTTTGTTTTCTTAAAAAACTTATTTATTTGTAAGCAGGGAGAGAGAGAAGAAAAATACAGACAGAGATAATGGTATGGCAGGGCCTCCAGCTGTGCATGCACCACTTTGTGCATTTGGCTTTACATGAGTACTAGGGAATTGAACCTAGGTCGTTAGACTTTTGCAGGAAAGTGCCTTAACCTCTGAGCCATCTCTCCACTCCTCAGCTTGCAGTTTGGGGAAGAAGTTTCATCATGGTAGGGAAAGCATGGCCAGAGCAGACATCATGCTGCATCTTCACGTCAGCAGGGAGGAAGGACAGAGTGGGGCTGGACTGTAACACTTCAAGGCCTGCCCCCCACTGACACCCTTTCTCCAGCAGGGCTCTGCCTCTTGAAAGTTCTACATTCTTTGCAAACATTGCCACTAGCTGGGGATTAAGTCTTTAAACGCAAGTCTATAGGGGACATTTTTCATTCACATCACCACATCTGGTCTATCTTAAACTGAATTGCTATCTCAGTCCACCTTCACACAGCTGCAGCTAATTACAGTCACATGTAACCACACTAACTACCTTCCTTCCTTCTCTCCTTCCCTTCTTCTTTCCTTTCTTCTTCTCTCCTTCTGCCTTCCTCTCCCTTCTTCCTTCCTTCCTTCTGGCACACTGGGCAAAAAAAATCTTCTAAAATCAGCCATTTTTACCAATTATGGTTCCAACATTTATTGGTATTTAAACACCAAAGTGATGACTTTTTTTTTCTTCCAGTACATGTCAACAATATGATGTTCCTGTTGGAGGAAAAATCATTAGCTAATCGATACATTAATGAAGTATGCTTGGAAAAATCAATTTAAGGATTTCTCTTATATTTTGTCTTGATGCAAAAGCCATCATCTTTACAATGACTTGAAAACAAACCTTTGTTTTGATGGGTGAGGAAGTTAAGGTAGGTAGGACAAGCAAAGAGCCCAATGTTAGGTTTGGAAACTTTTCAAACAGGGCAGGCAAACAGGGTCCAGGCCTGATTTTGAGTTAAGGAGAAAACAGGACTTAAGACAGCTTTTAATAGGCAGGTAGTCAGGGAGAGAAGCCAAAACAGGGCACAAGGAAATAGCACACTGTCTCATCCAAGAGGGCTGCCAGAAACACTCTTCTTCCTCAGCTCCCCTTTTGTGGGTCAGTCCTCCGAGTCCACAAACCAGTCAGGGTCAGCCCCTTGAGTCAATAAACCAATCAGGTCACTTCTTACACACTTGCATCTGATAACAAGGCTCACCCTAATTGGTTGATCCTTATAAAGGCTGCTACCCACGTGGCCTAATCCTCTCTCTTTTGCTCTGTGACTGGGCCTGGCTTCCCCCTGTACAACTTGGCTGGGCAGGGGAGAGCGCTTCTCTTGGCTTGGGTGTTTTTTTGCTCGCCATCATCTGTGTCATGCTTTAGTGTTCCTTCTCCCTTTGATGACATGCATGGTTTTTCTTTGATCTCTGAGACCTTCACTATTCCTTAATCTTCCCTGGTCTTTTTGTTCTTATGGTTTGCTTTCCACATGTTGGTGTATGCGCCTCCTCCAGAGCCCTTTTGCCCCAGGAGATTTCTCTGTGATTCCCTCAGGCTCCACTCTTCC
Source organism: Orientallactaga sibirica (assembly GCA_036365145.1). Lineage (NCBI taxonomy): Eukaryota > Metazoa > Chordata > Mammalia > Rodentia > Dipodidae > Orientallactaga > Orientallactaga sibirica. The sequence goes on from JAEOAD010000003.1 coordinate 26,330,846, forward strand.
TTTCCAGCCAGACAAGGAGGAGAATTATCATCTGGCTTGAGTCTTTCAGCTAGCTTCCTCCCTGGGTCTTAACTCCCCCATAATAAATCTCATAATTCATGATTTCTCCCTGAATAAATTCAATAATTCATAATTTATCCTTCCCAGAGGCTGTTTTTTCAATTCTTTGTTAGACAAGAGCCCAAAAGTTGATATTCACAGGCCTGGGCGGGTCCCCTCCTGAACCCCAAAATCTTGCGTTAGAGGTCTCCACAAGACATTCCCAAGGAAAGTCCTAGGATTTCTTTACTTTTTTTCTTTTCTTTCTATTTCTTTGATTTGCTTTTTTTTTTTTTTTTTTTGTGTGTGTGTATGTGTGTGGGTTCATTTGTGTGTCATTTGTGGTGTAGGAGAAAGAAATTAGTGAGGCAGTTTAGGGTGAGCAGACTCCAAAGTGAAATTCTTGCACTTAGACTTTCTCCAGGGGAAAATCCAGGTTCTTACACTTTACAGGTCAGAAGGATCTGGTCTTTCCTTACCTCTGCCCCTTTAGGAAGTCTTTCCACTCCCTAGGGAATTAAGATTCCTGGGAAATTTGTCCTTTTCCACACACCTGGCATCAAGACTAATTGGCTAAGCCAGCCGCCCAGGCAGGAGCTCATAAAAAACCCCAACCTGAGGCTCAACTTGGGCTTGTCAAACCTTCTCTCTTGTCTCCCTGGTCAAGAGCTCTGCCTTGCTTCCTCATCTTGAGTTCAAGCCTTCCCAAACCCCATTTTGCCTCCTTGGGCAAGAGCTATGTCTTCCTTCTTTTTCTTAAGCTCCCCTTCTCTTAATGTTCTCCCTCCTTAGAGCTCTAAGATACTGTAAAATACTTCTGAACCTTATTCTTTGGTCTGTCAATTTCCTTCTTTGAATTCATAAGACAAGGATCCAGGGACACCCCTAAATTAATGGTGCGTTGGCAGTGGAACCCCTGTCCATGGGTTCATTTGTGGGCCAAAGGTAATGACCTCTAGGTGTCTTCTTCAACTGTTCTCCACCTCATTTATTTTGAGATAACGTCTCACACTGAACTGATTGGGCCACGCTAGCTAGCCAGCAAGCCTGATGGCTGTCTGCACTTCCTCTGCGCTGAGATTACAAGTGTCTGAATTCAAGTTTTCAAGTTTGTGTGACAAGCAGTTTACCCACTGAGCCATTCCCTTAGCCTCTCTAGTTCTCTTTTCTTATCATGCCCTTCACAATCAGCAGCTCAAAATACTTTTAATGTTTGGTTCCTCCACTATTTCCAAGTCTCAACTAGTCTGTGACCATCAAAGTGACCCCACCCAGACCCTTAGGATGCTTTTACTGTGCTTTCTCTTCTGAAAAAAGCATGAAGTTTTCAGCAGCTCTCCAATAAAGCAAAGTGTGAAATCCACCCTAGGGTGCTGTCCTCCCAGGGGTTTTCAATCTGAAAAGGGGTCAGCAAATTAACCAAAATGCATTTCTAAGGGATAGAATTTCAAGGAATGTCAGAAAGCCAAGTGTGGAATTTCATGCCTCTTATGATAAAGCTAGCCTTGGAAATCGTCTCTGTACTTGGAAGCACTTCTCCACCATGAATTGTTGCCTCTGGGTTTCCTGTCACTCACAGCAGGGCGGCTTGGGAAGGATGGAAGGAAAAGTTGCTGTGAGACCTGTTGGGACAAGAGTTAGTAGCAAATGGTCATATGCCAGAGGCAGGCAATGGTCATATGCAAGCTGTGGTGGTGTTTTGGGTTTTTAACCTGCCCAAGCAGATGCACCTAACCATTTTGCTTATGATTAAGTATTATTCCCTGCAACCTAATATTAATGTTGCTAACATACACTTGCAAAACCCATTTTCAAAGATCATAACAGTAAACCTCACAGTGAGCAGTTAGCTTCTGATTGTTGATCTGACATAGGCTATCAGGTTTGGTTTTTAGGTTCGTGAGAAAAGACAAAGTATAAGAAGGAGGCTGTGTGTTCAAGAAACCATTAGGTTTTCATTAAACTGGAGTAAAAATCATCATGTTAAATGGCAAGAGTCTCGCAAAAGAAGGATGAAAAAAAAAATCATTGTGAAGGAAGACTGCTGACTAGCAGAAAGTCACAGAGCCAGAGCTGGGAGGTGATTTCATGATCAGCCTCTTTTGGCCTTCTGCAGGTTGCTCTTGCTTGAAGAAATGGGACCCCAAGGTAGAAGTAATAATTCTGTCTTGGGACCCAAGTAACCGCAATTATTCTCTAATGCTGCTACATGCTGTTTGTGTGATCCTAGCTGAATGAGTCACTTTTTATAAAGTGGAAAACTAGCAGCTGAAGCCAAGTGTCATCCCAGTGGTATGTTTTATTATTCATACAGTAATAGAAAAAAATCCAGGCTTCTCTTGGAAACAAAAAAAGGCCAATTAGCTGGTAATGGACTTGATTTTTCTTTTTGCACAACAAGTTTGATCAGACCTGAGTTATCCTGTCCCCGTGAGCTGAAGGCACATATGCTGTCCAGGTAGCCTCTGGAGCGACCACAGACATATGTCTTTTACTGGCCCAGTCCTCTGGTTTATTTCTCATCTGTTTCTGAAAGAACTAGGTCTGCAGTCTTTGACTTGGCCACTCACATACTGAGACAGTTTAGGAGTAACAGGGCCTCCAAATGTAAACTCAAAGTTGCTAAAGACAAGAAATGTCTTTGAGCCTGTAAGAGGGAACCTGGTTTTTTTTTTTTTTCCCTATCCCTTTCTTCCCTAAAGGAAGCTTTGCAGCCTCCTCTTTGATGAAATCCACGAATGCAGCCCCCTCCTTGACAGAGGCCAGGAATGTTAGGGGAGAATCCGGTTTTTCCTTCTCTCTTTCCTAGAAGAGAAAATTAAGAGATGAGATGACTCCCTTTCCTGGAAACCCGGCAGCACCCGGACACCTGAGATGGAGGCTGGACCGACTAACTCAGTACCCATCCAGTGAACCTTCACAGAGAAGTCCCAGTCAGGATCTCCCCATGAGAGGTTACATGTCTAGAAACCCCTCCCGGGCAGGAGATCTTCCTGCCTTCCTTTTCTTAAGCTTCATAAACACTATAATGAAATCTTGGTAAATTTCACCCTCTATGGTCTGTGAATGTCAATTATTAAGTTAATAAGATGCCCCTGACTCAGTGGAAGTTTGGATTGTTGTGAGCATCCAGAACCCTCACTCCTGAGTTACCACCCGCCCAGGAGCTCTGTCACTCTCAAAGACACGACAGTTACCATATTAGCATCAGTATTATTATCTGTAAGATAGACAGTGGGCAATTAGAAAAGTGCTTTTTACATACCGAAGAACAACACATTTTTCAGTTTCATTCATGTGTATTCTGAACCACCAGATATGGATTGGAGAGTGCTTACCCTCTCTCTTTTTAGTTCCCTAGTTTATCCCAGCTAAAAGCTACGATTAGAATCCCAATATACATCCTCTCTAAAATTCTAGCTTTAAAGTTCTATCAATTCAGCTAACCCTAGATTTCTAGTTTGACAGTTCTTTTCCAGGTCAGTGGGTCTCAATGCATTTTAAGCCCGTGGTATAATTATTAAATCCAATTAGGCACTGACTTAACTTATTTTCAATCAGACTTAGGCGATTTACCATGCCATCCCTCAGCCTGTGATCCGAATAGGAACAAAAAAAGGCATGGGGAGTGAATAATATGCATCTATCACATCTGCATTAAAGTGACTTTCGCACAAGCAGGTAAGCATTCCCTCAGCCTGGTCTCCCTGTTCTGAAGGTATGCACATTGGAAAAGACAGGGAAGAGAGGAAATTCTTATCAGTACACCATTAGAGTGTAAATAACAGAAAGGGACATTTAGGATACACAGGATTAAGGGCCCTCTGCTAACAGGCTCATTTCACATGGGCCTTTTTAAAACTCACGTTAAGCACAGCTTCCTGGAAACATGAGACAGGAAGGATTTTAAGTGATGTAGTGGGGTCTTTCAAAATTTGGCACAAGTCTTTTTGTTCTGTCAACTCACCCTTCAATGTATCCCAATGTGAGAGAAGGCAGGCTTCTGGCCTTGACTGCCTAATATCAGAAAACTATTGACTGATGCTTGTGGACAAGAGGCTTGGGGAGCTGAGCAGTTTCTATGGAGATAGGAATTACTGAGGAAGTGCTTTCTTTTGATTATTCTCCATCCTAATGGGGACAATTGCAACCATTTATCTTTTTCTGAAAGAATAAGGACATCCCTGGGAACAATGGCAAGAACTTCAGTGAAAGTGCTCATGTGAAATGTCCTAAACCACCAGCCGCCTGCTTTTGGCCATGTAAATCATGTGTTCTGTGATGGTGGCCTTTGCTATAGCGCTAGGACTGATTTTTGCCAGAGAACAAAATCAGAAAATTCATTATTAGTTTGAGTTGTATTTTGTAAAGTCTCGCATATAGAATTAGTATTCTAGAGTTAAGTCCTAAATGTTTGTTATGACATTAGCTAGAATTAATATTTAATTTGTGGACAATGCATAACTTTTACTTATATATAAGTAAAAAAAAAAAAAAAAAAAAAAAAAATATATATATATATATATATAGCTGTTAATCCCATTTTATCTCCTGTGTTAAAAATGTGTGAATCAAATAATATTTTTAAAACCCATATTTAATAATTTTCCTGGTGTATTCCTAGTCACATATGTGTGTATGTATGTATGTATATATATATATATATTTTTTTTTCTTTTTCTTTTTTTGGTTTTTTGAGGTAGGGTCTCACTTTAGCCCAGGCTGACTGGGAATTCATTATGTAGTCTCAGGATGGCTTCGAACTCATGGCAATCCTCCTACCTCTGCCTCCCAAGTGCTGGTATTAAAGGCGTGAGCCACCATGCCTGACCCTAGTCATATTTTTAATTTCTTACTCTTTGCTAACACCCAATTATAACACAGCATAAAAATTAATTGTTATATCAACTGAGCTTTCCAGAATTAACCATAGTTGTCATTTTCCTTGGTCTTAATTCAGATTTTTTTCTTAGCCTGTTTAGAGATGTGTGGATGATTATTTATATTTCATAAGAATAAAATAGATTATACAGTCCTGAAGCTAACTTTTATTTCTTTGGTAATGTGTCATGGATTTTTTTTCTAGGTTAGCACAAGTAGGTTACCCCCTTCTTTTTTGGTAATGGCTAATTGCAATATTAATTATGTCGATATGCAATACTTTATTTTTGCATTTTAGTGTTCTTCCCCTCCCTTTCTTCTCTTCATGCTCCTTCTGTTCCTTCTTCTCAAACAGTGCTGCTATACATAAATGTTTCATAAGCAACTTAACAGGGGCCAGTTTTCATTGCATTAAAACCTGTAAGGGAATATTCTCAACAGGCTGATGAACACTCAATGTTTTCAATGGAAACCAAAAATCTCTTAATGATGTAAAAATGTGAAAAGTTGTTACTCATGGTCCCAATGTGCACTGCTTTGAGTTCTTCCAGGAACTTTGAAAAGTAATAATATTACTTTTCTAACCTTGCAAGCAGATTTTTTTTTGAGGATTTGTACAATTTCAGATGTTCTGGCCAATGTTGCAATTAAAGGACAACCCCTGGAAGTGAATCTCACGCATCTCAACTTGTTAAGGCTCCTCAGATGTGTTCAATGGAAATAGATGGCTTTATGAACCTGTGCTCAAAAGCAAGCCATGCTTAGTTTAAATCTTTGTTGTCACAATCTCAAAGTGTGTAATCATTTTATCTTTGAAAGTATGATCTTTTAAAATGTGAGGTGGATAGAAGTGTGCAGAGATGTGTGTGATATTACGTCCACTCTTCTTTGCTGCATTGGTGCCATCTACCCTCTGATGGGCCTTCTGCACTGAGTACAGGTGGACTCAACACCTGGGAGCTCAGTAACACTGAGTTCAAGCCAGGTGTGCTACATCTGTGACTGAGAGACAGAGGCGATGACAGCCCAGAGGGCTTCACTCTCCATTCAATCCAGATGATGCTTCAGAGAAAGAGAATAGAGATGTTTTAAGAACTCCAGCCTAGGGGCTGGAAAGACAGCCCAGTTGATCAAGTGCTTGCCATACAAGTAAGAGGACCTCAGTTAGATCTCAGAACCTCAAAGAGAAAGAAAGAAAAAGAAAGAAAGAAAAGAAAAAAGGAAGGAAAGAAAGAAAGAAAAAAGAAAGCCAGGCATGATGGTCTTGCCGTGTAAACCCAGAACTTGGCAGATGGAGATATTCAGATTCCTCCAGCTCAGTGGTTAATGGGTCTAGTGTACTTGGAGAGCTCTAGGCCCATCCTGAGGAATAACAACCAGGTTGCCTTATGACCTCCACATGCATACACACACACACACACACACACACACACACAGAGAGAGAGAGAGAGAGAGAGAGAGAGAGAGAAATTTTTTTTAATCTCCAAATGATCAAGGAACCCTCTCCAATCTGTTTTTATCATGTCACCTCTTTACATTGTCACTTACATGGAGACTTCCCCTTATATAGAAGGTAAGGGAAAGAAATTCCTTTTCTTTTTTTTTTTTTTTTTTTTTTAAAGATTTTTAATATATATTTTATTTTTATTTATTTACTTATTCGACAGAGAAAGAGGCAAAGAGAGAGAGAGGGAGAGAATGGGTGCACCAAGGCCTCTAGCCACTGCAAACAAACTCCAGATGTGTGCGCCCTCTTGTGCATCTGGCTAATGTGGGTCCTGGAGAATCAAACCTGGGTCCTTTGGCTTTGCAGGCAAACACCTTAACCACTAAGCCATCCCTCCAGCCCAGAAACTCCCTTTTCTTTTCCATCTTTTCTTTTTTTGTTTTGTTTTGTTTTGTTTTTTGAGGAAGGGTCTCCCTCTAGCCCAGGCTGACCTGGAATTCACTATGTAGTCTCAGGGTGGCCTTGAACTCATGGTGATCCTCTTACCTCTGCCTCCCAAGTGCTGGGATTAAAGGCTTGTGCCACCACGCCCCGCTTCTTTTCCCATCTTTTAAATTTCACTTCATTTAATTTATTTATTTGCTTGTTTGTTTGTTTATTTTGGTGTATATGCTCAAGAGTGATTATTGTGTGAGTTGAGAGCAATGGGACATCTCTTGGCCCAGATGGGCTAGACTAGAGTAGCTAAGGCTCTTGTATTTGTGTGGCATGCCAGGAATAAGTAAAGAATGCATATAAGGAGGTGAGCAGGAGAGAAGCAGACTTTATAAGGAAAGGATAGAAAAAAGACTCCTGAAAGAGTGAGAGGATTCCCCAAAGGAAAGAGAGCAGTGGTTACTGGATCAGGGGATTGGTGCTGAGAAAATAAAAGTGGAAAAGTTCTGAAGTGTCAGAGCAGACATGCCTAGGACTTCTGTTGGCATCAAAAGAAGGGAAAGAATTAAAATTCGTTAGAATACAGAAAAGCAGGTAGACTGAGCAGTGAGGATCTGCAAGCGACTGCACCGCAGGCGGGCCTTCTCCAGGGATAGCTATTCTTTCTACCTCTGCAGCATGTCTGTAGGTGAGGGTGGTTTCCTGACCAGGTGAGTCATTAACAGTCTCACAGAACCAGTGGAATCTGTTCCTTTGTTAGGGAGGAAGTGTCTCTTCCCTTCCTAATGTTACCAAGGCAACAAGAAATGGGATCTTTCCTTCAGTGATCTCTTAAGTTTCATGTCTGCCTACATACAACATCTCCTCTCACTAGTTAAGACCCTGAAATCACTTAGGAAATGGGTCGATCGAGTTCTTCAGGCTAAAGCAGTGCATAGAGGGTCTCAATTCTTGCTAACTTCTGGGCCTTGGACCACAATCAAAGGGGACCCAGGTAGATGAAGTTAGTTGTCGGACCATCTGAGGGTGGAAATGACTGTAAATGAGAGGAGATAAAATTACACAGAACCTAAAGATTACTAGGATTACTGTTTAAATTATAAAAGAGATAACCTATTTTTGCCAGGAAGAGGCAAGGATCTTTTTTTTTTTTTTTTTCTCTCCATGGTAGGGTCTTACGATAGCCAAGGCTGACCTAGAACTCACTCTGTAGTCTCGGGCTGGCCTCAAACTCACAGTGATCCCCTACCTCTGCCTCCCAAGTGCTAGGATTAAAGATGTGTGCCACTCTATATCTGGCCCAAGGATACAATTTTAAAGTTGTTCACCAAAAAGATGTTGTTGCAGTCGGATCCACATTGCTGAGACAAATCTTTAAGCAGATGTACAGAGTTTATGGGATCAAAATGGTTTATTTCAGGCTTACAGTGTCCAGAGGAAGGTCCATCAATGGCAGAAGAAACTGACTCACTCTGTCATACATCAGCATAGTAGAGAGAGAAAAACACAACACCAGCAAGCATGAGCCGCCAGACCAACACACCCAGTATGGCTGGGCTCCAAGATCTGCCCCAGCCACACATCCATGCTGAAGTTGCAAACTCAATTTTTTTTTGTTAAGTATATACTTTGTATGAACATACCATGTATTGGAACCATCCTTTCCCTCCTCCCTGTCCCCAGTCCACTGAGGGCCCTCCTCAGCGGGATTGCCGCTATTCCCCATAAGCTGAAGAGATGAGTGTGTGAATTAAAATGTGGAATAAAGACAATGAATTTAGTCTTGTACAGCATTTCTATTTTAGTAAGAACAAAATACATATTCATGCTTAAGCTATAAATCCTGTGGTAGTTTGAATGAAAAGTGTTCCCCAAAGTCTCATGTGTGTGAATATTGAATCCCCAGCTGGTGGCTCTGGTAGGGAAGCTTATGTAACCTTTAGGAAGTGGACTCTAGCTGGAGGAAGTATGTCACTAGGGGCAGCCTTGAGATGTTATAGCCGAAGCCTAGTTTTTGTTTCTCTCTTTTACTACTTCCTCCCTGCTGATGTAAGATGTGACACCAGCTTCCTGCTCAAGCCTGCCATGCTTTTCCCACCAAGATGGACACTTCCTCTCTGGCACTGTAAGCCAAAGGAAACTCTTTGCTTCCCTAAGATGCTTCTGGTCAGGCATTGTGTCTAGCAATGAGAAAGTAACTTACACAAATACAAATTGGGTAATATTGGTGAATTATTAATGCTAGCCTATTTGCTTAGTTTTTGGACATTGTAATTATGAAGAAAACGATAGTTTGAATTTTCTTGACTTAGAACATTACTAAATAGCAAACACAATTACCACTGCTAGTCAAAAGGGAGAATGTGGAAGAAAGGGGAAAAGTTTATGTTTTAGTACCTTTTATTCTTCTGTTTGAACAATAGGCTTCATATTTTATTTTGCACTGGTCCCACAAATTATGTACACAACCCTGCCAATATGGTCACTTTTGGGAATCACTGGCCTACTACTTACTGTATGTAGTGTGAGACCTTTGTCCTCTTCCAGCTGGTCTCCAGTGTTAATGTGATTCAATGTCTGCTATTTGTTTGAGGTTTAATTTAAGAGCAATTTAATACTCCCCTGCCTACCTCAGTTGGCAGACTCAAGTCTAGGAGCTGTGAAGAACATAGGAGCATAGATGCACATTTGCTTTTCTGTAAAAAAAAAAAAAAAAAAAAAGTAGGGGCTTGAGAAATTGTTCAGTGGTTAAAAACACTTGCTTGTGAAAGCTGGATGGCCCAGGGTTCAATTCCCCAGTACCTAGGTAAGCCAGATGCACATAGTGGCACATACAGCTGGAGTTTGTTTGCAAACAACAAGAAGCCCTAGTGTGCCCATTCTCTTTCTCTTCTAAAATGAATAAATAAATAAAAATTAAAAATTATAGGCACCAGAATTCAAGGTAATTCAGATTATTTATTTTTTTGTTTGTTTGTTTTTGTCGTACTAGGGATCAAACCCAGGGCTTTAGGCAAGCTAGGTAAGTAGTCTACATCTGAGCTACACCCTCAGATTATATTTAAAAATATACAGAATAAGGGCTGGGCATGGTGGTGCACACCTTTAATCCCAGCACTCGGGAGGCAGAGGTAGGAGGATCACCTTGAATTCGAGGCCACCCTGAGACAATACAGTGAATTCCAGGTCAGCCTGGGCTAGAGTGAGTCCCTACCTGAAAATGAAAATCAAAACAAAACAAAAATATATTTATAGAATAAACTGTACATTCTCAATAGTTCATAAACTCCACAGAGACATGAATTTTATATTCCTTTCAAAGATGAATCAAATGCCATTTACAGAGCAGATACTTCACACATATTGTTGACTTAATCATAAAGTTTGCAAAGATGTAGTAGTTTAATATCTATAGTTATACTCCTAATATCTATATGCCTTAGGGTGAAACATTAGCTACTATGTCTTTAGTGATTCTTTTTTTTTTTTTTTTTTTTTTTTTGGTTTTATGATGCAGGGTCTCACTCTGGCCCAGGCTGACCTGGAATTCACTATGTAGTCTCAGGGTGACCTTGAACTCATGGCAATCCTCCTACCTCTGCCTTGAGTGCTGGGATTAAAGGCATGCACCACCACGCCTGGCTGTGATTCATTTGTTAAAATTTTATTTTTAATTTATTTGAGAGAGCAGGGGTGGGGAGAGAAGGAGGGAGAGAGGGAGGGAGAGACAGAGGGGCAGAAAGAGAAAAAGAGAGAATGGGTGTACCAGGGCCTCTAGCCACTGCAACAAACTTCAGACACATGTGCCACCTTGTGCATCTGGCTTACATGGGTCCTGAGGAATACAACCTGGGTCCTGAGGCTTCACAGGCAAATGCCTTAATTGTTTAGCCATCTCTCCAGCCCTTTAGTGAGTCATTCGTGGGTGATCCTTCTCTCCCATGGGTTCTCATTTCTCAGTCTGCATCTTGGAATGGCTGTTTTCTTTCGGTGGACACCAATTCACATGCTTTCCTTTGCCATTGTGTTGACAGTCTTTGAGGAGCATTTTTAAAGAGCAATGCTTGTTGGTAAAGTGGAACTAGGTGGGACTTTGTGACAAACCAGAGATTCCCCAGGGCAGAGTCAGAGGTGTTCATGATCCCTCAGAAGGTGGTCCCAGAGAGGACTGGTGGTTGTTCACCATGTTCCTCCACTCCTAGATTAAGAACTGAGGCTGCTGGGCATAACTCCCCAGTGCTAGATCTGAACCTGGGCTTTAGACCAACAGACCTAAGTCTAGTGAAAATTGGGGCATTAGATATGATTACCTTGATCCAGGTTTTGAGTGAAAGAGATTGGTGGGAGGGATGGGATCTAGTGAAACAAAATAGTAGAATGCTTTATAAGAAAGTAAATCTGGGGCTGGAGAGATGGCTTAGCGGTTAAGGTACTAGCCTGCAAAGCCTAAAGGCCCAGGTTTGATTCCCCAGTACCCACGTAAGCCAGATGCACAGGTGGCACATGTTTCTGGAGTTCGTTTGCAGTGGCTGGAGGCCCCGGCATGCCCATTTTCTCTCTATATCTACATCTTTCTCTCTCTCCCTCCCTCCTCCTCTCAAATAGATAAATAATTTTTTTTTTTTTTTTTGGTTAGGAAAAAAAACAGAAAAGAAATCTGGATGTCTTTCCAAAACCTGAGGTAACAAAAATTCTTTTCTACATGAGAATTTCTGTGGGAGCCTTGGGAGTATTTTCTGAATCTCCTTCAAGAGATAGTTTCATTAATTGCTGAAGACTTTTGCAATCTAGGGCACTGAGGCACAGTGCCCTCAGTAAAACTTGAGTTTTTTGACATTACATAATGAGATCAAGTGGTGCTGGCCTCATGGAAATTAAAGCGAAGAGGATTATATTTAGCTGATTTTCAAGCTAGTTTTAGTGAGCATCTCAGACATGGATATTAATTTTTTTTAATGAAAAGTAGACTGTTTACTGTGCACAAAGGGCCATTTGTGCTACCCAAATCTATGCTAATCTCCATTCCAAATCTCTTAGCAACTGTTACTTGGTTAGAAAGGTTCAATTTTCATGAAAGAAAGGAAATTTTCTGAACGTGTTGCAGCAAAATTTGATTTTGGGATATTAAGCCATTAAAGATATAAAGTAATATGTAAGTGATGAAATGATTACTGAAATGAGTTGAATTCTTCTTTTAGTGCAATAAAATCTCGCTAAATCAGCTGTTGAGTTAGATACTTTTAGTCCCTGAATTGCAATAAAAGGTAGTAAGTAATAGAAGGTGAACACTATTCCAAAAAAATGAGATTTAGAGCAGCTCCCTGGAGCTCGCCTTCATTTATTTCATTTTTGTTCATTTTTTCACTCAACAAACTGTACAGGAATGCCTGCCATGTATTTGTTTCAAGCTACGTACAGATGATGGCTTTAGTGCTGGCCCAAGGAAATTTATAATCTGATAGAGATTCAAATGTGTATACTTATAAGTAGAAGAAATATAATCATTGCTATGACAGTTATGAAGAATTTTGTTCACAGACTTAAAAACTCAAGTATATATGCACACATTTGTTTTTTGTGATATATATATATATACATATATATATGAGATATATATATATATATATATATATATATATATATATATATATGTATGTATTGTCTTGAGACAAAGTCTCACTCTACTCCTGGCTGGCTTTGTAGTTGCTACGTATTCCAGGCTGACTTTTTTTTAAAAAGGTAATTTTAAGCTTTTTCAAAAAATATTTAATTTTTATTTATTTATTTGCAAGCAGAGAGAGAGAGAGAGAGAGAAGAGAGACAGACAGAGAGAGAATGGGCACTCCTGGTCCTCTAGCCATTGCAAATGAACTTCAGACACATGTGCTCCTTGTGCATCTGGCTTATGTAGTTCCTTGGGAATCAAACCTAAGTCCTTTGGCTTTGTAGGCAAACACCTTAACTGCTAAGCCATCACTCCATCCCAGCTTTTTCTTTTTTTAAAGTTTGATTTATTTGAGAGAGTCAGAGAGAGAAAGAGAGAGAGAGAGAGAGACAGAGAGAATGGATGTGCCAGGGCCTCTAGCCACTGCAAACGAACTCCAGATATATGTGCCACCTGTGTATCTGGCTTACATGGGTCCTGGGGAATCGAACCAGGGTCCTTTGGCTTTGCAGCCAAACGCCTTAACTGCTAAGCCATCTCTCCAGCCCAAGGTTGACTTTTAATAAGAGGTGATCCTTCTGCCTCAGCTTTACTAGTACTGGGATAGTAAGAGTGAGCCACCAAGCCTAGCTGTAGTTTTTATTTATTAACTTAAAAAACAATAAAAATGAATAAACAATATATTTAATGATTTTGCTATAATAAAGTTAAGAAAAAGTTATATCAGCTATATAATTAAAAAAACGTAAATGCAATGGACAATTCCTAGGAGAAACACATATTGATAACATTGAATTAAGAAACAATACACCAATACAATATTGTATTGATAGTTAAAAATACAGTAGCAGCAGTAACAAAAAGCAAGTAGAAAATACTCACACAAGGTCCGTCCAGTTCACAGGCACATTCTCACAAGAACAGATAATGTTTGGGGTTGGGAAATGCCTCCGTTGGGAGAGTGCTGGTCTAGCATGCCTGACACCCTGGGATAGCCCGGCACTCAGGTGGGGGAGGCAGAAGGATGAGAAGTTCATACATGGATAGCCTGGGCTACATGTGACTCTGCCTCCAAAAAGAATATATATTTGTAAGGAGAAGGAGAGGGAGAGAGAAATGCATGTGCTGCTTTGTATATCTGGCCTTACGTGGGTATTGGGAAATCAAACCTAGGCCAGCAAGCTTTGCAAACAAGCACCTTTAACCACTGAGCCATCTCCTGAGCCCTGAGCCCTTATATTCTATAGTGCGTTATAAATAAATATTTCTTTAAATCTAACATATTACTGAAAGCAGGGAACAAATAAGGATGAAATTATTCCCATCACCATTTATAAAGATAATGGATGCTTGATAATGAATCCAGATCGGAATATCACAAGAAAGGAAGATGATGAGCTGAACACATTTATGAGAAAGTTGTTCTTCTTAGACACACACACATATGTGCCTGTTTCTATATGGGTGCTCATGTATGTGTGGGTAACATTATAATGCATCATAAGATGGGATAAGCTCAGAAAGTGAGGAGGGTTAACATGGAGGAATCAATTTAATTCTCTTAAATATATACTAAATGGCAGAAAACCGTTTATGTCAAGAGAGGTAGAAAAGTCTGCTGATATAGCTCTGTATTCTCTCCTTAGAAAAGCTCTCAGCAAGCCAAGTGTGGTGGTGCATGCCTTTAATCGCAGCCAATGGAGCATGCTTAGTGGTGAAGAGCATTCCCGTTGATGTCAGGAACAAGAGCTGAAAACTTAATCCTTACACTGGAGGAATGAGCTACTTGGGAAGACCAGAAAGAAAGCATCAAGATTCTTTTGTTTTTAAAAAATATTTATTTATTTATTTGCAAGCAGAGAGAGAGAGAGAGAGAGAGAGAGAGAGAGAGAGAGAGACAGCTATTGCAATCAAATTCCTGATGCATGTGCCACTTTGTACATCTGGCTTTCCATGGGTACTGGGTACTCTAAACCATGGTTGTTAGGCTTTGCAGGCAAGTGCCTTAACCACTGCCCAGAATCAAGATTCTTCTCCTTCTCCTGCTCCTCCTTCTTTTAAAAATATTTTATTTTTATGTTTATTTATTTATTTGAGGGGGAAGAGAGAAATAGGCAGGGAGAGATAGAGAAAACGGGCACACCAGGGCCTCTAGCCAGTGCAAACAAACTCCAGATGCATGTGCACCCCCTTGTGCATCTGGCTTATGTGGGTCCTGGGGAATTGAACCTGGGTCCTTTGGTTTTGCAGGCAATCGCCTTAACCACTAAATGATCTTTCCAGCCTCCCCTTCACTTTTTTGGAGGTAGGGTCTCTCTACAAGACAGGTTGACCTGGAATTCACTATGTAGTCTCAGGCTGGCCTCAAATTCACAGCAATCCCCCTGCCTCATCCTCTTGAGTGCTGAGATTATAGGGGTGTGCAACCACACCCGGCAAGATTCTTAAAAAAAAAAAAAAAAAAACCACACACATATGCAACAACATTTTAATGTTATGATTTTATATTTATAGATTTGTGACACATAAATTTCATGCTATATTTATAAATGTAAAATCCAAGACAATCTGAGAAAATTAGAGCCACTTAGAGAATGCAATATATTCATAACACAATCTTGTGGAGCTAGAGAGATGGCTCAAGAGTTAACTGTGCTTACTTGCAAAGCCTTCCACCTTGGGGTTCAATTCCATGTACACCAATTAGAAGCCAGACCCCCCCCCTAAGGTGGCACAAGCATCTGGTATTCTTTTGGCAGTGGCAAGAGTCCCTGGCATACCCATACACACCTATACTCCCCACACAAATAAATAAAAATTAAAGTGGGCTGGAGAGATGGTTCAGCAGTTAAAGCCACTTGCTTGCAAAGGCTAATGACCTGGGTTTGATTCCCTCATATTCACATAAAGCCAGATGCACAAAGTGGCACATGCATCTGGAGTTTGTTTGTAGAGGCAGCAGGCCCTGGCTTGCCCATATTCATTCTCATTCTCTCTCTCCCACAAATAAAAAATGTTTTTTTTTTTTAAAAATTTCATATGGCTCAACAAAAAATAATGAGGAAACATAATTAGAAAGGTTGAATCAAACAATAGCAATACCAACAACATTATACCTAGGAATAAATCTGTCAAGACACAGAATGGTTACAGCTGTTAGGAAAGGAAAATTGCACTTCAATCATCAGGCCATTTATTGTTTGGTAAGATGATGCTGGAGTTAGTTTATTTTGGTATCTCAACAATGTTAGTAATGCCACTTTCACTCTGTCATCATGAATGGCTTCCTGGACATGTGATATGTACCCTCACACAGGATACAAACCCAAAGGTTCATTGGCTCAGTGCTCTACTTGTCACTCTTGAAATTTTGATAATATTATTTTTGAATGTGGGTTTAGTAAACTAAGTCTGAGGGGACAACAAAATATGCATGTAAGCAGTGGCAGTTTTGTACATTGTGAGTATCCACCATTCCTTGCACAGTTTTGGTGATGTCTGGCGAGCATTGAAGTCTGGTGGAATCAGGATGTCTGGAGTTTAGTGAGACTCAGAGTGAACATGAGCTAACCCCTTCAGTGAAGGAGGTGACAGCCCCGTTGAGACAGAACTTGATTTGAACACAGAACAAAAGCAACATCATTCTAAGAAACATTACCAATCAAGGGAGCTTAATCGTAGCCTTTTTTGCTTATGTCAGTTGAGTCAGCATGCTTCATGATGGTGGGAAAGCATCGCACAAACAGAGGTTAGATGTCACCTCCTCTGCCACAGCATATGGAAAACAGCAACAGGAGAGTGAACCAACCTCTGGCAAGGGGGAGCTAGCTATACTACCCCTAAGCCCACCTCCAACAACACACCTCCTCCAGCAAGGCTCCATCTCCCAAATAACCATCAGCTGGGGACCAAGCCTTCAAAACACATGAGTGTATGGGGGACATCTGATTCAAACCACCACTCTGACCCATCCATAATTTGAAGGTAGAGTGGTGATAGAATGTGTGCAAATCAAAACTTCACACTTAGTTAGCATGGTACAGTGTTTCCACAATTGGGTGAGATTGAAGCATATCTGCATGTATGAGCTACCAAATACAAATAATGCAACGTGGAGTCTGCATATGCACTAAACCCTTTTATACTATGTTTAAAATGCATTGGGGATGGGGTAAAGCTTAGTGACAGGGTGCTTGCCTTCTGTGCACAGCATTTTGGGTTTGATTACCAGCACTGCAAATAACAACATCAAAAACCCCACAAATTGACATTACCCAGCACAGAGAAACGGATAACATTTATGCTAATGATTTTTCTTCACAGAAGATGTTAGATGGTAAATTAAAATGTCATGGAAGGTCTAGAGAGTCCATGGAAGAAAGGAAAATGTTTTAGGTCTTAGTACATTCAATGGCACTTTTTAACTACTTTTTGAATGAGGGTTTTACATTCTCTCTCCTTTTTTTTTTTTTAAATTTTGCCCTGCAAATTATATTGCTAGCCCTGTCTATCACCTTGGGATAGTTACCCTATAGTTCTCCAGGCTGCAGGCATCAAGTCTACAGCTGAGGCAGAAAACGGGTGGGAGAATTGGAGATAGTAAGCCTAGCTCCCA
Organism: Orientallactaga sibirica; assembly: GCA_036365145.1. Classification (NCBI taxonomy): domain Eukaryota; kingdom Metazoa; phylum Chordata; class Mammalia; order Rodentia; family Dipodidae; genus Orientallactaga; species Orientallactaga sibirica. The sequence goes on from JAEOAD010000003.1 coordinate 26,347,928, forward strand.
TAGCCATTGCATTTATTAGGAATTTAACAACCTTTCCATAAGTGGCCTGCCAAATCTGGACCCCACGGGCACTTTCAGCTGCAGACAGAGAGTGAGCAGGAAGCATCTGGCAGAGGAATAGAACCAGCCACTCTGACATCTGGCAGAGAATCCTGTCTACGCCAGGGGCTGGCAAACTTCTTTTGGGAACAGGCCAGGTGGGCTTGGGTGGCCATTTATAGCCAGTGTCTGTTACAACTTTCCTCTGCTGCTATCATGTAAAGCAGATACAGACAACCTGGAAACAAATCAATGGGCATGGCTGGGCTCCAGTGAAACTTGCTTTACAAAAGAGGAAGTGGGTCAGATCTGGCCCTTTATTTTGCTTTGATTAACAAATGTCAGACCAAGAGGCAATGGCAGATAAAGTAGCCTCTGTTTACTGAGTGCCTGCCATGGGTTCAGCACCTGAAGCTAGGCATGTTAGTGTCCCTGAAAGAAATTTCCACTTTATCATCATGGAAGAAAGCAAAGTTTGTGGGTTGGCAAATATAATCTGCCAGAACATCTCTGAAGCTTTGATTAAAGGAAAGATACAAATGCTAGATATGAAGGTAAGGCTAAACTTTTTTTTTTCTTAAATTTATGCATACACCCCATGGAATTTAAATCAAAATTCTTGAAGTTTTAAAAAATATTTATTTATTTGTTTGAGAGAGAGCGAGAGCGAGAGAGAGAGAGAGAGAGAGAGAGAGAGGAAGTAGAGAGACACAGAGGGGGAATGGGCATGTCAGACCCTTTAGCCACTGCAAACGAACTACAGATGCTTGTATATTTTCTGCATCTGACTTTACGTGGGTTACTGGGGGACTGAACCTGGGTCCTTAGCTTTGCAGGAAAGTACCTTAACTGTTGAGCCATCTCTCCAGCCCTTGAATTTTTTTAAAGGAACTTGAGTATCTGACCTTAAAATTCATGTGTAATAAAAAAGAATTAAGGATTTAAGAACAGCCTAGACAATTTAAAAAATCTGTAATAGAAACAATTGGGAACTTGTCCTACAAAATAGTGGTAGTTGTTATAAAGCTGAACTAAGTAAGCGTCATGTTGATTCTGGTCTGCAGAAATGAGCTGATGAAACAGAAGAAAAGGTTCGAGCAGAGCTGGTCATGTGTTCCTGGGGAGGCATGCAAAAAGGACAGGAGGCACTAAGGAGAAAACTCAGATTCCCACTTCATATCCCAGTCAGAACAGTAGATTTAAATTAAAGCACACATGCAAAGACGAAAAGCACCAGCATCAATAATCTTGATAGAAATTAAAACTTAAAGCAGAAAAATACTTAAACAGTAAGAAACAGAAAGCATGAGCAAAAAGAACTATTTTGCCCAATGTGTTTTCACCAAAATTTCAAAAAAAGAAAAAGTTGATAGAAGACACAGGAATCAAAGTGAAAAGGCTTCCAGGGAGTGGAGGACATTAGTTAAGCATATAATCAAGCAGTGGTTAGACCTGGAATAGACAAAAACAATTGAAGACAAGTGAATGAATGATGTAAACCAGAGATTTGCAGAACCTAGAGGCTCAGTAGAAAGTGACATTGATTCCCAGTCTCACCAGTATCAGAGCAGTAATGGCACAACCACACTTACCTTTATGCCCATGAGGCAGTAGAAAGGAGGAGTCTTTATTTCCTATCTCATTTGGTTTCTGGAGCCAGGCTTTTACTTTATGGCCCAAATTGGCCTCGATTCTCCTGCATCGGCCTCTGCAGTGCTGCCATTACAGGCATAAGCCACCGAGCTTGGCTTGTAGTTTTTTCTTTTCAAGTTTAAACTCAAGAATTGACAGGTGTGAAACAATTAATATTCTCAGTCTTGTTGGAATCTATCATAGCAAATAACAGTAAACAACTTAAGCAAACACTAAAAGAAGAAGAGTTTTCATTTATGTGTCTACTTTACTCATCACCTGTCTGTGAACATCACATTTAAATATGTGTGTGCATACATGGTGAAACTTCACCTATTGAGATAATGAGTTGGAGCTACATGTGTAGAAAAAAAAAAGGATCTGCCTAAAACATAAATATAATTTGGAAAGACAACACAGAACACTACACACTCCATCAGGCCACTTAAAGATTTAAAAACCTTCCTAGAAGTAGTGTACTGAAATGCACATATTCACATTTAGACAGATCAGGAAAGTGAACTTGGCAGTGAGAAACATCCTGCCTAAGACAGTGGTTCCATTTGTGGCTGTAGCAAGGAAAGTGAGATGCCATAGGCAGAGGGCTATCAGTGGAACTTAGCTGTATTCTGTAATGTCTTATTTCTGAAAAATGCGCAAACATTTTGAAGCAAATTTCCAAAATATGGAAATTTGGTAAAGCTTATTGACAAGTACACAGGTGTTTATATTTTTCCTCTTTTTTTTTGCTTGAAAATATTTTATAATATGAATTTTAACCGCTCTCTGATGGCAGTCTTTGATATATTTTATTAGTTTGCAAAATTTATATCATGTCTTACTTCTACTTGTGTAATAGATTCCTCGTAATTAAAATATTCTCCCTGAAGAGAGGAAGGAGGCTCTGATTCAGGAAATCAAGTCTAGGAGACCTGACACTCAAAGGTCACATAACCACTCCCAAGGTTATGTTAACTAGAAACTGAAACATTCCTTCCTGGGTGTGTTTGGGGGCACAGGAAGGAAGTTCCAGAGACTCAAGAATTCACCCAGTCTGGGAAAGTGTTGCAAGACTGTGCCCTAAGGCTATATAAGGGGAAAACAACTGCCTGGATGTGAGACTTTCTGAGCTCCCTGCAAGTCATGCAGTGTGCTCAAGACTCCAGCCAGCCAAGCTGCCTGTGGGTTTTGCAGTGTGCTCCAGAGACATATCTTGTGTGTGAGTGTTCACTTATGCTGGGGTGGGCTTTTTGGTGATGTCTTTGAGTCAAAGCAACCATGGGGAGGTCATCATGCGGGATGAGATGAGACTTTTCATTGGTGAGGCCTCCATGTTCTGTAAGTAAGCCCTCACCCTGACACTGAGGATGTGAGACTGAGAGCGGGAGGTTAATCTGTACATAGGGAGCTCCACCTACATGACTATGGGGAGATCCTCTTCCAGGATGGGAGGAGATCTCTCAGTGGTGTGGCTGCTTTGGGAGTCTCCATTGTTTCTGTAAACAACACCTCACCCTGTTTTGTAAGTAATCACAGTAGATTCCTTGCTTCATCGAAACTGATTTTGGTGTAATTGTACTTTGGTCTATTGTTGGTGCCCTATATGGGGTAAATAGACATGTTTTTGCATGACCTCGGGAAGTTTCTGGTGACACCATTCATGTAAAATTACGTAGATTTGTGTGTTTCAAGCACCCCTCCTCCTTGGGCTCTAGCCTTCTCAAGGTTCATGCAGGTGAAGTGTATTTGTGAGATTACTCAGCGCTGTGACCAGATAGATACTTGACAAGAAGTGGCTTGACAAGAAGAGGAAGGAAGAGTTTATTTTTACTGTTCAAGGAAGGAAGTAGTCCATCATGACAGAGAAAACACGATAGCAGGTGGCTGGTCAGACTGTTGTCTGCAGTCAGGAAAAAGAGAGTGGACAGGAAATGGGTCCAGGCTATAAAACCTCAAGGTCCACCTGAGTGATCCACTTCCACCAGCAAGTTTTCATCTCCAAATGGTTTTGTATAACCTTCCAAAACATCACCATCACCTGGGGACTAGGTGTTCAAACATGAACCCTGGGGGGTGGGTAATCCACATTCATACACACTAGGTACCAGGAATCCTACTATTCCCGGTAAGGAGATAAGGTCTGGGACATATTAGTTGTCAAGGAGACCATATGTGGTCTCCTCGTGGGACGGAGGCATAGTAATTAGGACCATATTGTCCACTGTGGTTCCCCAAGTGCTGGTTAGATGACAACTTGTGGGGTCCACCCTCCCTCCTGGGGAGTCTGCTGCCCTGCTTGACTGACATGACCAAGGATTGTTTGCCTAAAAACATCCTGTTCCACTCCCATTTCCTGGCCTAAACACAAGTTCCATTTGCCCCTGGTGGCTCTTGCTTAACAGTAAACAACAGGATATGTAAACAACAGGACCTTTTGACCCTGGTGCTTTTCCACAGTGCTGTAAGGCTGTATATATATAGCCCTCTGACTTCAATAAACAGCATTCTTGAAGCACGAATGACCCAGAGATTGTCTCTTCAATCCTCGGCACCTCACCCAGCTTGGGGTCATGGTGGTAGCGGGTGCTACAAATGGAGGTCCCACTGAGATTGGGAAAGAAGGAAAACTGCTAAAGGATCGCTCCTGAAGGCTGGCCAGCTGTAGAAAAGGTAAGAGAGGAGAGCATTGAAAATGGGTACCGCTAGCTCTCATTCATTGTTAGTAGATCAGTTAGTTGAATTGCTAAAGAAACAAGGTACGGGCATTAAACATATTATAGCAAGATAATTTATTAAGATTTTGCAAAAGGTGAGCCCTTGGTTTTTGATTTTGGGGGGCCTTAATGTTTTGGATTGGGAACAAGTAATCCAGAGAAAGCCAACTTATTAAGATTTTGCAAAAGGCAAGCCCTTGGTTTTTGATTTCGGGGGGCCTTAATATTTTGGATTGGGAACAAGTAATCCAGAGAAACCAATTTATTAAGACTTTGCAAAAGGCAAGCCCTTGGTTTTTGATTTTGGGGGGCCTTAATGTTTTGGATTGGGAACAAGTAACCCAGAGAAAGCCAATTTATTAAGACTTTGCAAAAGGCAAGCCCTTGGTTTTTGGTTTCGGGGGGCCTTAATGTTTCTGACTGGGAACAAGTGAAACTTGATTTCCAAAAGATCCTTCTTGCTGTGGCGCTTGGTTAAGGATGCTCTCATTAGTGATAAAGAAAAAGTAAAAGAGCAATTGGCAGAGACGGAACGGCTTTTCACTGAAACTCAAGAACAGGAGTCAATTAAATCTTTTCAGAATATTTAATTAAAGTAAAAAGAGGGGACCTAGGGGATCACCTTGGTTCCCCTCATTCCTTTCTCTCCTTAACATTATACATTTTAAATTTTTTAACGGTGGATGCTCATGGCCGCTCAGCAGCTGATCGCCATTGGTGTGCACCTACGCAAACTAAGCCTCTGGCTAAATGGAAAGATCTTTCTATGGGCAAATGGAAAGGGCCAGATCCAGTGTTAATTTGGGCCCGAGGGTCTGTTTGTGTTTTTCCACAGGATGCTCAAGCTTAACTATTCTCAGCTTAACTCTTCCAATTCCTTTGATGATTCTACTGGATGCCTTATCCTAAGTCCATGGTCAATTGCAGACTTTTCACTTAATTCCACCGACTGTTCTGTGCATGGTTTACAGCATATCTGGGACTAATGAAACTCCCTCGGGAGATATCCTCAATTGTTCTTCACAGGACTGCCACCTGCCACTGATGCCACAGACGCAACTGATTCTCACCCGGCAGTGAAGACTTGACAGATGCAGCTGATTCTCACCCAGCAGAAAAGAGACTTTGGTGTATCTGCAGCTATTGTTGCTGCAACTGCCACCGCTGCCGCCGCAGCTACTGTTGCTGGCATAGCCCTTTCCCAATCTGCTGTTACAGTGAGCACTGTGGACTTGCTCTCAGGGGAAGTAGCTTCTGCACTCAACACTCAAAATAATTTAAATTCTCTCATACAATTGGGTTTACTAAATTTAAATCAACAGACAGCTCTACTATAAGGACAAATAGATTTACTTTAAAGGATTGCAATTTGCAGGCCGTCTCTTTAAGGAATGGAGTGGGTCTATGGCCCTAGGGCTAATTGCCCTGGGTGGTGTGGCTTTGTCCTTGGTCTGTCTCTGCCGTATGGCAAAAACTCAAGCCCAGCACCAATTTCAGACCAAACAGGTCTTGATGTCTCTGGCAGCAGATAACCCCACTGCTCAAGTATGGCTGAGCTTACAAGATAAATGAGTAATCAATGACGGGTAAGACCTGGGGGATGTCTATCAACCTAAGACAGAGAGTCTGCGGGGCCTGGGCAGGCTTCTCCATGACGGGTAAGATAAATGTCGATGTCCGAGGCAACCTAAGACAGATGCTCATTTATATTTAAGGAAGGGGGACCTGTTGGGTCCACCCTCCCTCCCGGGGAGTCTGCTTTCCTGCTTGACTGACATGACCAAGGATTGTTTGCCTAAAAACATCCTGTTCCACTCCCATTTCTTGGCCTAAACACAAGTTCTGTTTGCCCCAGATGGCTCTTGCTTAACAGTAAACAACAGGATATGTAAACAACAGGATGTGAGAACATGACCTTCTGACCCTGGTGCTTTTCCACAGTGCTGTAAGACTATATATATCACCCTCTGACTTCAATAAATGGCATTCTTGAAGCACGAATGACCCAGAGATTGTCTCTTCAATCCTTGGCACCTAGCTCAGCTTGGGGTCATGGTGGTAGCACGGGCGCTACAACAACTGTGTTCCAAACCATTGTTTTCTTGGCTAGGCATTGATGTTCTCCTCTCCACAATTCACATGACACTACATCAATTCAGGTTGCTCTCCCAGGACTACTGCGTTTTCATTTCCTCTGCCTCAGAGCTCTCAGAGCCATGTCCCACCATTACAGAAGAACCCCTTGGGCTGGAAACTCAGCTTGGGCCAGGGCTGCTTTTGTCATTCGTTCAGGCAGCCAGCAGCAGGTCTTGACTTTAGAACTGACAGATTGTCAGGTTAGCTCTTGTGTTTGTTCCCAACATTCTCCGCTGCTAGATGCTTGGGACAATGTTGGATATGCCCATTGTGATAGCATAATTATTACTTGCTTTCCTACTTAGAAATATCTTAGAGTGGATGATGGCCTATGTGGTTACCTTTATTGATAGATAACTCATGGCTGATTTTACATCTTTCTTTCTTTCCTTTATTTTATTGACAACTTCTTTAATTGTAGACAATATCCCATGGTACTTCCCTCCCTCCCCCCACTTTCCCCTCTCAGTCTTTCTTTTCAGTTTGATGTCATGATATTTTCCTCCTATTATGATGGTCTTGTGTAGGTAGTGTCAGGCACTGTGAGGTCATGGATATCCAGGCCATTTTGTGTCTTCCACATTAGACCCTGAGCCTTGGAAGGTGGGTTTGAGATGTTTCAGTGCTGACCACTCCTCTGTCCCTTATTCTCAGCACCATGGTGCCTTCTAAGTCATCCCAAGGTTGCCACCATCTGAAAAGAAAAGCTTCTCTTTTGGGACGGCTTTGATCTCAGCTATGCTGCACAGCTGCTTGGGTCCTTCTTTGCTGTGTTGTGGGCCCAGGAAGACCAGCTGCATCTGTGGGTCGCTGCTCTGATCCGGCCGGGTGCTGGGTAGGTGAGATCTCTTCCCAGGTCTCTGGTGCTTGCTGGCACTTGTGCTGGCAGTGGGGGAGGGGAGGCTGTGGATGGCGGCTGAAGTCCACCTGCTAGTCCATGTGATCCTCTTCCTCACAAGCTGCTCCCTTAGTCTCTGCTGTCCTCCTTCCACGTTTCTTGAGTTTGCAAGGAGGCTGGTGTGATTGGAAAATCCCCTCACCTGGCTTTAAAATCCTGTGGCTCAGGCAGTGCCTGGCAGCTGCAGCCATGTGGAACTCACTGCTGCTTCTGCCTGCTTCTGTGGGCTCCAGATACTTTGAATCTCTCCTACTTCTCTGCTGTGATTGATAATTTACTATACACCTCACTTTTTAGTAGAGGAGTGTATTTTGCTGTTTTTTTTCTTCCCTCGGCTGTTTTGGTGTGGTTTCTATGCTGCCATCTTAACCAGAAGTCCTGATTTTACATCTTTCACAAAGGTGTGTGTGTGGGGGAGTAGATCAGTTGGTAGAATGCTTGCCAGCAGACATGAGACCCTGGTTCGATTTCCCAACATTACACAAAACTGGGTGTAGTGGTGTACACCTGCCTATAATCCCAATGAGGTGGAGGAGGCAGGAGAATCAGGAGTTCAATGCCTGCCTTGAGCACACAGAAAATTCAAGTCCATATGGAGCTATATGAGACTGTGTCTCAAAGAAAAAGCTCAACCAACCAACCCAGCAAACAACGAAGACAGGAGAAGGGGTGTTATGCTCCAAAATGTGGAGAATCAAAATGTGCTGTCCTGTATACTGGAATCAGAACTAATAGTTGTGAGGTGTGTCACATGTATTTTATTATTTGATAGTTAAGACAATATCTTAGAATGTTACCTTATTTTTAAAAATATCTTTTTATTTTATTTATTAGAGAGAGAGACAGACAGACAGAAAGTGGCAAATAGAGAGAGAATGGGTACGCCAGGGCCTTCATCTGCTGCAAATGAACACCAGATGCATATACCACCTTGTGTATCTGGTTTACATGAGTCCTGAGTAACCTTGGTTCTTTGGCTTTGCAGGCAAGTGCCTTAACCTCGAAGCCATTTATCCAACCCCTGTTACCTTATTATTATTTTTTTTTAGTGGCAGAGAACCTCTGGATTTAATATTTATTTATTTTATTTATTTGAGAGAAAGAGAAAGAGGCAGATAGATTGAGAGAGAGGAAGAGAGAGAATGGGTGCATTAGGGCCTTCAGCTGCTGTAAACAAACTCCAGACACATGTGCCCCCTTGTGCATCTGGCTTACGTGGGTCCTGGGGAATCGAACCTGGGTCCTTTGGTTTCACAGGCAAATGTCTTAGCCGCTAAGCCATCTCTCCAGCCCTACCTTATTTTTAAGTTAGAATGAATTGCAGGCAGTTTTTTTAATATCAAATATTTACTTGCACTACACTGCACTTTTTTATTCATTGGGTAATTGTTCACTTCTTATTAATTTTTGCAGTGCTGGGAATTGAACCTAGGGCCTTATGCTTGTTAGGCTAGCAGTATACCACTAAGCTCTATTCCCAGACAGACTTTTTTTGTTTGTTTTTTTTCAGTTTCTAATTTTGATACATGGCCCAGTCCTGCCTTGAACTTTGTGTTTTCTGCTTCAGCCACCAAAGTAGCTGGGATTACAAGCATTCTACCACTGTGGCAACCTACAGATGGCAAATCTTTTTTAGTTGCTTGGGTTAAAAAATCTTGGGATCTTCACTGACAGTATTTTTTAACCTATGTCCTAAATTATTTTCACTAGAAAATCCAGCAGATTATAACCCACATCTGACTAGAGCCCTTCATTTATTTTTATTTTTATTTTTATTTTTATTTTTATTTTTATTTTTATTTTTTTGTGGAGAGAAACACACAAAGAGAAACAGAGAGGGAGAGGAAGACAGACAGAGATGGGTGCGCCAGCAGCCTCTCAGCTGCTGCAAACAAAATCCAGATGCATGCACCCCCTTGTGGTCAAGTGCGGCATTGCGCCCTTGCATCACTTTGCATCTGGCTGAACGTGGGGCCTGGAGATTGGAACCACTGGAGATTGGAACCAGCGTTCTTAGGCTTAGGAGGCAGGCACCTTAACTGCTAAGCCATCTCTCCAGCCCAGAGCCCTTCATTTTTACCTCTCCCGCCTTGGTCAAGCCTCTGCCATCTTGGGGATGATTGACGTAGCCCTCCTCCTAAGCATCTTCTTGGCTCAGCCCATGGTTGTCTTGGTCTATTTACCACACAGTAGCTACAGTGATCAGACCACCCCGCACCTTGCTGCAAACATATCACCAGGTCTTATATTCATTACAAGAAATCCCAAACATCTTCTTGTTCCCTTATACTCCGGGGACACTGACTTCCTTGCTCTTTTGCAAGCACATGAAGGTTCTGCCTCTGATTGCATTTCCTTTTAACTCTTTACCTCAGACGTCTGGCTGGCTGCTTCTTCACTTCCTGCAGGTGTCTTCTACGTGTCGCACCAGCAGCATAAGTGACCCTATCTGAAAGAGCATACCACCTGTTATGTGACATCCTCTCAGGAACTCTAATTTCTAGTGCTGTTTCATTTTGATTTACTAACACTTGGATATCGTCATACAGTATATATTTATGTGGGTTTTTTTTTTGTCTTATTGTGAGACAGAGAAACTGAGAGAGGGAAAGTGAGAGTTCAGAGCCCAACATACAGTCAAGGGGGAGTCTAGTAAATTGTGTACAATCCTGGTTGTGTCACATCAGTGCCCCTTCCTGTGTGTGTGTGTGTGTGTGTGTGTGTGTGTGTGTGCACGTATGTGTATGTATATGTAGAGTACAACTGTAGAAGCTGATATATGGCACAGGTTTTATTTGGCCTCAGAAAACCCATGGCTCTCTTCTCTGTTGTTAAATGACAATACAGCAGGTGGATTTATTGGCTCTGAAGGCGCCTAGCTGATTTGCCCTTCCTGCTACTTCCATTGAAAACTCTGGGAAGCATAAAAATTGATTCAGAGTTCCAACAGCACTGGAAACTAGGTACATCAAATAATGGTTGCCAGAAACTCGGCAGAATTTCACTAACCACGACACAGATGGGGTTGGGTCGACACACAATTAGTGGCTGAAATGTCCTTTGAGACTGCTGAAACAGAACAGCAGGACAGGACCAGAAAAGGTTAGGGCACCCAGGTGTCCAGCTTGAAAGCTGACTGTCCGTAATAGCTTTTTGCTAATGAAAGAAAGATGAGAAATGAAATGAACATTTAAAAAAAGTTAAACCCATTGTATTACATTATAACATGACTTATATCAGTGCCAGGTAACATATTGTTTCATTTTATCAAATATCTTTACCTGGAAGATGTGTTATATAAAATGTGGTATTTTATGTGGAAGCTGTTATGGGGTGGCTACTTTTGTATTATATATTGTATACATTTGGTCTATATATTTTGTGGACATAGTGTGGCCTACAGGCTTTTATCAGGTATATCTGATATTTTTGCTGAAACCACACAGTAATCTTAAGATGAGAAAAGATGTCCTACCCTACCATGACTGTATGACAATCCAGATGGAGGCTAACTAGGGAAGGCTTCCTGTGCACATAGCCCATGTTTTCTGTGGGTGGTCATGTCTGTCTTCAAGACAAGCTCATAGGCAGAGACCTGAGCAGTTACATGGAACCCCACTCCTAGAAGCATTTGATCCAATGCCTTGTTGCCCTCTTGAAATTTTTAGTCATCATTCTTTTGGGTTTTTGCTTTTTCAAAATATTTTATTTTGGGCTGGAGAGAAGGCTTAGCAGTTAAAGCGCTTGCCTGCAAAGCCAAAGGACCCAGGTTTGACTATTCAGGACCCACCTATGACAGATGCACAAGGGGGTGCATGCATCTGGAGTTCATTTGCAGTGGCTGGAGGCCCTGGCATGCCCATTCTCTCTCTCTCTTTCCCTGCCTATTTCTGTATCTCTCTCTCAAATAAATAAATAAAAGACAGAGAAGAGTCCTTAGGTTTTGCAGGCAAGTGCCTTAAATGCTAAGCCATCTCTGCAGTCCTGGGATTGTGCTTTCTAAGTGAGGTCTGACAGGCCAACAAGGCACATATGTGAGGAGGAAGTCATGTATTCTGAGCATTCATTGCTCCTTCATATACATGCAGCAGCTGCGCTTCCTGTTAAAACAACTCACTTCTTTTTTTTTCCAAGATAGGGTCTCACTCTAGCCCAGGTTGACCTGGAATTCACTATGTCTCTCAGGGTGGCCTTGAACTCATGGTGATCCTCCTACCTCTGCCTCCCAAGTGCTGGGATTAAAGGTGTGTGCCACCACACCCGGCTTCACATTTGTTTTAATGTTCTGCTTTCATAGTCTTGAATTAAGAATGAATGTGTGTGTGTGTGTGTGTGTGTGTGTGTGTGTGTATGTATTTATGATGGGGTTTTGTGTGTGTACTATGGTACACAAGCCTGAGGAGATACGTGCTGTGTGTGTGCTGTTTGTTGTCACACATTGTCAAATAGCCTTTGAATCAACATGCAGCTCTAATGTTTGTAGAACATTAATGCTCCATGGGCTCAGAACCGCAGTGGAAGCTCATTGTCTGTAGAAGGGTGTTGTGTTTATGGCTAAACATGTCGAGAACACAGCAGTCATTAGAAGCCGTGCTCTGTGAGAACCAAAACTTGCAGTAAGTAGAGAAAGGTGGCATTAAATCAGGTGTCCCGCTCCATCACTCTCCCACCCCATTCTTGTTTGAGCTTCAATCTCTGACTGATTCTGGAGCTTGCCTTTGTTTTTTTTTTTTTTTTTTTTTTTTTTTTTTTTTGAGCTCTGGTGATTCCCAGGCGTATGCTCCCCTATGGGACTAGGGTTTCAGGCACATGTGGCCACATTTAGCTGTTTGACATGGGTTCTGGAGACTTGAACTTTGGGCATTCTTAGGCCTCTTCATGCTTTCATGATTATGTAGGAAGTGCCCTTAACCCCACTGAGCCATCTCTCCAGATCTCTGGCTTTTTTTTTTTTTTTTTTTTAAATACAGGGTCTCTCTTATTTTTGTTACTGGAAAAATCTGTCTCGCTAGCTCTGGAAGCTCCCTCTGTACTGGGAGTAGAGACAGGTTAAGAGTTTCTGTCCAACTTTATATGGGTTCTAGAGATTTGAACTCTGGTTGGTAGGCTTGCAGATCAACTGCCTTTAACCTCTGAGCCATCTCCTCAGCCCCTTATTTTAAGTATTAAATGATGTAATAAATGTAAGCATCAGCATGTATGCAAAATTCTTTATTACTAAAATATTTTAATTTGAGGGTTGGGCCTAAATAATAAAAATGAATCAAAATAGAAAGTTTCCCTTCAAGGCAATATATACAGTGTTAAGTAATGCAATACTCATTAATGAATAATTGGAAGCAAATAGAAGAGAAGTATTAAGAAAGAGTCTACCACCTCCCTTCTGTGCTTAGAATCCTTCAGACTTGGTTCACACAGAAAGAGGATTTTACTTCTTTTCTTTGGATCAGTCTCCTCTGACCTTCCTAAGTGTGTTATGTCCTTGTCCTGTCTTCTTCATTTGCCTCTGCTATGTAACTTCCATTAGCACGTGTGTTTATCACAGCCCCTTCATGCTAGCAATTACAAGCTTTCTCTTGACCCAGCATCCTTACCGGTCTCCTGTGATGTCACTTCTCTCTACCCACCTTTAAAGTTTGAGCATCTCAACTCCTGTGATGTGTCTTCTGACTACCAACTTTTAAAGTTTGAGCATCTTCTCATATTTAACTTTCTCTTTGCCCTTCCTTTTTTTTTTTTTTTTTTTTTTTTTTTTTTTTCACTTTTCAGGCACTGACAGGCATTAAACAGTACCTAAATGCTGATGATTCCCACATTCTATCTCTGCAGTGTAGACTCCTGAGAGCAGATAACTGAGTATCTTGTGGGCACATTATGGGTGACCCGTGTAATGCAGAAGCATCCTTGCATTCCCCACTTCTTCCTCGTTCAGCAGTCTTCACAATAACTAATGCTATCCTCACAGATGGTTTTCTCTTACTGTCCTTTCCCTCTCACTTGTGTTGAGTATCTCACTTTCCATTTTTTAAAATTTTTATTTATTTATATATTTATTAGAGATAAAGAGAGGGAAAGAGAGAGACAGAGGGAGAGTGAGAATGGGGGAGCCAGGGCCTCTAACCATTGCAAACGAACTCCAGACACTTGTGCCTCCTTGTGCATCTGGATTATGTGGGACCTGGAGAATCGAACTGGGATCCTTAGGCTTCTCAGGCAAATGGCTTAACTGCTAAGCCATCTCTCCAGCCTCACTTTCCATTTTTACTGTCACTGTTTTTTTTTGTTTGTTTGTTTTTTCGAGGTAAGATCTCACTCTAGCCCAGGGTGACCTGGAATTCACTCTGTAGTCTCAGGGTGGCCTTTAACTCATGGTGATCCTCCTACCTCTGCCTCCCAAGTGCTGGGATTAAAGGCATGGGCTACCACACCCAGCTTGTGTCACTGTTTTAATTAAAGCCATGACCTTGCTTACCTGATGAATCTTAAGTCTCAAATCTGGTCTTCATTTTCCACTCTGATCATTTAAGAGTAAGATCACATCATGTGGTGTTTATACAAAAGCCTTCAGTGCCTTCCCACTCTGCACTCAAAGGTCCACATGGCTTATACTACATAACAGTTGGCCGTCCATCCCAGCTGCCTAATTAATTCTGGTTTATGCCTGTCATCCCAGAATCATTTTCAGTAGCTCCCCTTATTTGACCCAAGGCATCCCGTTTGGATACTAAAGTATGTGGTTACCCTACTGATCAGGCTTGGGTCTTTTCCAGTCTTGTTAATATACCACTTAGGGCAAGACAGGAGGCAGAGACAGGAGAATTGCCTGGAAGCTTTGTGCCCACCAGCCTGGTGTGTTTACAGCAGTGAACAATGAGAGACGGGGACTGAAATAAGTTGGAAGGTCAGGATCGATACCCAAAGAGGTCCTCTCACTTCCCCGTGCAAGCTGCGGTATGTACATGCCCTCCCTCACACATAGAAACGTGTGCACGTGTTACATACCATATGAGATCTTGTTTTTGTCTTCATTTTGGGGGGCAGGGTTTTTTTAATTTAGTCTGGATTGGCTTCATATTTACATACTGCTGGCTCCCCCTTCCCCTCCTAGTTAGGCTTATATGTAGAAACCCAAAAGTCAGAGAGGTTTTGCCGGCGGGAAGTCCAAGATGGGCTTCCTGTAACATGGTGCTGGGAGGGCAGGTGGAAGGGTCAGATGGGAAACAGGAATCCAGCCGATCAGGGATCAGGCTGACTCCTTTGTAACAATTCACTGTCTTGGAAACCAAGCAAAGTCCTTCAGGAGTTACATTAATCACTTCTGGGAGTAGTGCCCTCAGGGACCTAACCACCTTCCACCAGGCCCTACCTCTTAAACATACCAGCACCTCTCAGCATCCCCCCAACTGGAAATCCAGCTTCTAGCACATGGACCTGTGCCAGACACACTCCAGGCACATCCCAGGCAAGACGATAACACTGGTTGTCTTACCTCTGCTTGTGCTCACCGGGAATACATACATATATATATATATATATATTTATATTTATATTTATATTTATATTTATATTTATATTTATATTTATATTTATATTTATATTTATATTTATATTTATATTTATATTTATAATAATAATAATTTATTTTTTTGGAGAGAGACACAGAGAGAGATACAGAGAGAGAGGGAGAGGAAGACAGATAGAGATGGGCACGCCAGCAGCCTCCCAGCTGCTGAGAACGAAATCCAGATACGTGTGCCCCCTTGTGGGCAAGTGCGGCATTGAGCCCTTGCCTCACTTTGCATCTGGCTAAACGTGGGATCTGGAGATTAGAACCACTGGAGTTTGGAACCAGCGTTCTTAGGCTTAGGAGGCAGGTGCCTTAACTGCTAAGCCATCTCTCCAGCCCTCACCGGGAATATTTTGACCAATCCCTTAAACAAGAGGGGAACCTGATAATCTCTATGGACATAGGTCGCTTCCCTCCACATTTTTATTAAACTTAGGGGACCGGAAAACTTTCCCTCACGATCTGACTGGGGATTCCCTTCTGTTGTGAGATCCGTGGTTTAGACGCTATCAGAAAGTGTTTTCTCCCCCTCCCCCGCCCCGCAGACAGGTGAATCTGTGTTCTCTGTGTAGGGACACCTCTAGAGGCAAAAGAGCAGACTTTAGTTACCACCTCAGAAAAGTGGCATTTCATTTCTACCAAATTTCCCTAACCTAATCCTAGAAGCTGTGAATCCATTAGGTTAGATGCCAGGCTATTCAGCTGCTCCAAAACCAGGAAGATGATCAGCCCTCGATTGCTTGGGTGTGAGCAGAGGAGAGAGAGAAGGGGGAAAAGGAGACAGGGCAGAAGCAGAACCCAGCACAGAGAAAAGTTACAATAATGCAATGCCAGGAGACCTCAACCCACTATTCCTTCCTAGCTTTAAAGATGAAACATGGAGCCATGAGGCAAGGAACGAGAGTGACCCTCAAAGAAGGAAAAGCAAGGGTTCTTCATAGACCCACAAATGCATTCTTTGTAGACCTGACAGGACAGAAGCCCACCCTCCTAACATCTCTATTTTATTTTATTTATTGTATTGTTTATTTTAATTTATTTATTAGAGAGCAACAGCGAGAGAGAGAGAGAGAGAGAGAACAAGGCAGAGAGAGAGTGAGAACAGGCACAGCAGGGCCTCCACCCATTGCAAACCAACTCCCAATGCATGCGCCACCTTGTGCATTTGGCTTACGTGGTACTGGGGAATTGAGCCTCAAACCAGGGTCCTTAGGCTTCACAGGCCAGCGCTTAACCACTAAGCCATCTCTCCAGGCCCTAACATCTCTATTTTAATCCACTGAAAACTCTTTGGAACTGTTAAATAGTACTTACTTTAACCTCTCCACCCCCTAAGCATGTTGTTGTTTTGTTAATAATTGTTCATTTTGTTACTAAGTTGTTAATTTGTCACTGAAGCAGCAGACAACTCCTTCCACTTAGATTACAGGAGACTGTACACTGGGAAACGTGTCAGTGTTAAACTACTGCTTCATTTCCCTGTGCATTTCATAGACAGGTAGCCATCTCACAAAGATGGGGATGTGATCAGGAAACATGATTTTTGTGGAAGATTTTCTTTCTTAACGTCTCATGCTGGGACACTATGTGCAGGTGGGAGTGTTAGATTGAGGTAATTATCAGTAGGTTTCAATTTTCACTTGATGTCTCTTGAAAATTGCAAAAAATGTTCCTTCCTGGGGCCTGAATGGTCAACATGAACACTACTACTTTAATTATTTTATTTTTCTAATTAGATGGGCTCCTGAAGGACAGAAGAAAAAAAAAATGAAAGGAACAGATGTTATGCAAATATTTTCCAGAGAACATAATATATGCATACAATTTTGAGAGCAAGAGAGGAAATTGGAGAGTCATCCCACAGGACCACACCTGACCCACGGAACAGCTGCAGCTCTGTTTGAAGAACCCCATTGCAAAAGGTCACCCAGCCCTCCTGTTAAGTGAAGGCATTCAGTCCCACTATACCTCCCCTGCCCCAACATGCATGAGCAAGCATAGTTCACATTGCTCTTAGGTGTCATTACCTGCAGCCCAGGGGGCTCTGCCATGGAAAAGGTCATGCTTAATGAGAGCTTGAAGGTATGCTAATCATTGTGGTCCATTGGAAAAAAAAAAAAAAAAAAAAAAGAGAAAAAGTCACCTGCAATGTTTCAAAAACAAGCATGGAATGTCACCTCTGCCTTCAAAATTGCAAAATGCCCGTGGTAACATTTCCACCACCCAGGCTTAGGTGCCTCACTTCCCATCATGTGATATCCAAATCATTATCAGTGGCAGCTTCCTCCCAGTTTAACACTGTACCTGACCAGGCAGAGTGCAAATGAGACCATTCAATGTGCTTGAGCACTGGAGTCCCCATCACTGCTGCTGAACCCTGGCCTTCTTCATGCCACCTTCATTGATTTACAGCCTCTGACCTGATTCTTGCTTCATGGGCCTGGTTGCTGCCCACCTCTGCCTCCTCTCTTTTCCTTCAGGGTAACCACATTTGTCCTAGGCTCTGAATTCATGACAGCTGCCAGCTGCCAGTTGACATGTTAAATGTCACCCGTCTGATGGTCCTATTCCAGAGCCTACCATGTACTCCGATGACAGTGGCTGAAGAATTCCATGGATAGAATGTCTCATATTTTCCTAGTAATGAGCTCATCTGGCAGTTGGAACTAGTGCTTCGTGAATTAGTTGGTCAAGGCAACCAAAAATTACCACAGACTGGGTCACTTGAACAACAGAAATGATTTTCTTCACTGTTCTGCAAGGCTGGAAAATCCAACATCACACTTATAGCTGGCTCTGTTCTGATGGTCCCTCTTGGCTCACAGATGGCCTGTCTGCCTTCACATGGCCCTTCCTCTAAGGAAGTAGAAAAATAGCAAATGAACTCGCTGGTGTCTCTTCTTATTTATTTATTTATTTATTTGAGATAAAGAGGCAGTGAGAAAGAGAGAGAGAATGGGTGCACCAGGGCATCCAGCCATTGCAAATAAACTCCAGATGCATGCACCACCTTCTGCTTCTGGCTTATGTGAGCAGTGGGGAATTAAGCCTGGGTCTTTTAGCTTTGGAAGGCAAGTGCCCTAACTGCTGAGCCATCTCTCCATCCCCTGTTGTCTCTTCTTACAAGGACACTAACTCTAATGAAGAATAGGGACTCACTTGTATGGCCTCATTTTTCCTTATCACCTTCTAAGCACTGTGTTCCCAAATACAATCACATTGAGGGTTAGATCTTCACCATGTGAGTTGAGGGAGAATACAGTTCAGTCCTTAACACTAAGATCATAATGAAGGATTTTTAAAAATGTATTTTATTTATGAGAGAGAGAGAATGGGTACGCCAGTGCCTTCAGCCACTGCAAAAGAACTCCAGAAGCATGTGCCACCTTGTTCATCTCTCTTATGTGGGTCCTGGGGAATAGAACCTGGGTCCTTTGGCTTTGCAGGTGAGCACCTTAACTGCTAAGCCATCCCTCCAGCCCATAATGAAGGATTTTTAAAGCTAATAAAGTATACTTGGGTTCAGGCAACTTTTACCGGCTTCCAGTAAATGGCATTTGAAACCATTAAAAGCCAGTTTATTCACATACATATAACTTTAATTACTTAATGCTACAGTAAAACTGCATTTCTTTTCTGAGGTGCATTTTTGCAGAAGCATTTTCTGCCTTGATTGTGATATTGTATGAGGTGAAGCCTGTTAGTATCTCCACCTTGTACCAATAGGAGCTACTGCTTACTGGTCAGTGTAGCCTTCCAGCAGGGACCAGACACAACTTCAAATCTACACTCAGAGGTGTCAAACAATTTGACAGGGAGTTTGTGGGGAGTCCAGGAAAGTCCTTAAACCTCAAACCCTTAGTTCATGTCTGCTTTTAAAAAAATTATTTAATTAATTTATTTGAGAGAGAAAGAGAGGAAGAGGCAGAGAGAAAGAGAGAATGGGCACACCAGGGCCTCCAGCCACTTCAAATGAACTCCAGATGCATGCACCCCCTTGTGCATCTGGCTTAGTAGGTCCTGGGGATCAAACCAGCATCCATAGGCTTTGCAGGCAAATGCCTTAAAAGAATTGGATAAAATGAGACTGAGAAGGATAATTGTTAAATTATTATATTTATTTAGGAAAGTACAAAATCAAGAGAAGAAAAATAGATAGAGCCACGTGGTCTGAGAACCCATTTGGTGGGCCTGGGAGAAATGTAAAAAGAGCATTAGAGAACAAGGAAAAGAAAGTACAAAGAGCTCCTGCCACGTGGAGGGCAGGAGGGGATAAAGTACGATCTCTGTTTGAAATTTTCTAGGGTACAGTGTTTTGACTTTTTTTCTTTTATTTTTTCTCATTACCAAATGTGATTAAAGGACTTATTATGTATGCTTGACACTGAATTTACCTACTACTAACCCTTTGGACTCTAACACATGAACTTAATTCCCTCACCAAAGGGAAGATGTCCAAACCCCATTAGTATTCATGTTTGATGGAAAAGCAAAATTGTTCTCTGCTGAATTAAAGAAATCTTAGCAACCGATTTAGCGATGTATTAATAAAGCTCTTAGCCATTTTATTCTTAGTATTTTCTAAAAGGATCATTTTTCAATTTAATTGTTATTTTACCGGGGAAGAGAAATTTGCCTTCAGATCTTCTGCTTAGTAAAAATCTCTCCATAATTAAAACAAATGTTCCCCTCTCAATTTATATGTCTTAAATGTTTTTCATTATATTGTAGGAGACAAGAATCAGATCCTTGCATTTTTAAAAGTTAAACTTAGACCCTTTTCATGATTATTCAGAAAGCATAAGCATTTGGAACCGAGTCAGCATGATCTAGAACTTGTTAGGGTTGGGGTTAAGTGCTCTGGGTTCTGGGATTCAAATCTTGGGTTCCTGCCTTTCAAGACAGGTGACTTTGCAAAGCTACTTAACTTCTTATGATTGATTTTTCCTTTCTGTAAAACAAATAATAGCATCTACCTCTCAAGCTTATTTTGGGAGCTTGGAGAGAACACCTATAATACAATTAACACATAATCGTACTCATTTCTAATTATGCTTTCATAGCTATTAATGGGATTTTCTTAAGCAGTCAGAAAATGATAAAATCCATCAAATCAAAATTCAAAATGATTTCTTCAAATTAAACGGAATATAAGCTGGCCACCAACACTTATTTCTCTTGCAAAATATCTAGAACAGTCCACATAGGAGTGTTTAAGATCTAGATTTCTTATAATGTATGTTATTACACTTTTCTGGATTTCTAGAGAGAAATCTCAAAGATGCTGTCATGTTTGGGAGAGCAAGGGTAGTTGCACAATTGGTTGGAAAATGTTTTAACAAGAAAAATATTTAAAATATTTACCTGTTCTTCTATTTATTTATTCATCTATTTATGTCTAGCCTCATTCTAAATATAGTGTGAAGTGGTAATTAGGAGATTAACGTTTGGTCAGTTAAACTTAATAACTGATTAAAATAGAAATAATATGTTATACAAAATAGGAAAACATATACAAAATGTAAATATGAAAGGTTACAATTCACTTGGGCTGAGATACATTGAAATACTCAAAAGAAAAATGAAACTTAAATACTGAAGCAGAACCTACCTTAACAAAGTCATCCTAGCTTTGAAGTTGAAAAGTTTAAAATAAGAATATCCCTGGGACCCAAGGATATTCATTCCTGAATACTCAAACATCCAAATAGTGTAAGTTCATGACAGCAAAGACCCTCAGATAAATGAGATTTCAATATGGCAAGTATCTTTGAAATATCTTTTTTTTTCCACTAATGAATAATAACTTACTTAACAGGAAAGAGATCATGCCAGTCAGCCTTCCATTCGGAGATAGAACAGCTTGCAAAGAGGAAAGGTTGATTTTGGCTTACAGTTTTGGAGGATTTAGTCCACTGCCAGTTACTTGAGCCAGTTGCTTTTGGGCCTTTGGTGAGGTAGCACTTCATTGCAGCAAGGTTGGGGGAAGAGCTGCCTGCTACATGGCTTCTGGCAAGTGAGGAGAGATAGGAATCGGGTGGGTTCCTAATTTTACTTTGCTGGCCCTCCCCTGCAGACTTGAGCCCTCCTACAAGGCCCTACCATCTAACAATAGCAGCAAGCAGAAGGCCAAGCCTTTAACATATGGGCTTTTGGGAGACTAACTACAGCAAGAATATAGTTGCACATGTATTAAAGTGTCCTACACTATTTATGTCTTCTTCAACTATGAACAAGAGTGCTACGCTTGAAACACAAGCAGGCAAGCAAACAGCTAGACAAGAAGCAGCAGTAACCTCACTTGTACTACAAATTCTTACGAGACTCTTAAATGACATAATGTGTGAGCTTTTGTGGAAGACACTGTTCTAGGTTTTGGGGATTGGTAAAATGAAAAAAAAAAAAGACATAATGTATTCTAGACTTATAAGAAGCAGCAGTATCCAGTTAACAATGGATTAGGCACTGGGGTATTCAGGCACATATAGGTGGTGGTGCACACCTTTAATTCCAACACTTGGGAGGCAGAGGTAGGAGGATTGCTGTGAGTTCGAGGCCACCCTGAGACAACATAGTGAATTCCAGGTCAGTATGGGCTAGTGAGACCTTACCTCGAAAAACAAACAAACAAACAACAACAACAACAAGGATTACATGGTTCTGACTCTGCCTTCTTTTGCAATATGGAATTAAGGCAGTCGGAATTTACAATCACATTCCAATCCTTTTAGTCAATGTCCAACACGGACTAGTTAATATTGATTGAATAAGTTCTGAGGAAGATATTTCTGAAGAGGAATCCAAACAATTCTTCCTTTGGTAAGTACAGGTTAACTGTCTTTCTGGTATGATTTCCAAACATTGCTTTTGTTCTTTAGTTCAAGATAGTCTAATACTCAACCCAATGGTTTGTCAGGTTTCATTCATCACTCAGCTGGTGTGTGTCTGAAATAGTTGTTAATTCTTACTATGTGAAGAACACTCTGAAAATGAGTTTATGTTGGCTCAGTGCTAATTATAAGCCCCTATTTTTCAAGCTGAGCCCATGGTCAAGTCATCAATTTACATGATGAGAATTCTGCATAACCTGTCTGTCCACCCCTACAGGTACAAAACACACATTAAAATGTGAGACACCTTTATAAGTATTTACTTGAAGAAAGCTGTTTACCATGGGGTTTCTCAAGCTTAATAAAGAAACAGCTTTCAAAGAACAGCTATTAATATGGAATGGGACTCTGAGCTTTTGTGGAATAGCATTGGGATGCTTTTGCCAAAGACAAACATGTAAAAATAGCAGGATAAATATGCACTCCAAAGTCATAGATGGATGACCTTTGAAACACATGCCTTTTTTTGATTATGGGAATCCCTTCCCTTCATGGCCAGGGTTACTGGCATTGCTGTAGACATAGTTCAGAATCGTATGAAATGAGCACACTTCTCTATGACAAGGAGGCAGTTAGAAGCCAACAGAGGCAAGCTCTTCAAGAGGGTTGTGTGGAGAGAAAGGGCACCCTCCCTAATCCTTTGCCATGCTGGTGGTGACATGCTTTGAATAGTCCTAAGAGACCAATTTATAGACTAAATTGGGATAGTTTTGAGAGTAAAAGGGGCACAATTTCTAAATTACAGGACCAAGAACACTAAGCTACAAAGTTGGGCCATGCCATCTCTCCATGTGTCCTTGGCTATGCAGGGTGTGCGGGGAAGATCCAATAACTATTGCTCTTCTGACACCTTATAAGAAATGAAAAACCAATCTGACTAGATGTAGAAGAGGTTTATTATAGCATTATGATTGATGGGAAGTTCCATGATTCACTGTCTGACACGTAGAAAATCTGGGAAGTTGGTTATATGAGTCCCAAAATCCAGGGGCTGCAATGTCGGAGGGCAGGAGAAGATGAATGTCCCTGGTCAGGAAGAGAGAGAATTTCTTCTTTCTCTGGCATTTTGTTGTTTTGGCTCTCAATGAATTGAATGATGTCCACATTCATATGGGTAGACTTCTTTAATCATTCTCAAATGCTAGAAACAATGCTAGATACTTCCAGAAGCAGTACCTTTACCAGCACCCTTTATCCCACTCATGTTGACACATAAAGTCTAGCCATCACATATAGGGATGATTTGCTTTAAATTTTTGGAAAAATTTTTTTAAAAAAGTTTTATATCACAAAGGTTGGCCTTAAATTCATAATCCTTCTGTCTCAGGTACATTTAAAAAATTATACATATACACATATATATATGTATATATATAATTTTTTAAAAATATATATTATAATAAGTTATACACGTTTATCCACTCACAGCTGCTCCCATTGCCCTGAGGACCCTTAAGCTAATCATTGTGGGGTCATGAAATCCTCAGTTAGTCCCTGTGGGGTAGCAAAGGGACCATGTCTCAGGATATTCTTACCCACTCTGTGGCCCTAACAATCTTTCTGCCTCCTCTTCCACAATGTTTCCTGAGCCATGTCAGGTCTGTTGGCAATCTCATTTACTGTTGAGTTCTCTGTAGTTTTTGGATTTCTGCTATGGTAGTTTTTGAGAAGAGAAGAGAGAATGGGTGCTCCAGGACCTCTAGTCATTGCAAACAAACTCGAGATGCATGTGCCATTTTGTGCATCTGGCTTTATGTCAGTACTGGGAATTGAACCCTGGTCATTAGAATTTGTAGGCAAATGCCTTAACTGCGGAGCCATCTCTCAGAATTCACAGTTTTAAGGTTAAGCTTTTCGCCTTCTTTCCAGGCTGTCCCTGTGTCCCTTTATTGTGGTTATATCTTGTAGAATGCTAGCCAGAAGGAGGGTTTCTATGGCACTGATTCATGTTATCTTAACTTTTGTGTAATTCTGTCTCCCATCCTCCCTATCTACTACTCTCCAAGCCCCTCCCAACCCCTGTATTCTTTCCTTCCCCTAGCCTGTTAAGTAACTTCTCTCCTCTCTCCCTATTTCCTTTTTATCTGGCCTCGTTCTATTTCAGACCCATATTCCTAGTGCTTAGTACTGTTTGTACTCATCTCCCTTTGATCCCAGGAAGGAACTGTACATAAGAGAGACCATGTGGTATTTGTATTTCTGTGCCTGTGTGACCTCAGAACAATTTTTTCCAACTCCATCACCAAGTAGAATTCCGTTGTGTATATGAACCACATCTTCATGAACCACTCATCAGTTGATGGGCACCTGGGCTAATTCTAGTTCCTAGTTATTGTGACTATGGCAACAACAAACATGGCTGAACAGGTTTCTCTGTAGTAAAAAATGGAGTCTGTAGGGTATGTGCTCCGGAGTGGTATAGCTAGATCAAATGGTAGATCTATTTCCATCTTTTCTGACTTCCATAGTGGTCATACCAGTTTGCACTCCCACCAGCAGTGGCTAAGAGTACCTCTTTCCCCACAGCCTTCCCAGCATTTGTTGTCATTCAATTTTTTGGTGAATGCCATCCTGACTGGAGTGAGATGAAATCTCAAAGTTGTTTTGATTTGTGTTTCTCTGATGACTGAGAGTTTGAACATCTCTTTAAGTGTGTAGTGGCCATTTGTATTTCATCCTTTGAGATTCTCTGCTCAATTATCTATCCCGAGTTTTGATTGGAATGTTTTTTTTCCGCCAAGGTAGGGTCTCACTCTAGCCAAGGCTGACCTGGAATTCACAAATTCACAGTAGTCTCAGGGTGGCCTCGAAATCACGGTGATCTTCTACCTCTGCCTCCCAAGTGCTGGGATTAAAGGCGTGAGCCACCACACCCAGCTTATTTATTTATTTATTTATTTAGTTAGTTAGTTAGTTAGTTTTTTTGACTTATTTGTAGATTCTAGATATTAGATCTTTGTTGGAGGTATAGATGTTGAATAATTTCTCCTATTCTGTGTGATGTCTATTGACTCTGTTGATGCTTTGCTTGTCTATACAGTGGCTTTTTAATTTCATGATGTGCAGTCATATATATATATATATATATATATATATATATATATATATATATATCTCGAGACTTCCTGGACTGCTTCAAATCAGATACCATCTTACAGTACACACTTACACCTACATAGGTCCTGCTGCTTCAAGTTTGTGCAGCACAAACAGCACAGCAGATATCTGTTTATATTATTGATACTGTCCAATATTTGAAAATGTACTAGATCCTAGACCGTGGGGTTAAGGATTTAAAAATGAATGACACCTATTTCTTATCTTCCTTAGGCAAAATATAAATGGCAGCATTCTGCTCTGAAGATACACTCAGCAATTGCTTGTAGAGACCATACTGTGGAGAAAGGAAGACAGCAAGCATTTAGGTACAGCACATGCTGGATGCTGTAGCCTGTGATCTCACAAGATCCCCAAACTCCACACACTATCCTTAATTGCCATTTTCAGATCAGATGTTTGCAAATCAGAAAGCTTTATTCACTTGATTTGGCTAGGGGAAATAGATAGGTCCAATTAAGAAAATCCATACTTTTAGGATAAGTGTTTTTTTTTTTTCCCAGAGAGAAGAGTTGGGACTTTAGAAAATCCAACAGTAGAGAATCCAAAAGTAATGCTGTCTTCAAAGTCCTCAATATGATTAGTGTTTTAGAAATATTCTTAATGTAAATGTCTAAATAACTATATGTATAATCATTAACTATGCTTTATTCAGTTGGGAAGGGGAAATAAGACTTGCCTTAAACATTCAAATTCATATTTATAATCACATATTATCATAATACTTGATAATTAAAATATTTTTCCTAAAGTATTAACTTGTTCTTTTGTATTGGAAATTTAATGTAGAATGTTACTATATTGAGAAGTGATTTCATAAATAATATAGAGCCAACTAGTGTCCAATTAAATAATGGCCAGAGATTTTAAGTTACAAATCAAACTTATTATCAGTTCAATTAAAAAAAATATATATATATTTGTTTTTTGAGGTAGGCTCTCACTGTAACCCAGGCTGACATGGAATTCACTATGTAGTCTCAGGGTGGCCTTGAACTCACAGAGATCCTCCTACCTCTTCCTCCTGAGTGCTGGGATTAAAGGCGTGTGCCACCACGCCCAACTCAATAAAATATTTTTGAGCTTTCTACTTTGGAGACTAAGACTTAAAAGGCAAAAATATAATTAATGAACAAGATTATATTAGTAATAATACTACAAATTGGAGTGATATCAAAGTTAATTGAGTTTATGCTTGTGTTTGCATATATGTTCTATTGACTGACAGGTGATATTTGGATGATAGATGAAATAAAAACGCAAATAATGTTCAAACTATTATTAGTGTAATGCATAATTTTTCTTCTCTTTGTGAAATGTCAGTAATTTATATTCCTTTTGCTCATTATGTTATTACTGAAAAATCCATTGTTTTAGGGCTATCAATGAGGAACGAGTTGGAGAATTAATTTGTCCTTTACTTTGCCTAAAGTTTTCCTATTAAATCTTCCCCATACTCCAGAGCAGGATCTGTTTCTGATACTGTTGGAAATCCAACATTGGAAACTGCATGGTATGTGGATAGAGTCAACTTTTGTTTAGCAGGCATTGGGTTAGAGATATAAAGATAGCCTGGCTATTAGTCACCAGAGTTAGGGTCACAACAGTGGTGTGCTGGATCCAGCCACATTGTGCCAGAATATTGGGAGCTTGGTACCAGCCACAGGAGAAGCATTTACACATGGAGAATGAGAACATGCTTGAACCAGGCCCTTCCTGACCGCTGTGAGTTGTTCCCACACCACTGGGTGCACTGAGTACCTACAGCTTCTTCATTACATTCATATGTGCGTGGGCTGGTGGTATGCAGAATCCTCTAAGGTTCTTGATACCCTTGGCCTGGTCTGAAGACAGCACTGACCTCACTAGAGTGTTCTTTTAGAAGCTATCATTTTCTGTACTTCTTTATATAAATGATTTTAGAAAGATGTTTTTCTAATCTCTCACAGGAGACTCCACATTTTGTTCATTTTACAAGCAAATAAGTCATGTGTTGGCGCCCACGTTAGGAAATAAACATCCCTTTTTTTAGACTAAATTGATATAATGTTCTGAATCTGTTTCTTCTTTTTCATGGTTACTAGAGCAGATTTTAAGTTATTGAGCATTGATCCAATTAGGAAAATGAAGTGTTTTTGGATGAAAATATTTAAAGATGTTGTGAGTGTTGCTAAGATGAAATTATGTCCTTAAACTTTAGAAAGATGGATTCTAACCTTAAATAACTCTTGATTAGCAAAAATGATATCAATAAGAAAATGGTACATTACAAAAGTAAAGATGGTCAGAATAAGTTTGTTCAGCTATACTGATGAAATACATAGATGATGAAAAAGGTCATCCCATAATTTTTGTTTTAGATAGCATAGAAAAGACCTGGTTTTGGTATGATAATTAAGCAAATGCTTTATATAGCAGTAAAGGAATTCTTGTAACTACCCAACACAAAGCAGTTCTTCCCATGGAGAACTGTTTCTGTCCTGTTCTGTATATGATAGAATGCTTAATACAGAGTCCTGACACTCATATAGGATTTCCAACAATTATCTATTTCTCTCCAAGGCAGATAAGTCTGTAATTCCTACTTGGGCTTTATGAAAGTACTGTCATGAAAGTGCCTGGACATATGTTGACCATCAAAACCAGGTTCTGAATCTTTTTTCTTAGGATGACTTCAATGGAATCAATAAAATATCTTTAACATTGCATCATTAACATTTATAATTTCATTTAGTTTTGAATGCTTTCTGTGCATATTTTTCTTTAATGAGAATAAACCTGGCTGAAATTATGAATATATTTAAAAATTGGATTTGAAGTGAGTGCTTTCCTGGCTTTGAATGGGGGATTTATGTTCTTAGGTTGAGCAGAAACCAGTTGCCTTTCTGTGAGAATCAGGGTAACATCTGCAGAGTGTAGATGTTAAGAAGTCCAACAGAACACTCATTGGCTCCAAGCTTCCCAATGGCAGGAGGAAGCACAGAACAATTTAGCTATAATCAGGAAATTCTTTCTGATGCCTGTTTAGTCATACTTCTGTACATGATTTCCCTGTTGTTGCTTTGGCTAATGTCAGGGCAGCAGGAGAAGGACTGTACCATAACCTAATGTCATTGATTTCCCATCTAGTCTCCCTAGGTGACATCTCAGGAGCCATTCCCACCTTTTTCTTCCCTGTCAGTTCTATGGTGTGACAGTAGGAGCTTAATGTAAACCTCCACACAAGGCTTAAGACGACCACTGTGCAGGGCCATACCTATTAACTTCTTCAGAAGGGTGGACAGAGCACTAGTATGGACTGGCATAGAGGGTTCTATATGTGCAGAGTAAGATTGTCACTACTTCTCATGACTGTCACTCTGGTTTGGCAAATTACTGGCAGCATTTTACTTCAAGTCCTAACCGAAGGTATTAGAAGAGATGGTCTCCATGAGGCCACAATGGTCCCAAACTCTCCTCATATCAGGATAGCCAAGAGGGGGCATGAAGAGTTAGGGAGGAAGCAAAGTGAGGGTATGTTCCCTGTGAGGGAAAGAAGATATAGAAAAGTTCGTCTGCAAAAACTAAAACCATGTAAGCAAAAACAGTTAATGGATTCTTGTCCAATGATATTCCCTGCTACAAAATCAAAGCCCAACTAAAAATCATATCAATGATATAAGTTAAATAATTAATTGGCTATAGCTGGTCTACTTATTCTTTCTTCACTACAAACATTCTTCTTCTATTCCTTCCTTTTTCTCCCTTCCTCCCTCCTTCCTTCCTTGCTTGAATTCCTGATCCCTTTGCCTTCACCTCATGTACCATCACACTTGGTTTGTATGGTGCTGGGCATCTGACCCTGAGCTACTTCTCCAGCTTTCATTAGAAACTTTAAAAGTTTCTATCTTAGCTGCCATACTGAGATCTTGCCTTTATATTTTGTTAATAGATAGGTTACATATTTCTTCTGAGTCTATTCTCCCTAGTTTATAAACAATTTCCTATCTTAAGATTCTAAAGTTGTTCATATATATCTTTACATTGCTCATAATTCATTCCTTTGTCTCTGTCAGCTTGCTTGTACACAGCTGTCTCCTTAACTCACTAACATTTGGGATTAAGTAAAAACATGCTTTTTAATCTTTTCTGTGTGTAGGTCTGGGGATGTAACTCAGTATAAGAGCTCTTGCTTAGTATGGGCGCCATCCTGGGCTTGGATGCAATAACCATGCAGAACCAAACCCAAAACCCAAACAAACAAATAAACATCTCCCCAAACCAGAAATAGCTCTTAATGTAGCCTAAAGTTTTAATACAAAATCTATTCTTGCACCTGGCAGTAATTTTCAAATCTTTGTTTCTCTTTTTAAACGTTCACCCATCAAAACTTCCAAAAGAATGAATAGAATTTTCAATTCTTGCATATAAATTGCATGTACAGGGAGAGAATTTGTGTGAATGTCCAAAATGCATACACACTGGTATTTCACAGAGGTTTAAACCTATGCATGCTCTTTTTCTTTTTTGTGGACATCTTGTTAATTTCATGTAAAATTTCTCTCCATTACTTTGTGCACCTGGCAAAATAAAACCTCATCTTTGCAAGTCTTACTTCCTTGAAACATCCTGACACTTCTGCTGCCCTCACTTGCCATGCTCTTTCTGCACTGCATAGACAAGATTGCAGCTGCCTCCTTCAGAGCAATAACTGTGAGTTTCATTTTACTAGTACATTTTTTCTTGTCTTCTTATTGACTTTGGGAATCTTGAAATGAAAATCTGGACACCAGACACCTTTGTATTTCCAACACTTACCCTTGTACAGCACATAAATACAATGACCAGTGAATTTTGGTGAAACCTTAAGCAACTTTATCTCTAATTAAGATTGCAAGTGAGACAATTTTTTGTTTCATGGCAATTTCATTTTGATTATGTTCTCCTGATTGCAAGGTACACAGAGGCCCAAACATAAAAAATCACTTTGAATTAATTGGTGATAAATATTATTTTTGAAAAAATTCTCCATTAAGAAAACTATTTGAGGGGCCGAGAAGATGGCCAGCCCAGGTCTGATTCCCTAGCACTCATGTAAAGCTAGATACCATGTGGCATATGCGTCTGTGATCTCAACATACCTATGGGAGGTGTGGAGCCAGGAGACTCTAAAGCTCATGGGCAAGCTAACCTGACATTTAACTTCTATTTGTAGCATTTTGCAGAGTTAAAATAATATCTATTTGTAAGTAGAAAGAGGGAGAAGGAGAGGGAGAATGGGCACACCAGGACCTCTAGCCACTACAAATGAATTCAAGATGTATGTGCCACTTTTGATATCTTGCTTTACATGTGTATTGGAGAATTGAACCTGGGTTGTTAGGCTTTGCAGGCAAGTGCCTTAACTGCTGAGCTATCTCTTCAGGCCATATAGACATATGGTCATTTGATTGCAGAATCAAGAGACCCTGTTTCCAAGAAGGTAGAGTAGACATCTTGAAGTTGTCCTTTGACCTTCACTTGTGTGCCATAGTGCACACACACGCACACTTTAAATTTTAAAAAGAAAGCTGTTTGTTTGAAAAAAGAGCAGTTATGATTGGAGTAAATCGACTTTCTGCATTTAGTTTTGGGAGACACATTGCCTAATTAAGAAACATCTAAAAATGGAAATAAAAAAGAAGTATGGACAAATATATATCTTTACTTGTATGCACAGGAATTGCTTAATTGGAATAGCACTCACATTTTTACAGATGTCATTGTGTTCTGTACCTGGATGGAATAGATTTGTGTATGTAATTTCCCTCATTTTTTGTGCGTATGGGGTATATGGTGCATGTGTTTGTGGGTGCTCATGCAAGTGTATATGCATGCATGTGGTGGCCAGAGGACAACCTGAGTGGTTTTTCCTGTGGCACTGTCTACCCTTTTTAACACAGGGTCTCTCCAGGCTGGAACTGACCAAGACTAGCCTAGCTGGCCCCTCAGCCCCAGGGATTCTCCTGTTTCTGCCTTCGCAGTGCTAGCATGATGAGAATGAGCCACCACACTGGTTTTTCTCAGGGTTTCTAGGAAAGGAATTAAGGTATGCATGTCTGCTAGGCAAGCACTTTACTGCCTGAGCAATCTCTCCAGTCCCATGTCTCTCATCTTCTCAGGTGCAGGCCTTTGCTGGACATTTTTGTTCTTCTGATGAAGAGGATGCTCGCAGTAGAAGAACTCTAGGCTGAGGCTCTGACAGCACATACTCATTTTTCGATTGGATTCACAACTGTTGACAAATAAACTAGGGCTTTATTCTCATTTTCATATATGCCATGGAGGAAAAGGTTCAATCCCAAATTTATATTTAGTTTTGGTGAAACAATGTCATTCTAGCTCATGGAAGGATTCAGTTGCTTCTTCATGGCTGCATGTGAGATTTGTGTAACTGGAAACAGTTTTTTCTATCATTAAATTTCTTTCTCTCTCTCTTTTTTTTTAAAGTAGCAGATGGGCTGGAGAGATGGCTTAGCGGTTAAGGCACCTGCCTGCTAAGCTTAAGAACCGGGGTTCCAATCTCCAGGTCCCATGTTTAGCCAGATGCAAAGTGACGCAAGGGCGCAATGCCGCACTTGCCCACAAGGGGGCGCATGCATCTGGATTTCGTTCACAGCAGCTGAGAGACTGCTGGCCTGCCCATTCTCTGTCTTTCCTTTCCTCTCTCTCTCTGTCTCTGTGTCTCTCTCCAAAAGTAAAAAAATAAACAAATAAATAAAAGTAGCAGAGACCACCATAAATCTAATAGCAATCCATACCTTATTTCAGATTAGAGAGATGGTGCTGAGAGAAGCACTGTGTTTCTATTGTGAGAAGTTGGTTTCATCATGCTACATTGTGGATGTGGTTTGTCCCCCAAAGGTTCACCTCCTGGGAGCGGGGTTCATGGTGTGGTGATATTGAGACAGTGGAAACTGTAAGAGACAGGAGCTAATGGAAGCAATTAGGTCATGGGCCTCCACCC
Organism: Orientallactaga sibirica; assembly: GCA_036365145.1. Classification (NCBI taxonomy): domain Eukaryota; kingdom Metazoa; phylum Chordata; class Mammalia; order Rodentia; family Dipodidae; genus Orientallactaga; species Orientallactaga sibirica. The sequence continues at coordinate 26,379,906 of JAEOAD010000003.1, forward strand.
TCATGAATGGAATATTGGTGGATCTTGGGAGTCAGACAGGTCTGCTAGGACTAGAGTAGTGACCACATGAGTGGGTTGCTAGAAAGTGCTTGCTCTTCTTTTCTTTCTTTCTTAAAAAGAAAAAAAAAATGGAGGTAACTGAATCCTGGAAGGACAAGCTATCTTTTTGCCACATAGACAGGACAAATAGCATCTTAGAGATCTATCCTTAGGCAAAAAGTGATTTAAACCTTGTACATAGGCAAATACTATAATAGCATAATAATTAGTTTTGGTATGATTTTTGTGAGGAGTTAAAATAGACTCAATTAAAACAATTCTAGACAAACTCTGGTCTGAGTGATTGTTAGCAGGGTTTAGCAAGCCAAAGAGATGAACTATATGTTGGAAAAGAAATTTAAAAAATGTGTCAACCCTCCATATTCAAATGAGCCCAGTGTTTCATGTGACCTCATTTCATTATGCACAGTGCAGTACAACAGCCCAGCTCTGGCTTAGAGATTACTAAGATTATCCTGTGTGATTTTGCAAACCGTCTTTGCTGCTTAGATGAGATTTCCTAATCTCTTGTTTACCTCATCCGGGATCAAGTTCAAGTCAGCTAAGCACCGCCACATGCTTGCATCATCTGAATAACTTGGCTGAAAACACATTCTGGTGTCAGAGTGTTGGGTGATTAAAATATGCAGGGGGTAGATACGCGGACGCGGATTGCAGCAAGGCCTGGAGGCCTTCGGAGTCTGTGCTGACATCATGGTGCTCTGTAGGAGGTGCTTGCGGGAGAACCGAAAAGCATGTTTATGAAGCCAAAGGCGTAGAGGTTAGGAAGGAGACTTAGGGAACAGCCTAGAAAATTAGGAACCCTGAAAAATGGGAAAAAAGCATAGAGAAGAGACCTAAATTAAAACATGAGACACTAGTGACACAATAGACTTAACAAAGGAGAGAAGACAAGAAACAGATTTTGAAATAAAACAAAACTGAAAGCTTCAAACAAGTTAGCTTTGTTGTTCTGAGGTATTGTGTTTAGGGTGAGCTAATCTTAAGGGTCTTTACGATTCTTTTTTGCACTTTACTTCCATTTTATTGGTTCAGTTCTTAACTCACATACAAATATTAAACCAGTACTTTGTTCATATTTATTAAATGTGTGAGTGTGTGTGTATGTGCATATGCCTGCATGTACATGTGTGTGTAAGTCAGAGGACAACCATGAGTATTTACCTTAGGTATTACTCACCATTATTTTTTATGAGGTGGCAGAGAAAATGTGCACTCCAGGGTTTCCAGCCATTGCAAACAAACTCCAGATGCATGTGTTACCTTGTGCATCTGGCCTTAGATGGGTACTGGGGAATTGAATCTGGGTCATTAGACTTTGTAGGCAGGCGCCTTAACCACTGAGCCATCTCTCCAAGCCCCCTGTTTGTTCACCTTTATTGTGAGAGGATCTATGATTGGCCAGGAGCTCACCAATCAGGTTAGCCAGAGAGCCCCTGGGATTGTCCTGTCTCTACCTTCTCAGCCCTGGGACTACACTTGTGCACCGCAACACTGGGCTTTTCTATATGCGTTCTGAGGATCAAACTCTGGTCCTCATGCTTGTGAGGCAAGCATTTTACTACTGACTTGAGCTCTCTCCCAGTTCCTTAGCTAACATTTGTTAATCACTTGCTCTGGGACAAAAAATGGCTAATTGTTTGGCTATTAGGTTACACTGTTCATGTGAACAGAAGAGTTTGGGCTTGGCTTTAATTATTTCTAATATCCAAGTTTCTAACCATTACACAGGAGGTTAGAAGACACTCATGGAATTCCTCCTGTGCCTGTTCCATTGGGGGTAATCCAAGACTTTCATTTACACCCTCAAATTCCAAGATAAGGCCTTTGAGAAAGTAACGAAAAGATCACGAGGTCATGTTCACACTTCCCTGAGTGGAGAGGGATGAACTGCAGGGGCAGGGCTCCTTTCACAGAACAGACATCGTCATCCCATTACTCGATGTCCACAAGAAATGGAAGGAAAGCAGCATGGGAGTCTGGGAACCACCGCCCAATGACCATACTTGCATTCTTCAGCAATAGAATATCAATGTTTCTCTGGATTTCAACATTTTTAGCTAACTGCTACTCTTACATTCCCTTGAAGTTGGAACCCTATGTGATTGATTATGTTCTGGCCTTTGAACCAATGGGGGTTGTATGGAGTCATCAAGAAGGCTCATGAAGACGTCTGAATTATTATGGGAAATACCATTTGATCCTCTGCCATTGCTTTTTCCTGCCTGGAGCAGATGGGGTGCTTGGAGCTGGAACAGTCATTTTTGACCAGGAAGTGGCTTTGAGGATGAAAGCCAATATTAGAGTAGTGGAACCAAGAGAGAAGACTCCTCAATTACACCTGCATCCTGGATTGAGAGAAAACTTTAATTCAGTGGTCATTCTAGTGGAGATTAGATTAAGAAAGCATGCATGTGTGGTTTGTCTCACTTAGAAAACTGAAGGGAAATGGCTTAGTGGTTAAGATATTTGCCTGCAAAGCCAAAGGATCATGGTTCGATTTTCTAGGACCCACGTAAGCCAGATGCACAAGGGGGCACATGCATCTGGAGTTTGTTGGCAGTGGCTAGAGGCCCTGGCACGCCCATTCTCCCTCTCTCTGTCTCTTTCTCTCTGATTCTTTCTCTTTCTCAAATAAATAAATAAATGAATAAATAAATAAAATATATTAAAAAAAAAGAAAATTGAAGGGAAACACAGAGGTCTTGACATGAGTGAGGTGGTGCCTGCATGCTGTCTGAGTCAGCTCAGTGACCGTGGGGGGGGGGGTGGTCAGTGGTGTCACTCCTGCCCTCTGCAACTCAGAACAGCCACCAGCAACAAGCACTGCTGGAAATGTTGACTAGAAACACACCACAGAATGACAAAGGCTATTAGTGGAAAATGTGCTTTTCTTGCTGACTTGCTTATATAAATAGGTTGGAGATGTTTTCCAAGTGCAGATCCCTAATGCTTTCAAACTTTTTATTTCACCCAGTAGAAAGAAAATGTTTATTAAAGGATCCACAAGCCTCAGCTTCTTGGCAGAATTTTAGTTCATTATGTGGTAATTAATACCAATCTATATGTTAAAAAAGCAAAAAAGCAACCCTTTTGTTTTGTTCCAATTTTCACACTGCTATTCTGCCAGGCAGCTAATAAAAGTAAAACCAAATACTTTGTTTAAAGTGTCTATAAGGCAAATAAAATTTTCATGCCTCAGCTAGACAGATCTCTGTATTTTTAGGTTCTTGATGATATAAGTTTATAATTTGCAAAATTTCTGACATCCCTGAAACACATTGTGATAATTCTTGGATCTACAAACAGTAAAAATAATGCCATAGTTGTAGGCATTGAAAAGCTCTTACAATGTATGGTTTAGTTCTGATTTTATCTGGGTTAGTTTATTTAGCAATGTGACTTCACTAGCTGAGATGATATAATTATTTCTGGCATAAGATATGCTAGATTTATTATGGAATTCAAGAGTGAGATCCCTGTATTAGTTACTTTTTGTGTTGCTGTAATCAAATGCCTGACAAGAAACAATTGAAAGCAGGAAGGGTTTATTTTGGCTTAAGGTTTGAGGGTACAGTTGAAGAAGGGAAGGAAGGCATGGTGGCAGGAACATGAGTCAAGTAGTCACCTTGGATCCTCAGTTGGGAAGCAGAGAGAGACAAATGCTGGTGCCAAGGCATATTTTCTCCTTTTTATTCAGTCCAAGACCCAGACCATGGAATGGCTCACCCACATTCAAGGAGAATCTTCCCACCTGAGGTAAATCTTGCTGGACACGGCCTCATAGACACTGCCAGAAGTGTGTCTCCTGGGTGAGTCTTTGTCAAGACCCACCAAGGCGACAGTCTTTAAAAAGCAAGGCGGCCAGAGGAACGGTTAGCCATGTTACTCAGGATTGATCCCAGAGACATGACCAATAGAGCAGCTAACTTCCCAGGATGTGGCCTAATAGAAGGAAGGAGGATGTGGCCTAACAGAAATCACTGCGAGAGGAGCTTGGAGGATGGTGGACAGGATGGAGAATGGAGGCAATGGAAGGCATGAGGAGCCTTACAAAGAAGGCAGTAGAAGTGGGGAAGAACAAAGATCTAAGATGGGTGACCTCATTCAAACACTGAGTAAGACTTGGTAACAGGGTTGTTTGGGATCATGCAAAGAAGAGCTGTGGCTAAAGATGAGTGCTTTAGAATAGAACGAACAGGACTTGTACTGTAATTTCTGAGAGATGAGAAGTATCTAATGTGACCAGGATGTTTTAGACTTGGGTTATGTGCAGTAAAAGATTAATTTAGTTAATCTGAACCATTTAAACTGCTCATCTGCCACCCCTACCCCCCCCAAAAATAAAAGTTTGGTTCTTGCCCATGTCCTGGGACTTAAGCACTTGGCCTCTGATGAATGTTGAGAATGTTTTTGTTTAGCCCAGGCTTTGAGGGGCATCATGTACTCTATACTGACTCATTGATTGTAGCAGGGATATTAGGTCACATAGCCTGTTTTTTTTTTTTTTTTTTTTTTGGAGAGAGAGAGACAGAGAGAGAGGGAGAGGAAGACAGATAGATGGGAGCGCCAGTAGCCTCTCAGCTGCTGCAAAAGAAATCCAGATGTGTGCGCCTCCTTGTGGTCAAGTGCGGCATTGCGCCCTTGCGTCACTGCATCTGGGTAAACGTGGGACCTGGAGATTGGAACCGCTGGAGATTGGAACCAGCGTTCTTAGGCTTAGGAGGCAGGCGCCTTAACCGCTAAGCCATCTCTCCAGCCCGCATAGCCTGTTTTTGACCTCCAGAATTAATAGATGCTGCGATGGTCAACATTGATTATCCACTGGCCAGGATCTAGACTCACCTAAGAGAAAAATCTCTGAGCTTATCTGTGAGGGAGTTTCTATAGGTTAATTGAGATGGAAAACTCAACCTAACTGTGGGTGGTACCATTAAATGGGCTTCGGTCCAGAACTAAACAAAAAGGAGAAAGAAAGCTGAGCACCATTGCATTGTACATTCTGGTTGTGAACTAAATGTGACCAACTGCTTCAAGTTCCTGCGGACACGCCTTCCTCACCAGGATGGGCTGTGTCCTTCCAAACTATAAGCAGAAATAGCTCGTAAGACACTTTAGTTGCTTCTTGTTAGTCATTTTGTTACAGCAACAAGGGAAGTAGCTAACACAGATGTTAAATAATTGATGTCTGCCAAGTGGATAATCAGCCACATCTCTGTGATTAAATCCCAATAAAATCCCTGACTACTGAAGCTTAGGAGCCTCCCTGGTCTGTGACATCTTGTATGCATGATGTCCCATGTGGTCACTAGAAGAATTATCTTTAAGAGTCTCTGGGAGATGATGGCTGGTCTCTCGTGGTCTAGGCCTTGTATGTCCTTTACTTTGGTTGAGTTTAATGTTTCCAGTTACTTCAGTAAACTTCAGTAAACAAAAATTATAACAGATTTTCTCCACTTGTAAGTCCTAGAGAATTCTTGAAGCTGAGGATATTCTTGTAGAACTCTGAACAAAAATGAACAATTAGACAGCTGGCAATGCCATTCTCATACTTAGGGAATAGGTGAGGAAAAACAGCTTTGGAGAAAAAATGAATTCAGTTGTCAATACATTGGCTGAAATGCTTGGGGAATGTCCAAGTGGAATTGTCTGTAAGAAGTATATATAAAACCAGGAGTGTTGGTTTACATTTGCAATTAGTGTCCGCATAAAGTGGGAACATCATGAGTTCAAGGCCAGCCTGGGATACATGTAAGTCCCACACAACTTATACAACCTACTGGGCCACACAGTGAAACATTGCCTCAAAAGATAAGAAGTGAGGATGTATCTCAGTAGTAGATTACTGGCTTAGCATGCATAGGCTTGGCTTTTAATCCTCAGCATCACAACACACACACACACACACACACACACACACACACCCCTCAAAAAGCATAATAAACATGGAATGGAAGAGAGAAAATTAAGCCACAGTTCTGAATCTGCAAACTGTGACTAAAAAGAGGTTATTTAAATCCATGTCTAAGAGTGATGTTACCTTAGAAATAAAAAAAAAAAATGCAGTTAAATAGAGCATTTTAGCAAACACTCAAGAAACCTGGATAAAATAAAGAAATTAGTGGTATCTCAAAGCTCAAGATGCTGAGAATAGTCTAAGAGAGAGATGCTATCTAAAAATGTCCAAAAAATCAAAGAAAGAATGAGCCAGGTGGCTCATGCTTCTAACCCCAACATTTGGGAGGCTGAGGTAGGAGGATCACTGCCATTCTGGTCAACAGAATGAGTTCCAGACCAGCCTGGGCTAGAGTGAAAGACAAACTAATATCAGATTTAAAAATAAGGCATTGGCCTCATCACGTCTGGTTTATAGCTTGAAAAGCAGAGATTAAAAGTGTTATGGTCAGGCCAGAGAGATGGCTTAGAGGTTAAGCACTTGCCTGTGAAGCCTAAGGAACCTGGTTCAAGGCTCCATTCCCCAGTACCCAAGTAAGCCAGATGCACAGGTGGTGCATGCATCTGGAGTTCGTTTGTAGTTGCTGGAGGCCCTGGTGTGCCCATTCTCTCCCTCTCTCGTCACTCTTAAATAAATAAATTTTAAAAAATAAAAAAAAAGCGTTATGGTCATGTGGCTGAGGTCACAAAGAAGTTGCAGAGGGTAGGCAGCTCACACCATCAAAACCCACGACTTAGTTGTCTCACTTCTTCCATACACCTTTCTACCTTTCTGCATGACACCCTCACTGACCTCCAGTCCACTTGTTGCCCCTCATCACCGCTTTCCTTGAATGCATTCACTGTGCACATATCTAACTTTATATGGCGGCATGTGATCTCAGAAAGATTTTAGATTCTCAAAGACAGGGAATTATGTTTCAAAGTATAGCTGTACAAAGCTAGGAGTTATACTATAATTTCTCTCTGCTTGTGATGTTTCTTCAAATATGAAAAGCTGAGTCTCAGCCCAGGGGATGTATATTTTGCAAAGGAAGAAAGGAGCTGTCTGTAAGTGGCTTTTGTGTGGATCCAATCTGTAGATTATAATGACATTTTTTTTCCTTTTTCTCCTTCTAGATGTAAGTTGGAATGATACAGCTAGGCAAAACAGGAAAAGAAGTAAGCAGAGAGGTAAAGCTCCACGTCTTTTCTTTGGAGAGGAAAGGAATAGACAGGGCAGGGTAGTGAAAGATTCACCTGTGGATTAACATGAAGGATGTTCACAGCATGATCTGGGGGATGTACTCCACAGAATAAAAGATTCTTTTTTAAAAAAAAAGATAATGATCAAAGTATGGATGTTGCCTGTGGAATAAAGTGGGATATTGGATCCTGGGAAATAAAAGTCATTTTTAGGGGTATGTTTGTTTGTTATTGGACACTTTGAATGTGGTCCAAAGGAGCTGGGGAACCCTTCATGTTGATAGCACAGGCACTTGCTCAGACCTGGCTCCTGGGTTGACAGTATTCCTTGATTTTACAGATTTTGACTTTTTTGCTTCTCAGGCTGACTTTTGTGTTTCTTTTTAAAGTTCGGAAAGATTTTATTATAGCTTGTAGCTTTAAGAAAGAGAAAGCTTTAAGAGAAGGGAAGAAAAAGGGACGGAAAGAAGACTTAGCTCTTTCCCCAAGGAAGCAAGAAGGATTTTGAGAAGTTCACATCCAGACTCAGAAGTTTTTTTTTTTTTTTTTTTTTGTTTTTTTGTTTTTGTTTTTTCAGTGTCAGCCTCATGGCTGGCTGGCTGATCTAGCCATTTAGTCCTGACATCGAGTGTCTGGGGTTAGGCTTTTTGGAAAAGGGCACTCAACCCAGAAATCTTAATTCTCTAGGAAAGCCCTTCTCAGAAGGGAGTGGAAGGATTCCCTAAGGGGTCAGAGATAAGGAAAGGCCAGACCCTTCTGATGTTTCTGACCTGTAGTAAAGTGTAATAATGTCCCAGATTTCCCCCACAGGCCAAGGACAAAACCCTCATTTGGCCTAGAGCATGCTATTCCATTTGGGGCCCTGTCACCCCTAATGTGTCTCAAGCCCCCCCTCTGAAGAAGTAGTCTGAACTGACATTAGGGAATTGGGGTGACAATGGTCTGGCTTCTTCAAGTTGAGTAAGGTCAATGTGTGTGGCAGTTGGATTACCTGTCCATTGAGCAGCTAAGGGACTCGGAAAGTGCATAGGTGAGATGCAAGAACACAGTCCTAGGAAAGAATGCTGGGGAGAAGGTAAGAGGAGTCAGGGAGAAGGGACACTGAACAAACTGGAGTTCCTTACCATTCCCATTCTTGTAGGTGTTCAGGTGTTGGAAGATGATGGAGGGACCTAGGTAGATACAGTTAGATTGTCACACACCATCTGAGTGTGGGTGGACCTCTGATTTCCCAGTCAGTGCACCAGTATGATACAGGAATTGGGGTTCCTTGCCAATGCACCAATACAATATGTGCACACACTGGATATTTGGGGATGTCTCCAGGTTCTTGTCTTTTTGATGAATGAAAGCCACAGGCCAGAGGATAAAGTTCAGAAAGATTTTATTATGGTTTAGAGCGTCAGGTGGCAGAGTTTTAAGAGAAGAGCTTAAGAGAAGGAAGACATAGATCTTGCCCCAGAAAGCAAGAGGGGCTTTGAGAAGCCTTTAGGCTGAGTTTTGATGTTCCAAACACAGCAGAAAAATGGAGAAAGGGGGAATTTTAGTTTCAATATGTTATCTGCAGATTAAAGGTGTTTTGTATTTGCTATCTTAATGGCCACTGTTGTTGAATTTCTAAATGCCTCCAGTATGGTAGTGGTCGTGAAGTTCATCTTTTATGAACCTGTTGCTAGTAGTGTTGGGAAGGGAATGGAAGCACCTCCTGAAGCTAGTCATCTGGCTTCGCTGACATTATTTACTACCAGATATGAGAAGTTGGCACTTATTAATCCATTCAAGGGGCGCCCTCTTTTCAAAAAGATATTTATATGTAACTCCAGGCAAAAAGGGGCAATTTGAATCCACTAAACTAGTTCCAGAAATCTTTGGCAATTTCTCATGCAAATACTTGAGCAACGTACAGGGAATTATTAATGACGTAGTTAGACTTCCTAGAATTGAGGGTTCCTACCCCTGAAAATGATTTATTGGTAGGAAATTCACCATTCCCAATTATTTTGTAATGTTAGGCACTAAATTAGCATTGGAGTTTCCAAGCAGATATTACAAACATTAATTTATGAGGAGGCTCTTCTCTGTGAACTTATAGTGCAGAGTAAAACCATCAGAACCAAAATCAGTGCCTGGTTCGCAAAGGATTTCTAGAGAAAATTTCTCTTTGAAGTCTATTGCTATAAATGAAGTGGAATATGATATTATAACTCAGTGGAAAAGTAAATATTCAAATAAATTCTTTTTCTTCAAGATCTTATTCCTCACTAGTGTGGGTGGAAAGTCATAAAAACATTTCTGAGGATCTGGGGTTGTAGTTCAGTGGTAGGACCTTTATCTAACCTTCTCAAGGTGCTGGGCTCTATCCCCTGAACCACATAAATAAAAACAAAACCAAGAAAGCAAGCAAGCAAAAAAAAAAAAAAAAATCCCTGCAAAAATAAGACAACCAGGGCTGGAGGGATGGCTTAGCCATTAAGGCTTATTTTTCTATACTGGTCTCCTTTCCCAGAATTCAAAGCTAATCCTGTCATTGTGGTTAGTCAAGCTTAGATCCGAGAACTTGGCATCATAGCTGGCCTCTTCCTGAACAAGCCTCTAGTCTATACCAATCACCTGTATCTCTGGTCCTCAAGGTCTTCACAAATCCAAAAATGTAGATGATTAGGCTGGGGAGGTGGTCAGTACTTAAAGGAATTAGCTTGCAAAGTCTGATGGCCTGCATTTGATTCCCCAGCACCCACATAAAGCCAGATGCATGAAGTGGTGCATGCATCTGGAGTTTGTTTGCAGCAGCAGGAGGCCCTGGTGTGCCCATACTGTCTCTTTCTGTCTGTCCTGCTCTCTTTTTCCTCAAGTAAACAAATAAAAGAAATGTAGATGATCAAAAATTGTAATCAAAATTTCATTAATTGATATATCTTAACTAATTTGTAATGAAGTTGGGCAGGAAGAGGAGATTCCATTCTGAATCTCCTACTCTCACAGTTCTGTGGAGCACTCACTGCTACAGACAGTTGCCATTGCAGGCATAAGTTCTCATTCTTCCTCTCCACAAAGCCACATAGTTAGAATTAACAAATTAACTAGCTCCTTCTAAAACTTTGTGATCTTTTCATTTCTAGGAGAAAACAGGGCAATTACCTTCTAATCTGGCTTATGATTCCATAAGGCTTCTTTCTTCCCCCACCCCCCTTTTTCTTTTCTTCTTTTTTTGAGGTAGGGTTTTGTTCTAGCCCAGGCTGACCTAAAACTCACTATGTTGTCTCAAGATGGCTGCGAACTCACAGTGATCCTCCTACCTCTGCCTCCCAAGGCATGTGCCACCATGCCTGGATCCTCCCCCTGGCTTTTTGTAAAGAGATAAAACAGGGTCTCACTATGTATCCTTTGGCTAGCTTTAAATTTGCTGTCCTCCTGCCTTATTGTACACTACCCATTACCAAAATTAGTTTTCTGTATTGATCATGATTGCACCTAGGGCTTCGTGTATGTTAGGCATGCCATCTACCATCTGAACTATGTGGCAGACCCCACTCCTGGTACTGACTCTTGTACTGTCTCTTTTATCTGTGTTCCTGGCTGTGGTCTACTAGAAGGTCATGCACCATTGTAATCTCATTACTTCTAGGCAGACCATGGGGCCTGGGTATGAAATTTGCTCAATGCATGCTTGTTAACTGATAATTTAACTGAACAAATCATTCAAGTCACAGATGTCAATCCCTTGGCACAGTGTCCATGGGGTGTGGAATGTCTGCCAATGATTTCCACTTGGAAGTCAATGGGCTCATGGCAGGTTGGCTCAGAGTTTGTGTGACTCCTATTTAAGCAAAAATGTTCTATTTTCTTCACAATGATCTTATTACCAGTTGAGATGACCATTCTCCCCTTGAACAGTTTTCAGCAGTTGTGTGTCATGAGGTCCTTTTGTTCTGATAATTTACTCCATAGACTGCCTGATTTCTATTCTCCTGTTCCAGTGCATTTAACTGGCTCCTTATCACTTCAGAGCACTGTTCCCATCCTCTTCCTAGGACTGAGCATGAGAATAGAAGAGGAGAACCTCACCAAGTAGAGAATGGGGCCTTGGCAGTGTGAAGGATCAGGGGAGCAGCAGAGACCTGGTGGTGTTTGGGTTAAAGCAATGGCTATGTTGGGAGGTTAAAGGAAAAGAGTACTTATTGGAAGTTCCTAGGTTTAGTCCGGGTAACTAGAAGAAGAGTGATACTGGTTAAGGAGACAGAGAAGTCCATGATAACATGGGTTTAATTTCATTTTGGCAGTTTTGTATAATGAAATTTAAATCACATGCTGTGTTTTGGACATCCCTTTGAGATGCACCCTATATTTGATGAGCGATCAATTGGAAGATAGGCAGGCCACTGAGAGCAGCAATGTGGAGCCCAGGTAGGGACTCCTCATGGGTCATTGATATGGGATTTACTGATGAGAAGGTTTGGGGCTCCTTGTGATCCCCTGAGGAGAAGCCATAGATGGAGAGGAAACGGGCTTGAACCAAGCCTGGGGTCATTTCCAATACTATCAATGTTTGATATTGGTTGCTTCCAATATATTTCTTTTGCTTTGTAATAACTTTTAAAACCCTGAAACTTCCATTTTATAGGATTCCCAGACTCAGAATTCAAACAATCACACATTCCATATAATTTAGTACTGCTTATTTTGCCAAAATAACCCAAAATCCATTAAGGTGTGCAGTGATGTCTTGCCATTGGTTTATGAGAAGACTTAACTTCTTAAGAGACCTATAATTTTCCTTTTTAATTTCTGATGTGAAAAGTCTGTTGATAAGTCTTAATCTGCTAATTACTGAAGCTTTATTCTGGTTTCAACATGCTGAAAACACTTACATTTGATCCTGTTAGGGAAAATGCTTTATATGTCTTTTTTTCCACTCCTCTGTTCTCAAGGCATTTATAAGCATCACAGCTAAGGTTTCTCATCCAGGGAACAGCACAGGTTTCATTAAATGGGGTACAATTTGACTTCACAACTCCCTAGCAGCTTTTCCCCAGTAGTAAACTATGCTGTCCTAATCATACAGACCTCTTGCTTAGACATAGAAATGTAGTTTTATTTTTCTTTGTTTGTTTTTATTTTTGGTTTTTTGAGGTAGGGTCACTGTGGCCCAGGCTGACCTGGAATTCTCTCCGTAGTTTCATGGTGGCCTCAAACTCATGGCGATCCTCCTACCTTTGCCTTCTGAGTGCTGGGATTAAAGGCGTGAGCCACAATGCAACAGCTAGAAATGTAGTTTTGTGTAGCAAGAGAAAAAAAGGATTATGGGTCACTGAAATGATGATTTGTGACTGGAGCATGGCTAAGTAGTAGAACTCATGGCCTGCATGTGGGAGACGTCAGGCGCAACCCTTTGGGCTCCACAACAACAACAACAAAAGGCAGAATATTATAGTGTTTTTTCCTACAGTGACTCCACAGACACTCTCTTGGGAAATACAACACATACACACACACACACACACACACACACACACACACACACACACTCTCACACACAATGAAAATAGCATATTCAAAACTGGCTACACCGTCTTAAAAAAATAAAACCTGTTTTCCCCGTACTTCTCACTTACGCCTGTTTAGAAGAAGGTATCTATAGGTTAGGGCATAAACTCAGTGGATATCCTTGATAGCTAACCTCCTTGGGAATGTCATCCCATCCTCCTTGACACCAGACTATGTAGAAGAGAGCTGTGGATGGAACTGAGCTTGCTCTCTGCAGACACGGGAGATAAGCAGTGTTTGGCTGTGCCTGCTCTCCCCACTTCGCGAGTGCTGTTGGCTCCCAGTATAAATCCTCTAATGCCCTGAGAATGCTTTATTTTCCTGATCTTCTCCTCGCTGTGATTTAGCAGAAAACCCCACAAGCTTCCAGATGATCCTACACAATTACAGGATTTATGGGGTGCTAATGCAGCCCTTGGGCCCAGCCTCAAAGGAAGGGAGCTATTCAGCTATTCCGGAGTCTGTGGGTCTACAAAAGGAAGTGGTCAAAATGGTAACTGTTTATTACCAAATCTAAAGAATTTAAGCAGTTACCCGGGGACAATCTACTGGGTAGCAGGGAGCATACAGGACTTATTCACACCAGGGAAATGGGTTTAAGGTTATTTTGTTCCTCTCATGGATGGGTTTTCTAAAACATGTGGCCTACTCAAGCCAAGACAGCCGTGCTCTGGGAGATGAAGAGCGGCTCCTTTTCCTACTTGGGGAAAGATGTGAATGAAATGCAGATGTTTAGATATAAAAAAAATGCATTTTATTGTGAGTCCTTTGGGCAGAAAGCCAGTGAAATTGCTAATTCTGTTTTTATTTGTTTTGTTTACTGAGCGGTTTTGGAGGTAAGAATACAAAAATTATTAAAGATTTTTCACAAATGTTGAGTAAAAGTTTACTTATCTTTTCTTAGTGAAATGGAAAAATTGTGCTATTCTTGACCAAATCTAGAGCTGATTATATACCTTAGAATGCAGTCATCATGAAGTTGTTCTAACTTGAAAACCTGTTCCCTTGAAATAGGACTATTCTGAGTAACTTTTAAAGACGTAAGCTGGAGCTGTTGTCAATAACATTTTCCCTGGTTCATTACAGCTTTGAAGCACGGTTATACATAAGAGCACATTCAGTGTTGTGAAGACACTTCTGCATGTGTGGAGTCAGTGTTTTCTTCTTTAATTTATGTGTGTGTGTGTGTGTGTGTGCAACCTCAGAGTGTCTGTGCTCTTCTCCCACCTTCTTTGAAACAGGGTCTCTTGCTGTTTGAAAACTCATCAGCTTCGAATTCTGGTGACTCTGCCCTCCATTGTCGCAGGTGCCTTGGGGTCACAGAATTCCATCCCTTTGCCTGTGGCTTTACATGGGTGCTGAGGAAGAACAAACTGAGGCCCACAGGTTTTGCAAGAAAACATTTTCCACCACTAAGCCATCTCCCCAACCCCTTGGGTCAGTTTTTCGTTTATTATTATACGCCTATAATGGATACAATGCCTTGACTATATGAACTCTTCAAGGCAATTGATACTTCAGCCAGAATTGGTGTATGTCAATACTGTACAGTGGTTCTGAAGGCTTGTGGTATTATTTTCAGTCTGCCCTGCTGGTTCCTGTTCCACTATTCCATTCCATTACAAGGCACCACAAAGACAGGGAAGAGTCACAGCCACCCAGCCATCCACAGTAAAGACTGGGGAGAGGATGTTAGGATGGGGTTTAAGGCTACACCATCCACCCATGGACTTGTCACACATTCACAGGGCCATGCATTTGGAAGGGATAATGGTTAGTCACTGAGGCTCCACTGTGTCTTTCTGGGGATTCTACTCAAACCAGCAATTTCTGCCAAGCAGGAGCTCTGCCTAGTATTCATTCTCATCAAACGTCTGTGCAGATTACTGGAAATCTTCACCTGTGAAAGCATTTCCAATATCTTCCAAGAGTAGAACACGGAACTGCAATGTTTTAATGTCCCGTCCCAAGGAAGCACTCTGTCCAAGACACACTCATGTAGATCTTTCTGTGACCTCACACAGCTCTTCCCAGCCTCTGTGATGGCCGTGATGGAGAGTGTCTGGATGAAAACGTGCAAGTGCAGGTGCTGGCTTGTACTCCTTCCCGGGATCATCGCCGTCTGCCAAAGCTCGGGAGACTGCATGAACGGGAAAGCTTTTCATGTACTTTCTATTATTTCCAAACATGTTCTTCCTCGTGCCAGTTCTCAAGCCTACAATTGAGAAGCCTACCCAAAATGCCTAGGTGGTGATTATAAAAGTAGCCGAAACATGTTCTTTTGCTCCCATTCAAGTCAGTTTGGACCAAAAAAAAAAAAAAAAAATCGTCGGGGATCTGGGAAGATAGCTCACTCAGTGAAGTCCTGCCTTGAAAACGTGAAGAGTTGAGCTTGTTCAACAGTATTCATGTAACAATACCTGTTATAATGCATTCTCCACTAATCCCAGCCCTGGGGAGGCAGAGATAGGTGGATCCCTAGGGCTTGCCTGTCTAGCCTAATTGGCAAATTCAAGATTAATGACAGACTCTATCTCAAAAAAAAGGTACATGAGAAATAGCGATGTAACTCAGCTGGTTGAGTGCTTGCCTAGGGCATGCAGGAAGCCCTGGGTTCAATCCATTCCCTAGCACTGTGTCAACTGGGGGTGGTAGTGCACACTTACAATCCTAGAACTTAGGAGGTAGACACAGAAGGATCAGAAGTTCAAGGCTGGCCTTGGTTGTATAAGTCTGAGGCCAGCCTGGCATACAGGAGAGTCTGCCTCTAAATATAAACATAAACAAACAAAAACAAAAAGGGTGGACACCATTGTTCCTGAGGGTGACACTTGAGGTTGTCCTCTGGCCACTACATGCATGTACACTCATGTACACACACACACACACACACACACACACACACATGTGAACATGCATATATACATACACATAGAAGAGAATTCCTGTTTCAATTTAAAGTGAGCGGTGCTCAAAACAGGAAGTTGAAAAAATACTTTTATTTTATTTATTTTCAAGCAGAGAGAGACAGAGAGAGAGAGAGTCAGGATAGGAAGAGAAGAGAGAGAGAGAGAGAGAGAGAGAATAAGAGTATGGACCCAGCAGGGCCTCTACCATTGCAAACAACTCCAGACACACGTGCCATTTTGTACATCTAACTTTACATGGGTACTGGGGACTCAACTCCAGGTCATTAGGCTTTGCAAACAAGTACCTTACTTACCTGTTGAACCATCTCTCCAGCCTGGAAAAAGGAATTCTTTGAGCACACTGTTACAATCATGGCTTTCATGTTTCAGTGCCTGTGCCTTCAGCTTTGCGTCTGCGCAGCACTGGAAGATGTGGGTGCTACTTCCTACCTTCTGCTGAGGAGAGAGCAGATCTTCAGAGACGTCACAGAACTCGGCCCCACTTGCCCAGCTGGAAGGTGCCAGAGTCTGTTTGCAGATGCTCATCGCCAGGTCACACAGCCTCCAGCACTCTAAAGAGGAGCCCTCTGGACCTGCTGTCTCTAAGGTCTGCTATCTGATCCTGACTCAACTGAACTTGAAAACTGACCAAAAATCACCACTGTGTCTAGGTAAGTGCAGGTAGACAAAATGAAAAGCTCAAATTATAAGATCCTAATTAGCTTTTGTTTATTTAGTTTGTTTGTATCCATCTCCCAACTCATGACTAGATTTTGCATGTAATAAGACACTATGGAAGTACTGGAGGCTTTTTTTTTTTTTTTTTTTCCTTTCCTTTCCTTTCCTTTCCTTTCCTTTCCTTTCCTTTCCTTTCCTTTCCTTTCCTTTCCTTTCCTTTCCTTTCCTCTCCTCTCCTCTCCTCTCCTCTCCTCTCCTCCTCCTCTCCTCCTCCCTCCTCTCCTTTCCTTTCTTTTCTCTTTTTTTTTTTTTTTTTTTTGAGGTAGGGTCTGCTCACTCTAGCCCAGGCTGACCTAGAATTCACTATATAGTCTCAGGATGGCCTCGAACTCATGGGGATCCTCCTACCTCTGCCTCCCAAGTGCTGGAATTAAAGGCGTTCACCAGCATGCCCAGCTAAATTTTAATTTCTCAACTTTTTTTACTTGTTTTTTTTTCCTTTTCCTTTTGTTTTTGTTTTTCTTTTTTAAAATTTATTTGTTATTTATTTATTTATTTGAGATAGAGAAAGGGAGAGAGAATGGGCATGACAGGGCCTCTAGCCACTGCAAACAAACGCCAGATGCATGTGCCACCATGTGCATCTGGCTTAGGTGGGTACTGGGGAATCGAGCCTCAAACCCTGGTCCTTAGGCTTCACAGGCAAAGGCTTAACTGCTAAGCCATCTCTCCAGCCCAGTTGGCTTCTCTTAAGGGTGTGCCACAGTTAGCTATGAATTCATCATTTCAGCAATTAATTGGTATTAGTGTATCTCCAAAGGCCTTGACGGGACACTTAGATGTTTTAGGATGCACTTAAATACAAACCAACACACTAAATACTGCAGAATCTCTCTCTCTTCCTCTCTCGTCTCCCGCTCCCTTTCACCACACACATACTCTCTCTCTCTCTCTCTCTCTCTCACACACACTCTGCCCCTCCTCCTCTGCCCTTGGAGTTCTCTCACTTTGTCCCCTTTCTCTGCCTGCCCTTGGATGATTTTAGGGATGGTTTCAGCTTCTTTTGGGGGCTTTTGGAGAAAGCACAAGTTGGCCATTATCTCAGCTGTTCTCCCTCCAAAGATGGTAAGGAGTTTCACATGAAAGGAGTCCCAGACTGCACCTCTCTGCCAAGGAAAACAAATCCAATATCTCTCTTACAGTTTGTTTTGCCAAACTCCGAAAGGAAGACTATATTAAAATGGTGTCTTTTGCATTAAATCTTCAAACACCACTAGAATTAAAGTAATCATAAACTTTTCCATTTCTTTGGGTCACGTAACTCTTTCAGGTGATACTTGAAGAGATGTCAGGAGACCCTTCGCAGCCACCTCAGTTTTACAGGGTCCCCCGCCCCCATCTCTTCCTCAGCCACTCCCATCACTTAAGGAGCAGATTTCTGTATAAGGGCTCTGAAGTCAAATGGTCTTGATAGAATTCTGCCAAATGTTTTAGATTTATCAAGGAGAAATTTTCATCTACTTTGGATTATCAGTGCTTTAGCCATTTTTTTATTATTATAGTTCTTTAAGCCAGTAAGATTTTTATGGGAGCATAAGAGTGCAGGAAAAATACATTTTTTAAGATCCACATCTTCCAAGAATTTGCTCAGATGTTATATCTCCATTACAGCTTGCGTTGTTACCTTAATAAATGATGGTTTGTGCATTGGCTTCTAGCATGTTTCTCTGATTTTATTAATTTCTTATATTTCTCTATTTTTCTCTTTCTACCATATAACTATCTGTAAAAGAAATTCAGTTCATGGTTGTCTATAAATTGATATAGGTACATATAATAAAAATGAATGTACTATAGTTGATACTATGTGTGACATGAAATTACTTTCTGAAATTCAACAAAAGTTACTTCATTTTTAAAAAGTAGATCATCAAGCTCTTCATAAATATTAATATGTGGTCGAAAGTGGGCAAAAATTCATAAACATTAACAATTCCCAACAACTCTTTAATTGAAAGATTAGGCACTCAAAACTTCAAAACATTAATTTATTGTCTCTTTCTCCCTTTCTCCCATCTAAAATAGGATGTTGTCTGACTTCTTCACTCACTGTAGCCCAGTTTACCTGGGTGTTTGGCTCTAGGTAGACACCAAGAAACTGCTCATGAAAATCATGGGAGAGTTCATGGAGCTTGCTCTGTACCAAGTGCCCTGTTGAAGGCTGGGATTTAATACATAACAAGACCCAGTCCTGCCCTCTCAACAAAGGTAGTGATCATAGTGGGAAAGAGAGAGAACTGAACTTGCAATTAGCATACAGCATGGAAGCTCTAAGAAACACAAGCACTAGGCAGTTTGGATGATAATTGACTTAACCCAGCTTGGGGAAAAGGATGGTTTGGGAAACCTTCACAGGAGACATGCCCTATTACAATAAGCCCTGAGAAAGAAGTCAGTCCTCAAACTCACACACTGCCTTCCAAGTGCTGGAAGTAAAGTGAGGATTTTTCTCCTGCCTGTGGTTTGCCTTTTCAAAAAGCATGTGAAAAAAGGCCTGAAAATAAAATTATTTCTTATGACTTCAAACCAAACCAAACCAAACCAAAACCCAAAACCCTAAACAAACCCCCAGCTTCTCTTAATGAGAATCTTTAGCCTACAGTACTTCTTGGAACAATATGTGTTCATTACCTAATGAGTTAAAGCAATTCTTCATTTTATTCGATCTGCAATTACTTTTGTATTTAAAGAAATGGAGTTCTTGCAGTTTTAGCATTCTATTAAGTTTGGTCCATAAATTTGAATTACTTTGTCCTACTAAGCATCAGTCACACCCTCTTGAAGAGCTTTACTTCTCTCATTTTATCTGGGAATTAAAACTTTTCCATTCCATCGATCCTTTTTTAAAAAAAAATTTATTTATTTATTTATTATTTGTTTATTTGCAAGCGACAGACACAGAGAAAAAGAGACAGACAGAGAGTTCATGGAGAGAGTTGAGATTTAATACATAA
This sequence comes from Orientallactaga sibirica, assembly GCA_036365145.1. Taxonomy (NCBI): domain Eukaryota; kingdom Metazoa; phylum Chordata; class Mammalia; order Rodentia; family Dipodidae; genus Orientallactaga; species Orientallactaga sibirica. Next base: position 26,399,251 of record JAEOAD010000003.1, read on the forward strand.
CAAGAGAGAGAGAGTAGGGAAAGAAATAGGGTGCTAAGAAACACAAGCACTAGGGGCTTCCAGCCATTGCAAATGAACTCCAGATGCAAGAGCCACCTAAACAAACATCTTGGAACAATATGTGTTCATTACCTAATGAGTTAAAGCAATTCTTCATTTTATTCGATCTGCAATTACTTTTGTATTTAAAGAAATGGAGTTCTCGCAGTTTTAGTATTCTATTAAGTTTGGTCCATAAATTTGAATTACTTTGGGTCCTGGAGAATCAAGCTTTGAACTGGGGTCAGATGCATGAGCCACCTTGTACATCCGGCTTACAGGCAAGTGCTTAACCCTAAGCTTCACAGGCCTTAACCACTAAGCCATCTATCTCTCCAGCCCTCCATTGATCCTTTAAAAAAAATCTTTTCTATAACTTTCCAAGTCTTGCTTGTTTGTTTTCTTTCATTGTAACTAACAGAACTGAACATGTTACTCCAGTTTTCTTATCTCAGAAACTGGCATCCTTATTCTCTTCTACACAGTAGTAGGAGCCTCTCAGCTGGTCTCCTGCTTCCATTCACGTGTTTTCTGCATTTCTCATTCATTATAGCCCAGTTATTCATCACAGTGTCTGGATCCGTGTAGACACTCAGTATTGCCTTATACAAATACTGCATAATCTTTGGTGTTTTATTTCTACTGCTCACATAAATAGTGTCCAGCGTGTGGTAACTTTGAAGGACACATGCTTTTTCCTTTCTAAAAAATACTTATTTACTAGAGAGAGAGAGAGAGAGAGAGAGAGAGAGAACACGAAGGCCTCTAGCCACTGCAAATAAACTCCAGACACATATGCCACCTTGTGCATCTGGCTTAAATGGGTACTGGGAAATCAAACCTGGATCCTTAGGCTTTGCAGGCAAATGCCTTAACCACTAATCCATCTCTCCAGCTCTACACATGCTTTTTCTAAGAGTCATCTTGCAGGTGTGCTAGAGAATAGTTCCCCATAGACATTTTTTGGCACATTTTCACTCTGAAATGTTTTCAGATCATTTAAGTCCCTTTGTAGGTGTTATGAATTGTCTTTCTTTTTATGATACCAAACACTGTGATACTCAGAAGCAGGTAGCTTAAAAACATACTTAAGCTGAACTTCCATTCCAGGCTATTCTAACCTAAGTTCTTTGAGGGAGGTTTTGTTTTAAATCCCTCAAGGATCCTGTGGTATATCCACTGTTGAGAACAGTTCTCTAGATGTCTTGCTCATGGTTGGATGGACTGAAGATTGTCAGATCCCACATTTCCTGAGAGCTCACCATAAATGCAGAATCTTGGAGTCTACCCCAGATCCAATGAATCAGGGATTATTAAGCAGACTGCCTTCATCCAGGGGATTGGAGCATTTTCTCTAAGTTCTTAGGTTTCACTATAAATTTTCCCTTCACAATCATTCACTACTGTGATCAATAAGTTCATCTGACATTGGTCTGGGAGAAATCTGATTGTTTGTGCCTTTCACCTAACAACTGCTCTCCATTCACAGAGTTCCCACCTCTGAAACTCATGGATTTTTATTGTTTTCCTTTATAGTCTAATAAGAGAGATATAAAAAAATGATTGGTTCAAAAAGGTCAAGGTGAGTTGGAGAGATGGCTCTGCAGTTAGGTGCACTTTCTGTGCCAGCATGAAGGCCTGAAGGAACCTTGAGATTTCCTGAGTCCAAATCTCCAGATCTCACCTAGATAGATGGTGTGCCCACGTGGGCCTCTAACCTCAGTCCCGCTGGGGAACAGAGACCTGAGAATTGATGGATCGCTGAAGTCCCAGAAAATAGAGACTCTGGTTCAAAGCAGACTAGGCAAGAAGAGCAATGGAGGGGAACACCTGACCTGACATTCTGGCCGGTGCAGGCCAGTGATCCCTGCCGCTGTCGAGCATATGGGGCACTGCAAGGTTACATACATGTACATATACTACACAACACACACACACATGCACACACATATTACACATAGAAGCAAACAGTAAGTAAATATAAAGGTCAAGATGCTCTTTAATAATCTGTCCTCAAAGGAGTAATTAGGTGAAACCAAACCTCTTCCCATTTTCCAAGTCACATTTCATGTGGAAAGTCCATAATTGATATACCCCAATTTGTGGTGGTTTGATTCAGGTGTTCCCCCATGAACTTAGGTATCTGAATGCTAGGTTCTGAGCTGATCGAAATTAGCGCCTCCTGGAGGCCGTGTATTGTCGGGAATGGGCTTATGGTGTTATAACCAGCTTTCTCTTGCCAGTGTTTGGGCACACTCTCTTGTTACTGCTGTCCATCTGACGTTGCCCAGGAAGTGATGTCCACCCTCTGCTCATGCTATCGTTTCCCCCTGCCATTATGTAGCTTCCCATCAAGTCTTTTTTTTCCCACAAGCTACTCTTGGTCTGGTGCTTTCTGCCTGCAATGTAAACCTGACTGTGACACAATTATACAGTTCTTCCATATACCTTCCTGTCTGCTCTTCTTCTCCAGGTCCAGATGGGACTGAGAGAAAGAGTATAAGAATGGACAGGCTTTCTTCCTGAGAAGTGTAGAATTGCAGACGGTAACCATGTTCATTCTGTCACTTAAGGCAAAGGGACCTCTATGAATGTAAAGAAAACACCTGAAGGAATGGTTGGGGCATATGCACAGGGAAAAAGATGCTAAAATTCCATGTAAAATCATCAATAATGAGGCAGTCTGATACAGCAAAAGAAACCTTGCCTCCAAAGCCTTAGGGAAGAAACCAAAACGACATCTAAAACCCACAGTGAAAAAAAGTTAGCTAGGAAAAGCACCTGGCCCCAACTATAATATGGCTGAGCTCATAAAGTGTCGGGCAATTATGTAGCTAGTACCCTGTAAAATGTGTCAGTGCACATGGAAAACAGAGGAATCGCCAGAAGCCTGGTACAAATCAAATCCTCTCCAGACTGCTAAATAAGGTAGAACGGAGAGCAAGAAGGGACCAAGGATCAGGCCCAGGAAAGCTCCTTTACTGCCCACTGATCTAGCCACATGCCTTACATGCTTCCATAAACTATTTTAAGCTCAAGACATCCCAGGAGGCATCAGAAGGAGGGGACATTTTCAGAAAGAAAGCCCCACTAGTGAAGTGTGGCACTCAGGTGGAGGAGAGGTCACTTGTAGCTCTACCCATGGCAAGACAAAGCCAACATCAGGGAACTGTGCCACCAACCCAACCCTCTGTCTCCACAGTTGAGCAGCATGGAGCTGTGTGTTCTGGGGTGAATGTGAACTAACAGTGGTCCTGACCGGCTCTAGTCATCGACTTGATTCTGTGTCATGAACAAAAGGGAAAGTCATAAAAAAAAAAGAGAGAGAGAGAGAGACAGAGAGAGAGAGGCACTTGCAAGTAGAATTTTGTTGAAACAAACATATTTAATTGATTCAGCCTTTTCTGATTACCTAACCTAGATCATGATGAGAAGAAGCGGGGTCATAAAGCTGAGCACCTCCTTAGCTTTTGTTCTTTTTCTTGTTGGAAAGGGGATTGGAGACGTTGACCAGATGACTTGGGCTTGACGCGTCCCAGTGGAAATAATTGTCTGGCGCCTCGATGCTCTAAGATGTTTGTCCACCAGCCATGTTTACATCACCCGGCAGCCAGGAAGAGCAGTGGAATTCGGGACTGTGCTGCTGCCGGAATCTGCATCTGGACTTGCACACAGCGCCCGTCACAGGTGCTGTCCTGGAGCAGCTGGTTCGCAGCTAATGGAGGAGGAGGAGGAGGCCCTGCGCCATGAGGGACATCTGCTGGCAGGGAGGGGGTGTGGCACTGCCCGGGAGAAACGGGTCCACAAAAGGGCCACAAAAGATGTTGGTTGGTTCTTCTCCTCGAGCGGCTTGCCCTGTTCTGTCCCACATCACCCTCCCTCATTCATTCAATGTAAGAAGCAGCACCCTTGGCGGCTGGCACTCCACAAGGAGGTCAGTAACTGGGAGATGAACTAAGAAACGCCGAGTGGTGGCCGGTTAGCCAGTTGTACCTGTCAATGGCATGGCCAGATGGATCCAAGAATTCCTCTTGTTACTTTTCTTTCCAGAAGGCCTAGTGATTCCTTCCCTGGCTCTTACATAATTCTGAGCTCACTACTTGTACCTCCACAGGTAGGCCTACATTCCTACTTGGTCTCTTTGGCCCAAGTAGCTGGGAGAATGATTCTCTTAAAAAAGAAAAATAGGAGTCAGGGAGCGTGGGTTGTAGCTTAGGTGGTAAAGTACTTGCCTAGAATTCATGAGGCCTTGGATTCCCATTAATCAGACTTGCTAGCACAAACCTGTTAGCCAGCACTAGGAAGGCTGAGACAGGAAGATGGCAGGTTCAAGGCCTGCCTGGGCTACATGAGACCCTGTCTCAAAAAAAAAAAAAAAAAAAAAAAAAAAGGAGACAAAGCAAAGTCTTCAACAGCATTTGAACAGGTCCTTGTAATAAACAGAGATTAATCACTGCATCTGTTTGGTACATTCTAAAAGGGCAGTTCATTTCACTTACATGTAGAATCTCCTGGTCTCTTATTTCAGCCATGAGACAAAATGCCTGAGACAAAGCACTTAGCAGGGTAAAGGTTGACTTTGGGTCAGAGTTTCTGAGGTTTTAGCCTGTGGCAGAATGGCTTTGTCATGTGGGGCCTTTGGCAGTGTTACTGGGGTGGATGGTGAAGGAATCTGTTCACTTCATCACAACAGGCAAGCAGAAAGGGAGAGAGAGAGAGAGAGACAGAGAAAGAGAGAGGAGGACAAGGAGAGTGGAGAGGAGAGGAGAAGAGAGGAGAGGAAAACACAGCAAGCAGCTAGGGTCGTAATACCTCCTCCAAGCACGCTCCTTCCAAAGGCCTCATTTCTTTGCACCCAGCCCTTAAAGGTTCCATCACCTCTCAATAGCACCATTGGCTGAAGACAGGATTTCAATGCTTCATGTTTTGGGAGCCAGTCTAGAGAGCCAAGCAATAGTGCCTTCTATCAAACCATGTCAAATTTCAATTTCTCCACTACTTCAATGAATGCAACCATAATTTTGCCTCAGCCATTTTGTCTCCACATTACAAATTCTGTCTTAAAGAGGAATTTTAAAGGATGAAATTTATAAGTCGAAAGGTATTCTCTTTGAAACCTTTCACTAAATTCTCTTATTATACTATCAGTAACCTCCACAACATCAGATGTTTTTCTTAAGCTCCTATGCATCCTTGTAAATAGTACACATGGAATTGTTTGAAAAAAAAACAAAACACATTTTCCTTATGCAGAAAACAAATCTTATTACATTAATGTTAATTGGCATCCCCATGACTAGTTGTGGAGCTGGACATTTATTTTCTATGTTAATTGGCCTTGTTTGGGCATGGGGAGGTGCTCTTTTCCTTACTGATTATAATTGTTCTTTATGTGTACTGGAAGTGCCTGGAAACTTAGAATTTGTGAAGGCTTGGTGGTTCCACTAAGAAACACTGTCATTCATTATAATAACATCATCCCTGGAGACGCAGGATTCATTCTCCCGGGTCATGCCCTGGGTGATCTGTGCCATGACACAGTCATGAAGGAGCCTGTTGCAATACCACCCACTTCTTCACCATGCCGGCGACATTACTGCAATGTTTGATTACAACATCCTAAGTTAATTCATATGTTACATAAATAAATGCCCATGGTATTTAACTTTTTTCCCTGAGAAAATGCACTGTCAGAATCATCAAATAATTAACAAAGAAATACTATAGTCTTTCAAGAAGCATCTTCATAGAAAAGAGAATTTTCAGATGCTTAACAGAAGTCTTCTGTTTCTCACAATTCTTATATGGGTAATGAAATATCTCTACAGAATCCCATGCACTTCTCTGACATCTCTTATGAGCAAGTCCATGTGAAGATAAGTTGTCAGTTACTTTCTACCTGTCGACCCTGTAGGAAAAAAAAAAAATGCCATCCTTATCTCTGAGGAGATTTTGCACGTCTTGCTGACGCTGCACGTCTGTCAGCATGTGTTGTCACTTCAGCCATGTCCCTGATGATTGTTCGTTAGGGTTTCTGCAAAGGGTACAACCCACAGTCATGGCTGTTACAGGCTGGCCCTGAATGTGGCCCAATACCAAATCAGAAAACTACTTAAAATCTTAGGAGATTTTTACCTTATCTTATTATTTATTTTGTAACTTAATTCCACATTTCTTAAGCTGAACTGAACTATGTAGATGACAATGTCATCAAAAGTGTGGGCAGGGGCCTTGGGAGATGGTTCAGTGGTAAAGGGCACTTGCTTGCAAAGCTTGCTGGCTAGGTTTAATTCCCCAGCCACCTACATAAAGCTGGACCCAAAAAGTGGCTCAAGTGCCTCACGTTCATTTGTAGTACCAAGAGACCTTGACATGAGCCTGCCCTCCTGCCACATTGGTACTTGCACACGTGCATAAGCATTCAAATAAATAAATAAATAAATTTAAAGCTTGGCCAGACCTGAAGTTTATTCTTTTTAAAAAAAAATTTTTAAAAATTATTTTTGGAGAGAGACACAGAGAGAAACAGATAGAGAGGAGAGAGGAAGACAGAGAGCTGGGCACGCCAGCAATCTCTCAGGGGCTGTGAACTAAATCCAGATGTGTGCGCCACCGTTGTGGGCAAATGCGGCATTGCGCCCTTGCACCACTTTGCATCTGGCTAAACGTGGGACCTGGAGATTGGAACCAGCGTTCTTAGGCTTAGCAGGCAGGCGCCTTAACTGCTAAGCCATCTCTCCAGCCCCTGAACTTTATTCTTTCAGTTGCTTTGAAGGCACACTAAATGATCTCTAAGCCCTCAGAACTGACTTTCTTGAATATTTCATTATAATTGTTAAAATGGCTGGTAACTCCAAGTCTTATCATCTTTTTGTCAACATCCTATTACTTTGTAGTTATTGCTGTAGTTTTTCAACAAGCGATAATTTTTCACTTTCCATAGGGATATTTGGCAAGGTCTGGAGAGCTCTTTGGTCGTTAAGCAGCATAGGGAACTTGGTAGCAGTACATGTTTATAATTCTAGCGTTGTAGGATACTAAGGTAGGAAGGTCAGGAGTTCAAAACCAGCCTGGGAAAAGCTGGGTGTGGTGGTGCACACCTTTAATCCCAGCGCTCGGGAGGCAGAGGTAGGAGGAGTGCCATGAGTTCGAGGCCACCCTGAGACTATATAGTTAATTCTGGGTCAGCCTGGGCTGGAGTGAGACCCTACCTTGAAAAATCAAAACATAACAAAACAACCAGCCTGGGATATAGAGTAGGAGCAAAGAATTTGGTATGAGGAGGGGCTACTAGTAACATCTGGTGGGTGGAGGCCATGAATGTTTTATACAATTTACTGATCAGCCCCCAAGCAAACAATTATCTGATCTGATTTGTTAATAGCTGATGTTGAGATACCTAGAGTTCAGGATTGAGAAGTACCTTCACAAAATAAAATCTTCTTTATATTTGGTTCACTTTTTGTTTATTTTTTAATATTTTTTGTTTATTTTTTATTTATTTATTTGAGAGTGACAGACAGAGAAAGAGGCAGGTAGAGAAAGAATGGGTGCACCGGGGCCTCGAGCCACTGCAAATGAACTCCAGATGCATGCACCACCTTGTGCATCTGGCTTACGTGGGTCCTGTGGAATTGAGCCTCGAACCGGGGTCCTTAGGCTTCACAGGCAAGTGTTTAACCTCTAAGCCATCTCTCCAGGCCCTGGTTCACTTTTAATATGTTAGGATTCTCCCCACGTTCTTAGGATAAAAACTGGCATAATCTAAGTGCTCCGTTATTGTATTAATTAATTAATTAATTAATTATTTTTGTTGTTGTTGGGTCTTATGTATTCCAGGCTAGTCTTGAACTTTCCCAGTTTATAGACTTCTGGGGAACAAATCCAGGGCTTAGTGCATGCTAAGCAAGCACTCTACCAATTGAGTTACAACCCCATTACTCTACATGCTATATTATTGTTAAGAACATAAAAGAAAACAACAATAGCTGTACATGTGAAAGCAAACAGTTTTCAGTAAACAACAGATTAATGACAGAATTGTCAGCATGAGCATGAGTCTTGATTTTTTTTTTTTTTAAAGCCAATTTAGGACTTGAGTTAACAAATTTTCATATAATTAAATTTTTGGGTGTGTGTGTGCATGTGCAAAAGCCATTTACCTAGATTTAGGTTGATTCAATTGCTTTCTAAATTCTGAAAAATCTTTTATCATACAATATTAATAGAAAATTTGAGGTATGTACTTTCTTTTAGTCAACTGAGTCAACGCGTCATCCCTTTAAGTACCCTTGTTCAAAAGATGCCCAGTAATCTTCCCCTTGAAAACTGTTGCTTTTAGCTTTCCAAAACAGTGGTGGGTATATTAGTTTTGTGGTTTTAAACATATACTCAGAGCAGCCTTTGGGTACCATAAAATTACCCAGAGGCTTGCTAAGCATGTTTGTGGTCTTCACTTCCTACAGGTGATACAGGTAGAGATGAGGTTGGTGGGAGATTCTAGACCTAGCAATGATATGTCCGTGGGTTGGTAGACTTTTCCCTGTCCCACTGCTATCTGAGTCGTTTGAAGGCTTAGCATGTTTTTCACTGTTTCCAGACTTCTTTCTAGCTACTTCCATACCTTATCAGCAGCGTGTTTCTAACCATTTCTTACTTATCTCCAACTGAGCAGATGGGACTCATTCAAAAACCTTATAATTAGGCCAGGAGTGTCTGGAATTGCTGTATTGCTTCCAGGAAGAGAAAGCAAGTGTGTGGACATTATGTATATGTGCCTGAGGCAATTGGCATGCTAATGGGATGAGCAAGTAGGACTGGGTTTACAATGAACTTCACTCATGGGAAGTGTTCAGTAACCTTTGCTGAATGGAAGAGAAGGTGTATTCTGAGAACATCTTTTGGTCCTGTTGAAGAGTAATGAGTCAGATATAAATAGTCAGGAGACAAACCAAGACTCACTCCTGCCTTATTTACCAGGCATAGTGCCTGACATATACTTGGTGTTCAATAAATGTTTCATAACTGGCTGGCTTACTGAATAAATAAATAGCAGTGGAAATTGCCCAACATCTGGTATTCACTTGAGGCAAATGTCTGGGGGCAGGTGACACTGCCATTCAGTAGGAAGAGAATGGACACAAAAGGACTCCCGTCTGTTCCTGCAAAGTTTGGAACCTCCTTAGGAAGTTTGTAGAGATATGCTGGACAATGAGAGCTAATAAGTTTCAGGATAATACAGGCAATCAGCACATATGCTTCCAAACCCTTATTAGAAAAACAGTGCTTTTAAAGGTGAACTACCTTACATCTGCTTACGTGAAAACAGAAAGAACCCATATTCCTGAGTTGTCATGAAGCAAATTTCCAAGTTTTCTTTTCTTTTCAAATGATCTACTACAGGCTGGGGCTATGGGTCTGTGGTTGAAGGAGTTTGCAGGGCCTGCTGGCCTGAGTTTTGATTCCCTGATGCCCACATAAAGCAAGATGCACATGAGGCAGAGCCAGAGTGGCACATGCATCTGGAGTCCGTTTGTAGTGGCAGGAGGCCCTCGTGTGCCCATACTTCCCCACCACATAAGTGAATAAATAAAAGTATTAAAAATTATTTATCAAAAATCTACAAATTCTTACATATATAATTCTTGCAGTAGATCAATTAAGTCATCCAATCATTCTGATAAATGGGGAAGGATGGAAAAGCTACTTTTTTAAAAGTCTCACCTGTGTAATTCATGTATTTATTTATTTATTATCAGAGAGAAAGGGAATGTGTGTGTGAGAGAGAGAGAGGGCAGAAGAGTCTTTTTTTTTAATGCTTCACTTATTGATTTATTTGAGAGAGGGAGAGAGAAAGAGGCAGATAGAGATATAGAGAATGGGTATACCAGGGCCTCTATCCACTGCAAACTAACTCCAGATGGATGTGCCACCTGTGTAAGCACCTGGCTTACATGTGTCCTGCAGAATTAAACCTGGGTCCTTTGGCTTCACAGGCAAGTGCCATAACCATTAAGCCATCTCTATAGCCCTTACCTGTGTATTTCTGAAGACCACCATGAGCAGTAGCAGCAGCAGCAGCAGCAGCAGGCCAAGTTGGTTCTAGATAATTCTGCACCCTTCCAAAGTGCAGAGAGTTCCTGTTTAGTGGGAGAGCTGGTCAGATTGTGCCATCATAGCTGGTGTCTGTGATGGTGCTGTCCTTGCCATGCCTCAGATGACATCAGGGACTCTTGTACTGTCCCTGCTGAATCAGTCATTAGGTGAGACATTCTGTTGGAGAATCATCCATATCTATGTTTTACTGCTCTAGTCAGGGTTAATCTCTGGAGGACTCTCTATGGCTGAATTTTCTAAGAAAGTGGTACATGGTGTCTGCAGTGGTAGAAGTTTTTGGACTTTTAAGAACTATGTGGTACGAACTATGTGGAAAAGGAAGCCTAAAAATCTTGAGGTTTGATTTAATTAATGGCGATATATATATAAATATATATAATTTACTGATTTCCATCTTCACTCTTTAACTAGGGTGATGTCAAGAGAAAAGTTTCTCAAGTAACCCTGCTTAGCCAGGCATGATGGCACATGCCTGAATCCCAGCATTTGGGTGGTAGAAGTAGGAGGATGAATATGAGGCCAGCCTGGACTATATAGCAGGACTCTGTTTCCACAATAAAGAAAGAAATAATAAACAAGAAATGAAGGAAGGGAGGGAGGGAGTGAGGGCGAAAGGGAGGGAAAGAGGTTTTAGGGATAGTATGACACATGAGTTATAAAGATAGATGGGGGACTCCTGGGAGGGAAAGGCTTATACAGGTATGTGGGCAAGTGGTTAGGGGAGACAAAGGGGTGGGGTTAAGATTAACCCAAACTAACAGCATATGAAAAAGCCATATGGAAACCTACTGCTTTGTAAATTAATTAAAAGTATAAATAAAACAGTTGGATCAAAGGTACCCTACATGGCTGGCTAAAGCTGTTCTTAGAATCCAAAGGTTATTATTAATCAAAAATTCCAGTGCAGGGAAGAGATATCTCCCAATGAGTTGTTGGGCAGGGAGGCTACAGAGCCATTATAAAAATATAGGTTATTGATGGTGCTCCCAGTTGCCCACCAAAACTAGATGTTAGGTCCTGGTCACTGAAGATACCCCATGCTTTGGTTGCAGGACACTGAGAAATTAAGATGGAACTAAACTAAGTGAAGCTCAAGGTTGAATGCTTCTCCCTCCTGTCTAGCTTTCATAGTGCCAGAAGGTGATATGCAAGTTGCTGGGGGAGAAAAGTCATCAATAATCCTGCATATCTACTGACCCTGTGTGCCCCACAACCACCCTGCTAGATGAGATGTACCCACAGGTGCAATAACGGCATGATGGTTATGGGGGTATCCAGCCACTTTTTGATTGGGATTTTAGGCTTGCTCTGTGGGAGGGAATTCATCTCTGGTACTGCAAATCTGGTCAAATGTCCATGGGTAAGGACATAGGCCTTAAGGAAGAAGCTACTCCCGTTGCTATGCCAAATGAACAGGTTGTCAAACTGATTTCTAAATCTTTAAGTTTACATGGACCTCATGAGACCTCGCTTTCTCTGGGGTGGCATTGGGTGTTATACTTCCTGAGGGAGAGTCATGCTCTTCAGTGGTGTTGCCACTGATAATGTGCCCATACTCTAGCAAATAATTTCCCATCTATGCTCATGCATGCAATCCTAATTTAGCTCAGTGGGTTACATATGTACATATACACACAAAAGAATGAAAGCAGGAAGGGATTAGTTGAGAAGAGGAAGGTTTTAGTGGGAGGGCGAGGTGGTAACAGAGAGTAATGAGGATGAATCACATCAAAATACATGTATGTGGGCTGGAGAGATGGCTTAGCGGTTAAGGCGCCTACCTCCTAAGTCTAAGAACGCTGGATCCAGTCTCCAGGGGTTCCAATCTCCAGGTCCCACATTTAGCCAGATGCAAAATGACACAAGGGTGCAAATGCTGCACTTGACCACAAGGGGGGCGCATGCATCTGGATTTCATTCGCAGCAGCTGAGAGCCTGCTGGCGTGCCCATCTCTATCTGTCTTCCTCTCCCTCTCTCTCTCTCTCTCTCTCTGTCTTTCTCCAAAAAAAAAAAATTATGAAATTGTCAAGAATAAAATAAAAAGGATTAATATGCCTATGATTTAAGAATAGCTTTCATTCTCATTAAAAAATCTACCTAGCTCAGTAGAGACTTGCATGTTACACAAAAGGAAAAAGTATTAGGAGGAAAATAGTAGCTCCATTCTATCTCTTAGGGAACTCTGCTTCCCGGCATATTTTCTTTTCAGTATATTTTATGAGCAGATGCACACGGTAGGACTCAAATGCTTTGAAAGTATTTGCCTTTGGATTATGTAGGCTGCTTTCATTGTAGCCTGCATCTACACTTTACATCATCATATTTTAATCAATAAATATTTTAAATATTATATTTATTTATTTGAGAGAGAAAGAGGCAGACAGAGAGAGATTGAGAGAGAGAGTAAGAAAGGACACACCAAGGCCTCTAGCTACTGCAAATGAACTCCAGATACATGCGCTACCTTGTGTATCTGGCTTTCCGTGTGTATTGGGAAATCGAACTCAGGTCCTCAGGTTTTGCAGGCAAGTGACTTAGTCGCTGAGCCATAAATTATCCACTGTATTATTCCATTCTTTTGTTGTATATATTATTTATTTTTATAGTTTTATATATTTTTATTTATTTATATGTTTGAGAGAGACAAAGAGAAAGAGAGAGAAAGAGAGAAATGGGTGCATCAGGACTTTCTGCTACTGCAAAACAAAACTTAAGATGCATGCATCCCTTAGTACATCTGGCTTTACAAGGGTACCGGGTAATCAAATCTAGGCCATCAGGCTTTGCAAGCAAACACCTTTAAGCACTGAGCCATCTCTTGAGCCCCTGTTGTATATTTTAATCTACTCTCAAGTCATGGAGACTATGTTGCAGGCTTCTGCTTCATTATTATTATAGAAAATGTGATGAATGTTATGGTTCATGAATGTTCATCTTACTTTCTAATGGATTTCAAATAGTTGCTTTGTTTTCTAGGTAAGCTTTATCTAAGCGAGCAGACCATGGAATACTAATAACAGTATATTTGAATCATCATGGAGCATAATTTAGGAAATTGATTATTTCATGTTGTTCTCAGAAATTTGTACTTTAAGATGACAATGAGGGGGCTGAGAAGATGGCTCAGCTGTTAAAGATGTTTCCTTGCAAAGCCCACAGGCCCAGGTTCAGTTTTCAAGTTACCCATGCAAGCCGGATGTAGTAGAATCTGGTGTTCATTTGCACCCAGTATACACGCACACACGTGTGCATGCATGCACACACACACACACACACACACACCCCACAAATAAACATTAAAAACACCAAGTGTCTTAAGAAAAAGATGACAAGTTTGGGGTTCTTTGCTTATTATTCTCTTGTATTTTTTCCTCTCCCGTGTGTTGTTAGTCCTGGTCCTCCGTCTACTTTTCTGGCATGGTCATGTGACAGTGCTATTCTCCCTTGGAGGGAACCAAGTTCTTGTGTTGCCATTGTTTACTGGAGACTGAATTCAGGGCCTTGCATGTGCCAGACAAGTGCTGTATCATTGAGCAATTGAACCGGGAATTGAGTTCCTGATATATTGTTTCCATTAATTATATCAAGAATTGTATTTTGGGTGGATAGTTTTTCTATGTTTTTTACATGGAAGTATTTTTGTTGTTGTTTTTTTTTTGTTTTGCCCAGGCTGACCTGGAATCCATTATGTAGTCTCAGGGTGGCCTTGAACTCCTACTTCTGCCTCCCAAATGCTGAGATTAAAGATGTGCAACACCATGCCTGGCTTACATTGAGTTTATTTTATTTATTTTTTTTTTTTGAGAGAGAGACACAGAGAGAGACAGAGAGAGAGGGAGAGGAAGACAGATAGAGATGGGGGCCAGGCCAGCAGTCTCTCAGCTGCTGCGAACGAAATACAGATGTGTCCGTCCCTTTGTGGTCAAGTGTGGCATTGCGCCCTTGCGTCACTTTGCATCTGGCTAAATGTGGGACCTGGAGAATGGAACTGGCGTTCTTAGGCTTAGGAGGCAGGCGCCTTAACCACTAAGCCATCTCTCCAGCCCTTAGCTTGAGTTTTTGATAGCTAAATATTCAAAATGTGTAGGCTATAAGAGCCATCATTCTTAATTTTTTCTGAAACTCATAATTTTTTGCCTTAAAAGGTTTTTATCTCTATGTAGATGAAAGTTCAATATTAACCTGTGTTTTGTTTTAGAGGCTATGTTTGTTGTATTTATTTCTTTCCAGTTATGTGATGTAAAACAAAGGTTTACACTGATTTTCCAGTCAGCCATTAAATAATTATGTTCTTTCCTTCTAGATTTTTTTTGTTCATTTTGTTCTTTAAGTTATAACTAATTGTAACTGAATCATAATTAAAGTTGACATCTATGTTTTCTGCTTTGCTTACTAATTTATATGCTTTTCTTTTATCACTTGTATTTAATTTCTCTGGTATAGTCCTCTTTCATTAGTCTTAATATTCACCTATTATTTTTTTCAGAAAAATTTTCCCTAGTTCCAAAAATATTCAAATATTATATTGATTAGAACATTGTGAAATTTAAAAATTACTTTGTAAATTATTCATACATTTATCATGTTTATTATTTCCTTGTACATATTGCTTATTACTTATGTGCTAATTTATACCTTTTGTAAAAATTTTATAATTTTCTTTTCATAGGTACTATACATTAAAAATTGTGTCTTTTCCTACTTCTTTTTAATTTTTTTTATTATTTTATTAATTTTTGGAGAGAGACACAGAAAGAGACAGACAGAGAGGGAGAGGGAGACAGACAGAGAATGGGCACGCCAGCAGTCTCTCAGCTGCTGTGAACGAAATCCAGATGCGTGCGCTCCCTTGTGGTCAAGTGCAGCATTGCGCCCTTGCATCACTTTGCATCTGGCTAAATATGGGACCTGGAGATTGGAACCGGTGTTCTTAGGCTTAGCAGGCAGGTGCCTTAACTGCTAGGCCAGCTCTCCAGCCCTTTTCCTACTTCTTTTACATTCTTTTTGTAATTATGAATGGAACAGTGAATCAGTTTCTTTTTTCTTTGTGGTGCATTTATTGTGCTAAGTAAGCACATTACACAGAGCTATATGCCCAGGCTTCTAGATAATCTACTCTTATTTTTAAATAAATTTTAATTATTTATCTTTAATACATAATACTTGTCCATATTCACAGGGTACAGTATAGGTTGCTACATTATGTCATATGACTGTTCTATTGTCTAATTTTTATGCTGTTGTTCAGAAAAGTTACTGGTTATTGAGAATTTTTAAAGTAAACTTAGCCATTATATATGTTTAAAGTAAATAGTGCAAATCCATACTTCCAGAAGAAGTGGAAGTTTGTTTCTTTTTAAGAAAATTCAAGTTAATTAGATTTATTGTTTTCAGCCGTGAGTGATTTGGCTGCCTGATTTTGAATTTCTATCATATGGAAAGTTTTATAGTAGTTCCATGAAAGCAACACAGTTTCCATCCTCAGCTTTGTCCCATGGAGCTCTGCCTCTCCTGAATAATAGACTTTTACATTAGGAACACAGCAACCCCACAGAATCCTTCTGGCAACATCTGAACAATGATAAACATTTTAGGAAAGAATCGAAGACATAGGATGGCAGCGTTTTATATACAGAGCAGTTTTGATGACCTAATAATGTATTATAAATATAGTTTGGGCATGGTTGCAGGTCCAGAAATTGCTTTATGTTCATGGACTGTGAAATTCATGAAGGTGCAGGTCATTTTAGTTTTGCTCAGGGCCAGTTGCCGACTGATGAATAATGGTCCTATATTTGTACTATGGATGTTGGCCCCTGTCCTTTGGGTACCAAAGGAGACTTTGTGAAACAAAGCTTGGGCTCCATGGGCATAAGCTTAGCTTTTACTCCCAGCTTACTTAGCTGCTTCATAATGTTGGTTTAACCTGGAATACTAACTTAAGCTGGAAGGCTGGAGTCATCCTGAGAGCTTTTCTAAAGTACTCTGGTCTGCTTCTGTCCACTGAATGTTTGATTTAGCTTTGAGTTAAGATTTGGACATTAGGGATGAAGGGATGTTTCAGCGGTTAATGTGCTTGCCTGCAAAGTCTAATGACCTGGGTTCAATTTCCCAGTACTTACACGATGCCAGATGCACAAAGTGGCGTGTGTATGTGGAGTTCATTTGCAGTGGCTAGAGGCCCTGGTGTGCCCATTCTATCTGTCTGTTTCTCTTCTCTCTATCTGTCTCTGTTTGCAAATAGATAAATAAAAATATTTTTAAAAATAGAAAAGGATTTAGACATTGAGATTTGATAAGCATCCTAGTTGATTCTACTGGGCAAAGACTTTCTGAACTGATTTTTTTCATAAGCAAATAAGGAGGATAATACTGTTGGTGGCAGCAGAGAAAATCCACTGAGAAATAGGAAGTCATCTACTCTGCATCTGAAAATGTCTTAATAAATCCTAGACATTATTATTATCACAGAGAAATGGATGTCTCACCCTAAAGCCTAAATATAGATTATGGTAGGAAGAGGAAAGTCCCAAGTACTTAAGACTAGACACCCTGTACACACAATAATATGCTCCTCCTCCCCTTCCCCTCCCCCTCCCCTCCCCCCCCCCCCCCCCCTCCCCCTCCCCCTCCTCCCCCTCCTCCTCCTCCCCCTCCTCCTTCTCCTCCTCCTTTTAATTTGAGAGAGACAGAGAGAGAGAAAGAATGGGTGCGCCAGCAGCTTCGCAGCTGCTGTGAACGAACCCAACTCGTGCCCCTCTTTGTGCGCATGTGCAACATTGAGCACTTGCATCACTTTTGCCTCTGGCTAAATGTGGGACCTGGAGAATCAAACGGGCGTCGTTAGGCTTCTTAGGCAGGCGTCTTAACCACTAAGCCATCTCTCCAGCCCTATGCTCCTTTTTGAAGGTGAAGCCTGGCATAGGAACCCTGAGTGTATTCATGTCCTACTACTTTCGGTAATAACTTTGCTTTATGTGTCACTTTCTGGATGATTTCACTGTGCAGTTGAGTGTCAGGGCTTCAGATTTTTACTTCTTATTTCCTTATTAACAAAAGCAACTAGGAAATATATTTACTTTAAAAGTATTTTATACTTAGTAAGAGGCTTATTTAGTTAGTTAGTTAGTTAGTTATTTATTTAGTTAGTTAGTTAGTTAGTTGAATCTTGGTCCAGCTAACTCTGGCTTAAATAAAGCTTTTAGTTCTTTAAATTCTATGAAACATGACATTGACCATCTGTGATCTTCTAGATAAGAGATGGATAACAGTCATCTGAAATACATCACCTTGATTCCATGATAATCTAGGACACCTGCTTACATACTCAATGTAAATATGAAGTCTGACACTGACTCCTTACTTGTCAACATTTGTATGCCCCCCCATATTACCATCCTCTTATCATTGTGCTTATTTTTTAAAATCCTGCAATAATTTAAGTGCAGCAGTGGCTTTAGACACATTACACACACACACACACACACACACACACACACACACACACGATAAAAGACATATTGTAGGCATCTTTTTCCATATGGTGCTAGCTAGCAATTTGGATTTTAGTAGCAGTTTTTATAACTTGCAGCTTACCACTAAAATGTCAGAACCCATGAGAATAAAACAACTTCTATTTTAGGTTTTACATTCATTTGCTCTGATCTCTCATCCAGACAAAGTGACTCTAACGACCCCTTTCTTCTGAATGAACACAACTTTCAGCTCACTAGCACCTTTTCAGTTTATGAAGGGTAAGAGTGTTCACGTGTCTCTTCTCTATTCCCTTACTGACATGTACCAAACATGTGGCATGACAGGGAGGTTATCACCAGCATTAACTGACCTTTATAGCAGGGGAAAGGAGAGTAAGAGAAACCACATTAAAGTCACATTGATATAGGACCATGTCTGGAATCTAAACAACAACTCACCTACTTTGTAAACCAACTCAAGAAATCCAAGTGTCAAGCAGTTCAGATTAACTCACTATAAGAAAATTAATAAATGTGCCTTGGTGTTGGCTTTTAAATTGGAGTAACATTTTGTAACCACAAGGTAGTTTTGAAATGCCTGAAAAACTCACTGGAAATACCCAACTTCTAATCATTTTCACTCGGCAATACTTACTCATTTCAGACATGGCTACACCTTTTTCCCCACCGCCCTGGTCTAATGAGAAGTTGGAGATTTACTCTTCCTTATGCCTCTCTCTTTTTTTTTAATTATTATTTTTTATTGACTTTTAATCTTACATACCAAAAAAACCCCACCTGATATTTCCCTCCCCTCCCCCATTCCACTTTAGAACTCCGGTCTCCATCATATTCCCTCCCTCTCTCCATTAGTCTCTTTCCTAATTTGATGACATCATCTTTCTCTTCTATTTTGAGGGTCTTGCAAAGGTATTGCTAGGCACTACAAGATCATGGATATCGAGGCCAATTTCTGTCTGGGCAGTTGCATTGTAAGAGGTCATATCCTTCCTTTGGCTCTTCCATTCTATCCGCCCCCTCTTCCGCAATGGTCCCTGAGCCATTGGAGGGTGTGACAGAGGTGTTTCAGTGCTAGACACTCCTCCATCCCTTCTTCTCAGCACTATGTTGCCTTTTGGGTCATCCCAGTGGTCATCACCATCTGAAAAGAGAAGCTTCTCTAGCCAGAAGTGAGAGTAGCGTTAATATGTGAACATGAACATTTAGTGTAGTGTCCCCAGGGCAGGTTGGTGGGAATAATATGCCTTATGCCTCTCTTTAAGAAAGAAGGTTGTTGTATAAGGGTACTTCATGCTGGAAGGTAATTTGGTTTCATTATTACTCATCTGCATAGAGAAGATTGTTTGCTAAATGTTAAGTTTCCGCAGAAATGTACTATAATTAAGAAGTGGAATGCCACTCTGAAATGATTATTATGGCATAACATAGACATAAGACAGTGTTTTCAATTCAATGACATTTAAAATTATCTGGAGAACAATTAGTAAGGTCCTTGAGAATAAATCATCATTGATTTGGCTGGTCCGAGAGACTCAACTTTGTGTAAAGGAGGCTTGAACGAAACCTAGCTAAGTGAGCTGACATTTGATCCAGGCTTGTTGGCATCTGGGAATCCAGTTTTGCTGTGATGTCCTGACACAGTTCCCATCAAACTGTGGCCGGAACTGGTCCTATGGGCTGTTCTGTGAGACTCAGTGACTTTGAAGGACTCTCTTCTCTTTACGATGGGCCAATCAAGCTTCCTGTCTAATTGTGAGCAATTGGCTTAAACTGAAATAATCTGTGATAATTTAGATTTCATAGTGTGGATTCTGAAACCCAGAATTAGGTCAGACCTGGGCTAGGAAATAAAACAATATTTGAGATGCTGGGACATGTTGGATTTTAATTTAAAAGGCAGCTGTCTATGGGTTGGGGGCTAATGAGTTTTCAAGGAGAATAGCCTTTCATTCTGTTAAGTTTATTCATGGTATGCATATGACAAGTGCACAACCATCTATGATATGTTTTTCAGCAATTAGGAGAATACAAGTTCCTATAAATCATTTAGTGTCCATAACACAACTGTGATTCAGTCAACTTTGAGGTCGTACAGATTTTCAACTTCATGCAAATGAAAAATATATGCATACTGCTTTTTCATAGCTCTCTGCCAATTCCTCAAGATGCTTACAGTATTCAGTCTGATGGTCTGACTGAACCGTCCTCAATAGACATGTGTGTTTTGGTCCTAAGCTGGTGGCAATTTGAAAAAGTTGTGGGGCCTTTGGGATGTGGAACCTTACTGGAGAAGGTGTGTCACTAGGCAGGAGGGGGGAGGGAGGCTTTAGGATAATATAGCCCAACTCCAAGCCCAGTCCTTAGACTACTTCCTTCCCACTGATACAGAAATGTGACCCAGGTTTTCTGTTTAGGCCCCACCTACCCTGATGAAATTTCCCCTTGAGACTATAAACCAAAATAATCTCTTCCCATACATAAGCTGCTTTTGGTTGAGTGTTTTGTCCAAGCAACAAGAAAGTCACTGATAGATTCACTATACCTCCAATCATAGAATCAGTTCTTCTTTAACTTTGGCATTGAGTTTTCAAAGAAATTTCCATGCCAGTCTCTTTAGAGATCTCTGACTCATGTTACCTGGCCAAAGGTTGAAGCAGGGGAAAAAAAAAAAAAAAAACATTCTCTGTGTTTTCATTCAGAGTGGATCACGATGGGTGACTTTCTTTCAGAAGTCATTTTTCACTTTGTGCCACTTGACTGATGAAATCTCATTCTTTCCTACATGAAATTGTCTTTTCAGGAAGTTCCAGCTTTGTGTTGCCCATTCCCTTAGTCACTAGCTACATGGGACAATTAAACTTCTCACAGAGTGAAAGAACATGAAACCTAGCAATAATTTTGACTACATGTTGAAATAATAATATCATGGACAGATTGGTTAAATTAAATATTTTGTTAAAATTAAGTTCATTGGCTTATTTTTGAAAGTGTGATGTGGCTATTAGAAAATGTAAAATTACTTACGTAACACATTTGTCTCTTGCATTGTATTTCTATTGGGCTATGATGCTTCAACATGTGTCTTGATGGAAACTCTTTTACTTTAAAGACCCAAAATACTATGACAGTATAGATTCTTAAAACAATATTTGTTAGGTGGGGTGTGCTGATTCATTTTTTAATCCCAGCACTTGGAAAGATAGAGTATTTATGGCCAGCTTGTGCTGTGTATGCTGGGTGTTGCAGTCAGGTTCGCATTGCTGGCAGAAATCTCCTGACCAAGAGCAGCTTGTGGGGAAAAAAGGGTTTATTTCAAACTCAAGGGGGAGCTGCATAATGGCTGCGGGGGGGCAGGGGAATGATGGCATGAGCAGAGGATGGACATCACCCCTGGCCAACATAAGGTGGACAATAGCAACAGGAGAAGGCAAGAGGAAACTGGTTATAATACCCATAAGCCTGCCCCACTGTCTCCAGGAGGCGTTAATTCCCAAATCGCCAGCAGCTGGGAACGTAGCATTCAGAACACGTAAGTTTATGGGGTCACCTGAATCAAACCACCACACTGGGTAAATGCTCTACCATATTATATCCCACCCAAGATTAAAGGCCTTACGTATCCATACAACTAATACTTATTTTGTATCTAGTATGTGCTTAGCATTAGGCACATTGAGTATATATATATGGCTGCAAATAAGAGTCAGGTTTTGCCTTTAAGAACTTTTCAGTTAAGCATGGTGTTATCAATGTCTCAGAGGGGTGACTTCAAGGTGGCCGAGAGGACAACAGAAACTACTAAGAGCAAAGCAGTGGTGGGAGTGCTTTGGAGGGGGCCACTCTATTTTAAGAGGCAGGATTTCTCATTCCTGTCTGTTTTAAATTAACTCAACTTTACATAAAAACACATGGGGTTAGAATGCCCTCACTTAGTAATCCCTGAAAGTTTACAAATGACGAAGTAAGTAGAGTTCATCTACGGTCTGACAAGTGCTGTAGATGGAGGCCTGAGAGACGGACCCATGCCATCCACGTGAATAAGAGCAGCTGGACAAATATTCCCTCTGAAACTCTTAACTCTTCTGGTTCAATTAATAATAGAAACACTACCAAATCCAGAACGTACATGACACTGCTTCTTGACAGGCTGGCTAAGAATGATTTGTTAACCAGTGACACTTAGTGACAGAGTGGTGTGTTGGAGAAGGGTGGTCTTTGGAATCAGACAGGGTTGGAGTTTTCTGGAAGAGTTAGTGAACTTTGAATGACTTTCTTCATTTGTAAAATCAGGAAAACATAATGCCCAACCAAGTTACGAGGACAGAGTCATACAATGTGTGTATGAACATGGCTCTGTTGAACATGGAAAGGGTGAATACATCACTTACACAGCTGTTACTGGGAAAATTGAATTATTTGAAAGAAAAATGTTGAATGTATTTAGTAAGAGTTTAGTAGACAGAATATGAAGTTCAACTGCTCATGGAAGGGAGTCAAAAAGTGAAAGGAATGCAGTGATGGTTCTTGAGCTGAGGGCCTCAGAAAGAGATGCTTATGTTAAGAATTTTCCAAGAGCGGTATTCTTGAAATGTTTCTCTCGGCCTTCCTCTGGGAGGACTTTGTGTCATTGCTGTCATCAGAGTCTGAAGTTTTCTTTGTAGGACATTCTAAGTGACAACTTCAATTTTTTAATACTTAGCTAAAAGACTGAGAAGTAATAAATGTTTTAAGTAGTTATAGAAAGAATCAGATTCTCTATTTCTTATGATGCCAGTTTCGAAATGGTATGGTTTAGAAAAATAATCCTTCTCATTTCTAAGTTGTCAAAGTTCCTCAGTGCAATACCTTTATCCACATCAGAAGGCCCATAGTGTCTGCAATGACGCCTTGATTTACATTCCTTTGATAGTGATTCATTATCAGTATCGGTTGCTATTTCTTTACTGCTTTTATTTTCTATATTACTGATGCTTACTTTTTTTTTGTAATGGTTTGTTATGCTTTCTGAGTATTTGATTTTCTCTTTTATTCTATCTTCCTAAATAATGAAGCTTTTATTATTAGCTTTAAACCTTTCTCATCAATGATGACTTTAGATATCTGCATATCTCGCTCTTGTTGCTGTTTGGGTTGTATTTTACAAATTTTAAGTGTTTTCATTATAATTCAGTGAACATAATTTTCTGTTTTTGTCCTTAGTTTCTTATTGACACATGAGTTATTTAGAAGAATGCTGCTTCATTTGCAACATTGGATTTTTTTTTTTTTACGTTCCTTTGGTTATTCATTTTTTGCTTCATTCTATTGTGTTTGTAAGTATTAGCTGTATTTTCAGCTTTCAAAAGTTATATAAACTAGCTTAATGGCATGCTATATGGTATGTTTTAATGACTATTTCACATCCAGTTTGAAAACAGTCTTTGTTTGTTTTCAGATACAGACTGATGCAGGTTGTCACTAGTTCAGTTGATTCATCTTGTTTCTTTGTTCTTAATAGCTACTTTGTTCTCTTTCAATCAATTACTGATAGAAATATGTTAAAATCTTTATTTTTTCTGACTTTTCTATTTCTTCATTTAGTTTAATTTTTGCTTTATCTATTTGAAATTATTTTTCTGGACATGCACATATTTATTATTCTTGTGACTTCCTGATGATTAATTGGCATTTTAATGAAATATCTCACCCTCGTTTTGATAATTTTTAATTAAAATTGATTTTGTTAAATTAACATAGCTACACTGATTATTTTCTTATGATTAGTTTTAGCAGATTATAATCTTTCATTTTTCTTTCAATCCTTCTCAGTCCTTATATTTAAACTCTGTTTCTAAAAGTATCAAATAATTGAGGCTTGTTTTCTTTTTTTATCTTATTATTTTAATTATTTATTTATTTATTTTTGTTTTTTTGAGGTAGGGTCTCACTCTAGCTCAGGCTGACCTGGAATTCACTATGTAGTCTCAGGGTGGCCTCGGACTCATGGTGATCCTTCTTTTTTTTTAAAAACAAAAGGTTTGTGTTTTTTTTTTTTTTTTTTTTTTTTTTTGAGGTAGGGTCTCACTCTGGTCCAGGCTGACCTGGAATTCACTATGTAGTGTCAGGGTGGCCTCGAACTCTCGGCAATTCTCCTACCTCTGCCTCCCAAGTGCTGGGATTAAAGGCGTGCGCCACCACGCCTGGCTAAAACAGAAAGTTTTAAAAAAATATTTTAAAATATTTATTTATTTGAAAGAGAGAGAGAGAGAATGGGTGTGCCAGGACCTTCAGCCACTACAAAAAAATTCCAGATGCATGCACCTCCTTGTAAATCTGGCTTATGTGGGTCCTGGGAAATCGAACCAGGGTCCTTTGGTTTTGCAGGCAAATGCCTTAACTGCTAAGCCATCTCTCTAGCCTCAAGTCTTGTTTTCCTAATGCAATTATTCCATTTACATTTGATTAAAATATTGTTATGGATAAGTTCAAGTTTATCTTTCTGTTCATGGCAGATTCATCTTTCATTTATCTGAGTTGTTTTTATGTTTTTTGTGAAAGATAATTTTATTGAGCATAGAATCCTAGGTCAATCAATTTATTTTTCTATTTTAGCATGCTAAATTTGTTTCCCATTGTCTTTGTTTGTTATTATTTTTTTTTTTAGTAAAAACCCTACTATTATTACTAATGTTGGTTCCTTAGGTATAACGTATAGGAAAATGCTAAAATGTATTTTATATATTTCTCACTTAGACCTGAAGACACCAATGTCACCTCTTCTTGGAACTTTTGATGAATTTCTAGTCTCCCCAGTAGTGAATACAGTCTGAAAAGGGAAACTTCTGTAACCAAAAGTGAGACCAACTTCAATATATAGGCATAAGCAAAATATTTAGAGGGCAATTTGATAGGCATAAGTTATCCATTTAGCCAAAGAGCTTCCCCACGAAGACTTAGGATCTCCCCAACAATAGTATTTTGACTAGGTTTTTAGTACTAGAAATGAATTCGCTGCCCATGAGAAGTATGCTTCAAATTCAATCAAAGAGGAGTTGTTTTTCCTCAGACATGTCACCATTGCACCACTTAGCACATTTTGCCTGCTTGTTCAGCCATGTAATTTGTAGTGTCCACTACTGGTTACGCCTGTTGATGTCTTTTCTCCCCAAGAAGGCTGCATAACACTATTCAGCATTATGATGGATAGTCAATAGGGAGGAGGCTTCCTGCTTGGCTCCGGCTTGATTTCTCAGCATCTTGCAGCCAAAGCATGTGGAATTTTCAGAAAAAGGGTCTTTCCATCTAGTTCTGGTGGGCAACCAAGAGCTTTTGGAATATCCTGTATTATTTGAGGGCATCAGGGATCTCCCTGACAAACAACTCATTGGAAGGTATCCCAACACTAGCACCAAAATATTTCCATAACAGCCTATGTGTTGGGCCCTAAGAGGCCCGGGCGCGAGGCCCAGTGGAACTTCCTGAGCCTGGCTAGAGTTTGGCGACCTGTCTTTGGCCTATTACTCCCGCTTAGGAGTGACTCAGCAAGACCTAAGCCAAAACTGCCTCCGCCCAGCTACTGCTGATGTGGTGAAATACTATTGGCCCCTACACTTTTATCCCATCCTGAGACCCCACCCTCTTTCTCAATGCTATATAAACACCTTCCTACTACAGTAAAACGAGATCCTGCTTCGACAAGACTCCCGACCCAGTGTGTTTTTCTCTCCAGTGCCTTGGAGGCAGGTGGGGAATCTGGGTCGTTGACACTCACCATCCCACTCAGCCCCAAGAAGGGACTGGCTGGACCAGCTCCTTCTTCAGCCCTACCTGCCTGAGGACCTGGCCCCTATGGTTTCTGGGCACAGCATGATCCATCCCCACAGGGTACTTCTGCCCAAACACCCTCTTTCATCTCCCTCTCCTGACCCTACTTAGATCATGTCACCCCCAGTATTCTACCTTCTACTTGCGTATCTACTATTGCCTTCCCTTAATTCCTCCCCTCTCCTCCCTTCCTTGTGGACCCTTTCTAACTTCTCTATTACTATTACTCCAACTTACATACAAACCTATACATTTCAATCTAGGACCAACTGTGAGAGAGAACATGCAGCATTTGACCTTGTGAACTTATCACACTATATATATATATTTTTTTCCAGATTCAACCATTTTTTTTTCCTGAGAATTTCATGATTTCATTTTCTTTGCAGCTCAATAAAGCTCCTCTGTGTAAATGTACCAATCTTCATTATCCTTTCATCAGTGGAAAGGAATCTAGACTGATTCCATCTCGTTGCTATTGTGAGTAGAGCAACAATAAACATGGTTGAGCTAGTATATCAACAGTACAGTGCAGGGTCCTCAGTCAGAACAGTGTTGGAAAGTGATAGAACCTTTACGGGGTGGAACTTAGTGGGAAAACAGTACGTTATTGTGGGAACGCATGCAAAGGGAAGCTGATCATCTCATGGCAGAGAGGAAGCAAAGGGAGAGGGGAGGGGCATCGTAATATACCCTTCAAGGGCTTGCCCTTCTTGTATAACATTTTCTCACTATGTTCCATTCCTTATAGGTTCTATTACATTCCAACGGGGACTCTGATTGGCATAAGCCATTAACACATGGGTGTTTGGAGTTATGAAAATCATAATGCCAATGCAGGAGTATATTGGTCAGAGTGGGTCACTCAATTATGACTAAGTATTTGGTGTGACACAACACTCTACACTGTACTGTTACTCAGAAGTATTCCCTCAGAGTTATTCTTGAATTGACAATTTTCCCCAGCACAAATAAAGCCTTTAGAAACTGTACCACATCTGACCCATACTTTGAAAACCCTTAATAATGTAATCTAATATCTAAAAAGATGACAATTGTTTTCAGGGGCAGGATCCCCTGGAGCTTCCATATTCTCTCTCTCTCTCTTTCTCTCTCTCTCTCTCTGTGTGTGTGTGTGTGCCTCTTTCTCTTTCATAAATAAATAAATAAATAAATAAATAGATAAATAAATAAATAAAATGTTAAAATACTAGGCTGGGAGTAGTGGCACATGCTTTTAATCCCAGCACTTAGGAAGGCAGAGGTAGGAGGATCACCATGAGTTTGAGGCCATCCTGAGACTACATAGTGAATTGCAGGTCAGCCTGGGCTACAGCAAGACCAACCTTGAAATATCAATAAATAACTAAATAAATAGATGAAAATTCTTCCATACCTAACTGCCTGAAAGTAGAAACAATGATGTTTCATTCATTGAATTTGCAAGGTGCTTTCATGGAAATAAATATGTATTAATTCTAAATTGATGGACATTAAGTCATAGAATGTCATTTTCTAATTTTTCATCTTTTATAATTCAGAAAGTAATGAATATACTTCAAAGTCAATATTTAATAATTTTGTCTTGGTTTTGTTTCAATTT
The DNA here is from genome assembly GCA_036365145.1 of Orientallactaga sibirica. Lineage (NCBI taxonomy): Eukaryota > Metazoa > Chordata > Mammalia > Rodentia > Dipodidae > Orientallactaga > Orientallactaga sibirica. The sequence continues at coordinate 26,426,309 of JAEOAD010000003.1, forward strand.
CCATGTTTTCTTGATAACTTGCTTTGTGTCTCAAGAAAAGTTAGTAATCTTTCTAAAATCTTGTTTTTTAAAATCTAAAATAGGGAGGAGAATGTATTTGTGAGGCTCAATATCATTGGACTAAGTGAGCCTCGAGGAAGATATTGTATATACCATGGATACATGATAGTAGATATATTCAGTCTTTTGTCTCTTTTACAGTATTGCTTTCTTTGATAAGAAAATAAAATGGAAATGGTTAAAAAATCTTAAGTTTTGCGTTTTAAAGTATCTCTAATGATGGGTTAATAAGACCTGATTCTAAATTCTAGATGCATTTGTATCCTGTGCCCGTGGTCCAAATAAGACATGCACTAAATATCCAGGGAGGCACTTGTGAGACAGATATTATCTATGTCTATATTCTTTCAGGAGCGTACTTTTCAAAATCCCTGTTTCCCTCAATCACTTTATGATTAGGCTTTTGGGAGAAGTTCAGAAAAAGTCATTACTAGCACCTTAACTCTGAAATAGAAAATAAGATAGATTATTGTTTCTTATTATTTATGGCTGTTGAAATGTTTGATGCCAGTAAGTAAAAAATGAATTCCATTTCAGAGGCACTAGGAACCATGGCTCACTCTGATTTTGGGGCATTGGCATAGTCTAGGGGACTGCACAAGAAAGGAATGAGCCTGGTAAAAGTTGGAACTTTGGCTGTGACAAGAATGGTCTAAAATTTTATTGCATGTGCTGGCAAGTAAGATGGAAATGTGAGGGAGTGCAGACGCTTAGACTTCCTTGCCATTTACAAATGCATATCCTACAGGGCTTCATGGACAGAGAAGACCACTAATATAGAGAGGAGACAAGGTCTTGCAGTTTCTATGCCCAAAACCCTTGTTGAAACGAGGAGCTATTTCTAGCCTCCAAGTTGGAGGTGAACTTTGCTTTATTAGATGGAAGGAAACTTCCTTCCCACCGTAGTTTCCTGAGACAAGGAAGACTGATTAACATCTATTTCAGTTTCTATTGTGTTTATAATGTCTAGTACATAATCAAAAATGCGAAGAAGAAGGAATATATGGCCCCAAACCATTGACAAGTAATCAATTAAAGAATATTCAAGCTGGGTGAAGTGGCACACGCCTTTAATCCCAGCAGTCAGGAGGCAGAGATAGGAGGATCGCTGTGAGTTTGAGGGCACCCTGAGACTACATAGTGAATCCCAGGTCAGCCTGAACTAGAGTGAGACACTACCTCGGTTTTAAAAAAAAAAAAAAAAAAAAGAATATTTGAAATAATTACCATGAATACGAAAATTTATCAAAAATGATTTTTGTATATGTATGTATATATGCATGTATGTGACAACCTCAGATATCTCAGATATTATTCCTTGGCTGTAACCTACCTATTTTAAAAAATATTTTAAAATTTTTATTTATTTGAGAGAAAGACAGAGATACAGAAATAAGCAGGTAGAGAGAGAGAGAAAGAAAGAGAGTGGGAGAGAATGGGCATGCCATGGCCTCCAGCCACTGCAAACAAACTGCAGATGCGTGTGCCCTCTTGTGTATCTGGCTTACGTGGGTCCTGGGGAGTCAAACCTGGGTCCTTTGACTTTGCAGGCAAACACCTTAAGTGCTAAGCCATCTCTCCAGCCCTAACCTACCTTTTTTGAGACAGAGTATCTCTCTGTCTTGAAACTCACCAAGTAGGCTAAACTGCGTGACCTGAGAACCCCAGAGATCTTTGGGTGTCTATATCCCCAATGCTGGGATTACAGGCATGCCACCATGCTCAGCTTGATTTTTTTACCTGGGTTCTAGAGATAAAACTCAGTTCCTCATGCTGATAAGGCAAGCACTTTACTAATTGACTTATCTTCCCAACCCCAGAAGAAATGATTTTTAAGTTGAGAATTTCAACAGGGGATAAAAAGACTCTTAAAAAAGACAGAGATTTAGGATTTTAAAGTATAATATATGACACACACACACACATGTTCAACTTGTCTTGAGACACACAGCAAATTATCAGTAATACATGGAATTTGAAAAACATTTTTCTAAGTCTAAAGCCTCAGTTGTAATTAATGTAATTGGAAAAAAATTCAGAATATTGACTTTGAAGTATACTCATTATTTTCTGAATTATAAAAAATGAAAAAGTTAGAAAATGATAGATAACATTCTAGGACTTAATTTCCATCAATTTAGAATTAATATGTGTTTTGCGTCATGTAAGTTCTAGTTTGAATGAATGGGACAATGTTATTTGTCCTTTCAGGCAGTTAATCATGGAATAGTTTTCATCTTTTTAGATATCAGAATTACATTATTAAAGGTTTTCAAAGTATGGGTCAGTTTCTAAAAGCTTTATTTGCTTTGGGGGAATGTGTAAATTCAAGAACAACTCAGAGGGAATACTTCTGAGTACTAGTACAGCCTAGAATGTTGTGTCACAGCAAATATTTAGTCATCATCATTGAATGACCAATATACTCCTGCATTGGCATTATTGTTTGGATAAGCATTCTCCAAAGACCTATGTGTTGTTAATGGCTTAGCTGCCAATCAGAGACCCTGATGGAAAGTGTTGGAACTTAGTGGGAAGATGTTATGTAAATAGGGCAGGCCCTTGAAAGGAATATTGGACCTCCTTCCCTTCTTCCTTTGAGGTGGGGGGCAGGAAGGAAGTTCTAGACAATTACAAAGTCAACAAGTCTGGGAAAGGGTTGAAATATCCTGTCCTAAGGGCTATATAGAAGCAAAACAACTGCTTGGAGAGAGACTGTCCATTGAACTGCTTGGAGGTCATGTACTATTGCCTGAGACTCTCGCCCAGCCGAGCTGCCTGCAGGGTGTGCAGTGTCCTCCAGGGATACAGCTTCTGTAAGTCCTCACCTATGCTGGAGCGCCTTTTTGGTAGTGCAGCTGCTTTTCAGTCCCCATTGCTTTTATAAGCAACCCCGTCACCCTGCTCTGTAAATCACCTCAATAAACTCATTGGTTCACCAAGCAAGCCTGGTTTTAGTGCCATCATCCTTTGGTTCGTTGCCTGTGCCCTATATGCGGAGAAGATGTGTTTTCATGTCTCCAGAGGGGAAAAAGTTTCTCATGACACTTGGCACCCAATGTGGGGCACAAGAGAACCAAAGATGAGTTTGGAAGGGACAATTGCGTGGTCTTAGCAATGGGTAGCAAACAGTGCTAATGAGAGTGGAGCATTCGCAGGGGACATCCTGACATGGTCATCCCTATGTAGCGTGTGGTGATGTGCCTTCTGGTGATAATTGCATCGATCCTTCTACAGGTGGTTACATGAGTAACTAAGGCTGGTCAATCAGGAGGTAGAGTGTCTGTGGGAAGAATTGCAGGGTGGCCATCTTCCTGTAGTGGTATGGAATGGCATGCATGCTTGATGAGTGGGGTCCATCTCAGGACTACAGGGATGCCCTGAAAACGGTTGAAGGATTAGAGGTTGTGTTGAAGCCCCGGGATGTGGCACATAAGGGATGGGAATGATGGCAGGCTGCCACGGAGGTTGCCTGGCTGTTGTTATGGGTTATAAGGTATGTAGCTGAGGCAGAAAAAGATGTGCAGAGAGAACATGGTTGTGTAAAGGAGGAACTGCAAAGAGAAAAGGACATGTGGTCTGCTGCGTGAGCATCTGGTTTGGAAGGTAAGTTAGATAAAAGAGAAGAGGAGCTACAGGTGCTGGCTTTACGTTCTCAGTTGGAAGGTGAACAAAACACAAAGTAGACCCATGCTAAAGAGCCCTCATGAGATCCAAAGACTGGGAACCCATGGGAGGAGTCAGATAGTGTGGAAGGAGAGAAGAAGGAGAAGTTGATAATTCGAGTTTGTAAACTGCTAAGGCAATCTGGAAGAGATGCGAGGCAGGTCAAACAGACAAAGGGGTCTGTTCATATAGAGTCCCTACTGATACAATTGACAGAAAGCCAAATGCAGTGCTAGTGAGCCTGTGGAAGGCTTTAAAGCCTTAAGAAAAGTTCTCAGAGAGTCGGAATGATAGCGTGCAGGTGAAGATAACTAAGCTTGTCCCAGGGGTGGGAAATTATGGCCCCAAAGTGAGCTATGTACAATTGTCTTCTGAAAAAAAAAAAAAAAAAAAAAAAACTGCTGGTGGTGGAGGAAATAGCTTACCTAGCCTGAGGCTAACACAGTAGCCTGCTATGGCTGAGGGAGAGACAATAGCTAAGCCTCAGTATCAGCCCCCAACATCTGTTAAACCAAGGGGGTGGGGACTCGAACCCAAAGGGCAGGCACCACAGCTTTACTCCCTCTCAGCTGTGGGTTGTGCCAAGTAGCTTGAATGGACCCCACTGAGCCCAACCGGGGGTGAGGGCAGCCCTATGTAAGTACCACAGAGTGTGGAAGTGGGATAGCTTATGGAATATGTCGGCAGATGATGGAAGGCTAGGTGGGGTAGAGACACCCACCCTCATGCTGTTCCCAATATTGCCCATTTGAGGAAACAGTTGATACAAGCAATGGACTCTTTGCATGTTGTTTGAACCTTGCTAATATTCTCCTTTACTGTCCATTTAGCTGCTGACTTTTGAGACCAACTGATGCCTGATCAACTAGTGCTGCTTTCAGAGATCCTGCCCTTCTGGTGTAAAACAGGTTTTATAATCAACTTAACTAAAGTTTTATAAATGCTATAGTGCTAACCTCTGGTGTCTTCATGTTTAGAAAAGTGTCCAGTATCAGACAGTAAAGTCAGGTTAAAAGAATTTAACAGAAGAGATCCCGCGAGGCTGGCAAGTATACTCCTAAAAGCCATGAGGTTTTTTCAATAGAGATCACAATGTCAGGGATGGGCTAGTTCTCTAAGAGATGTTGATCAGGGAGGCCCAGGAGGCTCCCCAAATGACAAAGTTCTTGCCACTATTCTTGGTTGCATTCCTGAAAGAAATGGTAAGAGCCTATTGCTGGAGACATGGTGTAACAGACAGCTTCATACCACTGAGATGAACTTCCAGACCAAGCACAGTTATAGAAGGGATATTTATTGAAGCTTCTAGATCCAGGGGAAGTTCCATAATGGCCGATGGAGTTAGCCCTCTCTTAAAGGACCAAGCAGAGAGATAGAAGACCCAAGCCAAAAAACCCAGAAGCCATACCACACACAAGCACACTTAGGAATTTGAGGCATGACTCAGGTACTTTGCATATCTTTATACTGGAATTCCAAATCTACCACCACACCTTAGGGCTGGACACTAAGATGCACCCAGTGACCTCCTCCAGCCAGGTGGCTAGAAATCCAAGAAGCTGGGGAAGGGTTGCAAGACCCAGCCATAAGGCTATATGAAGGTAAAACAACTGCTTGGAGGGAGACTCTTTGATTGAGCTGAAGTCATGTAGTGTGCACAAGACTCTAACCAGCAGAGCTGCCTGCAGGTTGTGCAGTGTGCTCCAGAGCGGATGCTTCCATGTGAGCCATCACCTGTGCTGGGGTGGGCTTTAGTCCGATGTAGTTCCTGTAAGCCCTCACCCTGCTCTGTAAGTAACCCAATAAGCTCATTGATTCACCCCTCCTGGTTTTGGTGTAGTGGTCCTTTGGTCTGTCATCTGTGCCCTATCAGGGAGAAGATATGTGTTCATGTCTCCCCAGGGGAAAAAATTTCCCATGACATATGGCCTCATCATACTCTATACAATAAATGTATACAATGGAAATGGAAAAATAACACTAAGCAGATAATGCTAATTAGTGGGGAAGGGCAGTTTTACAACACATGGATGTCAAGCATCCAGAGTAGATTTGAATTAAAAGTAATTAAATTCCTCTTTTGGATCTTTACTAGCTAGGTTCAGTTTGGTTTTGGCTAAACACACTTGACCACTGAGCTACATTCCCAGGTCAAGGGTAAAAGTGGTAACAATGGTAGCAGCATTTGTTCCAGCTATTCTCAGCTGTCAACCTGACAATTTAGGGAAGGACTAGGAGGGATTGTTTTTCTAGATTAAGTTCATTGATGCAAGGAAAAATCATTTGTATGTGGGTAATGCTATTCCTTGGGCTGTGGTCTCGGACTGTACAAAAAGGAGAAAAGAAGTTAAGCACCAGCATTCATCTTTCTCTATCTCCTGACTGTGGGTACAATGAGACCAGCTGTTTTCTGCTCCCGTCCACTCTGCCTTCTCCAACACCATAGCTTGTATCATTGAACATAAGCCAAAATAAACCCTTCCTCCGTTAAGCTGTAGTTTCAGGGATGTTGTCATAGTAACAAGGGAAGTTAACTATTACAGCATAATAATAGTGTAGTGAATATTCTCTTTTATAGTTAGCAAAAATATAGATTAGAAAGTCTTTTCTGGAGAGTATTTTCTCTTTTTTGTTGTTTATTTTTATTTATTCATTTATTTGAGAGCAACAAACAAAGAGGCAGGCAGGGAATGGGCACACCAGGGCCTCCAGCCACTATAAACGAACTCCAGATGCATGTACCACCTTGTGCATCTGGCTTATGAGGGTCCTGGGGAATCGAGCCATGAACCGAGGTGCTTAGGCTGCACAGGCAAGCGCTTAACCTCTAAGCCATTTCTCTAGCCCCTGGAGAGTGTTTTTTAACATGAACTAACAGATAATCTTTAGAATCAGTAGTTTTGCTTATTCATGCACATGCCCACATATGTACAGTTATACGGTATATCTCTAGGGACATGAATTTCAGTTATAAAATGGTCACCACAATGGCATTTATGTGATAATGAAATTAGAATAATAGTAACTGGAAGAATTTTTAAGTAAATCATGTTACTTCAGTAAAATACAAAGTACTCATTAATAAAGAACAAAAGCACATTTTGCTCTACTCTGGTTAGTAAGTGGCATATGTGGCACTTGAAGCCAGGCCTTCCAAATACAAAACACACATAATTAATTCATCCTACTTAATTATTGGGTTATCAATCTTGCCTTGCAACTCACTAACTTAAGGCAAGTCATTATACTTTGGGCACATTAGTTATTTCATTTGTAAAATGGAAAGAATGAGTTATTTTATCTATGTGCCACAATTAAAGTGAGAGTTAAAAGTTCATCTGGAAGTCTGGGATTTTGGCATTTTTGTAATTATTTGGTATATTAACCTGGATTTAGAAACACAAACATGTGACTTACCTGTCTCTCAGTCCTGTTACCTATCTATTTGGATTCTCTGTTGTAGCTTTTCCCACGCCTTACAAATTCCCCTTTAAGGAGGTCCTCAATAAACTACCAAAAAATTTTGGAAACTGAAAAAGATGAATGAAGAACTATAAAATAATACTGATGGTCTGTGTCAACATGGAGTGGACAGGGCCCGTATTAACAAAGATGGAAACAATGCTTTAGGAACTCCTATTTAAATCTGCACAGTGTTGGCCTAGAAATCCTCTAAGAATTCTGTGGGAAAGAATTCATTGAAAAGGTATTTGAAAATATCAGAGCTTCTGGGTTTCAATTCACCAACGTGGTGGTTTGGTCTAATAATTCCTACCACAGCTCTCTACAGGAGAGCATGCTGTGTGGTTGCTAGCTAACAGCAAATGGGAAATGGATTCTGCTTCTGGGCAAACATGATGTTGTTCATCTAAAAGAAGCCTAAAAATGTGTCATTCACCCCCTGTTTTCAGAGGAGTTGGGTATTCCATGGCTGAAAAGAGCTTGTTTGAAACATGTATAGTCTCTGCTTACCTAAAAACAGTTGGGGATTGCTACTTTTTCCTTGGTACAATATCTTCAGAGTGCCTCAAGCCAGCCCCAAATAAACAGTTGGTATTTACCAGAATGGCAGTTGTGAAAGCATTGCATAAATTAAGAGGACTTCAGCATACAGTTTTCCTCCTCCTGCAGGCTCACCAGTGCTTATAAGCATGGTTCTTGAATTTAAGTGTGTTCATGAGGCTCTTTTTTATGACTGGGAGAGATTATAAACCTCCAGGAATCCACGCTACTCTCCTTGGACAGTTGATAGAGAAAAGAAGCTGGAATTTTTTGTTGGAAGAATTGATTTCAAAATATCTGTTGATAGCATTACAAGTCTAGAATTTTAATTTTTCATCTTTTGGAAGAAAATCTGTAGATGTGGGAACATTAGACATGAAAGGTCCTGAACTGGTCAGTCCTCAGAGTGCATTTCTCTTCACAAGAAATTCAGGAACATCAGGGGAAAAGAAGTCATCTAGCAAAAGTAAAGTATGCGATATGCAGCTTTCTATGAGCGAATCCACAGGAAATATAAAGAAGAAAAGAACAATGAGCTTCAGTATGGACCAGTAACACTCTCTTGGAGGTTGTAGTTTCTTATAGCATGAATTCTCTCCACAGTTTTAAAATTATGTTTTAAATTAAGAAAAAAAAATCTGAGTAAAAGATATGCCTATGTTAGGGGATTATAGAAAAGATAGCTCAACGTACAATATATACTTGCATGAAAATGTCTTTATGTAATATCATCCCATATTCAATGAATATACACATCGACTCTCTGGTGAATGTAATGAGAGGCAGTCTTGAGGTGAATGTTATCATGTTTGTAGATGTTGACTGGCAAACTGCTCTCGATGACTTCCAAATTTTTAAGAAAAGTTATGTCTATAAAACAAAACAAAACAACAACAAAAGCAAAAACGAGCATGGAGTGATGGTGGACGTCTTTAATACTAGCACTCAGGAGGCCACGGTAGGAGGATCATCGTGAGTTCGAGATCACCCTAAGACTACAGAGTGAATTCCAGGTCTAGAATTCCAGGGATAGAGTGAAACCTTACCTCAAAAAACCAAAAAAGAAAAAGAGAGAAAAAGAGAAACAAAAAAAGAACAGAAAAAAAATAAATTTGTACATAGGTATTTTGGCTTGATCATTTAGGAGGGTCGTGGAAATGGGAAACATTCCTTTGGAGGGCTCTCATTTTGGGGCAGGATATTCTCATACTGTCTTATATTTAGGGAACTGAAACTGTCAAGAAAAGCTCCATGAATATTTTTATTTTGAAAGATTGGCACTGCTCTCTGGGATAAAGATATTGAGCTTTATTCATAGTAGATTCAAATATATGTGAATACAAGCTTGGACATCCTAGAGAAAAAAAAAAAAAAAACCTTCTGCGAAAAATCACCAGGAAGGAGTCCCGCTCCTGGTCAGGACTGCCTGCCTAACCCTCTCCGAGGGATTGAAAGCTATCTGCACTCCGCTGGGTCAACAGGGTACCTCTCTTTTACCCACCCGTTCCTCCCTGTCCACAGAATGTATGTGATGTCTTTTTATTTTTATTATTATTTTTTGGGGGAGAGAGAGAGAGAGAGAGAGAGAGAGAGAAAGAGAGAGAGAGAGAAATACAGAATGGGTGTGCCAGCAGCCTCTCAGCCACTGTGAACCGACTCCAGATGCCTATGCCCCCTTGTGGGCAAGTGTGACATTTGTGCCCTTGTGTCACTTTACGTCTGGCTAAACGTGGGACCTGGAGAATCAAATGGGCGTTCTTAGGCTTAGGAGATAGGCCCCTTAACTACTAAGCCATCTTCCAGCCTTTTTTTTTTTTTTTTTTTTAAGGCAAGTCTATAAAGAAAAAAAAGGCATTGCTTCTTATGGTGTGAACAGTTCTGTTGCGTATGCTAGAATGTGGCTGCTTACAGACCAGGATGTGCTGGGGCCAGTGAAAGAAGCCCCACGGGAGGTAGGTGAGCTGAGGCTTCTGCAATGGGATGCTTGCTCTCTGTGTCAGGGCCGAGCAGCGCAGTCCATGGAGTACGAGCACCTGGAAACAGCATGTAGGAATTTTGGCCATACAGAACATGCCTCACACACACATGCCTCTCCTTTCCCCATCCTGCTAAGATGCTCTGGGAGGGGAGAGGTCCTTCCTTTGGAAGAATATCTGATGTAATCAATGGATATTGACATCTCTACCAGAAGAGCAGATTGCAAGAAAAATATAATCTTGCCGATGAGGGACTTTGAAACGTTGGAGGTGTTATTATAACCGTGTTTTATTTTCATGAAGCCAAAAAGGTTGGGCCATATGAATTTTATATTTGAGTTTTTGCTAATGTACTATAAGAAGGGTAAACTCTCAACAGATAATTTTTGGTGTCTCACACAATGATGGACACAAAGGCATATTTTAGCATGGGAAGGATATGTAGATGTAGGGTTAGGATTAGGTGACCCGGGTGTTGAAATATGGACTGGTATGCTGGGACGGGAGATGCGCGGGGCAGGGCGGGGGCAGTCAGAGAAGCTCCTCGAATATGAGGGAAAGTTTCTGGGACATTGATTCACGATAATCAGAAACAGGAAGGTGGACTAAGCTGGGAAGGGCACTTCAAAGTGAATGAGCAAGGTGTGCCATGTTACAGGGGGTTAAAAGAACATGGCACCTTCAGTCCAATTATGGAGCACTTGGTTACCCCAAGAGTAGACACGCCACTATTGCACCCATTCAGTCATTGGGCCTGTCTGGCCAAGCTTGAATATTCAGCCTCCACTGTTTTCACTGTTGATGGCTTCTGTCTCCCATAGTCTGCATGCAGTGCAGCTTTTTCCAGCTTTCAGTTGGCTGGTCTACAGGGAGAAGGTTTTCTGCTCAGCACCAGCTTGCTTTCTCAGTGTCCTTGCCTCTCAGGCATGAGATGTCTTCAGCAATAGGGTCTTACTATCTATTTCTCTAGGGAAACCAAGGGCTTTGGCAAAAGCCTTAATGTTTTGGAGGCTACCGGGACCTCCTTGGCCAACATCTCACTGGAAGGAATTCCATCCCAGGTACTGAAAATTTTCTAGTAACAGTCTACATCTTCTAGACGTGCCCTTATTCAAAAAAGTAATTTTACATATGTCTTATTGATAATATCTTGAGTTGGACTGAAGGCCCTCTCTACGGGAGGGAATACATACCCGGTACTGAAAAACCTAAGTAAAAGTCTATGGTAGGTGAGGTCATGAGCCTTGGGGGTATAAGCCTGCTCATGTCTGACTAAATGTATATACTATTCCCACCAAGCTGCCCTGGGGACACTACACTAAATGTTCATGTCCACATATTAACGTTATTCTCACTTCTGGCTAGAGAAGCTTCTCTTTTCAGATGGTGATGACCACTGGGATGACACAAAAGGCAACATAGTGCTGAGAAGAAGGGATGGAGGAGTGCCTAGCACTGAAACACCTCTGTCACATCCTCCAGTGGCTCAGGGACCACTGCGGAAGAGGGGGCGGATAGAATGGAAGAGCCAAAGGAAGGATATGACCTCTTACTATGCAGCTGCCCAGACAGAAATTGGCCTCGATATCCATGATCTTGCAGTGCCTAGCAATACCTTTGCAAGACCCTCAAAATAGAAGAGAAAGATGATGTCATCAAATTAGGAGAGAGACTAATGGAGAAAGGGAGGGGATATGATGGAGACCGGAGTTCTAACGTGGAATGGGGGAGGGGAGGGAAATATCAGGTGGGGTTTTTTTGGTATGTAAGATTAAAAGTCAATAAAAATTAAAAAAAAAAAAAAGAACATGGCGCCATTGGGAAGAGGAATGTGCAAGGAATCTGACCTCGCAGAACATAGTTGTAGGCAATGATAGAAAAGCGGCACTTAAGGCTGCCACAAGTTCTCCGTGCTCTGCAAACATTTCTGACATAACCTTGCAGGCAATGCAGTGGCACTGAGGATGATTCTGTGATAAGACTGCATTTCTGAGATTATTTGCAGGGGAGTTTGATGACCTCTTGTATCTGGTAACTACTTAGGAAGTTAGCATGTGCCCTTCATACCAACAGGAAGACTGGCCACCCCAGAGGAGTGACTCTGCCCTGGAAGAGCTCAGATACCATGGGAGGCTCTGGAGAGGAAACTCACCGAGGCATATCTAGAAATGCATTTTCTTTTCCCTTTGAGCCAGGCTGTCAGGTAGCCCAGACTGGTCTCAAACTCAGTGTGCAGCTGAGGAGAGCCTTGAACCTCTGATTCTCCTGCTTCCTCCTCCCAAATATTGGGTTACAGGAGTGCATCACCAAGTGTGAGATTCTGGAGAGCTAACTCAGGATTCATGCATGCCAGGAAAGCACTCTGCAGCTGAGCTACGTCTACATCCTCGGTCCTAGAAAGGGTTTTCTTTATTTCTTTTAGGTAGAATCTCACTCCAGCCTAGGCTGACCTGGAATTCACTGTGTAGTCTCAGGCCAGAGCCATCCTCCCACCTCTGCCCCCACCTCAAGTGCTAGGATTAAAGGCGTGTGCCACCACACCCAAACGAACTCCAGATGCATGTGCAACTCTTCATTTGGCTTTACGTGGGTACTGAGTTGTCAGACTTTGCAGGCAAGCGCCTTAACTGCTGAGCAATCTCTCCAGCCTGAAATGTGTTCTTATAAACCTAGAGTAGGTAGCAAATTCATCCCCGAACAAGTAAGACCATAAAGTACTCTGGACATAAATAATATGCCCAATGAAGAGCATTAAGTGGGGGAATCAAAACAACATTGGATCAAACAGAGAAATATACTTTGTTCCTGGATGAGAAGATGCAACATATAAATATCTTAAGAAGACTAGTATCCTCTATAATTACAAAGCAGATAAAATACAAACCCAAGAAAATATCTTAAAGAAACAAAAAGGACTTAAGTGTATGGTATTGCACATATGTAAGTAGAAGAACTGATTATAGGGAGGGGAATGGCCTAAGTGAGGCCATGGGAAGAGAATGCATAGAAGAAGGGCAGGGGGAGGGTCAATCTAAAATCAAGATATTGTGAATAAGACTTATGTAAAATTACTTTTTTGAATAATGGCACCTCTAGAAGCTGTAGACTGTTACTAGAAAATTTTCAGTGCCTGGGATGGGATATCTTCCAGTGAGTTGTTGGCCAAGGAGGTCCCAGTAGCCTCCAAAACATTAAGGCTTTTGCCAAAGCCCTTGGTTTCCCTTGAGAAACAGATAGTAAGACCCTATTGCTGAAGACATCTCTTGCCTGAGAGGCAAGGTCACTGAGAAAGCAAGCTGGTGCTGAGCAGAAAACCTTCTCCCTGTAGACCAGCCAAATGAAAGCTGGAAAAAGCTGCCCTGCATGCAACTGTATGGGAGACAGAAGTCATCAGCAGTGAAAACAGTGGACACTGAATATTCAAGTTTGGCCAGACAGGCCCAATGACTGAACGGGTGCAATAGTGGCATGTCTATTCTTGGGGTAACCAACTGCTCCATAATTGGACTGAAGGCCCTCTCTATGGGAAGGAATACATGCCTGGTACTGAAAAACCTAAGCAAAAGTCTATGGTAGGTGAGGTCATGAGCCTTAGGGGTATAAAGCCTGCTCTTGTCTGACTAAATACATATATTATTCACACCAAGCTGCCCTGAAAATACTACACTTCATGTTCATATTCACATATTAACGCTACTCTCACTTCTGGTTAGAGAAGCTTCTCTTTTCAGATGGCGATGACCACTGGGATGACCCAAAAGGCAACATAGTGCTGAGAAGAAGGGATAGAGGAGTGCCCAGCACTGAAACACCTCTGTCACCCCCTCCAAGGCTCAGGGACCATTGCGGAAGAGGGGGCGGATAGAATGGAAGAGTCAAAGGAAGGGTATGACTTCTTACAATGCAACTGCCCAGACAGAAATTGGCCTCGATATCCATGACCTTGCAGTGCCTAGCAATACCTCCACAAGACCCTCAAAATAGGAGAAAAAGATGATGACATCAAATTAAAAAAGAGACTAATGGAGAGAGGGAGGGGATATGATGGAGATTGGAGTTCTAAAGTGGAATGGGGGGAGGGGAGGGAAATATCAGGTGGGTTTTTTTGTAAGTAAGTATAGAAGTTGTCAATAAAAAAAAATAAAAATTAAAAAAAAGAAACATAATAAGCAAATGTTAGAACTTTATCTGAACAAGAACATGAGCAAAATCATCTAGGACAATTTAGAAATATGACTTCAAGCAGCCCCTAAAATCGTGTGAGGGCTTGAGTGTAGCTCAGAGGAAGAATACTACCTTTGTGGACACTACATATGAAACATTATGGAAGACATGTAAAAGTCAAATAAATCTATTGACTAATACAGACAACTTATCAGTAGTTCTTACTATAAGTGGAACTTAGTAATGTGATGTTCTCACTGAAGGCTGAATGGATTATTCAATAAAAAATATTATCACAATATTACACAGCTACACAACATAGACGGATGTCTACCATACACAATTGGGAAAATCAATTACAACTGAGGTAATTCAGCTCTACCTGAAATGTGCACCCATGAATGTATTTTTTTGTATATATCTTAAGTAAGAGACAGATTTCTTTCAATGAAGAACAGAGCCCTAAAGGAGAAGATTAGCATAGTTGTCTATATCAAAATTAAATATCTTAAATTTCACATGATATCTAAACCCATAAGGCTAAAAGTCTGCCCCTGGACAGAGTAGTTGAAACTTGGCAAAATGGGAAAAAAATATAATATTTGAAATATTCAGAAGGGGGCTGGAGGGATGGCTTAGGGGTTAAAGCACATGCCTGTGAAACCCAAGTACCCAGGTTCTATTCTGCAGGTCCCACGTAAACTAGATGCACATGGTGGCACATGCGTCTGGAGTGGCTAGTGGTCCTGGTGTGCCCATTCTCATTCTTTGTCTATCTTTCTCTCTCTCCCTCTCTCAAATAAATAAATACCTTTGAAATATTCAGAAGGTATGTTTCCATGAAATATTTACAACAAAGCAACAGGAAAGAACATTCCAGAATAAAAATGGGCAAAGGATATAACTTACTTTTCAGAGATGAGAAGAGGTATTAAGAACTAATGAATCATTTGAGCGAGCATGCTAGTGCTCAGGACACTGCAAATTAAGATAATGCAATACCAATTTTCCCTTTCAGGTTAGCAAACCAATCAAGCATGGCTGAGGGTACAGGAGAACAATCATTCTCATTCATTACTAGAGAAGGTAACTTGTCCAGCACTGTACAGGGCAAAGACATCTGAAAACTGTTCATTACCTAGACCTTGCATTTGCTTTTCTTTCTTTTTTTTTATTTTTATTTTTAAATTTTATTTTATTTATTTGAGAGAGAGAGAGAATGGGCACACCAAGGTCTTCAGCCACTGTAAACAGACTACAGACATATGCTACACCTTGTGCACCTGGTGTACATGGGTCCTGGGGAATTAAACTTGGGTTCTTTGGCTTTGCAAGCAAATGCTTTAACCGCTAAGCCATCTCTCCAGCCCCTCTTTTTTTTTTTTGTTTTAACTGCCTGTACAATTTACATTTTTACTTCCAGGCATTTATCACAGAAGAACAATTGCACGCATTCACAGGGAGATATTAAAGGTTATTCCCAAGAGAATTATTTATAGTTCTAACACATTAAAAATGACTTCCATGTCCACTGACAGTTTGGATAAAATAGCAGTGATTCATTTAAAGAATGAAATATTCTCAAAAGCTAAAGGACACGAAACAGCTTAGAAAAAAAAAAAAAAAAGCAAAAAACTCCAGCAAAATACACTCCTCTACTAATTCTAAAACCTTCATACTACACTGGGGAGAAGAAAAAGTAAGCAGATGTCAGGGCAATTGCTACAAAGCATTTATATACAAACATAACTGTGTAAAAATATGCTTCAAATATATAACTATATTAAGACACAAATAAAAAAATAAAAGTAGTTTTCTCTGAGGCAGAGGACATGAATATCTAGAGACTTTTAAGCACACATTTCCTTTACTTGTATTGTTGGATGGATCTAAAATACTGATTTCTGATAATGAAATGGGGGACATTCCCACGTGGGAGTTACATTTTTTTCCATGTGTAACAACATGAAATATATATTGAGTGCAAATAAATATCATTAATATAGTGATAAAAGCTTTGAATGGCTTCTGTAGGCCTTAGGGCCCATCCTGAGTTTAAAAGCCTTAAGTGTATAGGATGGACACCAAATCACAGGGTTTTATAATTGTACCCACCAGCCATGAGTAGGAAGTGGTGAAAAATGATGGATGGATTAAGACCTGATGTGGTGACTCACAGAGCAGATGGAGGAGAGCTTTAAGGATTCAAGTGAGAGAATGGAAAGGCTTTAAATGATGGGGTGAAGATGATGGGTTTGAAGAAAAAGCAACAATCAAATCACTGGAGGCCTTTTGAGGTCTTTCTCCCTAAATTGACTCTTCAACTAAGTTTCTCTTTTTCTCTTAGTAGTGTGACCTTTTCTTATTGATTTATGAGGTATTAATCCCTTACTATATGTCTTGGGAATATTGCACTGTGAATGAAAGATAAGAAGTTAGAAGAGATGAAACTTACAGTTCAAGCTTAAATCTCAGCTAAAGGAATGACTTGTAAAAAGGTCTAAAGATGAAATTCATTGACTTCAAGAAGAAAAAGAAAATTTGTGCCGGAAGTGGGGTCAGTTGTCCCTGTGAATTCTGGTAAACGTTAGGAGGCACCTTGAACTTCACTGAAGCAGAAGCTCATAAGACAAATGCCAGCATAGTAAGCTTATTAATGTGGAGGTGAAGGGAGATGGGAGAAAACGTTTGTATGTTTTTCATTCCCAAATAAAATCTGTCTCAAAGACGGAGGAACTACTATTCACATAGAAGATCATGGCCTGGAAAATAAAATGGCTGCCTAAGAGCAGATAACTTGTGAACAGCCGGCCTTGTAGCCCTGCTGGCCAGGGGTATGATAGAAAAGAAGCCACTTCCATCCAAAGGGTCAGTTATGGGAGAGGTGCCTGCCAGACAAGAATGTGCTTTGGCTCTTCTTTGATAAATTTCGTGAACTCATAATGGTGGAGGTGAAGTTACAGGCTGCAAAGTGTTAAAATGAAGCAACATCCTTCACATGTCATTGGTAAACTAGAAGGTGTGTGAGGAAACATTGAAACTCCATCTCAGCCTCATTATCTCTTGGGTCTTTTCAACAGATTATTTCACATTATTGAACCAGAATCTCCTGTTCTATATTTATGCAAATTATACTTTCTGATTACAGATTGGCTGAGGTTTCAATCAGAGAAGAAAAAAAAAACCCTACACATTGCAAATACACTGCATAATGATAAATTTTAAAGCAGGGAACAGATTGAAAGGTGATTTGAAATTTTGCCTTATGGGATTTTAGATGTCCCCAGCTAAGTGTTTCATTAAATATGTCCCCTGTGGTGAGTCCACTTTGAGTCTTGGCCCTGCTTCCAGGAGTCGTTCATTTAAGAAAACCTGCAGGGCACACAATTGTTGGGAACAGACATTTGGCCAGTCAGAGAACAGTGTTATCCTGTCTTAAATGCTATTAAATAGAGGTTGGCGGATTCTATGCTAGAGTTTTGCTTGTGATAAACCTGACAACTTTTATTGGAAAGTGAGATTGAATCAAATATGAAAAGGAACCCCGGTTTATTAACAGTTATATTTCTTCCTTCATCCAGAATATCCCTAAAAAGTTCAGAAAGTTAACTTTTCCTTACACTGGTTGTGAATAGGTATGAATTTACTGTCACTGAAGAACACAGAGGAGTAAACAAAATCAATATTGTGAACAAAAAGCAACAGGAACATAGAATTAAAATGTTCTACACATTTACAGGCAGTATTGCAAACAATTTCCAACTCAATTTACGGCATCAACTTTTGGATTCTTTGCAGATAAATCCGCTTTTGATTCTAGTGACATCACCATCTGTCCACTATGTGGCTTAAGGAATTCTAGCTCCAGTTGACACACACTACGGTTTTGAAGAAGGCTCCCTGCAAAGTTCACGTGTTGTAGGATGTACCGCCAGGTGGTAGGACTAAGCAGTGGCACCTCCCGGAAAGGGGTCAGGTCCTCATGGACTGGACTGGCATTCTCATTAAGGTACATAAAGACAGCAAGTTCCTCTTGATTTGCCCTTTTGCCCTTTCTCCAAGGGAGGACGCGGAGTTCATCCCTTCTTTCATGGGAAGACCTAGCAAAAGAGGCTATCACGAAGCAGAGGAGCCCTCACCTGGCCATGGGGTCGCCCCAGCCTTGAAAACTGTGAAAAATGAATTCCTGTTTCTTTTTTTGTTGTTGGTGGTAATTATTTTTTCAAATAAATTACCATGTCGGTGGTGTTCTGTTAAGGTAGCAGGATTTGACTAAGACAGCATCTTCCTGCCTTTTGCTGTTCACATTTACAATGCCAGAGTTTGTGTAGTCATACTTTTCTGTTCCTCACAATTTCCATTTACATAACTGAATCAAGGTCTTTATTTTCTTTGGCTGAGATCATAGCAACTGTTCCCTTACTGATATTATTGCTTTAACTTTGCCCATTCTTTTTTTTTTTTTTTTGTATGCTATTTTCTACAAATTCTAATTCAAACATTTTAAGGACTGAGGCTGTACATCAGTTAGTTGGTTGAGCACTTACTTAACATGCGCAGATTTCTGGCACCATATATATATAGGGACTTGTGGACAAGTCTGTAATGCCCACCCTTAGAAGGTGAAGGCAGGGAGATAAAAAATCCCAGGTTATCCTAGACTATAGAGCAAGCTCAAGGCCAGCCTGGGCTATTTTTTTGAATATATTTTGGTTTTATTAATTTGACAGAGAGACAGAGGGAGGGAGAAAGGGAGAAAGGGAGAGATAGAGATAGATAGATAGATAGATAGATAGATAGATAGATAGATAGAGAGAACACGAGGGTGGGGGAAGAAAGGGCAAGCCAGGGCCTCCAGCCACTGCAAATGAACTCTAGACACATGAACCACCTTGCATATCTGGTTTATGTGGGTCTTGGGGAATCAAACCTGGGTCCTTTGGCTTTGCAAGCAAATGCTTTGAATGGTTAAGCCATCCCTCCAGCCACAAGACTCTGTCTTGAAAGGAAAGGAAAAGAAAAGAAAGGAAAGGAACCCATTAAGCACTCTTCCAGCAAATATTCATCCAAGCCAGTAAGTGGCAGGCCCTTTTCCACGTTCTCAGATTCGAGGTTTAAACTTTGAGCAAGGTCCTTGAACTTGCATTTTCTATTCTACTAGGGAAAGGGACACCAGATCTCAAGCAAGTAGACAAATCCATGCAAAGCTACTTTGGAAAAGTAGTGGGAGCCATGAAGAGAGTGCACGGAGTGACTAAGAATGGGAGGGTGGGGCCGAAGAGGCATCCACTCTGAAGCTACAGAAGCCTAAGGGCATGGGTTTGCAAAGACCCTCTCCCCAGCTGTAGTGGTAGTGAAGAAATGTGCTCACACAATCAGATTTACTAAAGCAAGATGCTCCTTTATCATAACTTAGAAAATACTTCATTCAAGATTAAGATTTCCAGTTTTCTAAAAAAATGTTTTCAGGCTGGAGAGGTGGATTAGCAGTTTTGCCTGCGAAGCCTAAGGACCCAGGTTCAGTCCCCCAGGACCCAGGTAAGCCAGATGCACAAGGTGGCACACGTTTCTAGAGTTAATTTGCAGTGGCTGGAGGACCTGGTATGCCTGTTCCCCTACTTTCTCTCTCTATCAGTCTTTATCACATTCAAATAAATAAAAATATTAAAAAAGAAAACAGTTTAAAATGTTGTCTAGAGCCCAGATGTTATATAGAGGCACAAGCATTTTCTTTTTTTATTAATTTAAATCTTTTTCAGTAGGTATGTGCATATATATTGTCCCAAGCTTTGCTTGAAGCAACAACATTTGCATTACACTAGGCACAATTGAGCTGGATGCTCTGCAATAATACCATCAAGGTGTGAGCCAAGTCTGGGTTCTCCAGTGGAGGACGGGTTTTGTTCCTAGACTTCCTCAGGTTGTTGGCTGAATTCATTTCCTGGAAGCCGGAGGAGGCTGCTCTACTGGCTTGCTGCTTAGATGCTGGAAATGGAGCGTGGCAGTTGTGCAGGGAGCCTGCTACCAAGATGGACTCTCACAGAGCAATCACAGCAAGGGAAGTGAATCACTTTGCTATATTACATTGATTCAAAACAAGTCACTGGTCCCATTCACACACAAAAGGAGAGAATAATTCAGAGGCATAAATATTAGAGATGGGTACCATGAGGGTTACATTCTGGTCTACCATCAGAAGGTTACTGCAAACAAATTTACTACGAATGTTTGCCTACAAGATTTGGGTGGACATATGTTTGTGTTTTTTCAGGATAAACTCTCAAGAATAAAAATGCCATAGATATATAAAACTTCTTACTAGGCTGCCAAGCTATTTTTGAGAGTTTTGCCATTTTAAATTCCTACCAAAATGTATAAGATTTCCATTTGTTCCACATTATCACCCGCACTCACTATCGTCAGCTCTTGTAGCATTAGCCATTCAAGTGGGTGTGTACTGGAATCTTATGGTTTTACTTTGCATTTCCTTAGCTACTAATGATATTCACCATTTTTCTCATGTGTTTATTGCCTATTCATGTATTTCCCATTGTGAGTATTTATTTAAAAACTTTGAGTTTTCCCTTTATTGGGTTGTTTAGTTTTACATATTCTTGATACAAGCCATATGGCAGATAGATATACTGTGACTATTTTCCCAGTCTTTTGCTTTTAGGAACAGAAGGTTTTAATTTTGATGAAGTCTATTTTATCATTTTCCTTTTATATTTTGTACTTTTAACATTTTACCTAAGTACTCTTTGCCTACCCTAGCTCTCAAAGCTTTCTTCTAAGTTTTCTTTTACAAGACAGACTTATCTTTTGTGTTCGGTATGTAATGAATTGTCAGTTAATTTATATATACGGAATAAAGTAAGAACCGATTTGAGTTTTTCCATGTGAATACCTAGTTGATGCAGTGCATTTCTTTTAAAATAAAACTATCATTTGCTCATTTAATTATATTGGTTCTGTGGGCACAAATCAATTGACCATAAAGCCATGTTTCCCTTCACTCTGTTCCTTTGATCCCTGTGGCAGCCGTTACAATCCTGGTTGCTGTTCTTCTGTGGGAAAGCTTCAGATGACATGCTCTCTATCTTCTGATTTTATGTTTTTCTTTCAAGATACTTTGGAAATTCTCAGTCCTTTTAATTTAAACATAAATTTGATAATCAGCTTGTCTGTTTTCCAAAAAAAAAGATTATGTTGAAACTGTAGATCAATTTAGGGAAAATCAATTTCATGAATATGGCATACATATATTTATTCAAAATATTAATTTATTTTTGTATTTTTAGGTAGGGTTTCACTTTAGTCCAGGCTGACTTTGAATTGACTATGTAGTCTCAGAGTGGCCTTGAACTCATGGCAATCCTCCTACCTCTGCCTCCTAAATTCTGGGATTAAAGGCATATGCCACCACGCCCAACTCAAAATATTAATTTTTGTCAGCAACTTTTGTGTTCAGGTCCTACAAATATTTTCCTTTAAATGTTTGCATACCATTTTCATGGTATTTATGTTTAAACAATCATTACCTGTTTATATAAATTCATTGATTGTATAAATTGATTTATATCTATTGGATACTCTTAAAATATTACTTGTCTTTAATGTGTAGACTTCTTCAGATTTCCTAATTTGATTAAATAAGCTGATAATTTGTATCTGTGAAGATAGTTTTTTTATTGCATCTAACTTCTATTTATTGACATAATGTGGCTCATAATATTCTCTTATTATCTTTCAGTATCTATAGGATATGTAGGGCTGGAGAGGTGGGTTAGTGGTCTAAGTGTTTGCCTGAAAAGCCAAAGGACCAAGGTTTGATTCCCCAGAACCCATGTAAGCCAGATGCACATGGTGGCACAAGCATCTGAAGTTCATTTTCAATGGCTAGAGTTCCTGGCATCCCATTCTCTCCCTCCTCTCTCTCTCTTTCTTCCTTTCATTTATTTATTTATTTTAAATATATTTTACTCATTTATTTATCTGAGTGAGAGAGAGAGAGAGAGAGAGAGAGAGAGAGAGAATGGATGCAGCACAGCCTCCAGCCACTGCAAACGAACTCCAGATGCATGCACCATCTTGTGCATCTGGCTTACATGGGACTTGGGGAATTGAATTGGGGTCCTTTGGCTTTGCAGGAAAATGCCTTAACCACTAAACCATCCTCTCCAGCCCCCTCTCCCTCTATCTATCTCTCTCTCTTTGCTCAATAAATAAGTAAAAATAAAATAAAAGTATTAAAAATATTCATAGGATATGTAATATTATGCCTTCTTTTTTGTATGTTTGGGGTAGTTTGGATGTAAAATGTTCAACATAGCCAGCCTCATGTGTTTGAATCCTGAATCTGTAACTGATGGTGTACTATTTGGGAAGGTTATGGAGACTAGGAGGTGGAGCCTTGCTGGGAAAGATTTGGGAATTATATAACTGTAGGTGTGCCTTGGACTATTAGAGTCATGGTCCACACTCAGTTCACTGTTCTGCCTCCCTGCTGATGTGAAGACGCGATGCCCAGCTGCCTCTGCTGATGTGAAGACACAATGCTCAGTTGTCTCCACTGATGTGAAGATGCAATGCCCAGCTGTCTCCGCTGATGTGAAGACATGATGCCCAGCTGTCTCTGCTGATGTGAAGACAGGATGCCCAGCTGTCTGCTCCTGCCTTGGATTCCCTGGCATGATAATACCCTTGAAACTTTAAGCTGGAAATAAACTCTTTCCATTCATTGGGTGTTTTGTCTAGACAACAAGAAGGTAGCTGTTGTGCAAACATCTAATCATTTGATTTCAAAGAAGATAATATGCATTTGAGTTGTCATTTTAATGTTCTTTGTTTACTTTTAATTTAATTGTTTTCCCCACATTATTATTGCCATCATTCCACTTAATTTTCTAGGCTCCCAAAGTTGAAGCTGCCAGATCTTTGTTACATTGTTACAGGAAATTTTTTTTTTTTTTTTTTTTTTCTCTTTCTTTTTCTTTCTTCTTCTTCTTCTTTTTTTTTTTTTTTTTTTTTTTTTTTTTTTTTGGTTTTGCAAGGTAGGGTCTCACTCTGGTCCAGGCTGACCTGGAATTAACTATGTAGTCTCAGTCTCAGGGTGGCATCGAACTCTCGGCAATCCTCCTACCTATGCCTCCCAAGTGCTGGGATTAAAGGCTTGCGCCACCACACCTGGCTCAGGAAATTTTTCTAATATAAGGATCTTCTATTTATTTCAAGCATATGTGCTGTCACAGTGAATACAGTGAATGCTCTATATAGACTCCATATTCTTTTTTTTTTTTTTTTTTCTGGTAGGGTCTCTCTACTGGAATTCACTATGTAGTCTCAGGCTGGTCTCAAACTCACAGCAATTATCCTACCTCTGCATCCAAATGCTGCGATTAAAGGAGTGCTGGGATTAAAGGCTTGCACCACCATGCTCTGATCAGTTCTGTGGTTTTTGATGCAAATTTGAAGCTCCATTAATAGGTATTAAACATTCTCAATTGTCTGGCTGTCTTAAAGAATTACTCCTTTATCTTTATGTGGTATTTTCTTTGTCTTTGATAACTTTCTTTGTTCTAAAACTTACTTTGTTAACTAAATATATATATAATTCACTTTCCTGTCACTGTGACAAAATACCTGAGATAAACAATTTAAAAGGAAGAAGGTTTATTATTCTGGCTCATGGCTTCAGCAGTTGTAGATCAACTTAGCTTTCAGCTTGTATTGGCACAGCACACTGGCAGGAGCCCCTGGCAGGAGGAGTTGCCCTACTCTCCTCACGGTGTCAGGAAAGAAAAGAGACAGAAAGGGACTATCCCCTTCAAGGCACACTCCCAGCGTCCTAACTTCCTTCTATTAGATCACATTTGTTTGAGGTTGCATGACCACCCAAAAGTACCACCAACTAGTGATCAAGTTTTTACCATGGACCATTTAGACACAGTTCTCCAAACCACAGAGGATATTAATACTGCACGATTGTCTTAGAATGGTTGCTATGGGCTGCATGTGTTTTGCCATTTGAAGTTAATACTGTCTTTACATTTACAATGAGTTTCTTGATAGATTAGGGATGTAACTCAGTGCTAGAGTGCTTGTTTAGCGTGTGCTTACTACATACACATTCACACAAAATATAAATAATGAAATGAGTTTCTTAAAGATTTATATTAGTTTAATTTCTATTGTTATAACAAAATAATAGAGGGGTTATTGTTGTTTGTTTGTTTTTTTATTTTTTGTTTTTAAGGCAGAGTGTTGCTCTAGCCCAACCTGGTCTGGAATTCACTGTGTTGTCTCAGGCTGGCCTCAAACTCATGGTGATCCTCCAACCTCTGCCTCTCAAGAGCTGGGATTAAAAACTAAAGATTAAAGATTGAGGGCTGGAGAGATGGCTTAGTGGTTAAGGCGCCTGCCTGCTAAGCCTAAGAACGCTGGTTCCAATCTCCAGCGGTTCCAATCTCCAGGTCCCATGTTTAGCCAGATGCAAAGTGACGCAAGGGCGCAATGCTGCACTTGCCCACAAGGGGGCGCACGCATCTGGATTTCGTTCGCAGCAGCTGAGACTGCTGGCGCGCCCATTCTGTGTCTCCTCCCTCTCTGTCTGTCTCTCTCTGTCTCTCTCCAAAAATAAATAAAATAATTTAAAAAAAATTTAAAAAAAAGATTAAAGATTGAGAAAGAGAGAGAGAATGGGCACACCAGGGCCTTCAGTTGCTGTGAACTCCAGATGTGTACCCACCCTCTTGTGGCACATTTGCGACATTGTGGACTTGCGTCATTGCCTCTGGCTACGTGGGTCCTGGAGATTCAAACATGAGCCTGCTAAGTCATCTCTCTGACCCTTGATTTTTTTTTAATGAAAAAAAAATATTTTTTCTCAATCACAGTTTTAGATACTGGAAGTCCTATATCAGCCAGCTTTATCTGTTTGGTATCTGGTAGGGTTCAAATACTGATGACATCATGGTAGAAGTGTGTGCATGATAGAGCAAGACAGAAAGTCAGAAAGTAGGGGAGGGCCCATCTTGTTCTTCTGCAAAACCCTTCTGTCTCCAAAAATAATTGGGGTTCCATCACTTCTTTCTAAGGGCACTGCCTCTCCCTCAGTGGCCCAATTACCTTGTACTGAGTTCTACCTCTTAAAGTTACCACCACTTTCCATTGTTGCTATACTGGTGACTGGTATCCAATTTGAATTTTTTTTTCTATTGTGGTTAAAATCATTCAAAATTATCAATATGGTTAGATTTTTATTATTATGTCTGTGGCATTTGGTCTTTTCCCTCTCCCTCTGCCTTCATTTTTCGTGTGTCTTGTAAGAGTTTCTCCTTATGAAGAGTTTTAAGTACTTTGGATGTGTTATATCTTGATATGTTTTTACTCATTTGTTTTATCCAGTTTGAGCTACCTTGAGTTTCACTCAGCTGTATCTTATCAGTCTGTTCACATTATAAATACATTAGCCATAGCTTATCAACTTTTGTGTCTCTATTTTCATTTTCTAACAGAGCTCCAATTATACAAATATGTGTTGCTTGATATTATACAAAAAGTCACTGACATTGGATTGTTTTGTTTTTGTTCAGCCTTGTTTTAATCACAGTGTTTATTAACAAGTTCAGTGAGTTTTTCCTAAATAAAAACCTACTTTCTTTCAGCCTCTGCTGAACTACTATTCATTCCCTCTTATGTTTTAAGGTTTTTTTTTTTTTTTCCCCCCTCTGTCATTCATGACCACATGTTGATGGGTCCAGTATTATACAGTTCTTGTGCAGGTAATGGCATCCACTGTGAAGTCATACATAGAATGACCACTTTATGTCCAGAAGATAGTGTTCCAAAGTACTCCTGCCCATCCTTTGGAGCTTACATTCTTCCCACCACATCTTCTACTATAGTTCCTGAACCATTGCAAGGTACGTTAAAGAAGTCTCATTTAGTGCTGAACACTCCACTGTCACATCTTCTCAGCATTCTGACAGGTTTTGAGTCTCCCCAGTAGTCACTGCCACTCGGAAGTAGAAACTTCATCAACCAAAAGCGAGAGAGGCATTAATATATGGGCTTAACCATAGGCATTTAGAGGGCATTTTGCTGGGTATAATATATCCATGTAGCCAAGCTTATGACCTTCCCATCCATAGGCTTTTGACTAGGTTTTCACTGTCAGGCATGAATTCCTTCCCATGGAGTTGGCTTCAAAGCCAATCTGAGAACTGTTGGTTACCTCCATAACAGACATGCTACTATTGCATTAGGGAGCATGTCTTGCCTAGGTGACCAGATGTATAGTTTGCAGGATCCACTGCTTATTAAGGCTACTGATGACTTTTCTCCCCCAGCAGACGGCACAAGCACCTTCCAGAATTATGGCCTCTAGGCAACAGGGAGAAGGCTTGTAGCTCAGCTCTAGCTTGATTTGTCATTGTCTTGCAACCCAAGCATGTGGGTTTTCTTTTCTTTAAGTATCTAATTTGCTATGAGTTACATTTAATAAAATCTTATACAGATATTTCCTTTTTCAATTCCACTTATTGCACAAGGCTATGTTCTCACCAACCTTATATTTTTAAATCTTTGAACACATTTGTCATTGCATTTATAACATTTGTGTCTGCTAATTCTATAACCTGTAGCATTTCCATATCTATTTTTATTCTTGAAATTTTCTTCTAGATAAGAATAATAAATATCTTCTTGCTTCTTCAGAGGTATGCTAATTTTCATTTCATTTTATTTTATTTGATACATGCTAATTTTGGGGGTGTTGAAATTTAAGAGTTTAAATGTGATATCTTGACCGATGGGTATACACTGTGGAATGATTAAATCATTGTAATTAACATATCCACTTCCTCACTACTTTTTGTGGAGGGAATACTTAAAATTTGCTATTAACCATTTGGAAGTGTGCATTGCCTTACTATTAGCTATGTGTGGTCACTGTGCACTGTAAGAGATCGCTAAAACTTATTTTACCTTTGTGACTGAAACTTTGTACTCTTGACCAACAAGTCTCTTTTTCTATATTCCCTGGTCCCAGTATTTGGAAACCTTCATTTTCTTTGCTGCTTCTCTGTATTTGGCTTTGTAGATTCTACATATAAGTAAGTTCATGTGGTATTTATCTTTTCATGCCTAGGCACAATGTCAGGCCTATCCTTGTTGCAAATGATAGCCTTCCTTCCTTTTGAAGATGTAGCACATTGTCCATACATACCATAATTTTTATCCTTTTATTCTTTCATTGTTGTACACTTAAGTTACCTTCCATATAATGCCTACTAATTTTTAATTAATGGTAAACATTATATTTGAGACTTGATGTTCCAGGTTGTCTTGGATTTTTTTTGTTTTGTTTTGTTTTTTTGTTTTTGAGGTAGGGTCTCACTCTGGCTCAGGCTGACTTGGAATTCACTCTGTACTCTCAGGGTGGCCTCGAACTCATGGTGATCCTTCTACCTCTGGATCCCAAGTGCTGGGATTAAAGGTGTGTGCCACCATGCCCGGCTTCATTTTGAGGCTAGGGTCAGTATAATATTGATGTCCTTCTCTATCTAACTGTGCTAATGGGACTTGATTTTTTTGGCATGGGTCAGGGGAAATCTCCACAGAATACCTCTGTGTTCTCTGTGGTCTCTTCTTCACTTTGAATGGTCAGAACCTGTGTGATTCTTGGTCTTCTATGAACTCTGAAAATTATTTGGCTTCTAGAGCTTTGATAACATTTTTCCCTTGATATGTTGAGTTTTACATAGTAAAATTTTGTTCTAAGCATGAATGTCTTAGAATCCAGGCAAAGAGCAAGTGAATGCCACACAAACTTCTGGAGCTGTTTCTCTGATTTGCTCCTTCTTCTATTACAGTAGCATAACCCACAAGTTGGAGCTGCTTTGAAGCTCACCCCGCATCTGTTGGCTTCTTGAGGTGCCTTTTCTGCCTAGCTGCTTACCTGTTCTGCAGGATGTACAACACCTGTAGGTCAAATGTTGGCACAGTCTTGGGATTCACCTCATATGTTTCCTTTTCCTCAGATATCTCAGACCCATGCTGCCTGTTGTCTAATGTTGGAAAATAGGATGGTCAGGTATTTTGGCCAGCATTTTGTTTATTCTAGAAGGACATGTCTAGTTCCTGTTTTTCTATCAAAAATGGGAACAGAAGAGTTTTGATACCTGGAACTATGGCTTGTGATGTCAGAACTTCTCTAAAGGAGATCTTACTAGGGAATTGATTTACTGTATGCCAGACACTGTACTTAGCATGTGATCTCTTGGGTTCTTTGATTTTCTTAAGGATTTTATTATATAGATACTATCATAGATTGAAAAGGAGAACTTAAGTCCTGCCCAAAGTCCCACAGTTAGTAAATTGCACAGGTGGATATCAGCAGTAGCAGTGCCTCAAACTCACCTGAAATACTTTTTAAAAATATTTTTATTTATTTGTTTGCAAGCACAGAGAGATAAGCGAATAAAGATAGAGATGGATGTGGCTGGGCCTCCAGCCTCTACAGATGAGCTCCAGATGCATACGCCTCTTTGTGCATCTGGTATTACATGGGCACTGGGGAACTGAACCTGGGCTGTTTGGCTTTGTAGACAAGGGCCACAACCACTGATTCATTCCTGCAGCCCTTACCTTTACACTTAAACACTACTGTCAAGAGATACCTGGGTTATAGAGTTTTAGGCATGTCTTACAAGTGGAAGGAGTGACCCTGGCAAATGATTTACAATAAAGACAGAAGGCTGTACTTGAAATTTGTTTTGCTTTCATTAAC
This sequence comes from Orientallactaga sibirica, assembly GCA_036365145.1. Lineage (NCBI taxonomy): Eukaryota > Metazoa > Chordata > Mammalia > Rodentia > Dipodidae > Orientallactaga > Orientallactaga sibirica. Next base: position 26,454,968 of record JAEOAD010000003.1, read on the forward strand.
TTATAATATGTTTTGAGGGACATATGAAAAGTAGCATAACATCTAGGAGTCAATGAGAGTTATATGAAAATCCTTTTCTGTACAATGGAAAAATTTTAATATTTTATTTAGTTATTTGCAAGCAGAGAGAAGATAGATAAAAAGAATGGGAATGCCCGGGCCTCTAGCCACTACAAAAGAATTCCAGATGCACGTGCCTCTTTGTGCATCTGGCTTTACGTGGGTATTGGGGAATCAAACTCTGGTTGTTAGGCTTATTGGGCAAGTGCCTTATCCATTGAGCCATCTCTCTAGCCCCATGGAAATTTTGTTTTGAATGACTGTGAACTGTGTTATGTGTTATGAAAGAATACTAGATTAAAACATGAGAGGACAACAGTAACCTAACTGTACAACAAAAGGGGTAGGGTTATAATGAATTTGGATAAGTGCTTATTTATTCAAGACAAAAATTCATATGAATAATTGTTCTTTTATGGCAGTAGGGATTAAAATTTCCCTTTCCATGCTTGTGTCAAATATTCATAGATATAAGATGTTATGTTCTTCTTGCCTGTGGCCCTGGGGTTGAACCCAGGGTCACACATGTTCAAGTGTGGGACCACTGAATTGTATCCCCAGTCTAAGGCAGGAATTTTTATAGAATTTTCTTTAGAGTTAAAATAAAACTTTTTGGTTGTGTGTGTTTTTTTAATTGAGGATGGTGAAATACGTGGAAGTAATATGTAATTTTCTTTACAACTGTAACTTCTTTCTTTAATTTTACAAAATGCAAAACCCTGTGACAATAATGCTGTGATGGCACAGACTTACAAAATAATCCATGCAGTGTTCTGTGTTCCAGAAAGTAATGGAAAGGTGTACTGCCCCGATACAGCTAACACTGGGCTGAGGCACCAGGATCACAGCTGGAGAGCTGTAAATGGAACTTGCATGTCTTCCCAGCTAGAGGCTGGCTGGGTGCAGTTTATGTTGTGTGGCTAAATGCAAATTTCAGCTGAATGCTTCTGTCCTCCTCAAGGTTTAGCTGTGATTGTAATATGTAATCATTATATGTAAAATATAAATTGTGTTGAGATGCTTTGAAATGTATCTGTCTGTAGTTCAAAGAGTGAAAAGAAAAAAACTTGCCTGAGAACAGAAATCCAGCCTTTTTGTTATACTCAATGGATTTTCTCTAAGACACTTGCCCTAATGGTGTTAATGGGCTCTAATGTATCCTTATCTTTACAAAGTCCTTTCACTTCTCAAAAAAAAAGTAGAGCCATTAAGGAAATTAAACATGAGTGAGTCAGGGTTGGGGCAAAGGATCTGATAACTTTGCATGCCTCTCATTTCTCATTGCCCTGTGTAGGTTCTCTTAAATATTTTGTTCAAAAACCTGACTGTAGGGCAAGTATCCAAATAGACTACTTTAATATACAAATAGCTTGACTTTCAATTATTGTACATTTTACTGCATGCCTTTACTGCTTTCTTATACTCTATTTCTATTAAACATACTTTAACACATATAATTTTACAAACCATATTACATCATAATTTTCTAAGTATATGAATTTCATATAGTGTATATACTTTCTGCATTCTACCTGCTGCTACTTTTTGTAGTGAACATTATTTATGTTTTTGTATATATAAAATATATTCATTTGAAGGAATATATATATATATATCCCTACGTCTGCTTTCTGGATCTTGTATCCTTAATCCACCATGAACAATTTTTGGGAAAGAGGCAGTTAATGAGCTAATTGAGTAAACTACAGATCTATTAAATTACAACCTACATATATAACACCCTCCTCTTTAATAGCCCTCCTGTTTAATAGATCCATTAACCATACATATGAAGTGCTGGGGGGGCAGGCAGGGAAGAAGTTCCATGCACATCCAAGCAGAGCGCAGACGATGTAAAGGGTAAAGTGCAAATAAATTGTGATCTTAATGTTCATTAACTCTTTTAGAGCCCCAAAGAGGGAAAATTGAGTTCAACAAAAGGATCTTGTTTGAAACCGTCCAGAGCTGACCTGTAATGGCTGGCAGGGGAGCAGAGTGACTCATAAAGGCAAGATTGCAGGCTGTGGGACCATCCCGGGAGGGGTTAAGCAACTTTATCTGATCTTCAGCTATTTTACTGAACAATTAATGACCTGCAGTCTGGAGAAGTTCAAAGCTGGAAGTGAATCCAGGACTCCTCAAGACATTAAATGACAGCGAAGAATTCAGAGGCCACAAAGCTGTTATTATGAGCCATTGATGAGGAAGAAAATGAAATTTCTGAAAAGGGGGATAAAAAGAAAATGGAAAGTAAAATTTAGGAACAATGTTATGTTTGGTTTCTCAATAAATTAAACCTACTTGTAAAATATTTTTGCTATTTTACCATTCAACTTGTTTGAATGCTGCTAGGAAACCTGGTGAAAATAACATGGCTAATGAAAAGTTTATAATCCTTACAAAAAAGTGATCAATTATTTTTCATTAACTTTTTATTTCAACCAGAAATGTCACTGGCTGTCATTTCAGGAAAAACAAAAAAAAAGAATCTTGACGTATTTCCTTGCTGTCTTATTAGAAAAACAATCTAACCACAAAGGATTTGCTAATAGACTCTGGGAATTCCCAAAATTGCAAATATAAAAGTAGTGAGTTTAGGCATTAGTATTAGATCAATTTTATTGAGAGAAATAAAAGGTCTATAAAGACCCAAAACTAGAAGATTATAAAATGCTTATCTGAACTTTATATACCTATATTATTAGTGAGGCGAATATGTTAGATTAAATCTGAAAAACTAGCAAAAATAAGGGCTGATTGTGACCTGCTAGGAGCACAGTACAGATAAGATACAAACAAGTTGATGTAGATAGAAAGAGATAGCCCTTGCCGCTCTAAGCCCTTGGTATTGAAAGAATCTCCACCTTAAGTCAACTTGATGGTTTAGGGACACTGTGTTTGTATTAGTCAGTCTCTCATTATGACAAATAAGAGAGACAATGCAGTGGGAGGATATAGTCAGGCTTACAGTTTCAAGGTTGCTTGGGCATTGCTAAACACGGGCTGGGATTGTGAGGAAGCTGGCCTGGGCTGTTGGAAATGGCAGGTGAACTTGGGCTGTGGTGGTTACAGCCGTCCTTATCGTTGGGAACCCACTCTGGTGATGGAGCTGGCTCTCCCTTTTCTCAAGGTCTTAGTGTGCCTATCTATCTTCTCCCAGAGGAGGTGGAACTGGCAGGCCCTCTCCCTATCCAAAGCACCTGAGCATTCCATAGTCAGGTTTTGCACCCCCACAGTTCCTGACTTTGTGGCCAGCTACCCAAGAGACCCTTATACTTCTGCCTTCCAACACCAGCCAATTAGATATCAACTCATAAACCTATATATCCATATACGTGATAGTCTGTATATGCCTTCTTAACCTTTCTGAAGTGTTTATAATCCCACCCTCCTTTTGAATAAATGAGAGCATGCTATTCATCAGACCATTTCCCGGGTGGTTCATTGCCCATTGCACTCACCGGCTCCAAGACCCTGCTCCCCCAGCTCTTCATGTGCCTGGGACATCAGTGGCCATTGACCTCTGGGAACAGCAAGGACCCACAGTCAATCTCTTATTATAACAAATAAGAGAGACAATGCAGTGGGAGGATATAGCCAGGCTTGCAGTTTCAGAGGTTTCAGCTCATAGTTCACTCACTCCATTGCAGTGGGGTTATGATGAGGCAAAGTGTCACAGTGGTAGGAACAAGTGATAAGGAGGTTGCTTACCTCTTGGCAGCCAGGAAGCTAAGACAGAGAGAAGGAGAGAGAGAGAGAAGGAGAGAGAGAGAGAGAAAGAGAGAGAGGCCCCAGGGAGACATACACTTCAAAGCCCTCTATAGTTCCACCAATTCCCAGTAGTCTATTCAAAATTTGAACTCTTGGGGCTGGACAGACAGCTTAACAATGAAGACACTTGTCTGAAGAGCTTAGCGACCTGAATTTGATTCCCCAGTACTCATGTAAAGCCAGGTGTACAAAGTGGCACATGCATCTAGAGTTTGTTTATAGTGGCTGGAGGCCCATTCTCTCTCTGTTTGCAAATAAATAAGTGAAAATACTTAAAAAAATGAAAACTTTAATAAATTATTCTATTGATGAAGGCAGACCCCTCATGGCCCTTCAAGAAAGCCCACCCCTGAACACTCATTGCTTTGGGGACCGACTCTTCAAGACATGAGCCTTTTGAAGGCACACTTCATATCAAAACCATAAGCATTGTCATCTGTCATCACAGTTCACTTAGGAAGCTCCTAACTGCAACATCAGTAAGCTAAACATACTATATAGTCTCTGCTTTTTCATGCAGTCTTGGATGAGAAAGTACATGAGATATTTGGAACTCAAAAATGATATGCCAAGTCTTGAGTGAGAACGAGACATGAAACATTTATTAAACATGAAAAGAATGAGCATTTTCAGATTTGGAGAAAAGGACATGGTCACAATTTGAAGGAATTACCATACTGATGTCTTCTAGGTTCAAATCGAATGTCCATGCAATGGAATGTAATTTGAAGCTTTGATAAATTATATTAATGCCAAATCATCTCATAATATGCCCTCCATTAATTTGGTCTTCCAAATTTAAATCCAATACTTGCTTCTTTTTTTAAAAAATATTTACTTATTTATTTTGAGAGAGAGAGAGAGAGAATGGGCACACCAGGGCTTCTAGCCACTGTAAATGAACTCCAGATGCATGCATCCCTTGTGTATTTGGCTTGCATAGGTCCTGGGGAACTGAACCTGGCTCCTTAAGTTTCACAGGCAAATGCCTTAACCACTAAGCCATCTCTCCAGCCCCAATACTTACTTCTTAAACCTGTTTCTTGGTTATGATTATTTGAAGGGTTACTTTTTAATGGCAGTTGTCAACAGGTCATTTGGATTTTATCTGCTTTCAGAATAAATCTTATGTAATAATCCTGTTGACTCAACAAAGGCTCAGGCCTCCACTCCATTTCTAGCACTTACTAAAATAAATCTTTTCTTATGTCTTCTGAAATAACTTATGTCTTCTGAAAAAAACTTATGTCTTCTGAAATAACTTAATCATGAAGCTTGGGTGTGCCTTGAACGAGTTACCCTGGTAAACTTGACGTCCCCTAACCATTATTAAAATTGATGATTAAAAAGTCAAGATCATAGGGTGGTAAGGTGGGGTGAGGACAGCATTAGCAATTTGACCCTACTGACTGTTGATTTTATGGCGTAACATGTACAATATCAACATTCCCCATATTCTACAACATTCTACCTGCATTGTTAAGTGGTCAGACATGAGTGTTTGCAAATCTGCTGAAAGATCGTCTCTGATCCCAATGAACATCTTTTTATTTTTCTACAGGAAAAAGTTTAAATCACTGAGTTGGTATAAGTATTACAGGTATCCTAATTAACACTAAGAAAGATTGGATGGCCTCTTGCCATCCCTCCCTACATTGACATATTCCCCAGGGAAAGGAAAAGGGACATTTAAAAATGGAGAATATCTGATCTGAAGGGATAAAAGCAAGCACCTGCAGCTAGATTCAGTCATAGGGCTCGTGGTTGTTTGAGGGAGACATTTTGGCTGTTGTTTTGCTACCTCAAAGATAAGGTGTGTTAGTTACTTTGCTTGTTATGAAAATGTCCCTCCCAAGAAATTTAAGGAAGGTAGGGTTTATTTTGACTCACAATTTGAGGGTGTAGTCCCGCATGGCAGGGAAGTGCTGTGTCAGGAGTATGAGGGAGCTGATTCTACTGAGTCCTCATTCACAAAGCAGAGAAAGATAAATTCTGGGGTTCAGCATACCTTCTTCTTTATTGCTCCATTAAAGAAACCTGTTTATGGCATTGTGCCCCAACTTTAACAGTAGAACTTCCCTTTTCGGTTAAACATTTCAAAACACTCAAAGACACAGCCAGAGGTGTGTTTCCATGGCGATTCTAAATCCCATCAAGTTGACAATTAAGATCAACCATCACAGTGACCCATTCATAATAATGTGGCCTTGAGATGTGATTGCAGCTGTAGGTGGTGACATCCTGTGGAATAGTAGGAACAATCATGAAAATAGCCCTAGGAAATTATGACATGATTGAAAGAGGACATTTTATTTATTCAACTCAGTTCTATTTCACCAGCAACTTAGAATTGTGCCATATAAATTAGGTGGGGCTCAAATGATATTTTTCTCTTGAATAAATGACTCAAAAACCAATTGACCATGGAGCCACCACAGATGACAGTCATCAGAAAGCTGTCTCAAAGTACATATGATTAGACACATTTCCATGCCTGTGCTGAGATCTTTCTTGTATCCATTTAGGTTCACCATCCACCTTTCTCTATACTGCTATCTCTATGAAAGCTGATCTTTCTGGGAGAATGGACTTTTTGCCCTATAGCTTTTGCCTAGGTTTTCCCCTATGGGGGGCTGGAAAAGAGGAAGAGGAACTACATAATTATTTCTCAGCCTATTCCCTGTGATCTTGTTTTTCATTGACCAAAACCTTGTGCTGAAGCATATAAGGCAGCCATTTCAACTCTCCCTTTCCTCCTTGTTTTTTTAAAAATGTTTTATTTTTATTTATATATTTGACAGAGAGAAATAGGGAGAGACAGAGAGAAAGAGAGAGAGAGAGGGAGAATGGGCACACCAGGGCCTCCAGCCACTACAAGCAAGCTCCAAATGCATGTGCCTCCTTATGCATCTGGCTAATGTGGGTCCTGGGGAATCGAACCTGGGTCCTTTGGCTTTGCAGGCAAATGCCTTAACTCGTTAGTCATTCCACTGTCCCTCCTCTTTGGCTTTTGTTAAAAGTATTTTATTTATTTATTTATTTAAGAGAGAGAGAGAAAGAAAGAGAGAGAGGCAGATAGAGAATGTGTATACCAGGGCCTCCAGCCACTGCAAATGAACTCCAGATGCATTCGCCACTTTAAGCATCTGGCTTACATGGTTCTGGGGGAATCTAACTTAGGTCCTTTGGCTTTGCAGGCAAATGCCTTAACCGCTAAGTCATCTCTCCAGTACTTCTATTTAAAAAACATATTGTCAATTTCTATAAATATACATAATATACCATGATCATAATCCCCTCTCATCACCTTCATTTCCTCCTCTCAAGTCTGCCTTCCACTGCACCTCTCCTTATTTCCAATTAGACTCTTCTATTTTTTAAATTATTTATTTATTTATTATTTATTTTGATGTCATTGTTATGCATACTGTTGCCATGAGCAATTAGGATACTGCATCATCCCTTCTCTGTTGGTATAAACTTGTACATACTCTGGTAAAGAATGTTCCTTTCAATATAGCATCTTCTGTTTCCATCACTCAGTTTCATTTTGCCAATTCTTTTCTTCTGGGACAGTAATAAAGAAGATTTTGATACCTAGATCTACATATATGTTTATTTTCACTCTTGGTCTTGCTGCTCCCTCCCAGATCTAAGGTCTAATCCTCCATGTGCACTTGAAGAAGAAATTAGCTCCGTGCTTCAAACCTTTCTTATGTGACCTGGTTGGGCTGGTGATTTTACTTATGTAGGTGTAGGAGTATAATCCCTCCTTGCATCTGGGTACCCTAGGAAGGCAGCCACAGATTAGAATTGATGGTATCAAAATAGGTATCTATCCCTAATCCTATACCCATTAATTTAGAGATAAACTCTAAATGTGTCTGTTTCACATTAGAAGTCTTCATTATGAGCAGAGATCTTTTGCATGATGAACCAGTTTAAGAAACATAAGGTGCAGTTTTTTTTTAAAAAAATGATTACTATGCTTATCCTTCCTGAAAATTTCAGTGAAAAGCTAGTTAGAAATGCTTCTAAAGGTGAGTAGACATTGGGACATTAGCTAACATCATCACAAGGTATTAGTATCTGGTAACAAGGGTTGATTGGAAGAAGCAGCTGATTGGGAAACAGGCTGTCAGTGTTGGTTAGCCATTACTAATGACTCAAGAATTAAATGGCGGGTATAATTGCACAAGAAATACAGATACTGGACTTATGTATTCAATAGTAAAAGTGAGTTTTTTTTTTTTTTTTTTTTTTTTTTTTTTAGTTTGGCTCTAGCTTAGATTATTTTTTGAGAGAGAATGCAGTTTTTATATTTTTATGTTGCCAAGTAGCTTTATATAATAGATTTAAATAATTTTATCTATTTATTTTCAAGCAAAGAGAGTTAGAGAGAAGAGAGACAGAGAGAATGGGTTTTCCAGGGCCTCCAGCCACTGCAGACAAACTCTAATGCAAAGGCCATTTTGTGCATCTGGCTGTATGTGGGTACTGGAGAGTTGAACCTAGGTCATTAGGTTTTGCAGGCAAATGCTTTAACCACTGAGCTGTCCCTATCTGCATTTTTAGTTGCATTTTAAAATAATGTACTATTAAGAAATTGTCTGGCTATTGTCAAAGCACTTGGTTACCCATGAGCTAAATAGTAATGCCCTATTGCTGAAAACACCACAGGCTGTGGTCATACAACACTAGGAGATCATGCTGGAACTGAGAGGAAAGTCATCCACCAGTAGCATGAACAAGCAGAGGATCCTGTAAGCTACAAAACCAACAAGCTGGGAAAGATGTATATACCTATGCAATAGTGGCACACAGGCTATGGGGGTAACCAACTGCTCTCTGACTGGATATGAAGCCTATTCAGTAGGAGGGAATTCATCATACCTGGTACTGAGAACCAAGTCAGAAGCCCATGGATAGAAGATTCTAGACTCCAGAGGGAAGTTCTCACTATCTATTAGCTAAAATAAGAGGGTATGCTCATCAAATTATCTTCTAAATATATATTTTAATTTTTATTTATTTATTTGAGAGAGAGAAGGGGAGAGAGACAGAGAGAGAGAGAGGAAGAGAGACAGAATGAGCATGCTGGGGCCTCCTCCAGCCACTGCAAATGAATTCCAGATGCATGTGCTACTTTGAACATCTGTCTTACATGTGTCCTGGGGAATCAATCCTGGGCCCTTAGGCTTTGCAGGCAAGCACCTTAATCACTAAGTCATCTCTCCAGCCCCTTTTTTAAAAATATTTTTTTCAAAATATCTTCTAAATGTATACACTTATCCCTAAAATCCATCAGAATGACAAGAAAAGAAAGGCAATTGCCTAGCACACAAATTGTCTAGCACAAGACAAATCATCCCTATCACATCTGGCAGTCAGTGGCTGATTAAATAGAGTAATGATATCACTGCTAGCCTGACAGTCTCCTCCAGGGAGATAGCAATAGACACTGAGGAGACTCAAAACTCATCAAAATGGAAAATCAGAGGCCTCAGAGAGCTCAACACTAAAGGGGACCTGTAGCATGCCTTCCAAGGCTCAGAGAACATTGTGGAAGAGGCAGAAGGATTTTAAGAGCCATAGAATGGAAAGTGGTATCCTGAGGCATTGTCCTCTCCACAGAGACTGATTGATGCATTCCTGACCCCACAGGGAGTACTGCTAACCCCACTGAGGAGTGCCCTCATATAACCTGAGGGGAATATTACTAAGATGCAATATGTTCATGGAGTAGAGTTCACAATTCAAAAAAATGCCTGGGAATTAAAAATAAGGTCATACGTAAGTCACCCCCCCCCTGCACAATCAGGTTCTATTCAAGTTTATTATGCAATGTCAGCATACTTGAATGATTTATCACTATACTTAAAAGACTTGAGCAATTGTTGGTAACTTTTTGTAACTGTCTACATCCTTTTCTATTCATTCCTGTGGCTCAGGTGTGTTTCCACTGTGCTACCAGGATGCACAAGGACTAAGATGAGAGCTTAAGTGTTGAGTCTGGTCTACAAGTGGTGGTACTTGGAGGTGGAGCCTTCGGGAGGTGATTAGGTTGTGAGGAGAGAGTCCTCATACAATGAGTACCTTTATGTATCAGATCTTTTTTTTCTCACCTCTGTTACAAAGTAAACAATTTAAGGGTGGGAGGTTTATTTATTTATTTTTATTTGTTTACAAACAAGGAGAGAGAGAGAGTAGTGGAAAGCTAGGGTCTTTTGCCATACTGCAAATGAACTCTAAATGCAGGTGCCACTCCATGCATCTGGCTTTACATGGGCATTGAGGAATCGAATCCAGGTTGTTAGGCTTTGCAGGTTAGCACCTTAACCCTGAGCTATCTCTCCATCCCAGAAAGTTTATTGTTCATTCAGAATTCAGAGGGAATAGTCCATCATGGCAGGAAGGCCATGGAGGAGTGGCTCAGGCTCAGACATTATCTTTTCCTACACTTCCCACAAAGGGCTGGGTTTCACTGTAGCTCAGTCTGACCTGGAATTTATTATGTAATCTCAAACTTGCAGCCATCCTCCTACCTCTGCCTCCCAAGTGCTGGGATTAAAGGCATGCGCCAACATACTCTGCTCAGAGGGCTGGCATTTTTATGAGGATGAAAGATCCTACTCACTCCTTAGTCTATTTAGTTGTATTGATTATTTAGAGTATTTAGTATTTAGTGTTTATTTAGTAGTATTTATTATTTAGAGCATTTAGCATCTATTTAGTAGCATTCATTATTTAGAGTAGACACGTGGGTTATTGTGTTGACTGTCAGGCATGGAAGTCCTTGTGTTCAAGTAACTCTTATTTTACATAGTAATGACCTCTAAGCACATGAGTTGTGACCCTTTCCCCTTATCAGCTGCTTATGATGAGGTGTTTTGTGGCAACAACGAGAAGGTAACTGCAATGCCGTAGAGGCAAGGACAGGTGGTACATGTAGGCCCTCTCACAGCAGCTGATTTAACCATAAAAGTTTTGGATGTCCTAACTCCATTCACATAGGAAAACACTGAGCCCTACACCATCTCTCCAGGAGACCAATTAGTCACACAGTGGCAATGTCATTACAGTGGACCCCTTCAACTTCAGAGACACTGAGCCATTTTAAATTAATTATGCATGGTGACTATTCTAGGTATGTGTGTGATGTTCTTTGTCGTCACTCTTAGCCAGCACTACTGTTTGATGAGGAGACCATAGCAGCATGAAATGAGCTCCTCTACCCTGTCTTATGCTGACTTCCCACAGGCTGCCACACTAATAGAGCACCAGAAAGGCCTGCTGCAGGCACAATGAGCCATTAGCTTGATGGTGACATTCTGTGAGAATGGGAAACGGTCCTCCAGAACATTCTATACCAGAAAAATCAACAACTGTCATATGGTCTTCTGCTGACAGCAGGCAGACCATACTGGGTTGATAGCCAAGGATTTACACTAGGAATTACCATGAGTGTAAGTTTCCTATTACTGGTGTACAAAAACATGCCCAAAAAGTAGTGGATTAAAAGAATTCTGTTTTTTTTTTTTAAACTGTGTATAAATGTAGTGAACTTGGCTAGAATATTTTATATTTTTAAGGACACATATGATTAATTTAGGTCCACCCAAAGAATCCAGAGTAATTTCCTTATTGTCATGGTGATAAAGTTAATTAGATCTACCACATTTCTTTTGCTATGTCACATCATAGTCACAGGTTGTAGGGCATGAACATCTTCACAAGACATTCACCTTCTCAATCGTGAGAGTGAACTTCTGCCTTTTACAGTGACCCTGCGGAGGCAGTGCCTCATATGTTTAAAATGGTGAGCTTGGATGTCCTGGTTCCAAGAAGGCAAACCCTTCTACTAGGGCATATGGCAAAATTCCCAACTCAATCCTATTTGCATCCAAAATAAATAACAGAATATTCTACCTGAGGACATGACATTCAAATAACAATGAATGCAAAGATCAGAGCACTGTAACAACAAGCATTTGTAAAATGTTGGGCCTGCACACACATTTGCATTTGTGGGCAAGATTTTCTAACTTCAAAATACATGGGATGGGGCAAGGAACTTGTGCATTTTCAGTTATTTCGGGGGAGGTTGAGAAGAAGGTGTGGTCCGATAACCTCCATAAATGATAGCTGGGAGGGACCCCATCAAGACCAAGGGAGAAAGCATTCCAGACATAGCTCAGGGCCTGGGATGCACAGATGAAAGGGCTGATGTGCTTCCCTATCTAGGTGGAGAGTCATGGGTGGGAGGGGGAGTCAGTGCTAGCAAGGGAGTGTCCTGAGAAATCTGAAGGGAGCTATGAACTCCAGGATGCAGCACTCAGCAAGACATTTTAGGAAAATTACAAGGTACTTCAAGATTTCTGGGATGAGTGTAAAATGATCTAAAGGGCAGGAAGTAAAGATAACTTGGGAAGCAATATTTAACTGACTTCATGAGAAATAAATGTGATTGTGTTTTACTGGCATATTTTCTATATGGCTAAAGAATAATGGGATGAAATGAACTGGGAGACTGAAATAGAAAAGAAAAAGAAAATTGAGTAATTAAGGAAAACTATCAAACCTTTTGTAAGAAAGCTTAAGCACTAAAGAATCTAAAGTTTATTTTTCCTAAAGTCCTACATAAACTATTTCTTTCCCCTTCAGTCCATTTCTCTATTTTCACTACAATTAAATGTCCCTTGTTGCTAAAGAGAACACGCTGATTAAAAATGAAATTACTAAGCAATATTTGCAGTAACTTGTTCTAAAGTTCCACATGGCATAAGTAATGGTACTGAAGAGTTCTTTTTCTACAAAACTGTGACTTCATTACATTTTTCCAGTTCTTTTATGAAACAGGTGGTATGAAAAATGCAATTGCCAATGAAGATGAAAACAATTATTTAAATGTAATATAATTAACACATCCATAATATATAAGAGCAATTCATCATATGGAGTATATGCTCTCTCAATGCATATAATACAAACCAATTTTTAATTTATATTTGCAAAATAAAAAAAGATCCTTGATTCTTGGAATAATACTCCCTTTTCATTTTCTTAGAAATTCATAGACATGAATAATATTCCTTTGTGAAATTTCTTTAATATCTTTATGTGATTGCATACATAATTGTCTACTCTTCTTTGGCATGAATGATAAAGAAAATGTCTCTCAAGATAATCATAAAGACTCATTGCACTGATTTCACAAAACTAAGCTAAATTTTGAGAGTACACTTAGTGCTCCAGAAAACACCTATTGTGGGAGAGTTAATTAAATACCTAATCAACTCTAACTCTTGGGATTCTAAAGTGGAGGTGGGAGGTAAATGAAAGCCTTCTCTGGAGTGTTCTAAAATAATTTCAAATGCCTCACTCTTTTTTTACACTGATGTGCACAACTGCTGTCTGCTTAAAAGAGGACACTTACTCATTTTGGATTCTTCATCAACAATTAACAGCATGTCCTAGAAACAATAAATTAGAGGAGAGATTTTTAGCTTAAAAGAAAACAAGTTATGAAAGTACAAAGCATCTGTAAAAGATAGTGATGTTAAGAAAAAGGATGCGATTTATGATAATGGATTATTCTCCCCAAACTCCATGGATATTTGAAGTCCCTCAGCTCATCATTTATAGATGCAGTCCCCTGTGCCTGAGAGCAGTTGTCCTTTGGTGGATGAACTCTTCTGAATACCATGTCCCCACCGATAGCAATCCTAAGAAAAGAGAAAAAACTTCAGAGATTAAAGCCAATAACTTTCAATAAGATGAATTTTTAGCAGTCAAGCAAAAGTAGCCTAAATTCTGTAAAATACTCTGTTAGTATAGAACAGAATAATTCTGGATTTAGTGTTCACTGGTCAGTTATGATCACACAATGGCAAGTGATACCATTTCACAGAAGAAATCAACTCTTTCTGTAGATGTATTTGACAATTTTCCAAAAACTAAAGAGCAATTCAGAAACATTAAAAATTAAAGTTAGGTTAGGTGTTGTGGTGCACTTCTTTAATCCCAGCACTCAAGAGGCAGAGGTAGGAGGAACACCATGAGTTCAAGGCCACCCTAAGACTACATAGTGAATTCCAGGTCAGCCTGGGCTAGAGTGAAACCCTACCTGAAGTAACCAAAAACAAACAAACAAAAAAATTGGTCTGGAGAAGATGACTTTAGTGGTTAAAGTGTTTGCCTGCAAAGCCAAAGGACCCAGGTTCAAGTCCCCAGGACCCACATTAAGTCAGATGCACAAGGGGGAGTATGTGCCTGGAGTTCATTTGCAGTGGCTGGAGGCTCTGGCATGCCCATTCTCTCCCTCTCTCCTCTCTCTCTACCTCTTTATCTCTCTCTCAAATAAATAAATAAATAAATTAAAAAATTGAAGTTAAGATCTTTCAATAAAAATGTAGGATAGGAGATATGATATAGAAGTTGCATTGTAAGGAGTGGTATCCTTCCTTTGGCTATTACATTCTTTCTGCCACCTCTTCCTCAAAGGACCCTGAGCCTTGGAGGGTGTGACAGAGGTGTTTCAGTGCTGGACACTCCTCTGTCCCTTCTTCTCAGCACTATGTTGCCTTTTGGGTCATCCCAGTCAGTGGTCATCGCCATCTGAAAAGAGAAGCTTCTCTAACCAGAAGTGAGAGAGCATTAATACATGAACATGAACATTAAGTGTAGTGTTTTCAGGGCAGCTTGGTGGGAATAATATATACATTTAGTCAGACAAGAGCAGGCTTTATACCCCTAAGGCTCATGATCTCCCCTGCCATAGGCAGAACTTGAAAAAGTTCAGATGTATATATCTGTGTGTGTATGTGTGTGTGTGTGTATATATATATATATATATATATATATATATATATATATACACACACACACACACACATATATATATATATATACATTATATATTTATGCATATATACATATATATTTATGTATATGTATATATGTACATATATGTACATACATATGAAACTTTTTATTCCATATTCCATTTCATTTTATGAGTGTGAAGTGTAAATAAATAGGAAAAACAAAGGTCACACTAATGAAGGGTCATAACAAGTGATAGTTACTGACTGTTCCTTTTGGTCCAAAGCCTCTCCATTAATGTTTTATATGTGTTCTCTCACTTCTTTTTGTCAACTACTATAATGTATGTTCCAAGATATGAAGATAATTTCACCTGTTCTGATCATTCACATATACTTACCACTTTCAATGGCCTCAGGTACATAGTAAGCATTTGCCAAATACTGAGAAATATAATCGTCCTATGCAACAGGTGCTACCATATTCCTAATCTCAGGTAAAGATACAACATACACAGAGACTAAGAAAAAAATCATTTGTGGTTTCTGAGTAGTACCTGAGAAAATCCATAGCTCATGTGCTTAGCCTCTGTGCTGTACAAACATTAACTTCCTTCTAAGGGAGCCCAATAACTTTTATTTCACTCGGTAAGGTATAGTACTCCTTTGGCACCTCTGTTCTGAGAGCTACAGATGAAGTTCACTGTGTGTGCTCATCACTGATTACACTCCACTGGACATAACTAGGTGAGTGAAGCACCTCTTGAACAGCTCAGCATCATGGAAACCAGCAGGTGGACGGCATTGTGCAAAGTCTCTCCACATCAGTGTTTGAACTTGATGACCCTCATGTGCTTCCTCAGAATTTGGCTTATCAGAGTGATCTTTCGGAAGGATTAAGTGATGGTGCTCTGAAATTATTGAGGGTGTTTTCTTTCAAAATGTAATTGGTGTGTGTGTACGCACACACGCTCGTGTATGTGTACTTACATGTACATAGGCCAAGGACAAACTCAGGGATGCAGTCCACCTATTTTGAAATAGGGTTTCTCATTGGCACAGAGCTCCCCACCTAGGATAGACTGGCTGGCCAGCAAACACTAAGGATCATGCTGTCTCTACCTCCCCTGAACTGGGGCTACTGATCAACACTACTAAATTTGGCATTTTTATGTGAGCACTGGTATGTGAAACTCAGATCCTCGTGCTTGCAATATTTACTGAATGAGTTATATCCCCAGCCACAGAAGTGTAATTCTTAAAATAGTTTTTCTCAGTTGCATTGAGCAACTATTATAAATTGTGAGGGGACTATATTCAGTCAGGGAATTTCTCATTTCTGATTCGCATGTGGATCACTGGTTGTGCTGATGCCAGTGCTCAACTTTGATTTCCAACAATTATTAATATAGGTAGCATGTTCCAAGTGTCACATGACCAATATGTTGCCAGACATTTGTGTCTAGAATAGTTCTGAGACTCATATAATGGTTCCAACACTCCCAGCAAACTTTCCGTTTCTGACTCTGTTGGTTTTCATAGAAGCTGACCATGTCAGAACTTGCTTGTGGCTAATGACTGGGGCTTGGCCCACGATACAGCAGACACACTTTCCTTGACGTTGAATTGGAAGCAGCTGACAGGTTGGCTTGGAGAGGGAGAGATTGTGAAGAATCAAGTGAGGAACAGGTGGCCAGGACTGCATCTGGTTCTCAGAGACACCATGACAGCTGTCAGTAGTAATGTGAAAAGTGAATTTCCCTGTTCCTGGCTGTAATTTCTCTGCCTTGTAACAGTAGTGGTATCACAGTCATTTCTGTACACGTATAACCTGGAATTGTTCTTACATAGCTCTGGAGTCTGGCTCTCAGGGTAGCTTAGAGGTTTTATGCCAGCCATTGGCAGTTTCCTCTCCACATCAACTTCTTCATGAACACAAAACTAGATTGTTTTGTTTGCCAGTCTCCATCATGGTTAGGAGATTCCATATGACTTGGTTCTGGACAAAGAAGGCCATCGTATATACTATTAGAAGTTCCTGTACATTCGCCATCCCATATGTGGTTTCTCTTTAGCCAGCAGAATGCAGAGAATACTTGAGGTCCCTGGAGAAGGAAGAGGAACAAGATCCAACTTAGGCCTTATGTGAACAAAAAATAAACTTGCATTGTCTTAATCCACAGGGATATGGGGATTTGTCTGTTAATGCCTCCATCATTATTTTAACTAACACTGAAACTGGTACCAGAAGTAGGATGTTGCCATGCAAAACAAACAAAACAAAACAAAGCACAAATATATTTTGGGCTTAGCTATATGAGGCAAGTATAAGAAAACTGGAAAGTTGGAGATTTCAATTATTCAATGACAGAACATTGGCAACACAGGTGGAGAAACTTGGAAATCCTATTGCATAGTGCCTATTGGTTTTTAGTTCTAAGATAAATGTTTACAAAGTATCTGAATCAAAGCATGTGCTGTCTTTACTTTGGGCTTTTAAGGTGCCCTTACAAAAAAGAAAATTCAGATCATGAAAATATTTTCTGCTTTGCATATCAAAAAATATGAAAAAGAAAGTCCCGAGAATTGAGAACTTTGACAATGTAACAAAATTCTGCTGTTGGCATATTTGGATTTGGAGCAATAAGGACAGAATTAGAGAGCATAGTTATTAGAGAGCTCAAGAGTGTGTGTGCAAGAGAGAATAAGAGAATAAGAGAGAGGGAGAGAGAAGAACAGAAAGAGAAGAGAGAAAGAGAAAGAGAGCATGAGAGAGGGAGAGAGCACGGGGGTGGGAGAGAGCAGGCAAGCTATATTAAAGAACCAAAGCCCCTGACATATAAGCTGGTTACCAGGGTCATTTTGGAGGTGTGCCCTTCCAACCCATGTCTACAAGCTGGAAAACCTCGCAGGTCCAGGATTCAAGTTGAAAGGCAAATGGAAGCAAATAGATTATTTTATGGAAGCAAATAGATAGTATTAGTTTGGAATTACTTCTAGAAAAGAATTTTAGCTGTGTTTATTGGCACATGGAGCTACCAAGAAGCAGAAAAGATCAAAAGTATTTAAAATAATGCTTTTGTCACAGACACACACACATCCAAAGCTTACATCTTGACATTTAAATAAATTTAACTACTGTTATTTCTTTTCATATCTCACTCTAACCTTTATTTATTTCACCTGATTGAAGGAATTTTGTAAAATATTCAGAAAAATAAATACCATGAAGGTTCATAAATAAAGTCAATAACAGTGACTTGTGGAAAATTCTCAATGAAATAACTTCTTCTACGTTTGTTTATCGGCTTCATTTTCACTGAAATGAATAGTCACCAACCACCGTTTTTCTTATTTACTCATTTTTTTAACAGATTACACTCTTTTATTCCCTTTCCCCTGTTCCTATTTTCCTGGGTCCATCCTCTATGTGGTTACAAGATTTACTGTGGGGTCAAGAAGGCCTCAGTTAGTCCCAATGGCATAGTGGGGAGGGGTGTGCCCCAGGGTATTCCCACCTGCTCTGTGGCTCTTACCTTCTTTCCGCCCCCTCTTCCGCAATGTTCCCTGAGCCATGACAGGCCTGATGGCAGTTTGATTTGGTGTTGAGTTCCTTGTACCTTCTGCATTTCTGCTTTGATAGGTTTTGCTTGATCACCATGTCTGCCAGCATCACCCTGGAGCTGGTTGTCAGGCTAGCAGTAAGAGCAGTGTTCAAGGCACTGCTTTCACTACATGTTCTCCTGGGCTCTGGCAAATGTGGAAGACGTAGCAAGTCTCCTGGTGGATAGTCAGTTATCATCTTGTCTTGTCAATGGATCTCTATTCTTCTTGGTCTGCTCTGCCATCTGTAAAATAAAGCAGAATTTCCAACTAAGCGTGAGGGAAGCTTGGGTTAAAGGGGGTATTCAAATTACCTGAGAGATGTTTGGTGTGCAAGTTTACTTCTTCTCCAGAGAATAGTAGGGGCTTCTCTCTGAAGGATGAATTGCCTGGCTATGGGAATCTGACTTGATTTCCAGTAGTAGGCATGAGTTCTCTCACACTGAGTGGGCCACATGTCCAATCAGAGAATAGTTGGTTACCTGCAGAGGCTGTGTGCCACTATTGCACAAGTGTGTACTGCTTGTCCTGCTGGATGATTTCATATTCTGCAGGGTCCCCACTTATTCATGCTGCTGGTCACCATTTTCTTCCCTGTAGCTCCCATAGTACTTTCCAGCATGATGAGGGATAGTCAGGGGGGAGTTAGTTTCCCTTTTGCCAACCCCTGTTTTAATAAAGCCTAAAGGGGTTCCATTTGTATTCATCCAGCCATTTGTGCTTTGTTCATTTTAAATCAATTTTCTGAGGTCCTACTATAAAGAATCCTATAATCTAGACATTCACAAATATATCCAAGTCATGCATAAAGAAATATATGTGCTTTATGTAAGTAGAAGAACTGAGTACAGGGAGGGGAATGGCCTAAGCGAGGCCATGGGAAGAGAATGCATACAAAAAGGGCAGGGGGAGGGTCAATCTAAACTCAAGATATTATCAATAAGACATATGTAAAATTATTTTTTTGAATAAGGGCACGTCTAGAAGATGTAGACTGTTACTAGAAAATTTTCAGTACCTGGGATGGAATACCTTTCAGTGAGTTGTTGGCCAAGGAGGTCCCGGTAGCCTCCAAAACATTAAAGCTTTTGCCAAAGCCCTTGGTTTCCCTAGAGAAACAGATAGTAAGACCCTATTGCTGAAGACATCTCATGCCTGAGAGGCAAGGTCACTGAGAAAGCAAGCTGATGCTGACCAGAAAACCTACTCCCTGTAGACCAGCCAATTGAAAACTGGAAAAAGCTGCACTGCACGCAGCATATGGGAGACAGAAGCCATCAACAGTGAAAACAGTGGATGCTGAATATTCAAGCTTGGCCAGACAGGCCCAATGACTGAACGAGTGCAATAGTGGCCTGTCTACTCTTGGGGTAACCAACTGCTCCATAATTGGACTGAAGGCCCTCTCTATGGGAGGGAATACATACCTGGTACTGAAAAACCTAAGTAATAGTCTAAGGTAGGTGAGGTCATGAGCCTTGGGGTATAAGCCTGCTAATGTCTGACTAAATGTATATATTATTCCCACCAAGCTGCCCTGGGGACACTACACTAAATGTTCATGTTCACATATTAACGCTACTCTCACTTCTGGCTAGAGAAGCTTCTCTTTTCAGATGGTGATGACCACTGGGATGACCCAAAAGGCAACATAGTGCTGAGAAGAAGGGATGGAGGAGTGTCTAGCACTGAAACACCTCTGTCACACCCTCCAATGGCTCAGGGACCATTGCGGAAGAGGGGGCGGATAGAATGGAAGAGCCAAAGGAAGGATATGACCTCTTACAATGCAGCTGCCCAGACAGAAATTGGCTCGATATCCATGATCTTGCGGTGCCTAGCAATACCTTTGCAAGACCCTCAAAATAGAAGAGAAAGATGATGTCATCAAATTAGGAAAGAGACTAATGGAGAGAGGGAGGGGATATGATGGAGACGGGAGTTCTAAAGTGGAATGGGGGAGGGGAGGGAAATATCAGGTGGGTTTTTTTTTTTTTGGTATGTAAGATTAAAAGTCAATAAAAAAATAATTAAAAAAAAAAAGAAATATATGTGCTTTAAATGATCAGACTACATACTTTTGAACTGCTCCTGAGTGCAATTCTTGGACATTAAAAAGGATAATGTAAGTTGCTTTCAGAGTCACCACACCTGAGCATTAAGAGATAAATCTACAAAAAAACTGTTAGCATATGTGGTAGTTTGAATATATGTCCCCCAATATATTCAACGTTTTATTAGTTATAGTTTGCATCTGCAATCACCTTGCTAGAGGCAAGGTCACTGGGGGCCCGGTCTTAAGGTGTGGTGATGGTTTGAGATTCCATTGTAAAGATATGCAAATGTGCCTAGCAGGAGTTCCTGAAGTGTGCTGTGTGACCTTTTGGCTGTAGTTTTGCTCTGTGTGCTGTGGTGGCTGGTTGGCTTTGCTCTCTCTGCTTGGCCCTGTGAAGAGCAGGTCGCTTCTTCTGCCATTATGGAACTTCCCCTGGATCTGTAAGCTTCAATAAATAATATCCCTTCCTCCATAACTGTGCCTGGTCTGGAAGTTCATCTCAGCGAACCTGAAGCTGTCTGCTACAGCATATCATTTAAAAAATGAAAATTATTCCAACTAAGGGAAAATCTTGGCTAAAATGGATGTAGTCTTTCCTCTGTTATCCCTCTACTAATCCAGTGGGAACGAAATACTTGTTAGCTAACAAGGATGTATTTCTTTGAAGTTTTTCCTCCAATACTGGGGTCCAAACTCAGGACTTTGTACTTTCTAGGCAAGTGCTCTAACACTGAGCTAAATTCCCATCTCCATGATATAGTTCTTTGAATGAAAAACTATTTATATACCTTTAGGGGATGTTAAATTTAATAACCAAATCATTCTTTGCTTTTACTTATTACCCTTAATTTTGAATTTTTGGGTTCGTTATCAGCTACAGAGAATCCTATTAATTTTATATTGATATAAAATTGCATAGAAGAAATATGAAATACTCATTTGCTGAAGAGTCCACTAATACAGTATAACTATTATGTTCCCTATATGTCCATATATAAAGAAAACAACTAGCCCAAATCTCTTCCAAGGGTTAGAGAGATGGCTCAGTTTTTAAGAGTACTTTCTGTGCAAGAATGAGGGCTTCAGGAGGCCTGAGAAATCACTTGAGTTTGATCCCCAGGAGCCACATAAACAGCTTGGCATGGCCTAGTGTGTCTCAGCCCTGTAGTGAAGCAGAGAACCAAGAATTACCAGAGGTTGTGGGAGAACAAAGGCAAGCTCCAGGACCAAAGAGACTCTGGCTCAAATAAAAATGGGCAGAAGAGAGATGTAGCAAACATGTGAGGTTATGCTTTGGCCACTGCAGGCAAGTGTTTGGGGAATGTCAAGGACACATACATGTGCATATACACACACACACACACATAACCACATTACATTATACACACATAGTATATCATCCCCTCACATACATACCACATCATATATACACATACCATCTCACTTCCCCACACAATACACACACCATATCACTCACACAAATAGATCCATCCCATGAAACACACATACACACCACATCATATACACACATACCATATCACTTCCACACACAATAAACACACTGTGTCATACACACTTATACACATATACCATGGCACTTGCTCTACATAAACACACCACCTTTTGCACACACATGAGTATATAACACGTCAACCCCCACACATACACACACCATATCATGCACACATCCCATGACACACACACACATACATAAACACATCACACCATACACCCACATATACACATAAACATACAAACACACATACCATGTCACACACACATACACATACCCATACCACATCATACATACACATACACACATACCTTGCCAATCCCCCTACTTACCACATCATACACAAACATACACATATACTATATCACCCCCCACACATATACACACACCACATCATACACACACCTACACACATACCATGTCACTCCCCACACATAAACACATCACACCACACACACACACATACATACATACTATGTCACCCCCCATTACCACACCATATCATACACACACATACCCATACAACATCATACACACACACATACCATGTCACCCACATACATGCATACACACACATTCCTTTTAAAATTAGTACTTGCATAACTGTTTTGTAATGAACTTGGTCACATCAGGCTATTTTTTTGGCTTAAATTTCTTAAATCATATTATTATAAGTAATTTAATCTGAAATGTTCAATTATTATAGCTTTCAGGTTTCAAAAAATTTCCTCACACTGCAGTTCATGACTGGCACTGTGGGAACTGTATGGGCAGGTGACAGGATCCCATTGAATTATTTTATTTGGAAAGCTAAGATATCTTGGCTAATTATGTAAACACATTTATGTTTAATTTATTCTATGAGTAGATTGCTGTTATTATGTATGGAGGATGCCAGGACTAGTAACGTCTATGCTCATTTGGCATTCAGAATGGAGATGAAGCTAGTGCAGATGGCTGTAAAAGAAAACATACTATGTTAGAAAGAACAAGAAGAGACCAGCTTCAGAGTCTCAGAAACACTCTCAGAGCAGGTAGTATTGGAACTAACCTGCAAAGACAGTTGGGTTTTAGTATGCACAGATATCGGAACAAGTCATGCAAGCCTTTAAGAAGGAAGATTATTTGGGGTGTAGTGAACAAGTCTGATTGGCTTAGAGTACAGAATAAGTGAACAGAAACAGTTGGAGGGTCTTGGGAATTCATGCTGCCATCTGATTACAGAAGACCTTGGAGGCTAATCTGACTAATGTAGATCTTATCTAGGTTTTAGTACATAAATAAGTGTGGTTTGGCAGGGTTTGAGTCATGCTGAAGATCTTTCTTGCGGTAATATACACAGGAGGCAATGTTTATAAATGAGAAAGTTTACTTCAGAAGCAAGCTGGGAGGAGAGAGAAAGTGATACTATCATCTATCTATCTATCTATCTATCTATCTATCTATCTATCTATCTAATCTATCTATCATATATTTACTATTTATCTATCTATCAATCATCTATCTATCACCTATTATCTGTAGTTCAAACTACCTTATGTAGCATGGACAATTTTAGCCATTCAATTCTATTTCAAGATAATTAACATATCCAATCTCATATAAGCACCATTTTCTCTTCCTTCCTTCCTTCCTTCCTTCCTTCCTTCCTTCCTTCCTTCCTTCCTTCCTTCCTTCTTTTTTTTTTTACCAGCAAGAACATGTAAGATTGACCCTCTTATAAATTTCAAGTACACAATATTATTACCTATTGTTTTACTGCAATCCAATCATCACTTTGTTTTCTGAACATACCCTGAACTTTCAGTACCTTGAACAACTTCCCCACAATTCCTTCTCTCTGTAGAAACTCATCATTACCATTACACTCTTTGCCTTCATGAAATTAAATAGGTTAGATTCCACTTATGAGCAAGATAATGCAATATTTACCTTTCTTTATATGTTACTTAACCTAATGTCCTCCAGATTCACTAAAAATGTGTCAAGTGACAGGATTTGCTTCTTTGTAGAGGCTGCATAATACTTCATTATATATAGGCTCTCTCCCTCTCCCTCTTTCTCTATCTGCCTCCCTGTAGCTCTCTCTCTCTTCCCCTGTCATGTATGTGTATATATTTATTAAATCTACATATATTATATTTTAGACATCTACTCATCTGCAGTAAAATGCTGTACTGCTGAGATATACCTTCAAAATTTCTTCATCTGCTGAAGAATCTTTAGGTTGTACACATACTTAGGCTGATATTAATGATGAAGCAAATATAAGAGTAGGGACATCTGTTTAATCTTGCCAAGACCTTAACTTAATCCTTTGCATCTATATAGCAATATCTAGAATTACTGTGATTCTAGTGGAGTGACATGAAAGGAACATAATATAGCTCCTTCTGAGGGGCATAGTGCCTGATTAGGGGCTCCAGGTAGCTGTGTCAAATGGGGGCAGTGTTGGCAAAGGCTGCAGGTGTCCTTGGTGGCAAAACCTGTTAAGGTCTTCACACTTCCTCTTTCCTTAAGTAGTGAAGGTCATGTCTGAGAGGATTCCTTCTTGGTGTTGAGCTGTGTGTGTCAGAATGCAGATGTGGTAAAATGCTTTTACACTTTTCTATCATGTTTTCTTCAGCCTTGTGCTCCACTGGGCTGCTCCATCTTTTCCAGTTAGTCTGGAGTTCTCCCATTCCCATCTCAGGGCTACTTGCATCAGTAGGCAGCTGTTTAATTGCCACTGTGGGGAGGCAGCATAAAAACTATACAGTAGGTCATTTGTGGACAATTATCTTTCTTTTTTTTTTTATATAGCAATTTTATTATATAATCATTCCTTCACATAAAGGAAAATTATTACAAATTAAATTTACCAATTTTCTAGCTTTATGACCTCATCATTCTTCAAGTTTTGGTTTCTTTGTCCACAACAGGATGTGCAAAATAGATTGGTATTGCAAAAGCCTTCCTACATATCACCATCTCCATACCCCGTGGAAGAGAATGAGATGATTCTATGCAATACATGGATCTTGGCTATCCTTTTCATATGCATTTTCTCTGACTCGTGTTTTTGAAGAATTTTAAACATACTATTTATGTTAAAAGAAAATATGAAGATGTCAAGATAACCATAGCATAAAAAGTTAATGTAAGAGCCGGGTGTGGTGGCGCACGCCTTTAATCCCAGCACTTGGGAGGCAGAGGTAGGAGGATCACCGTGAGTTCAAGGCCACCCTGAGATTACATAGTTAATTCCAGGTCAGCCTGGGCCAGAGTGAGACCCTACCTTGAAAGAAAAAAAAAAAAAAAAAAAAAAAAAGTTAATGTAAGCAAGATAACTATATCAAATACACATTGGATGAGGAAAACATAGTTCAGGGTATTTTCATGTTCTTTTTTGTTCTCATACTTTATACTTTCTGAGTCTTTGGAGGCTGATATGAGGTAGAGAAGAGGAATGGAGAATGCCGAGGGAAGCTAACTGCATGGAAAGGAACACTGAGATCATCCTCTCAAACACAGAGAATAAGCAGGTGAGACAGAAGAGGCACGAAACTGGAAGACCATTACAGGGTGGAGTTTTGTTGTTTATTTTTTTAAATAAAGAAATTTGAGGTAGTAAGAAGAATTAGGAATGAAGATTTTATTTATTTATTTATTTGAATTGTGGAGAGAGAGAGAGAGAGAGAGAGAGAGAGAGAGAGAGTTGGCTCACCAAGGCCTCAGCCACTGCAATTGAGTTCCAGACACATGCGCCACCTACTGGGCATGTGTGACCTTGTGCTTGCCTCATCTTTGTGCATCTGGCTAACGTGGGATATGAA
Organism: Orientallactaga sibirica; assembly: GCA_036365145.1. Lineage (NCBI taxonomy): Eukaryota > Metazoa > Chordata > Mammalia > Rodentia > Dipodidae > Orientallactaga > Orientallactaga sibirica. Next base: position 26,480,609 of record JAEOAD010000003.1, read on the forward strand.
GAGTTAAACATGGGTCCTTAGGCTTTGCAGGCAAGCACCTTAACTGCTAAGCCATCTCTCTAGCCCAGGAATGAAGATTTTTAAACAATTTTTTCTTGACTCCATCTTTATACCCAATCAAGGACATCTTTTCAAGTGAAACTTTTTGTAAACCTCAAAGATTATGGAGCCCTGTTTGTGGGAATTTGTTTGGGTCTATTCAGTGAACCATTGTGGTAGGCAGAAGACTTGGAATTCTTCAGGATGCGCAATTATTACATATTTCTGTCTTTCCATGATTTGATGAAGAATATTTTTATTTTTTTGTATTCTTTTTTAAGAAAATTTATTGACAACTTCCATATGTATAGATAATAAACCATGATATTTCCCTCCCACCACCTCCAGTCTTTACAACTCCTCCCTTCATTTATTTTTTATTTTTTTTTATTTTTTATTTATTTATTTTTTTGGTTTTTATAGGGATAGGCTGACCTGGAAAACCATGAGTCTCATTTCATGGCGATCCTCCACCACCTCCAGTGGGATTAAAGGCGTGCACCACCACGCCCAGCTTCCTCCCTTCATTTAATCTCATCTTTCCAATTAGTCTCTCTTTTACTTTGATGTCATCATTTTTTTCTCTTATTCTGCAGGTCTTGTGTAGGTAGTGTCAGGCACTGTGAAGTCATGCATATCACGGCCATTTTGTGTCTGTAAGACAGCATTATAGGCAGTCCTACCCTTCCTTTGGCTCTTACATTCTTTGTGTCCCCTCTTCTGCAATGGACTCTGAGCCTTGGAGGGTGTAATAGAGATGTCTCAGTGCTGAACACTCCACTGTCGCTTCTTCTAAGCACTATGGTGAGTTTTGAGTCACCCCAGTGGTTACCACCATGTTGATTAATATTTTAGAATAAACAACTAGTAATCCTTTCCCATACTCATTGATTAGGGTATACATTGCACTTTTGCTACCTTCTCTATACAGTTCTCTCCCATACCTTTTTAAGTGGTCATATAATAATTTCTACAGAACTCTCTTTGCTACCAATTTCTTTTTAATGTTTTCATTTTCTCTTCAATGTGTCATTTGAATCCTTATATGTAACTTCTGGTTATACACCAACCTCTCTTTGCCACAGACAATGTCATTCAAGTAGCTTTGTGAGGGAGCGCCATTTTTGCTGCTGACGAAGCTGGACAAATGGAATGGAAAATTTCACCTAGAAGGTGTCCAGGGCCATCTTGTTGCATGTATGGACTCAGCTCCATGGGAAGGGTGCAATGTACCCTTTACACTCAGAATGTCAAATATTGTTTATTAAGAAACTCAGTTGAGCCGGGCTTAATGGTGCATGCCTTTAATCCCAGCACTCAGGAGGCAGAGGTAGGAGGATCACCAAGAGACTAAATAGTGAATTCTAGGTCAGCCTGGGCCAGAGGGAGACCCTACCTTGAAAAACAACAACAAAAACAAAAGAAAGAAACTCAGTTGGGCTGGAGAGATTGCTCAGTGGTTAAGGCATTCGAATGCAAAGCCTAATAACCTGCGTTTGATTCCCCAGTACCTATGTAAAGCCAGATGCACAAAGTGGTGCATTCATCTGGAGTTTGTTTGCAATGGCTGGAGGCCCTGGCATGCCCATTCTCTTTCTCTCTCCTTGCAAATAAGTAAATAAATAAATAAATAAATAAATAAATAAAATGTTTTAAAGAAACTCAGTAGAAAAATCTTACTTTTAAAGTAAGAAAGAATAAAGACAATGATTTTATAAGCTACCCATATATAGTGCTTTCTTTTCTTTTCTTTTCTTTTTTTCTTTTCTTTTCTTTTCTTTTCTTTTTTCTTTTTTCCTTTCCTTTCCTTTTCTTTTCTTTTCTTTTCTTTTCTTTTCTTTTCTTTTCTTTTCTTTTCTTTTCTTTTCTTTTCTTTCTTTTTTAACAGTGGGATGAACCAGTGCCCATTAAAATCAAATAAAGAAACATCTGCTGGACAGAATGCAATGACGGTAAGATGACAGCCTTGAGGTATTTTACACTTATTCAGGTGACATGGCGTTTTTATCTTTCTAAGGAACCAGTGTGTGCCCTTTTGAGCAGTTGCTTTGAAAGTGATCTCTGCTCTCCCAATGGCTTTGTGCTTGCCTCTATTTCAGTGTAATTAATACGCTCAATATAAATAGCTAAATCTTCAAAAAGACTTGCCTGTCTTGCAGCCACTACATTTCCAATTACACACTAAATTAGGCACACAATTGAACTTGAACGCTAACATTTTCCAACAGGTGGTGAATGAGCGATTTCCACCCATCAGCTCAATAACAGCTCTCTGGCCAAAGCGTCACTGTTTTCAGGTTCTTCTAACATGCCAAGTCTTTAACCAGTTAATAAAAGTTCTTTCAATTGAAAAATTTGCAAGAATGAAGGAAGCCTAATTCTAGATTACATGACATAGGAAAGGTTTGTATTTTCATAGCTGAAGCTGGGGTATAAAGGAGATATCATGTGTGCTATAAAATTGTATCAAATTATATCCCATAAAATTTAGTGTTTACTTTATGAATTTCTGAGATAATGAATTTTTGGCAGATTTTGAGATGGCACAGTGATACTTTATTTTTCTTTGGGTTATCAGATTCCTGATCAGAACTATATGATATCAGCAAATGTAAAAATTGTCTCTGCTGAAAGTCAAAATTACAGTCACAGTTTGCGTTGCTACTCCATCTTCCCTAAAGAAGCCAACTAATGCTTCTAAGAAGATGTGGCGACTGAGGTAATTCGGGCAGATGTTAATAAGGGATGCACATTTCATTAGGATCCTGGACTTAGATTACCTCCTTTTTAAATGATCATTAGGTCATATCTGGCTAAGCTGAACATGTTTCAGTGGGATACAAATATTTTTCTAATGATTATCTGATAATTTTGCCTGAGTGTCCTACATCACAAAACACTTTCACTAGCTCCAGATAGACAGTATGTAATCTCTTTGGCATGACATATTTGTTATCTGTAAGCAATATAACAGAAGTAGAAATCTCAGCTTCTGGCACATCTAAATTATATTTCACCTAGCACATCCCAGGAAAAGGTTGTGAGTGTTTATAACCTCAGAGTGAAAGAATTATATACAATTAAGTGGTCCTTTAACCCAAGAAGCACCATCTACTTATTCTGTTGAATTAACTTCATATATGAGGGAAGAACTATTAAGGCGATTATGTGGCTGAATGATGGAACAGATTTGTAAGCATGAAGTGAGAAACCTAAATCTACTTACTGGTTTCTCAGCAGGAACTGGTCATGAAAAAAAGGATTATACTTAGCAAGGTAACCCAGGCCCAGAAAGCCAAGCATCACATGTACTTTCTCATAGGTGGATCCTAGCTACAAATGGTTGGACTTCTATGTGAGTAGGAATAAAACTCAGTAGCAGAGACCAGAAAGCTTGAAAGAGGATTTAAAGGGAATAGAAGGGGAGGAAGGGGATATGTAATAGGATGGTATTTATATATGTAAGTAGAAGAACAGATTAATAGGGGTGAAAAGCCCTAAGTGAGGTCAGGAGAAGAGACTGAGTAAAGGAAAGGTGGAGGGAGGGCTAATTAAAATCTAAGAGGATATAAGTAAGTCATATGGAAACCTACTTTTTTGGGCAGTGGAACACTCAGAAGCCATAGACCATTACTAGAAAATTTGCAGTGCCTGGGATACCTTCCAGTGAGTTGTTGGCCAGGGAAGTCACGGATACCCCCCAAAACATTACAGGCCATTGCTGAGGCTTTTGGTTTCCCACCAGAAAAAGATGGTAAGACCCTATTGCTGAAGACTCCACATACTTGTGCTGCAAGGTCACTGAGAACTCCTGCTAGAGCTGAGCTGAAAGTCTCCTCCATGTGGACCAGCTGACAGAAAGCTAAAAATAAAACTATGCTGCATGCAGTTCAATGGGAGAGAGAGAGAGAAATCACCAGTGGTGATACTCAATAGTGGATGCTGCAAGCCTTAAATTTGGCCAGCCAGGCCAAATGAGCCAATGGGTGCAATAGTGGCATGTCTGTTATGGGGGAAACCAACTGCTCTATGATTGGACTGGAGACTCACTCCATGGGAGGGAATACATCCCTGATACTAAAAACCTACTATAGGGGTAGTTATGAGCCCTAGGGGTGTAACGTCTGCTGGTGTCTGGCTAAGTGTATATACTATGCTCACCAAGTTGCTCAGTAGGCACTTCTCTTAATGTTCACACCCATATATTAATGCTACTCTCACTTTTGGTTAGAGAAGCTTCTCTTTTCAGATGGCAGTGACCTTGCGATGACTCAGAAGGCATCATGGTGCTGAGAAGAAGGGACAGAGGAGTGTTCAGCACTGAAATATCTCCTATCACATCTTCCCAAGCTCAGGGTCCATTGGAAGGGTAGGACTCCTTACAACATGCTCCTCCAGACACAAAATGGCCTGGATATCCATGACCTCACAGTGCCTGACACTACCTACACAAGACCATCATAATTGGAGGAAAAGATATGACATCATCAAAATAAAAGAGAGATTGATTGGGAGGGGGAAGGGGTATGATCGAGAGTGAAATTTCAAAGGGGAAAGTGGGGGTGGGAGGGAATTACCATGGGTTATTTCTACAATTATGGAAGTTCTCAATAAAAAAGAAAAAAGTATATAGGTAGATACCTATATATGGTTTCTGTCTCTTGGACAGTTGGATGAGGTAGAATAATTATCTCCCTCATCTCTTTTAGGCAAACTGTGTTACAATCAATGATCATGTTTTCTCCATGAGAAATGTAAGCACACAGTGTGCTTCTTAGAGGTCTGTTTTTATTCCATGCCCCTACTTTTTTGCTTCCAGCAGGTATGGTGGTGCACGCCTTTAATCCCAGCACTCAGGAGGCAGAGGTAGGAGGATAGCCAAGAGTTCCAGGCCACCCTGAGACTACATAGTGAATTCAGGTCAGCCTGAGCCAGAGTGAGACCCTACCTCAAATATATATATATAATTTTTAATTAATATATATTTAAAATTTTAATTAAAAAGAATGATTTATAATTAGGCATTGATTCAGTAAGTCATGCTCATACTTTTTTCTATGTTTAAATAAGGAATACATTCAGAAGGGAACTTGACCCTCAAAATTTTAAAGCTCTTATTCACTGGTGGCCAAATCAGGGGTATGGATATGCTGACATTGGAAGGCCAGTAAGTAAAATAAAGTAGATATACAAGGAAAGCACAAACAAGTTTCTGAAATTAAGAAAGTAGGGCTATATACTGCAGGGGCCACCGAAGAGCAAAGTACCACCTTTGTTACCCGCAGAGGCCTATCCCCAGGACTCAAGAGCTACCGCCTAAGTGTGAGCTTCAACATTTTTCACATATTCACTGCTGGGAAGATGACAGCCTGGGAGGTGGCAAGAACACCATTTGTTATTATCTGAGCTGGACAGGAGGTTTGTTTTGATGATAGTGTCGGCTCTCAACTCTGTGATTTTATATCCACTATCCTCTCAGACTAGGGTCCTATGGGACAATCAGAAACATGTGGGATATTCCACCCTGCCATCTAACATCTTGCTGTTTGTTGGATCGTGAATGTTCCTGGAAGCCTCACAAGTTAAATGTTTATACTTCAGACTGACTCTATTGGAGTGTTGGAACTTTTGATGATGGGACCTAGTGGAAGGTCATTGAAGATTTGTTCCTGAAGGAAATCTGAGACCCGGAACCTTTCCTCTTTCTCTTTGCTTCCTGGTCAGGAGGGAAAGAGTTTTGCTGTGCAACATGCTCTCCATGATCTGTTTCCTGGCCACAGGCTCAAAGCAATTAGGCCAGTTGACCGTAAACTGGAATTTCCACGAGTATATGCCACGATAGTTGTTTTTCTCTGCATGAGTTGATTATCTGAGATATTTTGTTGTAGTGACAGAAATCTGACCAGCATATTACTACCAGCTACAGCTGCAAACTATTGAAAATGCAGAAATTAAAACTTTACAAGTTGATAATTTATAGGAAGCAGAGGAAAGAATTGAGACAAGAAAAAATAAAAACTATCAGCTTTAGAATATACTTTTAAGCCTTAAAGTTTTTTATTGTAATAAATGGAAACTGAAAGTGTGTTATTTAATCAAGGAATTGGTAAAAAGGAAATTTCTATGTCCCAAAAATTTTACGGATTTTTTTATTATTTATTTGCAAGTAGAGACAGAGAGATAGAGTGAAGAGATACAGACAGAGAGAATGGACCCACCAGGGCCTCTAGCCACTGTAAGTAAACTCTACATGCATATACACTTTGTGCGTCCGGCTTTATGTGGGTACTGGGAATCAAACCTGAGTCATTAGACTTTGCAGGCAAGAGCCTTAAAGGCTGAACTATCTCTCCAGCCCCAGGAATTTTTTATGTTATTTCTGTCAATCTATTTTCTGAGATGTCATTATTAGTGACTTGCTGCTTTTCATGGGCTGTGCTCTTTTTATATTCACGTCTTAATTATTCAGAATTTCTCTTTTCCTGCATTGAGGAATGTACTTCCAGAGTTGTTCTGAATATTCCAGATATAGAGCCATCCCATCAAGTCTATAGGATTGGTTGTAGGTGAGCAATGTAATGGTTCTCAATTGTTACCCTCTGGTAGTCTTACCTTTCCACTGTTAGGCAGTGCCAATCTGGTTAGAGACCACAGAGAACTAGTTAATTAAATGAAGAAAAAAGTACACATGTAAATATATATGGATGCGTTTATGTTATATGTACCTATATAAATACAGACATATATTTATGTGCATTATAAACCAACATTTAAAAACTGGGTATTTCCTTTCTAATTCCTTTACTTCTGAGATCCAGAGGAAAGAACAATGAGCTCACTTTTACACTTCCTGTACATGGATACTCTGTACAATTCTCATTTGCTATAGGTTGTTTTCCACTGAGGTGTTCATTAATAAACACCTAAGGTATTCTACTTCTGGGAGAACTTTCATCTCAACTGGAGCCTCTTAAGGATTTTAAAGGCTCCAAATCCTTTGGAGGGCTAGAGGGATGGCTCAGAGGTTAAGGTGCTTGCCTGCAAAGCGTAAGGACCTGAATTCAGTTCCCCAATACCCACATATAGCCAGAGGAACAAAGTGGCACATGTATCTGTAGTCTGTTTGCAGTGGCTGGAGGCCCTGGTGCATCAGTTCTGTCTATATCTCTTCTATTTCTCTCTTCTTGCAAATAAATAAATAAAAGTATTTTAAAAAGAAATATAAGCACGAATGATAATTTTTTTCTAACGCTCAAATGCAATAGGTTAATCCAAACATCACTAGTCAGTCCAAAGTTTTTAAAAATGTTGTTTAAAAAGAGTGGTTAAAGTCTTCCCAAATGTCATTTATTTTTTCACGTCTTGTCATATATAAATAACAAGTGAAAACAATTTGGTTCTTAGATTCTGCTTCTGTGTTAGCTTAGAAATAACATGCAGTTGAAGCACTGAAAAAAATTAATTTACACTTGGAGGAAATATCACACTTATTGTACTATCTCTATTTTACTGTAGCTAAATATTTAAAATCTAGGAATATGTTTGCTTACTCTGTTTGTATAAAAAACATAATTTTATTTAAAAACCATGTAAACATTATAAACACAACTGATGAAAGTGAATTTTAAAAGAGAAGAGAAATGATGTCCAGGTCATTATAACAGACAGATTTTCTATAAGTTTTTTAGGAGGTTTCCTGGCCTTTCTCAGTCACACATGGGGTAGTGGACATACCAGTCATGGCCCTCTGGGCATTTAGCAATGTACCCTTCAGTTATTTTCTGCTTGGCAAAGATTCCACATAAATGGGAACACTATTACATTTAAATTTTTTTTGGGGGGGGCATTAAGTGATGAAATGCCTGAAGTCAAAGTTGCTGATGGGACCATTTTTGTATAGAATCCTGATAATTAGAAAATGAGTGGAACAAAAAAAAAGAGAGACTCAATAAAAATTTATTTTGTTTTTTAAAATATATCGTATTTATTTATTTGAGAGAGAGAGAGAGAGGGAGAGAATGGGTGCATCAGGGCCTCCAGCCACTGCAAACGAACTTCAGATGCATGCACCCCCTTATGTATCTGGCTTATGTGGGTCTTGGAGAATCGAACCAGGATCCTTTGGCCTTGTAGGCAAATGCCTTAACTGCTAAGCCGTCTCTCTAGCTCCTCAATGCAAATTTAGAGTCTGTCTTCCCAGTTCTTCACTACCACCATGCCCACCATGCTCGTGGATTGAGTTGGCTGGGATGCACTGGCTTGTTGCTCCAGCTAATTTGTATGGGAGTGCTCAGACTGAGATTGTGAGTGGTTATGGAATACATAATTACAAGCCAATGACTGAAAATTCAGTTGTCAACAATTGTAGATTACAGACAATGGGTAATTAAAATATAATTAATGAGGTGATTAAGATGTCAGCAGCAGAAATGCTTTGTACATTCTGTGGTAGTTAATTCAGTGTTGGTCCTAGCACATCTGAACTCTTCATGGAGGAACACGAATATCTAAGGGGTAATGTCTCTGCTTTATGATGAGTACAGAATCATTCTCCCAGGAGGCCAGGCGTGCTGATGTTTAGCACAAACAACCCCGCAGATCTCTCAGTAACAGACACATAGGTCAAGAAACATTTCATAATTTAAATATTTGACATGTCCGTGCTGCATTTTCAATGTAGTTTATTCCTCATGAACTTCATAATCCACACAGTGTTATCATTATTTCTGTACTGTCCCTGGTCCATGGACCTTTGGCACACTGTTGGACAATGGTACTTCGTTGTTCAGGGTGTTTTGCAAATGTACTAAGTTTGGAGCTCACTGACCTCCATCCACTCTCTGAGAACTGGCTGGAAAGGAAGGTGAGAACAACTCAAAACCATGGAGATAGTAGAAGAGAAAAGGTAGAGTAGTTATTAACAGGTCATTTATTCCATAAAGTTTTAGAAACCAGATGGAAGTAATTAGAGAAGTCTTTTATTTTCCTGCACATGCTTGTGGTTGACAAATGAATGCAGTTTCTTTTTCAGGTAAAAGTGATATTGGTTGAAAACGAATAAAATGATGGTAAGTTTAACAGTGCCTTTCTAAATCGTACCATCCACATATGTAACTAATCACATAATCTATACATATACAAATTATTAATATGCATCTTTATAAGTCATGTGCAATTTAGTCTTTAGTAAATTCTTGATTTTTGAATGTATTCTAAAACCTTCAAAAAATGTAGAATTGCCTAATTTCATTATTTCTCACAAATGCCTCTCATGAAGACCACAGGATTGAGAAACAATGAATTAGATTAGCAGCCTTTAGGAATTTATAGTATTTGAGAAATAAGTTATAGATAAAAACATATATTTATATATATATGAAAAAAATCTATTGACATATGCAAATGATCATGCAAAAGCATACACAGGAAATAAATGTTATAAATAATGTTGGTAATGGTTATAAAATCACCTCCGTTCATTTTCTCTTGCTACAATAATACCAGAGACTGGGCAATTCATACAGAAGTTGAATTCATGTCGTTCTAAAGGCTGAGCAGATCAAGATCAAAAGGCCAGACCTAGTGAGAGTCTTCTAGCTGCATTGTGACATGCCAGAGGGCACTTTGTGGCAGAAAATAACATAAGATAGAGAAGAGATTGCGAGATGATGGGGATAAGAGAACATTCTTGGTCACTTTCCTAACAAAGCCACTCCTGTGATAACTAGCTCGACCCACTGACAATGGCGTCAATCTATCTGCAGTGGTGGATCCTTCACAAACAAATTGCCTCCTAAAGCTTCAACCTCATCATATCTTTTAAACATGTATTATATATAATATATATATAAGATCTATTATATATAACATAATAATCTATTATAAATAATCTGTCATATATGTGTGTGTGTGTGTGTGAGAGAGAGAGAGAGAGAGAGAGAGAATGGGTAACACCAGGGCCTCTAGCAACTGAAAACAAACTCCAAACTCAAGACACATGCACCACCTTTTACCTCTTGCTTTACGTGGGTTCTAGGAAATCGAACCCCGGTCCTCAGGCTTTGCAGGCAAGTGCCTCAACTGCCGAGCTCTCTCTCCAGCCCCCTCACTGTAACTTTATGCAGTTAAATTTAACGTGTTTTAGAGGGATATCCAAATAGTAGCAATCCTCATGGGCTGGAATTACCGGGAGTGGCCGAGACTTGAAATGTGACCTGGCAAAGAGTATTCCAAGCAGGAAGCTCAGATGTAGATGTGGCGCTGCGTCAGGCGAAAGGGAAGCATGTGGCACAGAAAAATGTTGTTAGGAACGGGGTTTGGGTTATTGGCAGGCATGACTGACGAGATAATGAGAACTCAGGTTATTGTCAGTGCATGACCCAAAGTAGCTTTCTTAGGCAAAACATCCAGGAAGGGGTAGCAACGGTCATGAAAACTGTCATTTGGAGTTTGCTTGGGATGAACTCGCTTGGGCGATACCCAGCACCAAGTAGTTTTTAAGGTCTCCTTGCTAATCTCAGTGACACATGTTTGAGGATGTGTGCAGGGAACCCGGGGATAGGGGTGGGGTGGTCTAAGTCAGAGAATTGTGCTTCTGGCTTAACAGGTGGAGCAGTCAATGTGTTCTCTAGTAATGGTCCCCATAGATAAATGTCACACTAAGATTTCTGAGAGGAAGGAATGCTTTTGAGCAGGTAACTTTCAAGATGAAAGCAGGAACTTAACAGGACCATTTGGGGAAAAGGGTATAATCACTAGGAAAAGACAAAGGAACTAAAACAAGTGAGTAGGTATAGCAAGGATCTGGGTATTTGGAAATTAGCAAGGAGTGGGTCCTGGTATATGTGACAGAGAAGAAACAGACTCTAGACACCATTCATCAGAAGACTGGCAGGACTCAGTAGCTATTTGATGAAGACAGCAGCGATGCAACTGGAAAGTCCCTAAGGATGGTAAAAGATTAAACACTGAGCCATAAAGTAAATGAAAGGCATAATTGTAAGGCTTTCCTTATCACTCTGGAAATATTCTTTTTTTTCTAAGCTAGATTATGTTATACAGGGAACATTGAATACACGAGACCATTCCCATTCTGAAGCTTCTTTCAAGATTATAAACTGATTTTATACTATTCTTCTTTCATTTATTCATTCAGCATACAACAAAGTTCAATAATGGTCCTTTGAAGTCTATCTGTCCAAACTGGAGCCAGGTCAAAAGACTCCTTGAAGAATGATTGATGATGAAGAAACCAGTGATATCTCCAGGAAGAAAAAAAGATAGCTAAAATACAAAAGACAAGAGGAAAAGATCAGGGAAGGCATTAAAAAATAAGAGGCACAGGAAAATGAAAAGAATTGAGCTCAACTTTCCTTATTAACTCCAACAGAAAGGAAAAAATGCTACATTTGGTCCTTGCTTTCAAATAAACAGAACACTTTCCCAATAATGCCAGGATGACTCACAACACACATCCCGTTCATCTTGTAATTTCCTATATACACTGCAAAGACAACACAGTTGAGCTAACACAAGCCAAGTCTTCCATGCAATTATAGGAAGCCTATATCATGTCTGGTGCAATATGTTAATGAAAACCAGTTATTTAATTATGACATGATAGAACAGAAAGCTTTTATAGTCAGTTGTAAAACAGACCCAAGGAGCATTTTCCCAAATAGAGCTATGGAACAGTAGAATCTGATCTTGATGTCAGTGGTTCCTTTGCCAGGGTGATGAAGCAGCTTTCCCCGTCACTAAAAGGACAAACTGTAATCCATCTGCCATGTATAATTTGACAATCTGCAATACTTAAACAGTAGGAGGGAGAGGCAAGCCTTCCAAACTTTCCCCTGCAGGAGGCGGCTTTCAGCAGTTCTCAATTACTACCCAGGCAGAATGTCTCACTGGAGACATCTGCTTAGTGGTTTGCCATGAAAACCTGGCATGCACGGGGCAGGGGTGTGCTTTACAATTGCTGTTGGCCTGAAAGTGCCAATGGTCACAGGAGCCAATCTCTAAGCATCAGGTGCGTGTTTTGACAACTCTTGGTGGCATGCCAGTGTGCGCCCAAGACCTGAGTTTGTGCACTGAGATAATCATCTTCCTAAAGTTCAAGTTGGAAAACTCCACTCTGGAGCGAGACTGTGCTGAAGAATGAGCCAAAGATCTGGACACGTTTTTTACTGATAGTGCAGGAAAGAAAAATAACATGATGCACCAGATGCATGTTTCCTCCAGATAAGGCTTGCTCTCTCTCAGGACCCATGTCAGTTCATTATACTTACTGAACATCCTAAATTTTTCTTCCTGGCACTAGTTCAGGAAACACAAAGCTGTTCTCTAAAACCTCCTCAAGTTACCCTGTGAAAGGGTTTCCAGCTAGGGGTGATTTTAAGAGGAAAATAAGAAAATCAACGATTCCATTTTCCAAAACCTTGATAAGACTTATGTAAACCAAAACCTTGAGAATGCTGGATGAGCTGAAAAAACTGACCCTATGTGCAAAGACAGCAGGTTGAAAGTGAAAAGAATCACACTGTCCATGGGAAAAGAGCAGGTGAGACTTTCTCCATAAGCAATGATGAGAGTGACTCAGAACCAGGACCATCCCTCAGGATTCTCTCCCATTAGCCTGAAGACTGAGTGCATTTTGGGACCAAGGGAGAATGATATCCAAATGTTCAGTGAAATCTTAGAACAGGACATGAATAAGGGAAACCTGGATAAGTTCCATAGTTCCTTTAACAGCAGGGTACTTGAGCTCATTCCTTGGCTTTGAGAATTCTGTGACTACACAGATGATAATGTCAAGCAATATTGGAAGAAGGGCATCAGAGACATTTTGGGATCACTTTTTGCTTATGAGTCTTATGAGTCTAAAATTATTTAAAAATGAACAAATCAGTTAAGTAGAAATATTAGTCAGTGTGTTAAGTATTTCACTTACCAGTTTAAAGCCCAACCAATGCACTAATAGTTCTAGCTGAATTATTACAGAATATAGAATTTTTATGGAATGATAGAATTTTCATATGGAAACATTATAAAGAGATATCAAGGTTGATTTAGTTCTTTGTTAAAAATTAATCTTTCATTTATATTTGAGAGAGAAAGAGGCAGAGAAAGAGTGAGAGAGAGGCAGATAGGGAGAGACAGAATGGATGTGCCAGGGCCTTCAGCTGCTGTAAACAAATGCCAGAAGCATGCACTGCCTTGTGCAACTGGCTTATGTGGGTCCTGGGGAATTAAACCTGGGTCCTTTACCTTTGCAGACTAGGGTCTTAACCACTAAGCCTTCCCTCCAGTCCAGTTAATTCCATAAATAAGGGAACTGAGGGAAGAGTTGTGGCAGGACTCCCTCCAAAACCAGCAATTAATCAGACACAGAGCTTAGACGTTAAGATTCTGACCAAAGTCAAAGGCACAACCCAAGAATCATGGTGCCAGTCTGAAACCAGCAGCCAAGTCTTAAAACACATCCCGAGCATCTCGTGTGCTCAAAGGACTGTAATTGAGCAGACATGTGACATATGGGTATATGAACTGGTAACTAAACTTTACAATACCAGAGGGTAAACATTTCATGTTAATCAAGCCATATTGATAGCAGTTATAAAATATTAGAGTTTAAATACAACTCTCTTCTAAACAAAATGAACCATGTGGTGTTTCTCTACACACTGGTTTCTTTGAAAGGATATGGATGTCAGAAGAAGCAGATGAGTGGAGAAGCATGGAGTCAATTCATCCCACTGTGCCCTCCCTCCTCTCTCCTGGCTTTTGGGTAGAGGTTTCTGGTGGGAATGGGAAGAAGGTTGCCATCCTTTTGAACAAGAAACATTTTGTCCTTTGCATCTCTTTCTCCAGACTATGAAATGAAGGTTGAGGTTTTTCATGTCATCAAACAATGTTCTAAAAAAAAAAGCAAGCCAGAGATATGTGGAAGGACAGCAAAGATGTAAGAAAGGAAAGACAAACAGGCCACACAAATAGCAAAAAGAGAGAGAGGTTCATGTGTTTCCATGTTTTTAATTGTGGAAAATCATTGGAGGGAAGACTCGAAGCCATGGCTTTGATTTTAGCTATGTGTGTTCCTAAACCAAGCCCTCCTGAATAAACAGGACCTGACAGCAGAATTGCACAGTCCATGTTGCCAAATGCATAAATAAGTTGATTTTCCAATTTTTGTCAACATCAACCATTCATGATTTCTTTTTTTTTTTTCTTTGCATCAAATCATGTCTTTGTAAAGCCTTAGCAGACAAATCCCAGCTCACCGTCAGGTCTTTCGTTTTCTTAGGCTCATCGTACATGCATCCTAGGGCATGGATTTAACATGTATTATGAGTTCTAGGACAATCCAGGATTTTCCAATTCTAGAATGATATCCAGCCTCACAATAGATTTTGTAGAGATATAGTGTTGTTTCATTTCCCCCCCCCCCAAAAAAAAACCCTCCAAATGCCAGTCTTATATACTCCCTGAAGTTCAAGAAATGTTTGAGGGCATTGACTAGGTCCCCAACAGTTCTATAATCTCCACAGTCCTTGCCAGTGAGTTTTCTCAGCAGAAGGTGCTCAATAAGTGTTTAACCGACTAGCTCACTGATGAATTGATGAAATGATTTGTGAAGGATTACAGAAATGATCTCATGCCAATCATTGTAAACAATGCTTGGTATTTTTTTCCTCTAAGAGGAAGATGCTATGATTTTAAATAATTTTATTAAATAAAAAGGTACATACTCAAAGCAGAGGGTGAAATGAAACAAGTATCTGGCCAACTCAAGCCCCACATGAACCTTAGAAAAATATAGCTTCAACTTACAAACAAGTCATCCTTTTAATGGTCCAAACATTTGATCTGCATTAAAAAACCCAACCAAAACCTACCTGGTTTCGGGTCTACTCCATGCGTACTTGCTCACTCATTTCCTTTTTTCCTATTCTTTCCTGTGGTTATCTGTTCAGATTGTCACTGCTTCCTGAAATGTCTGTTTTCAACATAGTTGGTGTGGTGGTTTGATTCAGGTGTTCCTCATAAACTTACATGTTGTGACTGCTAGGTCCCCAGCTGGTGGCAATTTGGGAATTGGAACATCCTGGAGTTGATATATTGTGGGGGTGGGCTTATGGGTGTTACAGCCAGCTTCCTCTGGCCAATGTTTGGCACACTCTCCTCATGCTGTTGTCTAGCTTATATTGGCCAGGAGGTGAAGTCCACCCTCTGCTCATGCCATTGTTTTCCCTTGCCATCATGGAGCTTCAAAAAAAACCTTTTCCTTCCACAAGCTGCTTTTGGTTGGGTGTTTTCTGACAGCAACTCAAAGCTGACTGCAGTAGCTGGCCACAACTCTGACTCATATTCTAATGTCTACAGTATGTCCATCCTGTGCTCCACTGATTATTCTTGGCTGATGAGTTCTACTTTCCTTCTGTCTTGCAAGATTCTTTCAGGAGAAGGGATGAGGGCTCAGTTGCCAGTATACTTGGTAGACTGGTGGTGTTTAGTTAGGCCAGTGGCTCCTCTCCTTGTTGTTCTGGAAATATGTCCCTATGTTCCTGTCTCTTCTTTCTTTTGTCCTTGGACCTCTTCCCACAGGTATTCATATGGCCTACTCTGTTCTTGGTTCAGCCTCTGCTCAGGTGTGATCTTACTGGCACATTTACCTGACTGCTCTACATAAAAATTCCATGGGAAGGACAGCTTGATTTGTTTACTTGCCAATACTCAGAGCCAGACACATTCATACTAGGAATCCAGTAAGTATTTTTAAAATAGATGGATTAATATTATACTTAGTTAATATTATACTTTTTTAGCTTCATAAATCATATTGACATATCAAATAAATAATTACTTAATATTAGCATAAACAATTAAATAACTAAGTAGCATATTAAATTACTCTAGTAAATTTGATGGGCTAACATGACTATGCACATCAAGAAATAGAGCTATAAGGCTTGTGGAATGTTCTCTTTTTCTTTTTTAAAAATATTAATTTTTTTTATTAGAGAGAGAGAATATGAATGGGTGCACCAGGGCCTCCAGCTACTGCAAATGAACTCCAGACACATGTACCACCTTGTGCATCTGGCTTATATGGATTTTGGAGAATTGAACCTTGGTCCTTTAGCTTTCCCAGTAAGTGCCTTAACAGCTAAACTAACTCTCCAGCCCAGAATATTCTCTTTTTCATGGTCACTATAGTATTTATGAGAAGTTACATATAGTTTATTTGCATGATGGTTAATTAATATAATGGGTATTATTTCTTCTTTTCCAATTAACTTTCTTCTTTCTTTAGTTCAGGGACCACATCAGATAGTCATCATTGCATTTCTTGAAAATGTGTACAGGCACCATCAGTACTCAAATGATTGCCAAGGGATAGAATTTCCCTCGGATGTGATTACACAGGAATTGAGCAGATTGGTGAACAACAACAAAAAAAACCTTCCTACTATGAGGAAAAATGGAACTTTAATACTAAAGTTACAACTGAATAGCCTTAATAAGAACTTTCAGTAATTCAGAATTTATATAAAATCATTATGATTTTAAAAAGCATTTTTTCAGATTTGAAAATAATGAAATGCCTGTTTTCTATCTAGCAGATATATGGATTATATGGTTGCACAAATGTTTCTCTTTTCTTTAAGAAAAGCACACAAGCATGGCTCAGCTATAAACATTTGATGAGTCAACACTGGACTTTTATGAGAATTCTAGTCTTCTCTTTCTTAGAGAAATGACTCAACTAATTGCTCTAGGGACACACAAAGCACAATATTTTTATGGCAGTATTTTTTATACTTTCACAGTGGTTACTAAAGGGAACATCATCTCATGGAAACATAAACTCATAGGGCTATGCTTAAATGACAGAAATTGCTACTGAATATTGTGTTTATTCCAGTTTTAAAGTTTAAGGAAATGGAATTTGTTGTATTCAAATGAATGTAAAAATAAATTCTACATTTAAAATTGTCAATATACTTCCAAAATATCTTGAAATTTAGAATTACTGTAAATTTTAAACTTGGACTACAATGTCACCCTCCTAAGCTTAAAGTTAAATAATATACCTTTAAAGAGGTGTAAACATGAATAAACATGCATTAGAAGTAGGAATGTGAAATATTCTGTTATTATACATACTCTTTTAGATATGTCAGTAAGAGATATTTTAGGTATCTGACAATTCAGAAAATGTAAATTACAGAGTAAAGGTATTTTGGCTTTTATCTATTATGCCTTTTTTTCACTTTTACTCTTCCCATGCTACTAATATTAATTACTCACCCACTTCTGATGATAACTGTGTCCCTATCTCAGCCAAAACAAAACAGACAATGTAGAGAAGAAAGGAGTCTGAATATTTTCCAATAATGTACACTCCAGAGTTGAAATCTTTCAATGCTGATGTGTTGTCAAACGTTACATTCATTATGCTCCCAGTTAGTGAAGGGGTATGAGTAATGGTATGGCTGTGGGTTGCAACAGGCATGTCCTTGCTCAAGGAAACAATTGAGGGAGGCATACAAAGCCTGTCAGCAGCAGAATGAGTCAAAGACATGAGAGTAAAAATCCCGTCAGAGAACAGAGACACAGGGGAAGGTGGGCAGAGAAAGACCTGGACCTTTCAATCTCCAAAGAGCTTGACTTGGGATAGGCATGAGTGGGTGGGCCTGCCTGCTCAGAGGTGGTACTGAAACATGCAACTATAGGCACATCAAGGGCCTCTGAATAAAGATGGATCTCAGGAAATTACAGCAATCATTGGGTGAAAAATCTCGGGGGTTCTGCCACTGTGAATGCTACCCTTCCCACTGTTATCTGACTTTAGACTGTATTCCCAATATACAAACACTTCCTTCTCTGCCCAACTTTTTCTCTAAGGTAGCTCCTTTCCCATTCCATCTACTTTCCCCACTCTCTGTACATCCTGGAGAAAAAGTACTATGGCAACAGAGTTTTCCTTTTTTAGTCTTCATAACAAATCAATGATGCATTTCATTTCCCATTTTGCATTTTGCATTTTGGGAATGTGTAGTGATTTGCCTTTCAAAATCATTGTTGACAAAATAATTGGTGCCTGCCATGTAATTAAATGTGTGGCAAAAGGAAAATAAATAAATAAAAATAAAATCCAGACATGACCCTCTCACTCATAAATAGCTACTGTTGATAATTGGTGCTGAATAAAATATATAATCTCCTAAATTGGGATTGCATCTTTGTTCAAATTTTTGAACTCCTCCACATCAATAATAATATATTGCCAGGGGCTGGAGGGATGGCTAACCATTAAGGTATTTGCCTGCAAAGTCAAAGGACCCAGGTTTGATTTCCCAGGACCCATTTAGCCAGATGCACAAGGGGGAACATGCATCTGGAGTTCATTTGTAGTGGCTGGAGGCCCTGGCACGCCCATTCTCTCTCTCTCTTTCTCTCTCCTTCTTTCTCTGTCAAATACATAAAAAATTAAAATATTTAAAAATATATTACCATACTTTTATTATTTCAATTATTAGAAGTCTTTATTGTCATTATGGAAGTACTCATATTTTTCTCTTTACTCTGTCCCATGGAACCCCCTAAAGTATCAAGGTAATTTAACATCAGCTATTTAATTCTTCTCCAAACCACTATGGTGGGATGATTCTCCATTGTCAATAATTGTATCTTGAAAGATAGTCCCTGTGAATATATTCTAAGCTAAGATAACATATTCAATTACCAATTTAATTACCTTTTCTATTCTGAGTTCATAGGTAATAATGATTTTTCAGTCTAAGAAAAAGGATTATATTGAAAAAATGATGTACATTATCAGCGCAGAAAGTACTCATGGAGAGAAGTAAGGAGGACTTAAGGAAGAAATTTATTTTGGGGGGGGGCAAATGTTTGATTTATGCATTCAACCCAATACCACGTTTGTTCCTACAGAAGTGTGCTGTCTCTCCTGCCCATACCTCAACTGGCCTTCTCCTTGAATTGGATAAGTCTTCATGGAGACTTACCAATCCAGTTCTGCTTCTCAGTGCTGTCATGAACAGTTGGCTCCAGTGCACATAATGACACTGGAAAGTCTTATTTTAACAATGTTGTTGACTTTCCAACTTCTCCATTACCACAGTCATCAGAGTCTAATTTACTCTTCTGGGGCCCTAATCATTCTACAGCCTGAGCAGGGCAGAAAGAAAATAATTTGTTCACTTACCAGAAAGAAAGTCTATACTCCCAAAACAAAACGAGTCAGACAGCGATATTTGAATTAACAGGCTCTGCTGACGGACCCTTTTCCCCACTTTTCATCAGTCTGGTGACACTGGATTCTGGACAGAGATAAATGAGAGGTCAAAGCACCTTTCATTTTTCTAGAGGATTATTTCGCCTACAGATAAGGCACAAAGAAGGAAGTAATAGTCAAGACTGGCCTATAAGAAAACAAAACAGAAAAAGCATAATACACAAAAGCCCATTCTCTTAGCTCTTGCTCTGGGCCTCCCTCCAGCCCAGGGACACTCCCACTAGCATGCATGGTTTGGTTATTTATTTATTTATTTTTAGTGATGGAAAATTAAAAAAAAAACAAAGTTAATATGTGGCAAAGATAATTGTGGCTCAAGTAGTAACACTTATGCTTTTTCTAACTTTAGAGCTGATGTTAAACTAATTCAAAGAAAAGTTTAAAAAATGACACTAATTTTGTTTCATTATAAAAAGTTCCAAGAATGCATGTTAAAATATATTGACTGATTGATTTTTAATGAGGACTGTGGTGATAAGCCTGGCAGTCCCATTGTGAGATCAGTTTCAGTCTTTTTTTTTTTTTTTTAGAAGATAACATTCCAAATACTATCTTTATTTTTATGGTATGGTGAGAAAAAACAGGGCTATCCTTATGACTCGTAAAAAAGTGAAAAGCAAAGACACAAAGTTACATGTGACTTTGTCAAGTCTTTTTATATTAGCAAATATTAATTATACATAATAATGAGTTTCATCATGGCATGTTCATACGTGTATGTAATGTACTTTGATCATAGTCAACCCCAGACTTTCTTATTGTCATGAAGTATGATTTAAATTAGCCTACTTTCTTCTTTCAAACCTTGTTCATTTATGCAAGGTAATTTTTGGATTCTTTAAATTCCCTAGGAAAAATATGAATCCTTTGTATATCAAAGACTTTGAAATGTTCTCAAATTCATTTCTTTGTTTATTTTAAATGATTTAAAATGATTTCTTAGCAATTTAGCCAACACTTAGGATTACTACTGATAAAGCTACTTCCAAGTAGACACCTGAATTAATGCATTGCCTTTAAGAAGTACTTGAGAAAATGGAATATATGAGTGGTTTATACATTTCAAAATAAAGCAAGTACATAACGATTAAGAGATTCAGAAGTTAGGGGCTGAAGCAATCGCTCAGCAGTTAAAGCACTTGCTTTTAAAGCCTAGAAGCCAGGGTTTGATTCCCCAGTGCTCGTGTAAGCCAGATGCACAAAGTGGCACATGCATCTGGAATTCATTTGCAGCAGCTAGAAGCTCTAGCATGCCCATCCTTCCCTTCTCTCTCCTTGCAAATAAATAAATAAAAACATTCCAGAAAAGAGAATCAGATGTTGATAATGTACATATTATAAACATCACATACAAACTGGTTGATTTTCATAAGCTACAAATTACAAAGTAGGCAATTTATGGTGTGTCAAAAAGTTACTACTCAGGTTTTATGCTTATTGCTTATCTAGAGGTGCAAGAAAAGAAAAGAAGTGGGCTCACTTTGCAGACTGTAGTAAAGCAGTTTAGACCCAGTTCTGGCTGGGACATGGAAGCAAGCTGAAGAGTGCCTTGCATTGACCTTTCCAGGGCCTTGATGGCTCTGATCAGGCAGCAATGGGCTCTCCCTCCACAAATGATTTCCCTCTATCATCTTCCTGCATCTTCTCAATATGTTTGCCTTCATGGTTAAGGCAAGCTTACCCCCTCTCAAGCTCTTGCAGTCATGCCTCTTTCTAATCTTACCCTTCATGGAGCCCACTCTTGCAAGAAGTGCTTTGTCCTCCAGCAAGGTCTGCTCATTTCCCATGGGGCAGGCTTGAGGGTGTGTCTGGTTCTCCTCACCACTCAGTCCGTCTGCATGCCATTGTCTGTTAGATGGTCTACAGTGACTTCTGAGGCATGCCATCCATGCAGAGGATGCATTTTCCTCCCTTAACCTGCTATCTGTTCATCTTTAGGTGGCTTCTTTTTTGAAGTTTTTTTTTTTTTTTATTAATGTTTGAGAGAGAGAAAAAGAGAGAGAGAGAATGAATGAGGGCACCAGGGCCTCTAGCCACTGCAAATGAACTCCAGATGCATGTGCCACCATGGGCATCTGGCTTATGTTGGTACTGGGGAAGTGAACTTGTGTCCTTAGACTCAGCAGGCAAGTGCCTTAGCTGCTAAGCCATCTCTCCAGCCCTTTATGAGGTTTTGTTGGGAGGAGGGGGCTTCTAGGGGGTTTTAGCCCAGGCTGGCCTCAAACTCCTGATCCTTCTGCCTCTGCCTCTTCAGCAATTTCCTACCAGCATGTGTCACCACAACCAGGAACAAACTCCAGATGCATGTGCTATCTTGTGCATCTGGCTTTATGTGGGTACTGGGGAATCAAACTTGAGTCCTTTGCTTTGCAGGAAAGTACCTTAATGGTTAAGCCATCTCTCTAGCACTGTAGATGGCTTCTTTCTTTACCAAGTGCTTAGTTCCTGGCACACAATCTTCTGCTCTACCTCATATTTTCCTTCATGTTGTCCCAACTCAACCTTCAGTATCCTAGAGTCTTTTCTCCTTGGCTGCTTCATGATCAAGGAACCTTGATTTTTAACTCCCTTTCTGTATTTTGAAAGGTGTATTTCTGAAGCTACACGCAGTGGAAATCTTGTTGAACTCAGCATTCACTTTCAGAGCATTCTAGCCATTTCATTTAGCTATCCTCATCCACTGCAGCCATTTTTGGACCTCCCTCCCCTTCCCATCTTCATATCTATCACTGCTTTAGTTATGTTCTTCTTGCTGGGGTAAAATACCTAACAAGAAGCAGTTTATGGAAGGAAAGGGTTTATTTTGACTGAGAGTTCTGAGGGTAAGTTTCATCATGGTGGAGAGGCATGGCAGGAGCAGAAAGGTGGTGTCACATTTTCACATTAGTATGGAAGACATAGAGAAAGAGAGCAGGAGTGGGACTGGGCTATAACTTCACGGCCTTCCCTCAATGGTACATTTCCTCTGTCAAGGCTCCAACTCCCAAAGGTTATACAACCTTCACTCACAGTGCCATCAACTGAGTGGCAAGTGTTCAAATACTGAGGCCATATGGGACATACTACATTCAAATCACCATAGATACTCTTACCTTCATTTTTGACTCAGGCTAACAGTTCTTTTTTCTACCATTGACTACAAATGTCCTTCTTAGATGAACCTGTCAATTTATTTTACAACCTGTCGGTAAAGATATCCCAATTATTTACATTTTATACTATAATCTTTTGGCCTCCTGTTTCTAATGATTTTTCAATAGTGTTATGAAAAATAGCCAGGCATTACTAATAATGTCTGATTATTATCTATGTGATGGTTTCACTTTTCCTTATTATTCTCAAAATATCAAAACTATTGATTTGTCATTCAACTAATAGATGCTAATACATATTTGTTGAGTGAATTAATAAAGATTGAATAAATATAGATTCCTTGAATTCAGTCAGAATAACCTAGAGTACATTTCGTAATTGTAAAATCTCAAATCTCACTATAAATTCAATGCATTCTATACAAAATACTGCTTGGGGTATGCATAAGTGCAAGTTCAAATATAGATCCAATATGCACACGGAGAGGCTCAGTGGTAAAGGTGCTTTACTGCACAGCCTAACAACCCAGGTTTAATTCCTCAGTACCTATGTAAAGCCAGATGCACAAAGTAGCATATGCATCTGGAATTTGTTTGCAGTGACTAGACACCCTGATGTGCCGTTCTCTCTCTCTCTCCGCATCTCTGGCACATGGAAACATTCATGGCCAGCAGTAGCCAAAACAACTTTAAAAGAAAAAAATAAAAGAGAAGTTTTCATTCCCACATAACAAGATGTGTTGTAGAGCTAGAGCCATAAGGGATGTGTGATCAATATTACTAAAAGATACGTGTGACTGGGGTGAAGAATCCAGAAACTGGTTCTACCAAATTTACAGAGTCCTTGATGTGTGGAAGAGAACCTGGAGATATCAGAGAGAAATGAATAATATTCTCGTTATTTGTGCTGAGTCCAGTGGATTTTTATACAGGGTGAATGGGAGAGATCCAAACTTCTCCCTCAAGCAACACATCCACACAGATGTGAACATGTGAACTCCAGACATATTACTATTACAGTGTTAAATGTGGCTAGGAAACAAATCAGCCTTTCCAGTAGAAAATGTCTATATAAAACTGAAACTTAGATATTGCTAACAGGAGTATATAGTTAGCAAAACTCCAGTGGAATATAACTGAAGTAAACTATGCATGCACTTTTGGACTCACTAAACATTCTACACATACAATCACTCAAGGTTGTGAGTAGAATTCTCATAAGGCACAATATTTTGATAATTAAAAATATGAAATATCCAATTCGGATATTTACGCTGCATAGTGAATACAAATGAGGGTTAATAGGGCTTTCCCATAAAGAGTTGAAGGGCCATACAGTCTGTTGTAGCTTTTGAACTCTGCCATTGTAGTATGGAAGCATTCACAACCAATACGCAACTGAATGTATATGTATGTATATGACCATAGCCCAACAATACATTGATTATAAAAGTATGCAGCTGGCCAGTGAGCCATAGTTTGCAGTTACATGTGATGCATGAATAAAATTACTTGCACAATAAGATATGATACAGTGATGAAAATAAGTGTACATGTAGCAAAAGGAGTGAATCTTACATGTAGCAAAAGGAATGAATCTCAACTCCTGTGTGTGTGTGTGTGTGTGTGTGTGTGTGTGTGTGTGTGTATTCTCCACCCAATTGCATAATAGCCAGAACATGGGTAAAACAGAGCTATGGTGTTATGAGTTTCCCTTGGAGAGGGGTTGGGATTACATGAATGTACAAAGAGAGTGTCACAGTACTGCTGGCATTGATCTGAGTCCCATTACACAGGTGTGTTCTCATTGAGAAGGTGAAACTACCTATATGCTGATTTTAAATGGACATTTTTTAGATGTCAGTTTCAAAATCTGGTGTCATAAACTGTGGGGAATACAGTGTTAAAGTGGTTTGGAGGTTTCTGAGGTTCACGTACAGAATTCCAGATGGGAGCACAGGATCCTGGGAACATCTATTTTCATAAGTTAGGGAATTGATAGGCACTACAGTTTGGCAGATGGAAGGTTATTTGTACTGTAATTAAACCTATACTTAAAATACAGTGGCCTGCAAATAAAATAAAATAACTGAGTATGATTCAGTGTTTCATTCTTATCTGAGACTACTCTAAGTGGTATCTTGGGACACATTAGGCATGAGAACATGCCCAACTGAAAGAAACCCTCTGGTCCCATAGTTCACTTCACAGAATTCTAATGAGAAATGGCACATTATCTGGTACTTATTGGTGATTCTGGCATAATCTGATGAGGGCATTTAGGGAGGAAAAAAGTCTCACAAATGATTATAGCAATAATAGTAATTGAACAGGTATAAAGTAAGAGAACATTAGTGACCTTTAGAAGTGTTTCTTCCATGGGCGGATTCTGGTTAAATCTGACAGTCACTATCTTAGGGTCATCATTACATGACAGTTACTAATGTCTTTTTTCTATACCTATGATGGTTTATATTTACTCTCAATTACACAGGGCCTAGAATCACTATGAAGATGAGTCTTTGGAAATACCATAAGGGATGTTCTAGGTTAGGTCAGTCTTGGGTCAGACTTGTGTGGGATTACTTTCATTAGGTTAATTGAGTTTAGAAGCCCCACTGAAATGTGAGCATCATATATCATTCCATACGCTGGGCCCCTGGACTGGGTACAAAGGAGAACATGAACTGATGACTGGCATTTGTCACTCTTCTTTTTCACTGTGGACTGAATGTCTCAACCTCCTTCAAGATCCTACCACCATTCCTTCCTTGCCATGATGGACTATAACCTCGAACCAAAAGCCAAATAAACTCTTCTCTTAAATTGTTTCTTGTCAGGTATTTGGTGACAGCAATGAGAAATTAACTAATGCAATACTGCTCACCGTAATTTGAAATCTAGCCTACAATATTGCCAGAAAGAATTCCACCAAAGGCCAATGATGATCACGGTCACAAAATGTCAACTTTCACCAGTTTTTACTAAATGAAGACCTAACATTACTTTGGCCTCCAGTAGTCACCACCCTGTTTCCCACATGTAATGCTCACATTTCACCATGAACCCACAACATATGTGCCTGCTAAACAAGCCATCTTTTGCTGCCTTTTGGCCCAGTCATAAGTATGCATGTAATGAACTTAACACTTCTGTGGGAAACTTTACTCCCACTTCCGGGGCCAGCTCTGATACGACCTCCCCATGCAGATTTACTAAACTACCCCAGAGCATGTATGCCCTCTGCTTTCAGCAGTGTTACATGAATTAACACTGTATATACATAGTCATTTAGATATGGCTTAAATTTCTAATTAAATTACTGGGCTCTTTTTAATAATACTGTGTCATTGCAACCTAGTCCCTGGCTCTATACACAGTAAACACTCAATAAATACTAATTTAATGGATGATTTAGCAAGGGAACGTTTCATTTTAAGTAATGGAACTCCTTACTCATTAGTATTGAAATGCTATATTGCTAGGTACTTAACCTTAATTATGCTATTGCTAACTATTGATAATTTTCTTTCTTTCTTTCTTTCTTTCTTTCTTTCTTTCTTTCTTTGGTTAACTTTTCTTTCTTTCTTTCAAGTTGATGAGGAAGGATTTTGAGGGGAACACGAATTTTTTAGAGGACAGGGCAAAGCTTTTTCTTTCTTTCTTTCTTTCTTTCTTTTTTCTTTCTTCTTTCTTTCTTTCCTTCTTTTTTGAGGTTTGTTAAGGATAGGGTCTCACTCTAGCTCAGGCTGACCTGGAATTCACTATGTAGTCTCAGGGTGGCCTCAAACTCACCTACTTCTGCTTACCAAGTGCTGGGATGAAAGGTGTGCACCATCATGCCCAGCTGTATTGATAATTTTCTATAAAAGGCCAAAGACTGATAATTAAACTCTTATTTCACATTAGATTGCTGTGTTGCCTTAAAGTAGAACACAACTTTCAGTGCACTGTATGTCAATCAGCTTATATGCATTAATCATCATGAGGTCCATATTTCAGAAATTTAAACCAATCATTTCATTGAAGAGTACAGAAGGGGTATTGGCTAACTTTGTCTGCTCAAAGAAGGTGGCTGCTGGACCTAGTATCCAGAACAACTAAGTTTATGGGGGGCAATTGAATCAAATCACCACACTTGGGGAAACTACTTGGTCATCTTGGTTACCAATATGACTTTATTACTGTGGTAGAAGTCCTTTGCCATTCTCTAGGCCATTTTCCAAAAGAAACCACTAAAATCACCTTTACATTAATAATATATTTCAGAAATTTTGCCCCACAACTCCATAATTTATTGAAAAAATATCATCAACCAAAAAAATCAAATTATTCCCTTATACATGGCCCATTCTTTTAAATAATAATGACTTCATCTATAAAGAGTTCAGTCTAGCAGTAGCACCAATCTTAGAATTTAAGTCAAGACCATCAGAGAAGGTTAGGGCAGAATTGGAACTCCAGGGACTTGTTGCTGGTTAGAATTATCAGACTTAGAGATTTGTTACTGACTAGAGTTGTTGGACTTGGAGCTAAAGAGTTTGATGTTTGCCCTGTTTAAATCTTATGTTGGAGACGGGCATGTTGGTACACGCCTTTAATCCCAGCACTCAGGAGGCAGAGGTAGGAGGATCTCAGTGAGTTTGAGGCCATCCTGAGACTATAGAGTGAATTCCAGGTCAGCCTGAGCCAGAGTGAGACCCTACCTCCAAAAACAAAAAAACCTTGTGTTGGTTGAATATTTCTTTGCTATGCCCAATGCCATCTTTTGCAATGTGAGTGTTTTTCTGTGCCATTATGGGGTTTTTTTTTTTTTTTTTTTGGGGGAGAGGGTTGGTATTATGGCTCAGTTAAAAGACTTTGGATTATGGTGATGTTTGAATATCATTAGGATTGATAAAAATATGTGGAGACTTTTAAAATTGGATGAATGCATTGCATTTTACATCATTTATGGTTATCAGTTTATGGGGGCCAGGGGCAGAATGTGGTGGTTTGATTCAGGTGTTCCCCATAAACTTAGGTGCCTGGATGCTGGGTTCCCCAGATGATGGCAATTGGAAATTAAAGCCACCTGGAGGCAGTGTGTTGTTGGGGACAGGCTTATGGGTATTATAGCCAGTGTCCCCCTTGCCAGAGTTTGGCACACTCGCCTGTTGCTATTGTCCACTTTATGTTGGCCAGGGGGTGTTGTCCACCCTTTGCTTATGCCATCATTTTCCCTGCCATCTTGGAGCATCCCCTCGAGTCTATCAGCCAAAATAAACCCTTTTTTCCCCAAAGCTGCTCTTGGTCAGGTGATTTCTGGCAGCAATGCGAACCTGACTGCAACACCAAATTTTAAAGAAAATATGGTTTGATGATAGTCTTGAAAGGATTGGTTGAAAGATGAGTGGATAATGATGAAAGAAAGATCAATGATAACTGCTAAGTTTCATATCTGAGGAATCAGGTTAGTGATGACTCCATAGTCTTTCTTTTTTTTTTTTTTTTTTTGGAGAGAGACAGAGAGAGAGGGAGAGGAAGACAGATAACAGATAGAGATGGGCTTGCCAGTAGCCTCGCAGCTGCTGAGAAAGAAATCCAGATGCTTGCGCCCCCTTGTGGGACCTTACTTTGCATCTGGCTAAACGTGGGATCTGGAGATTGGAACCAGCATTCTTAGGCTTAGGAGGCAGGCGCCTTAACCGCTAAGCCATCTCTCCAGCCCTCTATTTCCTTTTATGTGAAAGACTGGGACAAATTACAAACTCCATTTGGATTTAAAAAAAAATATTTCTGTGGAATAGCAATGTGCAGATGCAAACTAGATAGATGATTATGCCTGTTCATGGCTTGGACAGTAAGAAGAAATTCTGGAGACATAAAGTTGGAGCATTACAATACCTTTAAGTCCCTGGTCACTGATGATATTTGAAGCATGAAGGGAAGAGGGTGTGACTGATCCCTGATTTTATATAACACCTAGAGTTTTGCAAGTAGACATGTGAGCATCAAAACTGACTTACAGACCAGAATCATAGAAGACTAAGATGTTTCAGAACATACTGTTCTGCAGAGAAAACTGACTTAACAACACTACTTGGGCCAGAACTCCAAGTGGGAAATCTAGAGACCATTTGAGAAGCTGAAATACCCAAGGCAATTCATAATGAATAGGGAGTGCCATTAAAAATATTATTCACACATTTGTCACATTCTCTCTTTCAGGCTTGTTGTGGCATAACATAACAGGCCAGGAGGAAGTTTCCCAGTCACTGATTTCTTCCTCAGGTAGAAGCAAAGGAGCCATTGTGCAGTCAAGTTTCTGCTCTTCTGTGTGTTGCCCAAAGAACTAGCTTTTATCTTACTTGTCTTGTGAGGACTGAGAGGAATGGGAGACAATATAGAACCCACTCAAACCATTAATGGGTCTCGGCATGATTGAGCTACAGAGAATCTCGTGTTTAGAAGATGCTTTGAGGATCCAGAAACTACCACTTCCCCAGAAGACACACTTTGAAATACTTGGAATCTTAAGAAGGTCAGAAGTGCATTCACAAACTAAGAGAAAATACACTCCCAGGAAAGACTTGTGTGGTTACAGAGCTTCTAGTCAGGAAAATTGCATTAGGTTTTCTTTTGTAGAAAGTAACCTAAAAATCTGGGAGAGGTAAGTATTTTGTTAAGTGACCAAATCTCAACAAAAGATCATATAACATGCAAAGAAACACAATGAGGCACATTCAGCAGATCCATGCAATGTTCACACACTGTCTCTAAAGAAATGAATATTTTCCAGCCACAGTGGACTGCAACTAGAAATCAGTAACAGAAGAAAAAGAAAAATCCACAAACACACTCTTAACCAATGGAATAAAAAAATAAAAAATGAGAAGATAACTTCAAGCAAACCAAGATTAAAATACAGCCTAGCAGAAATTAGGAAATATATGAAAAGAAGTGCCAAAGGGAAACTTTATAGCTATAAACACTTACATTAAAAAGAAAAGAAATATCTCAAATCAACCCAACATCATTCCTCAAGGAACTAGGGAAAAAGAACAAGACAAACCCAACGTTTGCAGAAGAGATGAAATTACAAAGTGTAGGGCAGAGATAAATGGGATATAAAATATCAAAACAATAGGAGAAATGATGTATCTGAATTGATTTAGATCATAAAAATTGGCAAATCAAGAAACTAAAGAAAAACAGAAATGATTCAAATAAATAACATAGAAATAAGAGAATGAACATTTCAGCCAATAAAATCTGACATGATAAAATCTCCAAACATGAAAGGCCCAGAACAAAGAATTTGATTATAGAGTTCTACCAAGCTTTTTAAGAAACAATCAACACCAGATTCTCCTTTAACTATTTTGGGAAACTTAAGCAGAGTTAGAACTTCCAAACTTACTCTGTTAGATGACCATTCTTCCAACACCAGAGACAATTAAAGATAATGCAAAATCATAATATGCTTTATGAAAATTAATCTAAAATTTTCATCATAATAGTAACACTTTGAATTTAGATGTACTTTAAAAGATTATATACAATAATCAAGTGAAATTTATTCATGGAATGAAAAGATAACCCAATGTATTACAATTGACTAATTTAATCCATTATATTAACATGAATTAATAAATAACAAAACTATATGAATATTTCTATTTATAAATTTAAAATTTGACAAGATTCAATAACTTTTCATGTTTTTAACAAGTTGTTTTTTAAAAAACAACAACTCCCAATCTAGAAATAAAAGTAAATGGCTTTAGCATAAAGATGTTCTAGTCAGAACAATTTGACAGAAAGCAAAAAGCATTTGGGGTAGTTTGAATTGATGTCCCCCAATAGATTCAGGAGTTTATTAAAGCTTTAGATCCCCATCCATCTGGCTAGAAGAGGTGTCACTGTGGGTGGATCCTAGGGTCCAGTCCTAAGGTGTGGTTGAGGGTTGATCTGAATTTCATCCTAGGATATGCAAGTTGGAGTTCTCCATGGGGTTCCTAGAGTGTGCTTGCTTTATGGTGTTGCTGGTGGTATTTCTTTCTGCATGGACTTGTGAAAGGGGGCCAGCCTCTTTTCCCATTGTGGAACTTCCCCCAGATCTGTAAGGTTCACATAAATTCTGTTCCTCCTATAAACTGTCTGGTCTGGAGGTTCAGATCAGCAATGTGAAGCTGGCTACAACATAATTGGTAGCAGAAGTGAGGTTTTACTGTGTGATGAATCTGATCACATGCATTTTGGTCTTTTGGAACTTTTGTTTTAGAGAATTGGCCATGGACTTGGTACTTGCAACTGAAGATGCCTTCTGGAGCAGTAAACTAAGTTTTATAGAATATTCTGGTGAGAGTTTGAAAATGCTAACTGCAGAGAGAATTGTATTTGGAGACTTTGCTTATGAATTTTTTAAGGGGAAGGAAACACTGCAGAAAACTTTGTTGGAACTGGACTATTGGCATAGGGATAGCTGCATTCTGCTGCCATTCCCAGGGAGTTTGACCAAGGTTAAACTTGTAATGGACTGATATGCTTGGCTAAATATATAGAACTGAGAAATTTACAATTTAAAGTTGGAAAAACTCAAGCAAGTTTAACATTATGGACACTGAGACAGGTTGTAGAAGTTGCTATTGTCAAATATATATAACATTTGGAAGGCAGATGGCCCAATTACTTTATATTGAAACAATGGAAAGAATGCCTGAGGAAGGACGGAATGGTAAAAATGCAAACTCTTTGAAAGGAGTTCACTGAAAGGAGAGAACCTTCTCTTCAAGGTTATGATTTATTTCACTCTTGAATTAAGAATATGGCTGTGTCCTGCATATTTGACATTGGTTTTGAAAGCCTAAAAATATGAATGGGGTGGGTCCTGAAGTGCACACAGTTCCAGGAGCTGCTGGCGAGACAATTGCATGAGGCAGGATATGATGACCCTGATAAAGATGCTGGTGAAGCCATTGGAAGTTGGACCATGGTTTGCATGGAGACCCACAGATTTGGCAGATATACCAGAACTGTGCAAGGGCAACCATGGAGTCCTGTTGGCTCAGGATGGATGTTTCCCCTGGCTACTCAGCACAGCTGGAGGAGCAAAACTGGAAAATTCAGAGACAGTCACTGGTTATGATACCAGACTTGAACTATAGATGTTTGATGTTTGCTTCATAGTTATTGAGTTTGCCTTGGTCCAGTTTCTCCTTGTTATGCCTTATAGCAGTTGGAAATGTTTGCTTTATGCTGTTATATGTTGAAAACATAACTTGTTTTGATTTTACAGGACTCACAGCTAAGAGACAGTTTTAAATCTCAGATGAGACTTGGGACTTTAGAACTATTTTAAGTTGATAAAGACTATGGGGACCTTTGAAGTTGGACTGAATACAATTTACAATGTGAGATGGTTATGGATCTGTTGGGGAACAGGAGCAGAATGTAGTACTTGAATGGATGCACACAATAGATTCAGGATTTTATTAAAGCTTTAGATCTCCAGTCACCTGACTGGAAGACATGGCACTGTGTGGATCCTAGGGTCCAGTCCTAAGGAGTGTTTGGGGATTGATTTGAATTCCAGCCTAAAGTATTCCGAGTGTTAGAATTCTGCACGGGGTTCTTGGATTGCACTTGCTTTGTAGTACTGCTGGGTATGTCTTTCTGTGTGGACCTGTGAAAGGAGGCCAGCCTCTTTTGCCATTATGGAACTGCCCCTGGATCTGTAAGCTTCAAATAAATTCTGTTCCTCTTATAAACTGTGTCTGCTCTGGAGGTTCAATCCAGCAACATGAAGCTATGACAGCAATCAAGACACATAGAAGCAGTAAAATTATCTATACGTACAAATAACATAATTTCAGAAAACTCTATATTCTACAAGCACACACAAACACACACATAAAAAAACACATGTTGAAATGAATTAATGTGTTCTCCTAAGTTTCAGGATACAAAATCAGCATATAAAAATTGTTTCATTTCAATATACTAATGAAAATTAAGCCATTTAGGAAATTCCATTTATAATAACATCAAAAAGCATAAAATGCATATTAATTAAATTTTGCAAGGAGGTAAAACGCGTATACCAAAGTAGTACAAAACAGTGTCAACAGTAATCAAAATAAACAAAAATTTTAAAAATCATGTATTCATAGATTAGAAAACTATTATTGAGATACCAATACTGCTAAATGTTTTCAAAGGATTCAACACAATCGCAGTAGCCTTACGCACAAAGTGTCACATGTGTTTGGAGTTCCTTTGTAGTGGCTGGAGGCCCTGGTGCACCCATTCTCTCTGTCTCTCAAGTAAATAAATAATGATAAAAATATTAAAAAAATAAAAAGAGAATCAAAACTAGAAAAATACATCCCCAGTCTTGTCAGACAGAGTTTAATATTCTTGTGATGGAACATTTAGTCCTTCCCTCTATCCTCATAAATGAGTTGCCTTCTGGGCAAGAAGACATACATTTTCTACTCCTGTGAAAGAATGCCCTAGTCTATGGCCATACCACCCTGGATGCGCCAGACCTCATCTGAAAGAATGCCCTGAATTCTGTTCTCGACATCATCTTTGTCATATTTTGGACATATTTAAATATGACTTGTTCCTATCTGTGCAGTTGACAACAAGATTTTGATAGAGCTGCATGCATATAATGACACAATATAATTGAT
Source organism: Orientallactaga sibirica (assembly GCA_036365145.1). Classification (NCBI taxonomy): domain Eukaryota; kingdom Metazoa; phylum Chordata; class Mammalia; order Rodentia; family Dipodidae; genus Orientallactaga; species Orientallactaga sibirica. The sequence continues at coordinate 26,513,740 of JAEOAD010000003.1, forward strand.
TTCTTAATAACAAACTACTTTATTCCTTTATTATAGGAATATTAAAAAGTTGAAAAAAAATCAGCTCAGGGCTGGAGAGATGGCTCAGTGGTTGAAGGCCCTTGTTTATAATGCCTGTTGCCCCAGGGCTGATTCCCTAGCATCCAGATAAAGCCAGATGCAAAGTGATGCATATATGGCACAAGTGGGCCCTCTTGCTACAACAAACACAAATAAATAAATAAATAAATAAATAAATAAATAAATAAAATGCAACGATAAGCAAAACATTGTGGCACTAATACGAACCAGACATATAAACCAAGAAATACAATAGTAAGCTCAGACGGCTTAAGGAGCTTTGTTCACTCACTGGAGAAAAAAAGTCTTTCACAAATGGCGTTGAGAAAGCTGTATATAAATTTAAATCTACAGCAAGTATTTAGATTTTTAAATTATTCCAGAACCACCAGCAATAGACAAGATAAAGCCAAGCAAAGCACTTAAGCAAAAAAAAAAAAAAAAAAAAAAAAATCACAAGGAGTAAGACTCCAGACTTTTAAACCTAAGAAGAAAACACAATGGAAAAGTTGCTTGATACTGAGTTTAGAAATGATTTCTTCTATAAGACACCAAAAGTCCAGGCAATAAAAGCAAGTATAGATAAATGAAACTGCATAAGACAAAAAATCTGTATGTCAGAGACTACAGTTAAGAAAATAGAAAGATAATGAATATGAGAATTGCAAATGACATATAAAATAAGGGGCTAATACTGACAATCTACAAAACATTGCCAGAACTCAACACCATTAAAATGAAAACTAAGAGCTCATTTAAAATGAGTATGGGACTTGAGTGGACATTTCTCCAAAGATGGTATATAAATGCTTGACACATTTATGGAATATACTCAAATTAATATCAGCAGGACAATATAAATCACAACCACTATGAGATATCACTTCTTATGAACTTTGATGGATACTATGGGGGGGGGAACAAACAAGCATTGGAAAGATAAGGAGAAACTGGAATCTATATGGAAGGTTGGTGGGTTTACAAAATGACAGACCTCCTAGGTGTGGTGGCACGTGCCTTTAATCCCAGCATTAGGGAAGCAGAGGTAGGATGATCACTGTGAGTTTGAGGCCAGCCTGAGACTACATTGTGAACTCCAGGTTAACCTGGGCTAGAGTAAAACCTTGCCTTGAAAAACAAAACAACCCTCCCTGCCAAAAAATGAGAAGCAGGATGATAGTTCTACAAAATTAAAAATAGAACTATCAGGCTGGAGAGTTGGCTCAGCAGTTAATGCACTTGCTTGTAAAGCCTAATGACTGGAGTTTGATTCCTCAGTAACCACATAAGCCAAATACAGAAGGTGGCACATGTGTCTGGAGTGTGTTTGTCGTGGCTGGAGGCCCTGGCACATCCATTCTCTCTTGGGTATGGTGGTACACATCTTTAATTCTAGCACTAAGGAGGCAGAAATAGGAGGATCGCTGTGAGTTCAAGGCCAGCTGGAGATTACATAGTGAATTCCAAGTCAACTTGGGCTAGAGCAAGACCCTACCTCGAAAAAAAAAAAAAAAACCCAAAGAACTATATAATGTAGCAATTATTTCAAAAGAATTATTTCCAAAAGAAAATTAAAAGTTCAGATCTGCTTATACTACTCTGTTCATTGCCACATAATCAATATCACCCCAAAAGTGGAAAACAAAAAATATTCCTTGGCAGAAGAATGGCTTAAGAAAATTGCTTGTAGCAAGTACAAGCAATCAAAATATTACTAAACTCCAAAAGGAGGACAGTCCCAATACACGGCCCAGTCTGTATGAATACTGAGGTTTTTACATTTTCATTAAATAAATTCAGTCAGTCAGAAAAAGATAAGACAGTGAGTGTTTCCACTTTTATAAACATAGCTAACATCATCAAGTTTGTAGAAACAGAGGGTGGAATGTTTGTTACCAGAGCGGGGGAAAAGTGGGAAGTGAGGAGACGTTCAATGGGTGTAGAGTTGCAGTTAGTCAGAGGAAAGATTTATGGAAGTCTTATTTACTAATGGTGAAAAGATTTAATATGACTAAACTGCACACTTAGAAGTGGAGAAGATGGAAAATTTTGGAACATGTTTTCTACCACTGAAGAGTTCTCCCAATAAATAAAGAAACACATAAAAGAGGAAACAAAAGAGGTGGAGAGAAGGTGCAGGGAATTCTGAACAGAAGCAGTAACATGCATCCAGGCTCCTGTCAAAGATCTGACGGAGCACTGACACTTTCCCGAAGGAAACAGTTCAGCACTGAGTGTAATCTGCTCCCTTCCAGAGCCTGTGCCTTCAGTGAGATGGCGTACATGAGCACGTTACCCCCAAAGAACCATTCACCACTAAGAGGATCAAAGAGATTGCCAGGTTGAGGGGTGCAGGCATATGACCACAGCTACTTGGGAGATTGCAAGTTCAGGGCTTACCTAGGCTGCAGAGTGAGTTCAAGGTGAGACTGGACAGTTTATCAACACCCTGGCTCAAAAAATTAAGAAAGGGCAGGGGATACAGCCAAGGAGTAGAGCACTTCCATAGTACATATGATGGCCTCCGTTCTACCTCATGTGTGCCATGTACTAATCTATGTGCCTTCAACATCACTGATTTAATGCCCCCAACAACTTGTGGACTTGGAACTATCAGTGTTCCAAGTTTAATTTTTTTTGAACATTTTTTAAAAAAAGTTTTATTTATTTATTTGCTAGCAGAGAGTGAGAGAGAGATAGAGGAGACAGACAGAGAGAGAATGGGCGTGCCAGGGCCTCTCGCCATTGCAAATGAACTCCAGATGCTTGTGCATCTGGCTTATGTGGGCACTGAGGAATTGAACTTGGGTCCTTTGGTTTTGCAGGCAACCGCCTTAACCCTTAAGCCATCTCTCTAGCCCTTGAACATTTCTTTGAACATTTATCAAATTTATACTGACCACATTCTTCATGAGAGGGAGGGAGAGAAGGACAAGGTGGTGAAGAAGACAAATACATGTGTGAGCGCACACACACACAACACACACATGTGTTTAAAGAAGTATTGCCCTCCCTCCCCCCCCCGCCTCCCTCACACACTGAGAGCTGCAAACTGAAACAAAGACCCCAGTTATGTGACAGAAGAATAATGGCTGGGAGTTGTCCTGGGTGCAGTGTCACAGGAGTTTCATGTGGCTTTCGAGTCTATAATTAGAATTCAGTAGCATCAGGTAAAAATGTTTGAGTCGGAATTTTGATTCTTGCAATTACAGAAAAGATGCAAATATGTAATGGTTTCTCATCTGATTTTAATTCATGTACCTAGAGAACGGAGTCTCTATTATAGATAGGTCTTCAACACAAATCCAGTAAAAAGGAAGATAAAGAACATTGAGCCAGCTTATTTTAACCGTATCTCATTAGACTGCTTGTTGCTGAAGCATAAAACATGCTCAGAAAGAAAGCAATTACAGTTAAAAGATGAAGTAACTGTTTCATACCACTAAACAATCATTTTCTGACTGCTTTGGCATGCTAAAATCTTTCTTTATCCCTGCAGAATAGTTTTGGCCATGAAGAGACTGGATTCCAGACAAAAAATCATATTTATTAGTAAACTCAGGAATTCCAACAGAACTGCAATGCAAAGTGTTAATTAACTCAAAACCTATATTAAGGCATTAAGAACAATTTACTTATTCATGGTTAGAGAACACTTAATCTTTTAAGTTTATATCTTCACAGTAAATTCCCAAGTAAAAACATCATAGACAAAGAATTTAAATGATCTAAAATATATATTATTTATAAACTCACGAATCCCACGTTTTGCCTTTTGATGTAAACAGCCAGCCAGATGTTGCCCTTATGGAATAATTGAAAATTATTAAAATTTATGCATACGGATTATTTCATCAAGCAAATACATTTTTCTATTTAAAAAGAAACTTAAATTGAGACAAAAAAAAAGTGCAGGATATGCAGTTAAAACACTTCTTAGAAAGCACTATGGATCCTCAAATTGTAGCATATTGAGATGTACATTTGAATCCTTCAGAAGTTATAGAACAAACCCAGAAGCAGGACACAGTCAATCGGGTAGTGAATAATGAGCTTTATGGAATCCAGATTTCAGAAGCAAATAAGATTTAACTGTTTTATGAAAGTGATGGGTACAATTACCAGCGATGATGAGCTATAATTCTTGTCACCTACTGAAAAAAAATATTCTTTTTAAAGCCTTTCTTTTTTCAGAAAAGAAGCTTTTACAAATGAACACTTAGGGTTTATTCTTTCTTAAATGAACACTGAAGTGTCATTTGCATAATGGGAATTTTTCAAAGCATGGTGGTAAATATCATATTTACCACTGACTTCCAATCTTGGTCTATGGTAATAGTGCACCTGGTGTCTTGAAGTTAAATAAAGAGTTCATGCATGCAGAGGGTGGTGATATAAAAGATGCTAACTGATCATTCTTGTGAGATGAGAACTGCTCCCCTCGGGTTTGGCTAGGTTAACACCGAGAGCAAGTAAAGATGCAAGCCAGCACTCATGAAGCTTGAGGCCAGGGCTGTGGCATATGCACGCCTCAGATTTTCAGTTTTTCCTGTCAACTTCATGTAGAAAGACAAGAGAAATTATTTAAAATTCTTATTTTTCCTTACCAACAAAGCATATATCTTTGACAACCATGAGTAATCTGCTTTAGTAATGAATGTAAAAAATGCATAAGGGGAGCATTTTTTTTTTTTTGTATTGTCATAGTCAGAAAATAACCTACATAGTATCTGAAGGAAATGGAGAGAACACGTTGAGTCCAGGCTCTGAGTTCAGCCAACATGCAGTTTTGTGTGTGTGTGTGTGTGTGTGTGTGTGTGTGTGTGTGTGCCTATGTGTGTGATGACTGTGAGTGTTCATAGGGGTGATAGCTGTGATGAATTATGCGTAATTGGTGACTTCATTTCTTTGGCATAGATTGTTTTCTTGAGCCCTGTCCTTGGAGGCCAGTTCATGATGCCACTAATTTGCATTACACAGCACATTATCACAAAGCCTCCCAAACCAGATCACGGATGCCTCAACAGTCTTTGTTTTTTTAAAATCTGGATGTATTTTGCACATAGATGTTTATACTTTCATTTACCAGGATATAGTTCTTCTAAGATGGTTTATAGCCTGGGGCATGGTTGCAATGGAAAGTGCCGTGATTAAGCAGTGGTGTGATAGAGGTGACTTGTTTTGAATGATGCAATACTGAAGTTTGTGGAAGGCGTAGTTCCTTTCGGAATTAAAGACTATCCTTATAAAAGCATCCATTGCTTCAGTGGATGTGTGGTTTACCTTTTTGCGTAGAATGGAAGGATGTGGAGCTGGTCATTGCTCTTCTGGGAAAATAAGATTAGGAAATCTGGGGCTGGAGAGATGGCTCAGTGGGCAAAGTACTTGCTGTGTAGGTGAGAGGACCTGAGTCCAGATCCCCAGATCTGTGTTAAGCTGGGCACAGTAGCATGCATCTGTAATCCTAGTGCTCCCCACAGTGAGATGGCAAGTGGAGATAGGAAAATCTCTGGAAGCTCATGGGCCTTGTAGCACAGCATCAATAGTAGTGATTAAGAGATCTTGCCCTAAAAGAAAGGTGGAAGGCAAGGACTGACACCCAAGTTTGTCCCCTGGTCTTCACATGCGAGCAGTGACACATGCATGCCCATCCCCCAACACACACAGAGATTTACAAAAGAAAGAAAGAAAGAAAGAAAGAAAGAAAGAAAGAAAGAAAGAAAGAAAGAAAGAAGGAAAGAAGGAAAGAAAAGAAAGAAAGGAAGAAAGAAAGAAGCCTGATATCAAAGAAATGCAAGTGAGGGTTGGAGAGGTAGCCCAATGGAATGGTCGATCACTTGCCTCTCATGTGCAAGGCTCTGGGTTCAGTCCTTAGCATGATAAGGAGGGGTCAAGGAGAGAGAAACAGAAGGGGAGGGAAAGAGAGTAAAAGAAAGACAGCAAGCGAGGCAATGTTTGTCAAAGGATTAATAAACTTTCAGATAAATAACTTACAGAGATGTGAGATGTAGTCACCATAGTTACTGACACACTACATAACTGAAATGTGCTAAAGGAGTGAATGGGAGGTAGCCTGAAAGTGGTACTTATTTTACAACATGTGTATCTGGCAAAACGTCATGATGTGTGAATTAAATATGTGCACTTAAAAAAATATCTATCTATCTATCTATCTATCTATCTATCTATCTATCTATCTATCTATTCATTTGCAAGCAGAGGGAGACAGAGAGAAGAGAGACAGACAGAGAGACAGAATGGGTGCACAGGGGCCTCTAGCGGTTGCAAACAAACTCTGGATGCATGCACCACACTGTGCATCTGGCTTTACGTGAGTTTGGGGGAATTGAACCAGGGTTGTTAGGCTTTGCAGACAAGCGCCTTAACTGCAGATCCATCTCTCCAGCCTTAAATATATGCAATTTTTATATCAATTTTATATGTACCTCAAGAAAGCTGAGACAAGAATAAGATGTCAAAGTAGCTAGATCACTAGTTTGAGATGTAGCCAGGCAATCTGTTACATTTTTCATCATTATCATGAATCCAGTGGTGATGGGATCTATACCCTAATCATTCGGGTGTTATATGCATGCAGCTGTGAGCTTCAAGACCTAAAATGGTCCATGTGCTTCAACAACTTCCAAAACAGACTCAGGACCATGACAAGTAAAATAACAATGTGCTTTTTTCCTTTTGTGCAGTTAAAAAAATGAAATGTGCAGAAAAAAAATGAGAGATGGCTTAGCAGTTAAGGTGCCTGCCTGCTAAACCTAAGAATGCTTGTTCAAATCTCCAGGTCCCACGTTTAGCCAGATGTAAAGGTGACACAAGCATGCAATGTCACACATGCACACAAGGGAGCACATGCATCTGGAGTTCATTCACAGTGCCTGAAAAGGCCCCGGTGCTCCCAGTCTCTCTCTTCCTCTTCCTCTCTGTCTCTCTCTCAAAAAGAAAAAAAAATGAGAGACAACAAGACCCAATTTTCCTTTATTGAGTGTGACTCATACTGGAGACTTTATTCATCTGCCTTCAAATATTTTCAGTACACCATGAAGTTGCAATTGTCATCTCTGTTTTCAAAACAAGGTAACCACTTGCGAATGGCTGAGTAGGTATTTCAGTCTGAAACCTTCTATAAGCTGATTCTGCTTCTCACTAATGACCATATGCAACGGATGGACCAGACAGTACTATGAACAGGGCTTCAAACAGGCAGTTTCTATGACTGTCTTCCAACAGTGTGTTACTGGCCAAGGAATGGTTATGGTGACAAGAAAATCCCACTGCCAGTGAGGGCAGTGCTGGTGCCTGGAGAAGCCATCCATGATTAGAATGCAGAATATTACACACTTCAAAATAGTACAATTTTCTTCTGACTCCAGTTCTTATTAAGTTCACATGCAATTAAGGACAAAGGAGAAGTTGGTGTCTGTGAAATCTGTGCCAGACAGCGGGATCCATTGTCTCCTACCACACCAGGAGATTTAATTAAGAATGAAAAGTTAAGTTTGAACCGAATGTGGCTATTGTGTCTGGGCCTAAAGGAATAAATATTCTTGAACTACTTGGCCCTATTAGATGTTCAATTCACAGTTACAAGTTTCATGTTTGTTTTTTGTTACAAGTTTTATGAACGAAATTTCTTTAAATTGTTTTTGCAATACATTTTTCAAATATTTGCCAATATTTTTGCCAGACTTTGATGTTATAATTTATTTGTACTTTTCTTTGTGGTACATGATTAAAAGAAAAAATCTCGGGGCTGGAGAGATGCCTTAGCCGGTTAAGGTGTTTGCCTGCAAAGCCAAAGGATCCCGGCTGGACTCTCCAGGCCCCACATAAGCCATATGCACATGGTGGCACATGCAATTGGAGTTCATTTACAGTGGCTGGAGGCCCTGGTGAGCCCATTCTCTCTCTCTCTCTCTCTCTCTCTCTCTCTCTCTCTTCTTAAATAAATAAATAAATAATATATTTTTAAAAAAATCTCAATTATACATAGCTAGTGTTTGCACAACCTTTCCTAAGAACCCTCTTGCTCTTCCTTCTTCCTTTTTTTCATTGTTGTTCCCTTCCTTGCCTCTTCCTGCTCTTTTTCTTTCTCTCTCTCTCTCTCTCTCTCTCTCTCCGTCTTCCACCCTCCCCTTTGGTAAGCTTGTTTTCTGATATAACAATGTGCTTGGGAGGATCTTTTTGCTGATGTAAGAGCAGGTGGATTGAATCAATCTCAAGAGCCGAGGTCCTGAGTAGGTGAGAAGGTGGAGCCCAAAGCACACAGTGGGCGGGGCTTAGCCTTAGACTGGCATGCAGTCCATTTCTTACAATAGAAGGAAGGGGCCAGTGTAGCTTGAGAGGAGTCATATGAATAGCCTTTATGACTTCAGAACTTTGATTTTTCTCACCGAAGCTGCCCATAAGCTGACTATAGTGGATATTGCGGAGTTGAAGGGATGCTTTCTGTTGTAAGAGAAGTGTGCAAGTCTCCTAGGACTGCCTTGACCAAGAACCCAGTTTCAGAGGGTCAACAGTCCACCATGGTGGGGAAAGTGAAGCAAAGTGACTTGGTCCATGGTGGCAGGGGCATGTGGGGGTAGCTGCTGTTCAAACTGGTGGCAGACCAGGAGCAGAGAACTCATGCCAGAATCAAGGCAGTCTAGCCTTAAAGGCCTGCCCTTGTCCCTAGTTAACTACTTTCATTAGCCAGCCTGTGGCTTCATAGCTACTCTAAATAGCATCACTGGCCAGCAACCAAGTATTCAAAACATGAGCCTGTAGGGGGTGCCTTGCGAGTCAAAAACATATCCGCAGCCTATAAGAATAGAAACGTGGTCTCTCAGGTCTGGAAAATAGAAGCTCAAAAGCAAGATGTCTGAAGGGCCATGCTCTGTCTGAACCCACAGGGGACTCTTATCTGCCTCTTCCTAGCATCTGGTGGTTTGCTGACAAGCACCTTAACCTCTAAACCATCTCTCCGGCCTGCCTCTGTCTCTTCTGAGTCCAAAAGAACACAAATCAAATTAGAGTGGAGGTGGGTCTTTGTTCAGTATGACCTCATTCTAACTCATGACATCTACAAGCAATCCTAAAACAAAAACAAATGTGTTCTTAGCCTGAAGTAATGGGGCTAAGGTACTGGTACTGAAATTTCAAAATGCCAGAACCTCCAGCCACTGTAGTTGTGCGCATGTGCAACCTTGCACATGCATCACCTTGTACATCTGGCTTATGTGGGGTCTGGAGAGTCAAATGCCAAAGGGATTTATTTCAAGCTTACAGATACAGGGGAAGTTTCATCAAGGGAGGAAGAAGCTGGCTCTGATTCAGCAATCCTAGCAGAGAGACCACTGCAGCAAAAAAAAAAAAAAAAAAAAAAAAAAAAAACCAGCACCAGCAGATGCAAATGTGACAGGGCACAAACTCTCCACACCTTTGGGTGGGAAACATCCACCCACAAACACACCTTTGGATTGGACCCTCAGAATCCACCTCCAGTGACACCTCCTCCAGATAGGCAGCAGGAGACCCAAGTTATCAGCTTAATAAGACACCAGAGTCTATGGGGGTCATACATTCACATTCAGACCACCAGCTTCTGTTCTTGTTTACTGCTGCATTCACCAGACTAGCTGGCCTACAAGCTTCCAGATTATCTTGTCTCTACCTCCCCTCTCTCTTCAATCATGCTGGGGTTACAGATGTTCATGCTGAACATATGGTTTTATATGAGTTCTGGAGATCCAAACAGACATTTTCAGGCTGGCGCATAAACACTTTATCCATGGAGCCATCTCCCTACCCCTTGGAAGACCATTTTATTGTGTAATGCACCTACAAGTTTGAAGAGTAAAGTACTTTCAAACCAGAAGTCTCTTTTACAGAACTATTCCAGCTTAGAAACGAAGACATTCCCTAGAAACCACAGGAAAATACCTTTCATTTACGGTGAGTTATTTAAAGGTAACACCTGTGAAAACATCAGTTACCGAGCTGGGTTTGCAGGCTCTGTGCTTTGTATCGTTGAGGGCCAGGCTGTGCACTCCTAACCCAGGAGACCAGGAGCTGGGGGCGACGGGCATTCCCCAAGTCAACCTCACCTTTACACATAAAGAGGAGGAGAATGAATCTCCCAAGTGAACTTCATCTTTACAAACAGAGAGATGGAGAAAGCCTAGCCCTTGATTAATGAGGTACCCAGTCTTGGAAATGGGCTTGGTACCTAGTTTTCTATCACCCCTACCTCTGTGAACTTCCTTTTTCAGTGCATGGCCCACATGTGTGTTTTCCTGAGCCATGCTCGTTTCTCTCCCTGGGCTTCTGTGCATTATGGTTGCCTGTGTGTGCTCTATTACCTCTACCAGATGGAATCTGATGAAATTCAAGGCCTTCGTGGTATTTCCATTCATAATTCTCATGACACATGTCATGATTAAAAGTGAGTCCAAGAGGTGGAATATACAAGCAGTGATCACTTGACTGTCACTACCGCCAAGACCCTTCTCCCATAAAAAGGATTTGGTCACTGAGAACCACAGAAATTAAAGATGTACAAACATAAGAAGTCAGGAGTGAGAAGGCAAGGGAAGACTGTGGGGCTTAGAGAAGTGTATTGATGCAGCATGGAGTAGAGTGAAAGAAGACAGAGATGGGGAGAGAGAGAGAGAGAGAGAGAGAGAGAGAGAGAGGATAAAACCTTATGAATGGTTTTCCAAAGACCATGAGCAACAGCTGTGAGAAAGATCCAGAGGACCAACCTCTGTCAACCAGATGTCCTGCAGGCATGCACACAGTGTTGGCATGGAAGCAACAACAGTACGCCTGGCCCTCCCAGTGGCCCATTGTTCCCCTCTCCATTTTGCATCACAGGAGGCACCCCACAGTGGCGAGCAGAATCGCTAGTCTGGTCAGTGGTGGTGGCACAGGATGAGGAGTGAGACCTAGAACTACCGAGAACAGTGAACGAGGATGACAGTAGTTGGAACTGAACACTCAGGGCTCTGAGTCAAATTCAGAGAATGGTCAGGCAGGGTGGCAGCCTAGAGATGACCCAGGTGAATGTGTCAAAGGGAATCTGCACCAAGGCAAGGACCTTGGGCTTGATGTAATTTACTTAAATTCATTGCACTTCTAAGGCTAGACCTCCTGCTACTCATTCAGTCCTTGCAACACCAGGCAACAGGTATTATTCCTTTTGTCAGCCCAGGAGGCCAGGCACTAGGAGGTGATGAAAGTCAAATGAGGTCTCACAGCTGGCAGGGAAGGCTGGAGGGAAGACCAGGCAGCTTGGCTTTGGAGTCTGTGCTTTTAGCCACGGGGCTGAGTTGAGAGTGAAACATGAATGTCTGCCTTGCAGGTTCAGGTGGCGTTTGGTGAGTATGTTCTAAACTCTGTGCTAATCCTTATTCGTGGTGCTAAGAGTAAAGCAGTGAACAGATAGAGGGCATCTTCACTTCCATGAAAGAGAACACAAACAAGCAATGGAGTGCTGGGGCTGGGCTGCTCCATATGCTGCTCCATGTCACTTGGCAATGGGGTTTAGATGGTATAATCATCATAATCAATAATAACAATAATAACCAGTATTCTGTTCTTTATTCATTTATTTTTTTGGCAGTGTCTTACACTGTGGCCCTGGCTGGCCAGGAATAACCTGCCTCAGTTCTTCTGTCTCAGTCTCACAAGTGTCAGCTGCCATACCTGCTTTAAATTTTGCTTTAGTTGAATTAATTTAAATGTAAAAACAGATAGTTCATTTATTGGGGGAAATTATGTATAGGTAGAACAGCTGGAAAGTGTGAATCTATTTCACCAAGTGTAAATCTTATCAATGCTGAATATTTTGCATGAAAAATTAGTGCCTGTATAGAGACTGTACAATCAGCACAGCTTATACCATAGATTTAAAATACTTCAAAGAAATAAAGAGTATAAAATATTTCATTAACAACTATTTTAATTTTTAGAATTTATTTATGAGAGAGAGAGAGAGAGAAAGAGAGAGAGAATGGGTGCACCAGGGCCCCCAGCTACTGCAAATGAACTCCAGGCATGAGCTACCATGTGTATCTGGCTTACAGGGGGTCTGGGGAATTAAACATGGGTCCTTGGGCTTCACAGGCAAGCACTTTAACCATTAAGCCATTTCTCCAGGCCAGTTAACAACATTTATATTGATTATTAGTTGCAAGAATATTTTGTATCTGTTGAGTTAAATAAAAAGTAATACTAAGAATGATTTCAGCAGTTTCTTTTGGCTTTATTAAGGCAATTACTAGAAACTGTAAAAAAAAAGTCTCTGCACTGGGAATAGCGAGCAGATAGACAAAGCTGCATCATGTTTCTCTTAGAGAGTGCTCTTTTGAGAATGCCAGGTGTGATGAATAAAATAGAATAGGGTAATATGATAGAATAGAATTGGGTAGCTGTAGCAGACAGCTTCAGGTTCGCTGAGATGAACTTCCAGACCAGGCACAGTTATGGAGGAAGGGATATTATTTATTGAAGCTTACAGATCCAGGGGAAGTTCCATAATGGCAGAAGAAGCGGCCTGCTCTCCACAGGACCAGTCAAGAGAGAGAGAAAGCCAACCAGCCACCACAGCACACAGAGCAAAAACTAAAGCCAAAAAGTCACACAGCACACTTCAGGAACTCCTGCTAGGCACATTTGCATATCTTTACAATGGAAACTCAAACCCACACCTTAAGACTGGCCCCCAGTGACATTGCCTCTAGCAAGGTGATTGAAGATGCAAACTATAACTAATAAAACATTGAATATATTGGGGGACATATATTCAAACTACCACAGTAGCTAATTGATTTAAGTTTATTTTATTGTAGTAAGGATGCTAACCACCAGATCTATCTTTTAAATAGATTTTTAGGGTACGGTACAGTATTGTCATTTACAAGCACAATGTTGTACAGATTTCTAAAATGCATACATTTTACACAACTGTAACTTTATGCCACTTGATTTGGTGTGGATAGAGTTGGCCAAAACAGTGGGAAAGCTGAATGCTCAGGGGCAGACCACCAGGAAGTACCAGGAAGTTTCTTTTTGTTGTGGAATAGGATAGGACTGTAGGAGCTTATTTAGTGGTTGAAGGAATTCCTAGGGGAAGACACTCAGTGCAGTAGTCCAAGTGACAGTGCCACTTCTAAGCCAAGGGAAGAAGGGTGGAATGGATGATGTGGGTAGGTTAGGTAAGGCTGCCTAGACGTCAGGTCTGAAGGCAGAGGCCAAATTCACCTAACCTTGGAGTTCACAACAAAGAAGGAAGAGTCCTTTGAAAAATGTGTCAGGATAGGTAACACCATGAGCTGATGTGGAGAGAAGGGAGGGAGGAATACGGGAGGGAGTAGCCAGGCTGGAGTAGACAGCAGAGCTTTGTGAGTTCCGGTTCTCCTAAAGATCTCCCATCCAAGCTAGAGACTCAAGAGCTGGCATCTTAGAGTCACCCCCCAGGGCACTATGTGAGCTTCCACAGTTTCATGCCCACAGCTCATAGCCATAAGCTGGTGAGGCCTTCATGTTTTCAGTAGCATATGATCTGGCGTACATTAAATATTCAATGGGCGTTTATTGAATTAAAGATATTGATGGTAACATTGTTCCAAGAAGACCACATTCTCATGCAAAATTATCCCACTCCTGATTCATCGCATTTGGGAACATTTTAGTAGTGGCTTCTTAAACACAGCCAGCATCAGACTTCCTCGTGGGAATCCCACGAATGGTCACGTCAGAGGAAAGAAGAGGCTGGCAGCCAGAGGTCAGATTCTGCTGGTGCTGGGCTTGCAGCAGCTTCTCCTGCTTACAGAAGAGTGGCGAGGACAATTCATGTTCTGAGGATCAGGAGCGGTCGCGATGATGAGGATGAGGGTTAATTTTTACTTGTGGGCATTAGGTAGCATGAGACACATTTAGTATTTCTACAAAGGAGGAGGCAGAGTGTGGAGGGAACAACACTTCCCCAGGGATCACAGTGTGATCCTCCAAGGCAAGCTTCTGTTCTCCATACTGTGATCTTTGGAAAACCACTTTGCCTCTGGTGGAAAGTAAGAAGAGATTAGTTTTCCATCCCCTTAAAATCCTTAGATACATTCTGCCTGCAGTGGATGGATGTGAGAATCAAAGGCCCAATGATTATAATACTGTCTAAGTTATTTCATCATTTCCCCCTTTGGACTATCAGATTGCCACATAAGCACTGTTTGTCTAAAGTCTACAAGTTCTGGACAATTTACATCTTATTTGAACAAGTCTTTGCAACCCAGCAGCAGAAATTAATCACTGAAATTTCATAATTGCTGCAAAGTGGTTTCAACGTTACATCCTCATACTAGATACCAGCTAAATATGCCATAAACACTTTCTGATGTGACCAACATATTTACTTAGGGTCCAGAGGGGTAATTGAATACTGAAGTCTAATTAACAGCAAGAGGGAAAGAAAAGGGGGAACCAGCCCAACCACCATGTTGTAAATTATTCCGGCCAGTAAGATGTTATAAGGAAAAGACAATAAACTTGTGAATGGTTTTAGTTTGCAATTTTTTTACTTTTTTTCTCACCAATATTTTCTTTGTGTCAGAGGGAAGTTTAAGAAATTGTACATTTTCCAGCAGTTAGAATTTTAGAATCTCTGACAGGGAAGCAATTCCACAGCCGTCAATGTTGATTGATCCATGCCTCTTCCCAGCTCTCATGCAGGGTTTGAAAATGTGATATAAAGATGCCAGACCCAGGTCATAAACACAGTGTCTTATGGAGCCCTGGATGACTGTTTAGACCATCTGACACCATGATGGACCAAGGTGTCTTCTCAAATGCCAGACTCTATTTATTTATTTATTTATTTATTTATTTATTTATTTATTTATTTATTTTTGTTTATTTATTAGCAACAGACAGAGAGAGAAAGAGGCGGGGGGGGGTGTAGAGAATGGGCACACCAGGGCCTCTAGCTACTGCAAATGAATTCCAGATGCATGAGCCCCCTTGTGCATCTGGCTTACGTGGGTTCTGGGGAATAGAGCCTCAAACCAGGGTCCTTAGGCTTCACAGGCAGGCGCTTTACCACTAAGCCATCTCTCCAGCCCTCTTTAATTTTTGCTCTTCTCTCAAGCTAATCACTCAGTATTTGCTTTATAGTAAATAATTGCCACAGTTCCTTTTTTCTCAAAATACTTTTTTTCAATTATTTACTTTCCTGTTCTTTATTTTTTACTTTTTATTTTTTATTTTTTTTTAATTCAAGACAGCACTGGAAGGAATCCCAACCTTGGCACTTAAATGTTTTTGTAATAATCATCTATGGCTTCTGGACAAACTATGCTCAGCTATTAATGCTCCCTTCACTTTTGGTTAGAGATGCTTCTCTTTTAAGATGGCAGAGATTACTGGGGAGACTCAAAAGTCATCAAAGTGCTGAGGAAAAAAAGACAGTGGAGTTTTCAGCACTAAGTGAGATATGTCTATCACATACTCCAAGGCTCAAGGACCACTGGCGAAGATGGGGCAGAAATGTACGAGTTGAAGAAAGGGGAGGAGTGCTTTGGAATACTGTCTTTCAGACATTGAATGGCCATTATATTCATGACCTTACAGTGACTGACACTACCTACACAAGACCTGCATAATATGAGGGTTAAGAAAAAGGATGACATTGAAACAGAAGAAGAGACTAGCTGGTAGGAAGAAAGGGTTCAGTGATAGAGGAGAGAGGACAAAGCAGGGTTGTTAGAGGGGGTTATGACTGTAGTACATTGGGTATATTACTGGAGATTATCAATAACATATTTAAAAGAAGACAGCACTGTGGTCTTAAAAACCCTTAGAGCCACAGTGAGATATGGCCCTGAGTTTTATCTTTCCTTAAGGAAACATTCTAATGGGGTTCCTACTATCCCAACAACAGTGACATTTGTAATATTACATATGGTTATTATTGAAAGGCATTGGTGAGGTAGGTATTCCACATGCTTCAAAATGCCAAGTATCCCAGTGAGAGTTAGGCAAGTTCTGCCTTCCAGGATTGTAAACTTAAAACCATCATAGAAGTCCTTCGGATGACCCTTGGCTCATCTCCATTACATTACTGTTTAGTTTCAGACATGACATATTATCAGAAAAAGTAATATTTTGCAATGTGGTGTCCAGAGCTATATATTGTATCTTGATTTCAACATACTTTATTGAAAGCTGACATCAAAAACACTCAGCACATTTAGTTAAATGATTACATATAAAGCCCATTTTAAAATATTTTGCCAAATTTTCCTTGTATGGAATATCTATATCCACACCTTCTCCTTGCCAGATGTATCAGCTTACATTTTTCTGTCCTGATCTCACTTTATCATAGACTACAATCTTATCTTTCTTAATTGTGTTTTATAATGTCTCTATCCTTGTTGAAATATAATAATCTTGAACAAATACAAACAGGCCCTATTCATAGATAACTTAAAAATGTGTGTGTGCGCGCACACTGTGATGTACTTGATGTTTTATTTGAAACCGGAGATTTTTTTTTTTTTAATATCTACTCATTTACTCTCTGAAGCAGCACTCGGGCAATCTCCAATGTTCACTGAGACTCAGGAACTGGTAATAGTCTATAGAAATCCAGTACAATGGCTGTGACAAGCTAGCAACAATTTCATTACAAACTGAAAATATCAACGTTGAAAATAATAATCCCGTCAGGGATGTATACTGTATTTGCCTCACAAAAGGGGATATGGGCAATATGTGTATGTGTGCATATGTTTATCCACATATTTATTAGAAAACAGGAGAGAGAAAAGCAAGCAGAGAATCAGGAAGAGGGAGAATTTTAGTGTCAGCCTTTAGAGAAGGCAAAGGGAGGAAAAGAAGACTGGGGGTGCTGAAGGAGGAAGAGAAAGTATAAAGCTGCTGCATGCATTTGCAAATGAAGATGGATGGTGAAAGGACCATCTGTACCTCCACTGTCCTTGAAGTCACCACCACAAGCATGGGGAGGAGGTGGCAACAAGATGGGCAAACAGACAAAAAAAAAAGCAAGAAAACAAAGGAAAGCCCACCAGGACTTCAGTGGCCATCCTGTACCCCTGAAACTCCAGCCACTTCTTAATATGTTTGTTGAAGGCATTGGAGTGGCATTTGAAAAAAAAAAGCCGAAGAATTGTAAAATGTGTTTCCAGGAAGGACTGCAAATAGTAGAAACGTAGTTCGTAGTTCGGGAAGTTTTAAAGTAGGGTGGAACAGCAAAGCACGAGCAGTGAGGACTCTCAGCATACAGGCAGTGACGAGAGCTTGTGTGTCTCCAAGCTGTTATCAAGGCATGTGCAGTGAGCAGTGGAAGTGAGTTTAGCTTTACCTGCTCCAGACATTGCTTGTCACTTCCCCATCACTCAGGCTTTGCTCCCTCTGATAACCTTTATAACTGATAAGCTTCCATGTGTTTCATTAACTCTCTCCAGTATTCCTTGCTTACTGTTCGGTAAGTATGGCTTATGGCATTGTGGCTTCTAACATCTCACTTTCCATTTTCTCTCTCACATGTTCCCATTTGTACTTTTCTTCCATGTTTGCCCACACTCAGTATTGCAGCCATAACACCTCTCATACCTACCTGTCTTGTCCATGGTTTGATTCGGAAAACTAAAGGAAATGTTTACATTATCGTGAACATGGATAGATTTTTCTTGGCTTAGTGTAGTACTGCTGTGAAATTTAAAAGAGGAAAACAGGAGCGAAAAGGAGAATCTCGATTGATCAGTGTGATATTAGGTCACTTGCACTGTATAATACGAACTCGCAAGGGCAGCTATTAAAATTCTTCTGACTCCATGTCATTCACCTACAGCTTTTAAAAAGCACTCTGTCACTTGCCTGTGTTAGATCACCACCATTTTATAGCAGTGAGAATCTGGAAGATGGAGGATGTTTTAAAATTGCCATCAGACTTATTTAAAAAGTAGACGATTTTATAACCTATTTGCTTTCAAGAAAACAGATTCAGTGCTTTTAACTTTGACAGCATATAAGAAGACTTGATGTAGGCTATGCAAAGGGTAATGAAGAATACTGATCGTGTTGGAGTGACTTTTCCAAACATGAGTCTCCAGGTACAGTTTTAGGGTCAAAGCCACTGCTACAGTTTACGTGCCTTTGGCTCACCAAGGAGGAGCAGGGCCCCTAGGACTCAGTCTCCACTCAGAAAATGACTTTGATGACTGAACAAATTCACTAATTTTCAAAGCTGTTGTCACTTTTATACTTTGTGTGTAGAGAGTAAACAAGTACACATGAAAACACTATTCTCCCCACTAAAAATCCTTTAATGCACTCGAGAATTACCACATCCTGGTACTCACAGATTCCCTTCTCACTCATACAATCATTTTTTGATTCCCAGGCTATTGTGGAGTCGTTGTGGTGGAGCACTTGTTTACTATGTGCAAGGCCTTGGGTTCCATGCCAGCACCACAAAAACAATAAGAGCAAGGAAAAAGCTGATCACGTGACTCATCACCCGTGGCTACAGGCTGTGTCATTACCTATCTCAGATAGATCGTGGGAGCACACCAGGTCAAGTGTTAATTTATCAGAAAAGACATTTCAGGAAGGAATGGACACGGGAGAGGTCACAGAAGTTCTAGGAAGACTGGAAAAGCATTCTCAGGAAGAGTGCAGAGTAGCTGCAGAGGCACTGCCAAAGGCATATCCTTGGACTAGTTTCCTTGGGGTAGTACAGGTCAAGCTCTGGGCTGTGGGCTGTACTTTTGCCTGTGTGAATAGTCTCTGCCTGGCCCTGGGAATTTATGCCACTTCCTCCTGACTGGAAGTACCTGGTGTTCAGAGTCATGCTCCATGTTTACTCAGAGAGACAAGGAGAAGGGCTTTCTGGTTCCCTATCACCAGTACCTAAGCACACGAAGTGGAAAGTGTTAGCAAATGGGAGAAGATTCAGGTCCAGGCTCACCACACCTGGCAATAATGGACGTGGTACTTGCCTTAAAAGTCATTCAACTCTACACACCTGGAAGTTCATAGTGGGATCTGAAATGAGTGCTGTGCTCAGAGGGCTAACCATAATAACCAGGAAGTATTAGAAACTTGGAAGGGAGGCGGAAGAGATGGCTCAGCAGTTAAGGTGCATGCTTGCAAAGCCTACTGACAGGAGCTCAATTCCCCAATACCCACATACAGCTGGATGCACAAAGTGGTGCACACACCTGGAATTCATTTGTAGTGGCTAGAGGCCCTGGTGTGCCCATTCTCTTTCTCTCTTCTCTTTCTCTCTTCTCTCTGTCTCTCTCTGAGTGCAAATAAATAAAAAAATATAAAATATAAACTTGGAAGGTGATTCATACAAGAGAGTTGGTGGTTTCCTTGGGGTTCTGTAAGCTAAAAAAGTCAACAAAACCCACAAGACAGGAGAAGGTGTGCTTAAACAGAGTTCATGAACTGGAGAAGGCTGAGTGAAGTAATCCTGGCTCAGCCAGAGAAGGAAGGAGTCACATCTTTGCAAAGCTAGAGAAAACACTGGCAATTTTCTAGGGAGGAAAGGCAAGGTGTTCTGGCTTCTAGCGACGATTCTGTCGTGAATGGGGTCCTCATTCCTGGTCTTTCAGGAACATGGGTATTATAATGTGCCATATTTTCTCATCCTCTTAAAGCAATCATTCCTCTTAAAGCAATCATTTTGTCTTAACTAGGTGAAAACCTAACTTCCTCTCAGAGACAGACTCAAATATAGACTTTAGTTAAAAGAAAATAAAGACATTTATGTCTAATATAAAGTCCAGGGCAGACAAGTGGGCTTTGACTTGGAGGCATTTTTACTTTATTGACATTAACATGAGACTGCCAGAACAAGTCTATGGTAATTTTCATTCCAAAGAAAAGAAAAGACAGGGAAAATCTAGTATATTTAAGGCTCAAGAAGCTGCATTCTGCTCATATTCCAGTTGTGAGAACTTGATCACATGATCGCATGTATTCACAAGGGAGTCTGGGAAATTTTGTCTCTAACAGAACAGCCATGTTCCTAGGGAGAAAAATCACAGCAGCTGGGGTTTCCTGTGTGAGACTGAGTCAGTCAATATTTCATCCTTGATGGGGGAAAGGTTTACAAGGCCAGTCACCTTCCAGAGTAGCTAATGAGAGCTAATGGTTGCCTGGCCAGAGGAGTCAGGTTCTTCAGCTGTGTAGCACTGGTAAAAAAAAAAAAAAAAAAAAAAAAAAAAAAAGCCCATCTGTAGTACACAGCCTTCTACCCACATGCTCATGAAAGCAACTCTAAATTAACTCAGTGCATCAAAAAATGCAATAGAATAGAACTAATAGAAAAGAATAAAAAAAAAAACCACAAGAGTAAAATGGGGAATGGAAAAGGTGTTAATGGGAGAAGGAAGGGAATGAAAAATGAGAAGGTAATTTGGGGGCATGAAATCAAAACACATTGGATATGTGTATGAAAATATCAAAAAAAAAAAAAAATGTGGGATTAAAAACCACTTGGGACAAAGTATTAATTCCATAATGTAACAGTCAGGACGGGTGGTGTCACCACATGGTCACCTGAAATCTTGCCTTGCAGTTTTCTCAGAAAAAGTAACTCTGAATGAAGATTTAGAAGAAAACCACATGTATTCAAAATAAAGACTGTGAAATCTACATGAGCTAATTCTACAAGGACATATGAAAAAGCAATTTTTGTTTGAATACCATCCTATTATACAGTGATAAGAATTCCTCTGTCTTTTTTATTGTTGCAAATAAAAGTCCCATCTTATAGCTTATCTTTCTAAAGCTACCATGGAAAAATGATCTTTCAGCACTTGAAAAGAAGTATGCATCTGTTATACATATGCTCAATGTTATTTACTCTCAACCCCATAAACATATGTTTATTATATTTAGCTACCAATTATGGCAGCCAAGGGAGAAAAAAATATTCTAAATAATGAGCACAAAATGTGACTAAATATTTGTTAACTTGTAATTAATGTTAGATTCCAAGTCTAAGAATGATGTGGAAACAAAGGACATTACAAGTCATTACAATTTTCTGTGGAGTTTAATTTTCAACTATCACATTTGGCTGGTTTCCTTGAATAAATTCAAGTACATTGTTGTGTTTGGTAGTGAGAAACATGTTACAGAGCAGAAATGATAAACAGGGAAATTAACTAAATAGCCATGTGGTTACAAGTTTTCAAATAATGTTGGTGCTAAAAACCACACTTTATTGTGATTCAAATTCAGAGGATTACATGACCACTATTTTCTTCTTCCCTTAACTTGTGGTTGCAAATACCTTCACACCCCTGAGTGTAAGCATATTTTCTCTTCTTTATGAGCAATCAGAATAGATTTGGCTATGACTTGGGTCTAAAGCCCTCATGTGTTGAAGACTTTACCCTAGGCATGTGTTCCAGTCATTGAGTGTGGCTTAAAATTCCTCGGTGTTGTTGGTGTTATTGGGACTCATTAGGAGCCTGACTAGAGAGGACCACTGGGGAATGCCTTTGAAGAGTACCTTGTCCTAGAACTCTTCCTGTATCTCTCTTTGCTTTCTGGGGGTCTTGAGCTCTGCTCCACTACACTCTCTCTTCAGTGTTGTTCTGCTTCACCTCAAACTCACAGAATGGGGCAAAGTAGGCATGGACTGGGACATTTGAAGTCAAAATAAATCAATTAATTTAGTTTATTTATTTCATTAAAAAATTTTATTATTTATTTATTTGAGAGAGAGAAAGATACAGGGGGACAGAGAGAAAGAGAATGGGCATGCCAGGGCCTCCAGCCATAGAAAATGAACTCCATAGGCATGTTCCACCTTGTGCTCTGGCTTACGTGGGTCCTGGGGAATCGAACCTGGTCCTTCAGCTTTGCAGGCAAATGCCTTAACCGCTAAGCCATTTATTCCATTTTTTGAGACTGTGCCTTCTCTTATAGTCCAAGCTGTCATCAAACTTGCTATCCTCTTGCCTCAGCCTATCTCCCAAGTGCCCAAGTGCTGGGATTGACTATCCTGCTACATCCATCTTTAATGAACTTCTTTTTGTCTTTCATCCTTTTCTTTTCTTTTCTTTTCTTTTCTTTTCTTTTCTTTCTTTTTATTTATTTACTAATTTACTTATTTATTTTATGCTGACCTCAAACTCCTGAGCTCAAATGATCCTCAGCCTTCCCATGTGCTGGCATTACAAGCATGTATTCTCACACCGGCCTTTTGGCCCTCCTTTTGCACTGTTTCTCCCAGGTCTTTGTAACAGCCACAGAAAAACTGTCTAACACACTCCTCATGCCATTGTCGTTTTCACTAACTCCTGGAAAGTGTAGGAGAAACCTTCCATCCCCCACAACCCCCACCCCCAAAAAATACCACAGTGAGCCCTGATACATCTTTAAATCTAACTCTAAAGAAAATATTAAGAAAATCATATGTGGATTAAAATAGAGTAGATATGGCTTTATATGTGCAAATATACCAGGCATGAGACTCAGGGCAAACAATCACATCTTAATAAGTAAAGTACCTAGTAATGTCAGCAAAAAGAAGGCAGAATGTATAACCACTGCCCCTAATGCTCTGTGATGTGCTCTTCCAGGCCCTGTGCCTGCCTAAGGTTATAAATTTCCATAGAAACAACATTGTCTAGTTTTGCAGGAACTATGTGTATTTTCACTGATTCCCGTCTTTGACTTTATAATTAGATGTCTTTTGTATCCAGCCTCCCATCCTCCTTGCCACCATGTTTTAAAGCTCATATCTTTACATTTAATTTCAGTTTAATCGTGGATTACTATTCGGATCTTAGGACAGCTCTGACTGGTTCAACCTCAGATATACAGGCCCCATCACAATCCTATTATGACCAATTTAGGTTAAATATCAACATTATTGGAAGACTTTGGAACCCCAAGGTTGGTGATTGGAGAAATCATAAGGTTTCTCAGAGATGCTAGCGTCCTTCTCTTTGTCATCTCAGTGTCTCTAAGGACATCAATTCATCTCATGTTTACAAGCCTCCTCTTATCAACAGACAGAAAGCTCACTGAGCACGATTACATCTGAAGCTCTTTATAAATTTTCTTTTGGTTTTTCAAGGTAAGGTCTCACTCTAGCTCAGGCTGACCTAGCATTCACTATGTAGACTCAGGGTGGCCTAGAACTCGTGGCGATCCTCCCACCTCTGCTTCTCCAGGACTGGGATTAAAGGCGTGGGCCACCACACCTGGCTCTGAAGCTCTTTTTTTTTTTTTGGTTTTTCAAGGTAGGGTGTCACCTCGAACTCATGGCGATCCTCCTACCTCTGCCTCCCGAATGCTGGGATTAAAGGTGTGCCATCACGCCCAGCCTGAAGCTCTTTTTTTATGCAAGAGTGTGTGAGAGAGAACATTGGTGCACAAGGGCCTCCAGCCACTGTAATCTAACTCCAGATGTATGCATCCCTTGTGCACATGTGTGACCTTTCACTTGTTTCACTGTGCATCTGGCTTATGTGGGACCTAGAGAGTTTAACATGAGTCCTTGGGCTTCACAGGCAAATGCCTTAACTGCTAAGCTATTTCTCCAGCCCCTGATGCTCCTTTTATAATAGGCATCCAAGCCTTACAATTTTTGATGTCTTCACAAACCATAGTTTTCAAGGGTTCACAACCAGATTTATGGTACTATAGACTCAGGGCAGTCAGCAAATATGGTTGCTGTGTGTACATCTGACCCATTCAGGTACTTACCGTTGATTACTGTCCCGACAAAGACAACACTAATATACCTTAGTCACTGTCTTAAGAAAATAGATGGAAATGTTGTGCTTGCTTTCTGCTCATGTTCCACGCTGGCATTTGGTTTGATCCAATAGTCATCTCTGATTGTTTTCCTTCCCTTTGTGTTAAGTGAATTCCATGATAATGTGATAGTAAGTTCTAACTTCGTTTGTGACATAACCTAAGATGGATAGGAGAAACAGCTAAAAGTTTTGAGCAGATGATTCTAAAAATAAGTAAGAGGCATTGTTTTTATAAAAAGGATTAGAAATTGGCCGCATTAGGGAAGGAGTGAAAGGGCCTGTGACATCTGTCACATCTGGTCTGGGACTTAGACTCTCTGTCTGCTGTCTCACTGTGTGTTCTTGGAAAAATCACTTCCCATGTACTCAGTTTATGGGAAAATTACATTGAATTCGTCTTATAAATGTACTAAGGGAAATCGAAAATCCCTTGAGGGCTGGGCTGGCGTCTGGTTTTCACTTGCTCACATATGCACCACTGCCTGTCATAATTGAAGAGGACATTCCTCATGACTTACTATCTCTGTATGTTTCAGAAAGCCAATGTAGGCCATAACCCACATGATTTTTATGGGCTCTCCTTCATGGGATGAGTTCTAGGAGTTCTGGAGGAGAGATTGTGACAGTTATTTCTGGCCTGAAGGGCTTCCAACTTCTACCTTTTTTCCCCCTTTTCTTATTTGTTTGTTTTGAATTTCCCTACAATCCTTAGCATTTATGCAGGGAAACCTCCATTACTTGTTAACAGTGTTTTTAAAAATATTTTATTTATTTATTTATTTTGAGAGAGAGAGAGAAAGAGGTAGGCAGAGAGAGAGAATGGGCACACCAGGGCCTCCAGCTGCTGCAAATGAACTCCAGACACATGCACCATCTTGTGTACATGTCTGGAGTTCATTCATGGCAACTGACAAGGTCCTGGCTCACCCATTCTCTCCCTGCCTCTTTGTCTGTATGTGTCTCATTCTCAAAAAATCAACATCAAAATCAAATTGTTCATATCTGTAAAATCTCAGCAAAAAGCCCAGGTGGGGCTCATCTGTCCTGGCTGAAAATCCTGACCATATTAGGATTCTTTTGGTTTAAGCGACAGTTGGGTTTCTGGAATTCAACTTTCTTAGCTCCTTTCTCACTATTGCAACTCAACTCCAGAACTCAGTAAAAGAGACAAATACTGACTTTATAATCTTCCTAGGAGTGGGTCTGTTTGAGAATATGGTTTGCACTAAAACAGGTGTTGGTTTGAATCACAGATGGCATCTTCTGGGGCCCAGCAGGAGGCTCAGGTCTGTCAACTCTGCTACTCCTGAGCAGTGATAGTAACCACTTTCCTGCACACAGCTACTCTGATGCATTCTGGAGATCACAAAGAAGTGGCTATTTCCATTTTTTTTTTTTTTGTTTGTTTGTTTGTTTTGTTTTTTTTACCTGGGTTAGACCTATACTTTAGAGACACCAGCTTCAAAGCAGAAAATGAAAGGAAACAAATAATATCTCTTAATTCTGTGGTGTGAGAAAGTCCTAACTGCCAATGGGCTCTCCTCTGCAGGCAAGTGCACCCCCTTGTGTGTATGTGAGGCATTGCATGCTTGCATCACTCTGTGTCTGGCTACATGGGACTTGAAGATTTGGACATGTGTTCTTAGGTTTCCCAGGCAAATGGTTTAATCAATGGCTAAGCCATCTCACCAACCCTCCTTTTTAAAGCAGAATTTTCAACATAGTAGAATAGTGGAAAACACATTTATTTAAATGTGGGGAACCATTGGGCACTAGGTAACCAAAAGTACCTCCATCTGGAGTAATGACTCCATTTTGTGATAAGTTGTCTGTTCTGGAAAGTCACAGGGTCTAACCCATGCACAGAGAAAGAACAACGTAACCCACAGAGAATGAGGAAGTCCTTATCTTGTGGCTTTGGGGCTGGGGCCTTATCCTGTGGAACATCTTATGGCTTTGGGGCTGGGACCTTGTCCTGTTGAAACAGAATGGTAGTAATACCTAAGCTGCTGACAAACTTCCCTGTTCTGCTGTATAAAAGGCACCCTGAGATTAATAAAAATTACAGCTTGATCAGATTCTTGTCTTGCTGTCGGTTCCTTGTGTCTCTTGTCCCTTTCATTTCAGGTTCTCTAGGGTCCTTGCTCCCGTTGAAGCCCCGCTGGCCGGGGCATTTAAATATATTTTATATCAATTATAATTATATTTCTCTGTTACAGGACTCATGGAGCAGAGTCAGGAAAGGTGGTGGATGTGTACAACCCCAGTTCTCAAGGTGGTGAGGCTGCATGAGTGCTTCAGACTTGCCTGGACTATAAAGCATAACCATTCTTAACGAAACACCACCACCACCAACACACGCGCGCACACACACACACACACACACACACACACACACACACATGGGTCATTGATCAGCAAGGAGCAGAGCTGATCAGCACCAGAAAGATGTGTTTCAGTAAAGTGTCATCAAAAACACAGATCACAGCAAAAATATGATTTTGAGTGCCTTATACTTAATCAGTCTGCTAAAACTAATGGTACTGAGGACTGCATGCCTACACTTCTTTGTAATTCTTCCAAAAATGATATACTGAGTGAAATACATAAGCTATTAAAAATGAAGAGCAAACAGGCAACTAGAAACTAAAGTGCTAACATGCTACTTTTAAGTGGGAACACATGGCCAATTGGAACACAAGCGTGGAAAATAAACGGTAAGATGAGTGGCTGTGTGAATGACTCACAAATGACTGTCTGTTGAGCCCTCATACAAACTCTTTTGTTCCTTGTCCCCTATACCCTTCTACATCATCATTCTCAGGCCATTTCTGGGTTCAGTGACCTTTAGCAGAAGCAACATCACAGGTAAAACTCACCAATATTGGTGATGCTCTCTGAACAAGAATTATGGATTGACACATGGGGCATGTTAAGCCAAACATAGTTACTGTGACATTTCACAGGCAGAGCAAAACTGGACTCATTTATTTATTTGGCCAACAGATTCAGTTTTTTTTTTTTTTTTTTTTTTAATGATCAGTTAATTGAGTTGTTTTCTTGTACTCCATAGCAAAATAAATAATCCCTTGGGTCTCAATAAATTTAGTCTTTCGCTTCTTAATAACAGTACTCAAAATACACATGAATTAAGACAATAAAGAAGACAGTACTGAGGATAGAAAAAATAATTGCACTGATGTCTAAGGTTATTCATTTATTCATTTAATTAAGAAGAGATAAACCTTATCTAGTCCGAATGATTTTATTTTATAAACAATTAACAGCATTTTATACTTACCTCTGAGATAGAAACACATTTTGGGTCATCACCCTTCAATATAACTACCCACTTCTATTAGGCACCAAAGGACAAACCAGGAACAAATGGTCATTGTTTAGGGTGTAGGATGGGAAGCATATAGGTGACACGCAAGCCAAACCAAAGAAGCAGAGAGGAGGAAAGAGAAATTAGGTCAATCCTCATCCTCTTTTCAAGTGTTTTAGTTGAAAAGGTTGATTGGATAAGATTCTGCTAACACCTTCTTTTATAGCCCAAAATAAAGGCAATGGGGCCTATGGGCTAGTCCCATAGTGCAGGTTTGGAGATCTGGGCAGAGACAGTGAATCACATAGCACTGGGATCACTAGAGTCCGAGTTTAGATTTTACAGAGCTGTGCTGGGGATCTTTACTCACCAACTAAATATAGTTCATCTTTTTGCTTGAATGGAAGTTTAGAGGATCACAGATAAACATTTTTATCCTGTGCATCATTAGAAAGGATGAGGAAATAGGAAATGAATTAAGAAAGAAAACACCACTTATTATTTATTTAAGAGAGAGAGACATAGAAAGAGGCAAAGACACACACACACACACACACAGAAAATGGGCATACCACTTTAGCCTCTGCAAACAAACTCCAGACACGTGCACCCCTTTGTGATATATGCTTGCATCACTGTACATCTGTCTTACGTGGGACCTGGAGATTTGAATGTGAGTTCTTAGGCTTTGCAGTCAAACGCCTTAACTGCTAAGCCATCTCTCTAGCCCAAGAAAACACTTTTTGATGGAAGCAAACGTTCAATTTTTTTTGGTAGTTTTCATACATGATGTGTTTTATCCCATTTATGTGAATAAATCCATCCGTCTGAATTTCCACTCTTTCAGGGATAGTGTTTAAAGGCATAGATTTTGGGCTTTTGATACACATGGTTTGTCAAGCATTCAAAAGATTGTTGAACTCTGTGTTTTCAGTTCCTTATCTATTAAGTTGAATGATAGTCCTCAGGGGTAAGAATTAAAAGAATAGTGTATGTAAAACACAGCGAGTTAGAACTTACTAGAATGACTAGGGTTCCACCACCCTCTCTCTTTATGCTTTCAAACCCAGCCTCACTCTCCCATCTCTCCTTGGACTCTCCAGGTTTGTTCATTTTTCTCTGGTTTCATCACTTATCCCTCTTTCCCTCTCTGATGATACACTGAGTTTTATGTCCTCTGTGCTTTTCCAAAAGGAAAACCTGGTTATTTGTTAGGACATTTGCTTTTCCTATGGCTAGGTAGTTTTTGTCTGATTCTCCATGTGGACACCTGCTCGTGGGTTTGGTCTTATCTTTCCTGTGGTACTTTGCAATGGACATTTTTCCATAACACCATAGTGTCAGTAGTCTTTCTTGCTTTCAGACTGTCAGTTAATCTACTATATTCTCATTAACTTACATTGTTCTTAGATGTATTTTTTGTTTCTCCTCTCTCCACTGGAATGTAAGCCCATGACACCATTTTTGCACAAACTTGTATATAACATAGAGTATTAAATAGATGAATGGACTAATTGAGCCTCTACCACATGTTAGATACAATTGATGACTAAGGAAGGAATGTAAGAGTCAGAAAAAGAGGCATCTTTGATGAATTCACAATTTAGCAGAAGAGACAGAACAAATCTATCAGGATCAGCTGATCTATTTGGGAAGTAGGAAATTCCTGAGGATGCTATATTTGAGCCATTTAAGATATGGTCTAAGAAGGATGATAAAAGCTAACAAGGCCATGGGGGAGGAGCTAGAGAAGAAGTTACATACGGTATGTTTTGGTATTGAGGTAGAGAGGGGAAGGGATTCCTAAAGGACCACAGCTCAAGTGCTTAGCCACCTGCCAGTTCTTTGGGGAATGAACATAGGAAATAAGGATGAAATCCAGTTGAAAATCAAAGAGTAAGGTGGCTGGAGAGATGGCTTAGCAGTTAAGTGCTTGCCTGTGAAGCCCTAAGGACCCCAGTTCAAGGCTCGATTCCCCAGGATCCACGTAAGTCAGATGCACAAGTTGGTACATGCATCTGGAGTTCGTTTGCAGTGGCTGGAGGCCCTGGCCTGCCCATTCTCTCTCTCTCTCTCTCTGTCTCTCTCCTTCCCTGCCTGTTTCTGTATTTTTCTCACAAATAAATGAATAAAAGAAATTAGAAAAAAAAAAAAAGCTTCAAAAAAAGAGTAAGGATTCTAGGAGTTTCTTTTTTGTTTCTTTTTTTTTTTTCAGGCTAATTCCTTCTTTGGCTAAAAAGAACAAAGGATCAAAAAGGAAATCTGTGAAATACAATCATATGTTTTCATATCAAACCAACATTATTTCTTTTTTTAAAAATCATTTATTTATGAAGGGAGAGAGGGGGAGGGATATAGTGATTGAGACAGAGAATGGACATGGGCATGCCAGGGCCTCTTTGTGCTCCAAACAAGCATGTGCCATTTGTGTATTTGGCTTTACATGGTACTGGGGATTTGAACCCAGGCCAACAAGCTTTGCAAGCAAATACCTTTAACTGTTAACCCATATCCCCAGTCCCTATTATTCTCAGTAAATGAGGAAATAGAGACCCTCCTGCCAAACATTTTGGTACAAAATGAATAAAGACTGAACCTGACACATCTTAAAACTAACATTAAAAAAAACAACTCTAAATTGTTGGTGTGATAAAAGTAGCTGTAAAATTTACATTGCTTTTAAAATGATAGCGTATATAGGTAAGTATAGACCTATACCAATAACAATCTGGATTAACCCCTAGATTGAAAAAATAAGACTGGCAAGTGAAAAGGGAATTAGTGGCATCAAGGGTCTTAGTTGGGGCATCTAGTGGTTAGCCCAGCCAGTCTTGGCCTACTCTGGTCGAGTTTCCAGAGCCTGAGTAGAGTTTCGCAACCTGTCCTGAAGTGACTCAGCACCTAAGCTGAACTGTCTCCACCCAGCTGCTGCTGACATGGTGAAATACTATTGGCCCTTACACCTTTACCTCATCCTTTTTCCCACCCTCTCTCAAAATATATAAATACCTTACGACTATGACTCAATGTGGTTTTTCTCTCAGGGGTGGCCTCGACACCCGCCTTCGCTCAGCCTCAGCGATCCTCCTACCTCGGTGGCCTCCCTGGTCCAGGTGACCTGGGATTAACTATGTAGTCTCAGGGTGGCCACCACCATCCTCCTACCTCTGCCTCCCAGTTCTGGGATTTTGTTTGTTCTTTTTTGTTTGTTTTTGTTTTGCTTTTTCAAGGTAGGGTTTCACTCTAGCCCAGGGTGACCTGGAACTCACTATGGAGTCTCAGGGTTGCCTTGAACTCACAGCGATACTCCTACCTCTGCCTCCCGGGTGCTGGGATTAAAGGCGTGCACCACCATACCTGGCAGATTGTATCGATTCTTTTGCTAGTCTACCGATATGCTATGAATCTTATATGTGAACTCAGCTAGCTGTTGGGAGATAATGGAACCTGCAAAAGGTGAAGCCTCTTGGGATGACTTTGGCTCACTGGGGACATGCCATTGCAAGGGATTGTGGGACTTCATTTCTCTTCCCTTCTTGTGTCTCCTGGCGATGCAATGTGTGGTTTTGCTTTGGTAGGTCCAATGCTGCCATGACTGCTGCCTTTGCCTAGTCCTGAGGCAAAAGGACCATCTACTCACAGAAGGGAGCTCCAAGACCCTGGTGACAGAAAGCTAACACATAGCACTGAGACTGAGAAGACGGTTGTTGTGACTATACCTCGTGATGAGGAGAACCCTTTGGAATTGGTTCATGGCTGGAGTGAAGAGGCATGTTCTACAGAAAGCTTAGAATGTTATCAGAGGAGTGTATTGCTCCATTCTGTAGGGGCATCAGAAGACCAAAATGGTGATAAAAACATGAACAGTAAAAGATATGCTAATGCAGCTTCATATGGAGATGAGAACTCTATTAGAAATTGTACTAGAGGCCTACCCTGTGAGAGCACATCAGAGGATTTGGCTCTGTCTGTCCATAATCTTTGAGACGCTCTGATATGCTGAGCTTCGAAGTGATAGTTAAGTTTATTTGGCCGAGGTGTCATCAAGGTAATACAGCCCACAACCTGCCTCAGGGGGTATCTGGTGTTTAATCAAATTGACAGTGGGAATCAGGAGCCAAGATGGGCAGAGAGACACATTAGGAAGATTCACAGCTTGTCCAGAAGAGGACACATGTCAAGTTTCAGACAAGGAGGGCACTTTGGCTACCAGCACAATTGGAAAGATGCCTTGGAGACATCTCGGGAAACTTCAAGGCCATCACCTCACGATAGTCCTAAATGTGTACAAATGAAAGATTGTTTCACTTGAGAAGAGAGCCCTGGGGTAAACATTCTGCCCAGGACCACCCTGGGGATTAATTTTCTGTGGAGCCTGTTTGTTTATTCAACCATTCAAGCACACCGAGGCTAGTTGCAGAGAGGGTCCAAGTGTGCCCAGGTACAGAAAGGAGGGCGGCCAGGCCGACACTTTGATTATAAACCTGTGAGATCTGGGTCACATTATTATTTATATATTATTTTTAATTGACAAAATAATGGCACAGATTACAAGGCTGATGTATACAATATATCCATCATTTCTTTGTGTTGGAAACATGCTGACTCCTCCTTGCTCCTTATATTGAAATACACAATTAACTTGTCAATCTTAGTTACCTTACAGTATTTTTCCCTGCAAGAAGAAAACTGTTTTGCTTCCAAGCCAATCTCAATGGCAGAGGGAAGAGGCCACCGTGGAAGAGGCAAGGTGCCTCTCTCTCTTCTATATGGTACTCTCTTAGGTTTGCACACATGTAAAATTAAATTAATTATAAAGTATCCATTAACAAGAAACCCACTAATTGGTGGAGTTGAATATTAGTTTCAAGTTAATGTCATCCCTGTTCATCCTCTAATGAGAAATGTCTACATAGAGTCACATGTTTTGTCAGCACAGGTAAGCTTCACAACATCAGGAAACCATGGTACTTAATGACGGGAAGCCCCCTCCTGGAACACAGACTCAGATGACCTAAGCGAGGTCTGACTGATGACCAAGAGACATTCATTGTAAGAGGTGCCTAGCTTTTATTTTTGACTCTTTCTCACCTTTACTTCCACATAAGCAATGTTTTCTCCACTACTTAATGATTATTTCCAAAGCTGTCAGTCCTAGTTTTTGGCTTATTTAATTATTTTAATTCTTGCTTTAAAAAGAACTGATGATATTTTAACTATGCCTTACTGGATATGAAAAAACAATGATGTTCATTTCTTGTTGTTTCAAGGAGTTTTCTTATTGGTGTCCATAGGAAGTGTCAGGCTGTTAATGCTTCTGAAAGTAGGGCATCTATTTTCATCATAGATGGACTGGAAATGATTTTTTTCCCCTTGCTGAAAGTGCCTCCCATCAATAGAGTGTGTGGAAAGTAATGATGTTTCAGGGAAATATTGATCTCACAGAGAGAACACAGTTGCCAACTAAAAAAGACATAGAACACTCAACCTGGAGAGAAATTCACAGAACATTGCCTGGCACATAATAGACTCTCAATATTTGTCATAAAATTAATAAATGCATTGGCTGCTATAAATAAATACAGCCAGAAATGAACTTGTGGTATTGAAAGGGAAGGAAACTTGTGGAGGAAATAAATTGTTTATGCCTTTCAGCAAATTGATCCATCAACATTCTTTATGATGATTTGGTCTGGAGAGATGGCTTGGTGGTTAATATACTTGCCTGCAAAGCCAAAGGACCCAGATTTGGTTCCCCAGGACCCACGTAAGCTAGATGCACTAGGTGGTGCATGCATCTGGAGTTTGTCTGCAGCAGCTGGAGGCCCTGGCATGCCCATTCTGTGTCTGTCTTTTTCTTCCTCTTTCTGTCAAAGAAATAAATAAAAATATAAAAAATAAAAAGGAGTCCTTATAATTGATAATAAGCATTCTGAAGAGAAATGTGGATTTCTTGCAGTTCCTATGGGGAGCAGTAATGATGGAACAAAGGAAGGACCCAGAGTTGATGCAAGAAATCAAACTTGCAGCAGGGGTAGGCAAGGCTTGTCACTATTTCTTTAGGGACAGGGCATAAGAGAACCTGTTGGCCATTTTTATATCACTTTCTACAATTGCATGTGAATATGCCAAAACCTATAGCAAACAAACAAGTTAAGGGTATAATACTGAGGGTGTTTTTTTTCTTTAGTATTGTAGTCAAGAATGCTTAACAATTCAGTCAGTTGTAACTTCTCTGTACCATCTCGTGACTTATTTGAAAAATCTTTGAGGATTTTTATCCCTACATCAAAATTGCATAGACTTTACATTTTAACTGAAATTTTTCTTTTCTTCCTCTATCCCTTCCTTCCTTCCTTCCTTCCTTCCTTCCTTCCTTCCTTCCTTCCTTCCTTCCTTCCTCCCTCCCTCCCTCCCTCTCTCCCTCTCTCTCTCTCTCTCTCTCTTTCTTTCTTTCTTTGGAAAGAGAGAGAGAGACACAGAGAGAGAGAGAGAGACAGAGAGAATAGGCATGCAGGCCCTCTAGCTACTGCAAACAAACTCCAAGAGGCAATCTCTGCTTTGTGCATCTGACTACACATGGTTACTGGGGAATTGAACCCTGATCATTA
Source organism: Orientallactaga sibirica (assembly GCA_036365145.1). Lineage (NCBI taxonomy): Eukaryota > Metazoa > Chordata > Mammalia > Rodentia > Dipodidae > Orientallactaga > Orientallactaga sibirica. The sequence continues at coordinate 26,547,543 of JAEOAD010000003.1, forward strand.
GGCTTTGCAGGCAAGTGCCTTAACTGCTGATCCATCACTACAGCTCCCTTTCTCTCTCTCTCTCCCTCCCTCTCTCTCTTTTTGGAGTCAGAGAGAGAGAGAGGGTAGAGAATGGGTGCATTAGCAGCCTCTCAGCCACAGTGAACGAACTCCAGATGCATGTGCCCCCTTGTGGGCAAGTGCAGTATTGAGCCCTTGCATCACTTGGTGTCTGGCTAAATGTGGGACCTGGAGAATTGACCAGACATTCTTAGGCTTAGCAGGCAGGCACCTTAACTGCTAAGCCATCCATCCAGCAGAAATACAATGGGGAAGAGGGAACATTAGCCGGCAAAGGTTACATTAGTGAAAACTGGAGCCTCTTTATTCAGAACTGAATTACAAAAACAGCGGAGGGCAGACAGGGGCCATTATTTAATCACCAGTCAGAGAGAGTTGAGCAAACACTCCCTTTTACATCTAATGATCACCCAAAGAAAGAATGGAATAACGAGAGGATAAACATGGTGTATTAGTTGAGTCACTGTCTCTGTTTCTTCCTGGGAAAATGCAAAACCACAAAAACGTACTCCAAAGGCTCCATTGAAATCCTCTCAGAGAAGGCTTTCATTTCATTGGGAAACAGGAAATGACTTAAATAGGCTTTATAGTACTCTTAACAAATACATTACCTTGAGAGATGAAATGATATAAATCTGAAATGCTGTATTCTATGAACATGTCATAGAGAAGAGTTCTCTGGCTGTGGATCAGTTATGTGAAGATAAACAAACAAACAAACAAACAAACAAACAAACAAACAAATGCAGCAATTACTCACTGTCCCATGCAGCACCCACCAAGGACAGTTGTTCAGTATTATGTCTGCCACACCTTCCCCAAGGTGCCTGCAGCCCTTCCCCGTGAAGGAAGTGCTGGGCTCTCTGTGAGCCAATCTGCATGACAGAAAACCAGCCATCTCCATCATGAACTTGAGTCTGTGAAGTTGTTTTCCTTCTTTTCTTCCCTTTAACATTTTTGTTCTGTATGAAATTATTCACTCACATTTCATTTTCACATAGTGCCTGCATCAGTTACCTTGTTTATCTTTCTCTCTTCCTTCTGGCCACACTCCGACTTCTCATCCGTCTTGGTCCTGAAAGTAATCGTTCTGAGTGACTCTAATTTGTTTTCTCTAAACGTGTAAACCTCATCCTGCAGAAATCATAACTTTTTTCCAAGAATTTTTTCTTAATTCATTAAATATGACTAATGTTATACTGGTCTTCTAGGGCTGCTGTAAAAAAAAAAAAATTAGCCCAAACGGAAGTTCTTTTTCAATAGATTAGAATGTCTGACATCAAGGTTCTAGCAGTGCCCTGCTCCTCTTGAAGGCCCCCTCTGCCGAATCCTTCCTTCATCTTCTATCTTATGGTGCTGGTAATCTTTGATCTCCTTGGCTTGCAGCCCAACACTGTCACATTATGTCTTCTCTGCATACCTACAGTCACATTTCCCTCTTATAAGGACAATAGTCATTTGGTTTGGGCTCATCTTAACCCAGTGTGATCTAACCCTCACTTGACCACATCTGTAAACACCTAGTTCTGAGTAAGGTCACATGTACACTTATCAAGACGTTAAAAACTTGTTCATATTTTCCATGTTTTTTTGAGGGGGGTGTACAATTCAACTCAAAAGAATTTTGAAAATGTATTTTGATTTATACAAGATTATCATAAGGAAGGTATATGTTAGTGAATAAGGATCACATGGAATGCTAAGAATAATGAACTTTTTTACCATAATTTTATTAATGGTATACTAATTTTAAGAAAATGGATGCATAATTTTTAATCTTCCAACCTACAATGGTATGTATGCAATGATATGTATTAAAGATGAAAGATATCCACCAATCCATCCATTCATCCACCTCATACCTTCTTTAACCATAATTTGTTTATGGGTACCTAGATTGATTTAATTATTTGGCTTCTATGTATGTGTGACAATAAACATGGGCATGTGGGCATCAATCAAAAAAAAAGAACAAGATGAAGGTTATCTTTAATAAAGAAAAATTAAATAAATTTCAAAGTTGAATACAATGTACATATTTAGGACATAAATTATTTGCTTATTTTTATGTGTGTGAGTCTTACATGAGATCAGTTCTGGAAAGCATAAAAAAATCATGTCTCAGCCATTCTCTTCTATGTATGTCATCTAGGACATACTTTGGATTCATTTCAGAAGTATTCTTTGCATATATAAACATCTACATATCATTCATCAATCATCTATCTATCAATCATCTATCTGTCATCTATCTAATCTTTCTATTATTCCTGTCTACCTACTTATCGTCTATCTGCTCATCTATCTGTCAATCTTCTATCTATCAATCTATCTACCATATATCAGTCATCTTTCTATCAACTGTTCTCCTATTTACCTATACTTACGATTTATTTAGTACAAATCAAAGCACACAAATGCTAGTACATTACACATATTCTGTACCTTTTCTTCTCTCATAGTACTAAGCAAACCTCTCTCCCCACTCTGGTTTCTGTTCCATTTCCTGATATGTTTTTTAGCATGCATCAAGTGCTCCATTCCTCTAGTTTCCTTTGACAGCTGTCTTCTTGTTACTACTGCACAGGGACCCTGCACACTGCCTAGGGCATCTGTTCTCTGCCCAGCTATCAGTACAACCATGTCCCACACTCCACTGCTCTCTAGGTATCATGTTGCTAACTTGTTTGTCATTGGTTATTTCTCTTGTAGAAGAAGAGCCCCAAAGAACAGATATTCTGTTAGGTTCGTTGCCTTTATACTCCTATAGTACTTTCAGGTCTCCAGTGGTGACTACAGGACTTGATGGTATGGGTCAAAGCTCACTAGTGAAGAAATGTGTAGCATTTATGCACAACAAAATACTATCCAGCTCTTTAAAAAGATGGAAATTAGTCATTTATGACAACATGGGTACGTAGAATTGGAGACTGATATTTTAAGTGCAATAAGCTTGGAATAGAGACAAGAAATATCACTTGACACTTCACTCCTATGTGAACTCTAAAAAAGTTGATCTCAAAGCCGGGCGTGGTGGCGCACTCCTTTAATCCCAGCACTCAGGAAGCAGAGGTAGGTGGATCACTGTGAGTTCAAGGCCACCCCGAGACTACATAGTGAATTCCAGGTCAGCCTGGGCTAGAGAATGAGACCCTACCTCGAAAAACCAAAAAAATAAATAAATAAATAAAAATAAATAAATAAATAAAATAAAAATAAAAAATAAAAATACAAAAAAATATTAACAATTAAACAAAGAAGTTGATCTCATAAAAGTTGAGAATACAATGGTGGTTACCAGAGGTCAGGGAGAGTAAGTGGTGTGTGTGTGTGTGTGTGTGTGTGTATGTATTGTGAGAGGCCATGGGGAAATGATTGATCAGTGGATACCAGGCAGAGATGGACAGGAGCAAGCACTTCTGGTGTACTGTGGTCAGGTCAGTTGATTGTAGATAAAGATACTACATTTCAAAAAGTCTAGAACAAGGGAATTTCAATGGTTTTGCTATAGAGATCTGATAGATATTTCAGTGGACATGTTTACCCAGAAGTAAACATTACTGATGTTTCTCTTTGTTATAGCAGCACATGAAACCCCATAAATATGTCCCTGTTTTACACAGTTGAAATTTTAGAAATACAGAAATTAGGCACAGCTAATGTCTGATGTTAGAAGTCTTAGGTGCTAATATGTACACTGTATCTCAATAAAACCTAAAAATTAGTTAGTTAAACACTAATTATAAATATATGCAAATTTTACCAAGAACAGGCTATGGAGGTGGATGTAATGAAAGTTGAAGTTGGGCTTTGCTGAAATTTAATAAAGCTTAGCAAGTTTTTATGAAGTAGAGGACAAAATTGTCAAGTGAATTAAAACTGAAAAGAAGTTCTCTCTCCCAGTGTCATTGCTAGTTTTTGAAATAATTTGATATGTTCACTTTAAACAGCACACGATCTATTTGAAAGTTATTCTGGAGACTAGAATGAAGGAATTAATGAGCTTAATATTTTAATGTTCTACTTAGTTCCTTGGCTTAAACATTTTAGTTTGCCTTCAAACATTTATTTTGCCTAGAAAATGTTCTTACATCTTCATTTGCTCCATATAATTTTCTCTGTTTGTTAAAGATTTTGTTGAATTCCTGCCCCTTCAGCAAATAGAGTCTTTTCTAACTTCTTTGACACAAGGGGATATCAATGATAGAACTAGCGTTTAACATGTGCTGCAGAGACTGCTGGGTAAGATGGTGGATTAGAAGTTGCTCCCATGTTACCTGATGAAGTGGAAAAAATAGGTTAACAAAGCCAAATTTGATTTCAAATAAAGGAAGGAAAGAAGGATGGAGGGAGGGAAGAAGGAAGCAAGGAAAGAAGGATGGAGGGAGGAAGGAAGGAAGGAAGGAAAAAGGAGAGAAGGGATGAAAGGAAGGAAGTAAGGGAGGAAGAAGGAAGGAAGAGAGGGAGGGAGGGAGGGAGAAAAAAGAAGGTAGGGAAGGAAGGAAGAACATTGGAATTCAGAAAAGGATGAGAAGGTAGTTGAGAAATGCAGAGCAGCAGATAGGCTCAGTGAAATAAAACCACACACAGCTCAGCATACAGGAAACCATCCTCAGCTGGAACATGAGCATCCCAGGGAGTAAAACAGGTGTCTTAGGATGGTGGAAGAACTTTCCTAGCCCACAGACAGCATGTGTGTGTGGTGGGAGGGGGGCTATGGAGCATGTGCCACAGCAACTATGAGGATGTCAGAGGACAATTTAGAGGGAATGATGATCCTCCTTCTTTAACACAAGGTTTCTAGCTTCTACGAACAAACTGCCAGACTGGAAACTAGCTGGCCTGTGGGCTTCTGATTCTCCTGGCTCCGTCTCTCATTGTGAGAGCCACCTTGGCATCACAAGTGTATGCACCACTTTGCATTCCACTCTATGTGGGCGCTGGGAAATAAAACCTGGGCCAGAAGGCTTTGCAATCAAGTGTCTTTAATCACTGAACCATCTCCCCAGCCTCTTCTTCTTAAATTTATGTACGTTTTGCTTATGAATGTTTCCAGTATATTTTTCTGTTTTTCTTTTTCTCTTGTTCCTTCCTCATCCCCTTCATGGTCTTCTTGTCTACTGTTTTTCTTTTAACCTTTATTATATTGAATCTTGCTTCTCCGTTACATTTCCTTTTTCCTGTCTCCTTTCTTTTCTCATTCATTTACTATATCTCCACGCCCTAAATACATTTTGATTTGGTAGCACACTCTACATTAGTTTTGCCAGTTGCTATTCTATGCTCATTAGTCATGTACTAGTGGACTTCAAACAAATTTTATTTATCCCGTTTGATTTGCTTATTGTTGGTTCTGCTTTCCCTTCTCTGAGTGATAGTGGGAACTGAGTAAGCCTTTAAGAGTAGGCTGCTCACAAAAAAAGATAAAATCTGGAAGATATTTCTATCCTGGCAAATGCATAGTCACAACACAAACACTAGAAACAGGAGAAAGTATGGCACTATGGTTCCTCCAAAGTAAGGCGTCTTAGATCTTTTCTACTTGAACATTTCTTCACCCAAAATGTTCGTGCAACATTAGGCATATAAGGATATTAAATAGATATAAAAGCCAAGCATTTACTGACTACTTTCTGTGTTTGAAACAGTTATTTGTAAATGTATAATTTTACCATTATCAAGGATAAAAGTAAATGTGCATACTAATGAGATGGATTGCTTGTTTATTTTTACATAAAGAAAGTTTGGCTGAATGATACTGCAGGACATAGAACATCCGTAACATTTTAAGTGTTGATTGATATTTTGACTTTTAAATTGTGGATGTTGAGAACATCACTTCACATCAATTAAGTATTACAAAATAATAAAAGTATGTTGTGATCAGGGAAATCTGTCCTAAGCTCAAGACAAAATTCATGGAATACTTTTTTTATGATACTCAACTTGGCAGCTCAAACACAATTTTAAAAAGCAAATATTCTAATGCTAAATGATACAAAACCATACTAACTTGGTGATTGCTTGCTGAGAAATGATGATAGAAAACATTAAAATGTTTGTTTTCCATAAGTAGGCCATGTTTCTATAACAACAGAGAACTTTGTAGTAACAATACTAGAATTGATAACATATTATATCTCAAATCTGAGCTGAGGTTTTCAGGCAGTGTTTGTGTATGTTGCATGGTGAGATATAGAAAAATGCACACACAGTGCAACATGGGCATGTGGTGGTAGAAATATGGGTATTCATTTTCACTAGGGGCTTGATTTAGAATTAATTTTTATCATTGAATATTCAGAAGCTTCTAGTACCAGGTTTTTATGACTCCTGCATTCAGTTAGATGATCCTGATGACCCCAAATGAGGGTCACAATGCATGGTGTAAGAAGCTGAGCCTAAGGACCCATGTTCTATCTCTCTCCAGATCCGACATAAGCCAGAAACACAGAGGTGAGGCAAGCACAAGGCTGCACATGCCCACTAGGTGGCACAAGCACCTGGCATTCCATCACAGTGGCTGAGGCCCTGGTGCACCAATTCTCTCTCCCTCCCTCTTGTTCTCTGGCTAAAAAGAACTAAATGAAAAATAAGAGATAACAAAAGTATGAAACAAACAAACCATATTAAAAGCTGTCTGTTATAGCATGAAGTTTTCCTCTGGGCATGACACGGTCCATCCCTTGTCATCTTGGAGTAGAGATAAGCTTTGCTCGGTAGCCATGACAATGAAATAAGCAGCCCAATATAGCCTCTGATAATGGAACTACTAACACACCTTAGGAAAAGGAGAGGGAGGAGGGCCACAAGCTTGTACCCGAGATCCAACCCATCACTTCCTCTGGCACCCCAACTCCTACCACATCTACACTTCCCTTGGGAGAATTATAGGAAGTAGAAGGTTAACTGTAAGTGGAACTCCACGAAGTCATTATCCACAGTGGGCTAGTACCTTGAAGAGGTGTCACTGTTTTCATTACCCATGCTCTTCTAATTAATCCTTAAAAAAAAAAAAATCATGGTTTTACCAAGTTGGATTTGGAATCATTACTTTGGGTTTTTCTTTGTTCCCTGTTTGGAGTTCATAAATGTTTATTCATTTTTTTTTTCTTAGGAACAGTAACACAACAAATTGGCTTCCAATGTGGAGCCCAACATGGCCAAGGATGAGCTTGGGAGGACTGATTGCCATTGCTATGGGTACTAGCCATACACCTGAGGATGAGCCATCTGGAGGTGGGGCATCTATAGGACACGTCCTGAGAGGGCCATCCTTCCCTGAGTGGTGTGTGCTAGTGCCTTCTTGTCTTGCTGGTGATTGCCTGGGCCATGCTATGGGTAATAAGATGTGTAAGGAAAACACATCTGTAGATGAAGTGTCCTTGAAGGGATCTCAGGATGGCCCTCTTGCCTCCGTGGTGAATTAATTCCATTGCATGAGTGTGGATGGGTGTGGGTCCTCACTGTTCCTGGGGGTCATTGGCCACGGACATCCTGGGGGCAGGAGGAGTTGGGGAGAAGCAGGGTCCTGGAATAAAGGCTGAGTGCAATGGGCAATGAACACCCTGGAGACCGTCTGATGGATAGCACACTCTTGTTTATTCAACAGGGGAGTGGGTTTACAAACACTTGAGAAAGGTTGAGAAGGCACATACAGACTATATGGCGATTGGATACATAGTTTATGGGCTGCTATCCAATTGGTTGAAAGGCAGAAGTGCAAGGGAGATAGTGGTGGAAGAAGCTACGTGGACTTCAGAGTTGTGAGGGAGGAGCTGCAAGGGAGATAACAGAAATGGTGGGAGAAGCTATGTGACTTCAGCCACATAAGTTCTCTTGGGCAGCTAGCCACAAGGTCAGGAACTGTGGGGGAAGGGCAAAGCCTGACTTATGGAATTGTCAGATGCTTTTGGGGTCAAAGGGGGGAGGGCTTCGCCAGTTCTGCCCACTCTGGGTGATGACAGGGCACACTGCAACCTTGCCTGAGGGCAGGGAGGGCCAGTCACTGACACCAGGGTGGGTTCCCGATGACAAGGCTAGCTGTAACCCCCACAGCCCAAGGTCCCTGGCCATGCCCAACAGCCCAGGGCAGCTTCCTCACAGTCCCTGTTTTGAGCAATGCCCAACAGATGGGGATGCTTTGAAAACTTTGAAGGATGAGTGTTGTAGTCAGCTTCACATTGCTGGTACAAAACACCCAACCAAAAGCAGTTTAAGGGAGGAAAGGGTTAATTTTTGGCTTAAAGAATGGAGGGGAAGCTCCCTGATGGCAGGGGAAAATAATGGCATGAGCACAGGGTGGACATCAACACCTGGCCACCATCAGCTGGACAACATCAGCAGGATGTGTCAATTGCTGGCAAAGAGAAGCTAGCTATAACACCCGAAAACCCACCCCCAAGGATACACTGCCTCCAGAAGGCTCCTAATTTCCAAATTGCCACCAGCTGGGGACTTAGAATATGTAAGTTTATTGGGTGGGGCACCTGAATCAAACCACCACCATGAGATAGTGCATTGTTGCCCCTGAGAGGCATAGTTGTCGGATGAGCCTGCTGGTATGCCATCATAGCAGTTGTGTACCTACTGGGAGGTGTAAGAAGATATGGAACTGAGGCCAAGGTGTCTGTCCAGTGGGAACTTGCTTGCGCATGGGCAGAATTCCTCTGGCAAGGGAAAATGCAGGTGTCATCTTCTACATTAGCTTCCGATTTGTTGTGTGACTAGATGAACAAAGAGGATGAGAATGAGGTGTCCTCCTGCTGTTTCTTATAGCTGAGGAGCCAAAAGGGAAAGTGAGTGAAAAGTACATGTGCTCAAGAGCCCTTCTTGGGATCTTAATTTCAAACCATGGAAAGAATTGGATAGTGAGGAGGGAGAAAACGAGGTAAAAGGATGAAAGATACCAGGTGTCACCTTTAATACAGAGAAAAAGAAAGTCTGTGTTTTAGCCTGCAGAGGAAGGTGTTTTTAAAGATTATTTTTTGATATATTTACTTTCAAGGAGAGAGAAGGGGGGTCAGAGGGAGGGAGAGAAGGAAAGAAATGGACATTCCATTGCCTCATACCACTGCAAGTGACCTCCAGATGCATGTACCCCTTTGTGCATCTGGCTTTATGTGGGTATTAGGAACTCAAACCCAGGCTGCCATGCTTTGCAGGCAAGTGCTTTTCGTTGCTGAGCCATCTTCTCAGACCTAGATTAAGGTCTTGATGGGTTAATGAAGTTAAACATGATAGTCAGGGAGGATTCTGCCTTTGAACCTATTAAAAGGGAAGAGAGAGAGAAAAAAAACACATGTCAGGGTCTCTCATTTTCCTGATTGTTAACCACTACATTCTCCAACCTTGCTGACCCAAGAATTTCCTGAAACTTCTCTTGTCTCTGCGTTCTTTCTCACCTTAGGCACACCAGGATTACTGATGCCTTCCATAGAGTGTGGCTATTTCCTGCCTTTGGGGGATCCAAACTCAAGTGTTCATGTATGTACAGTAAATACTTTATGCAGTGAACCATCTCCTTAGCCCCCAGGAAGAGATTTCAAAAAAGAAGTTGAGAGAACCTCTCATGGTCTGATGTGTGTGACTATGGAACATGGAGTCAGGTGGAAACAGTGCAAGAACTATGGGGGCAGAGAAACTGAGTGAAATAGCCATTTATTTCTCTTTAAGGCAAAGACTGCATAATCTGAGGCAATATGAGGAAAGTTAGTCCCTGGTGGACTGGCTCCCTGAGCCATTAGGGAAACCTGGTTATCATTAACTGAAGTTCCCATGAATATCAGGGGTGGGGAGACAAGAGAGGAAGTAGAGACATTACTGAGAGAACTAGCCATAAGAGAGAGTGATGTTCAGTGCCTAGTCCACTGGGCCAAATATGATTGTGTTCACCAGGGTTAGGGAGGAAGTTATTTCAGCGAGATCTTTGGGACTGGGTGTGGTTTTAGTGGGTTTGCTCAGCCCCACGTGAGGACATGATATTCATGAGGTAGTAGAGGCATTGGTGGATGTGAGGGATTTAGATTGGGATATAAATTGAGTTTTAAAAGCAGTAATGTAATAAAGAGGCAATGAGAGTGAAGACAGGCAGATAAAGTGCTCTGTCTGGGTCATCTGAAGGCAAATGTAACAAGATCTGTGTTAAGCTGGAGTTCCTAGGGGAAAGTGTGAGAGCAAGTCAAAGCCAAAGGCTGACCTGGGAGCTCCTGGAAGGCTTTAAAGCTAGAGCAACCACCCACAGAACATGTTAATGATAAAACAGTGTAGATGAAAAACACCAAATGTATCTCCAGGGTGGGCACTTAATCCTTCAGAGTAAGATTGAGTACTTCTTTTCTACAAAAAGTCTTCTGAATGTGGAAAGTTCCTGATCAATCTTGGCTAACAAGAGGGACAGGGCAGCTGCAGCCACAGTACTGGTCCAGAACCTGTAAAATCCAGGGAACTGCCTCAAATGTACCTTCTCCTCCTGGCTCCAGGCTAGGCCAAGTATCTTGAGCTGGGCCCATATGCTTGGTGGCCCTGGCACTCCCATTCCCACTCTTTCTCATTCCCTCTCTCTCTCTCTGTCTCTAATTAAAAAAATAAAAAATAAATAAAAAATTTGTACAAACAGAGTTCAAAAATATATTAAGAAAATTACCAGGTGTGGGTCACTGTGGGTTTGAGGCCAGCCTAGGATTACCAAGTGAGTTCAAGGTCAAGAGGAGGAGGAGAAGAAAATCATAACACCATGGACCAAGATGGTTTCATTTCAGGGCTTCAAAATGCAAATAAGTGATTGAATGAATGTATTTTACATAAGTAGAGTTAAGGACAGAAGTCACACCACCATTTCAATAGATACAGAGAAAGGGGAAAAGGCCTTTGATAAAGTTCAACATCACTTCCTGGTAAAAGTTCTGAAGAAACTAGGAATAGAAAAAGTTTCTCAACATAATAAAAGCTAAATATGTCAAACCTATAGCTAACATTTATACTAAAGAGAGACCAGTGAAAGTGCTTACTTAAAATAAGGAATGAAGCAAGAGTTTTCACTTTCTTTAGTTCTAGTCAATAAAGTGCTTCAAATCTTAGCTAGAGCAATAAGGCAAGAGAAAAAAATAAAGAGGATATAAACAGAAAAAGAAGTCAATGAGTTTGCAACTAAAAATGTATCAAAAATTTCAAACTACCTTTAGCAAGTAGCAGGAGGCAGAATCAATATGCAAAATCCAGTAGCTTTTCTATAGTAGTAAATTTGCTAAGACTGAAATTAGGAAAGCAAATCTACTCCCAACAGGAATGAATCTAACCAAGTAGGTAAAAGACTTCTATAACAAAAATTTTAAATAATTGAAGAAGATACTAGAAGATGGACAACCTTCTTATACTCATGAATTGGCAGAAATAATATTGTGAAAATGATTATATTGCAAAAAGTGATCTACAGATTCAACATAATCACTATCAAAATTCCAGTGACAGTCTCCACAGAGCTAGAAGAAACAATTTTAAATTCATATGAAAACACAAGAGACCCTCCGTAGCTGGAGCAATGCTAAGCTGAAAGAGCAATGCTAGTATAACACTATAACAGTTATAATCAGTATAACAATACCTGATTAAAAGTTATACTACAGAGCATTAGTAACAAAACAGCATGGTGTTGGCATGAAAACTGGCATGTAGACCAATGGACTAGAATAGAGGACCCATGAATAAACTCACACTACAATAGCCACAGATATTTGCAATAGTATCAAAATATACTTTGGAGAAATGACAGATTTTTCAACAAACAGTATGAGAATAATTGAATATCTACTATGTAGAAGATTGAAATTACATTCCTATCTCTCATTCTTTACAAAAATCATTTCAAAGTGGATCAAAGACCTTAATGCTAGACTTAACACTCCAAAACTTCTAGAGGAAATACAAAAACATTTCAAGAAATAGTCAATGACTTTTGAAAAGGATTCCCAAAATAGTTCAGAAATTAATTTCAATAATTGACAAAAGGTAATGCATGAAGATGAAGAAACAATAATCAGAGGGAAGGGACAGCTTACAGAACAGGAAAAAAATCTCTGCCAACTATATACCTAATAACGGATTAATATCTAGAGTCTATAAGGAACTCTAAAAACTAAACATCAAAACCCCAAACCATTCAATCAATAATTGGGAAACTGCATTGAATGGACAGTTCTTAAAATAAATAGAAATGACTAACAACCACGTAAAGACATTCAATCTTACTAGTCAACAGGGAAAAGCAAATTAAAAAATCTATTGAGATTTCATCCCATTCCTGTCTGAACAGTCATCATGAAGTAAACAAACAACAATAAATGATGGCAAGGAGGTGGGGGAGGTGAACCCTTATAAAATAGAACTTCCATATGATTGAGATACAGCATTTTTGGGCATATAGCTGAAGATATCAAAGTCAGTGTACCCTAGAGATACTTGCCATGTTCATTACTGCATTGTTCACAGTAGCTAATATATAGAACCTGTCTAGATTCCCATCAACAGATGATGGGATAAAGAAAATATGCCATAGATTCACAATGAGATTTTATTCTGCTGTAAAACAAATAAAATTACATCATTTGTGGACTCATGAAAGGAATTCAAGATGATCTTATTAAGAAAAGTAAGCTGGTCTTAAGTATAAGTATTCTATGTTTTTTCATATTTGCAAATATTGATTAAATACATATATAAATACATATATATTAAATATACATACATATATATATAATATATATATATATATATATATAACATGAAATCAGGACAAGATATTGAGGGCAAACATATTTCAACATGAGAATTCACTCCATTACAAGATTCAAATCTATCTTGAGTCAAATTGCCAGATTTAAGAAATAAAAGTAGAAGATGCTCAGTTTAATTTGAATTTTGGATAAGCAATGATTAAACTTTTGTTTTCTTGTAAAACATATTGCTGTTTTTCTGATACCATGAATTGAACTGGGCTTCCTAGATTTTTGTCTGAGAAACTGCATTTTGAGTTGTAGTTCTGTCCTGGTTTATTATGGTAAATGTTGAGTTTAAAGATGGAAAAGTTAGTGGGCACGCTGCCACTTTGTGGCAGTGAAGAGCAATGCCATTAGTGCTTTTGAAAGAGATGTGCCAGCTTGTGGCTGGACACTCGTTTTCAATGTGTACAGCATATCAGATAGCAGGAAAAACTAAAAGGCCTTTAAAGAGAGAGAGAGAGGCCTGGAAATCGCCCTGCTTGTCTCAGATAACACCAGTTTTGGTTGGCATCATGGCACAAGAGTTTTAGATTTCTAGATGAAGACAAATGGGAGGATGATTGAACTGTGGATATTGCCAGAAATAATATGTGAACTATTCTCGTGTGACTGGCAGTAATTTATGAAGAACCACTTATAAGAGTATGATGTTACAAACTGCCACAGTTTGCGTTTATTTAGCACTATTCAACCAGTGTTTGCTTTCATAATACCTTGAAGGCAAATCACTTTTACCAGTGATGAGAAGACAAGGGACACTAATTCCCTGAGGGGTGTATACATAGGGTCTACAACAGCGTGAGGGGATAGTACATTTCCCCAGGCTTCTAACCCCAAAGACTTTCATTAAGCCAGAATCACTGTTATTTTCTGACATGACCCTCTTTAACACATTTTAAAATATTATTTCGGAGATGCTAGGCACACATGTGGAGAGCTGTCTTTGCAATGATTTGCTTTCTTAATTGAAGAAACTTGAAGAAATCCAAAATTAAAAATTCTCAGATATCTTCAGAATCTCCAAACAAATAAAACCTTCAGAAATTCATTTCCTTGCATGTTTTCATTCTTCTGGAGAAGTAATTTACTTTATAATTGTATTTTCATGTTATTTGGATGAACGGATATTAGTTATTAAGGGATAGTGAGTTTTCATCCATGTAAGCATATATTTGAAAGTTAATTAACAATAAGCTACCAAATGCTAATTTACTAACATGATGTGAAGGCTTTTAATAAAGCTTTACTTTAGTGTGGCCACAATTAACACTCAACTCTTGACAATAAAGACAAGACGTGTTGAAATATCTGAAGCTGTTTTCATCCATGTTAATGATAATATTTCCTGCCTGTTAATATTTTTTAACATCATATTAAATGTTTTAAAAAGCATTGTCAACCACCGGGTGATATTCCAGAAACCACAGTTGGCTTTAATACAGATAACAGTATTTCATTTTAATCATGATGCAAATTCCCAACAAATCAAATTTTCTGCAATTTTTCTTCAAGGAATAAACAATCAAAAATGTGCATATATCACAATTATGTCATTTATCAACCTGCCATTCAGGCTATGCAACATTAGGAGAGAAGAAAATGTGCAAGGTCATCCTGACTTAATGACCTATTGGCAGAGCTATTGACCTTGTTCAAGACATTTAGCAAACACTAGGGGTACAGAAAAAAAAATGTAGCTAGTGTGAAGAGAGAGGGAATGAGGATGAACAATGTGCTGCCCAAGTGCAAGTACTTTTGGTATGTAAGTGTGACTGTGTGTGCATAGATGATCACCAAGGATTCTGACGAAATTAGCAACCTGCAGAAGACACAGGTTTGTGGCACAAAAATAAGTTATTGGTGGTATAAGAATATATGTTTCTTTCAGTAGAAGCCAACCAAAATCTTACATGTTTTTGCTTCCTTTCTCCATAAACAGATTCCTATTTCTTAGTCTTGGGCTTTCCCTGGGTTTTTCTGGAAGACTACCAATGTGTGGGAATTTTCCTACTTGTTTTGTTGACGTTTGCTTATCTTTCGTCATCCTTCTGCAATGCTCCCTCCACCTCTTTGGTGTGTCTGAATAGCTACCACTTCTGTGGTAACCACTTCCTCTCATTCTTACTTCAAATGATGTCATGAGAACACTTTGCTCATGCTACATTTTTCTGGGAAGTCATGTAATAAGGCACAGTAATTATCCTATCTTTGACAATAAAGAGAATTTGATGCTTATGGGAAATCTTAATAATTAGGAGATTCTGATGTCTCTTTTAAAAATTATTTATTTATTTGAGAGAGAGATTGAGTATGGGCACAGCAGGGCTTTCTGCTACTGCAAACAAACTCCAGACACATGCACCAGTTTCCATGGAAACTGGGGAATTAAACCAGGGTAATCAGGTTTTGCAAGCCAGTGCCTTCAACTACTGAGCCATCTCTCCAGCCCCACTGATGTCATTTTTAAATATAGACAGTATTTTTTTTTAAAGTTGTAGTCCTAAGATACATTACATGGGACAAACTGAAGGTATTTAAATTCAGTTCTAGCTAAAGAGGGATTGAATTTGAAAATAAGAATATTTACTTAGAATGTGTAATAAAACTCTCTGTGCTTAAAACAAAGAATAAAAGTACAAATTTGGAAGTTCCTAGCAGTTGGATCATTGCTTTGAAAACTAGTTCAGTTTATTTATTTATATTTTTGCATGTGTATGTGGGAGTGTGATGTGCATGCATATATGTGCTCATATGTATATGGGCTCATGTTCATGTATGTATGCACATGTAAGTATGAGCATGTGGAGGCCAGAGATGGACATCGAGCTTCTTATTCAATTGATCTCCTTCTTATATTTTGGGACAGGGACTCTTACTGAACCTAGAACTCACCTATTTAGCTACAGTCCCTAGCCCTTGATGCTCAGGATATGTCTGTTTTCATTTATCCAGATTACAGGTACATGCCACCATGCATGGCCTTTTATGTGGCTTCTGAGCATTTGAAGTCAGGTCCTTGTCCTTTTATGCCAAGCACTTTACCCACTGACCCATCTTTCCAGTTTCTACTTCAGCTCTGATAGCATGTGAATGATTCCTTCTTTGGGAAAAGCTAGCACTTGAGTTTTCTGCAGTAGTCCTGGCTGCTTTCTGTCAAGATGGGAAATCATCAGCAGTGAAAACAGTGGACACTGGAAACCTCAAGTTTGGCCAGACATGCCAAATGACCCAATGGGTGTAATAGTGGCATGTCTGCTCTGGGAAAAACCAACTGCTCTGTAATTGGACTGAAGGCCCACTCTATGGGAGGGAATACATGCCTGGTACTGAAAAACCTAATCAAAAGACTATGGCAGGTGAGGTCATGAGCCTTAGGGGTATAAAGCCTGCTCTTGTCTGGTTAAATGTATATATTATTCCCACCAAACTGCCCTGAAAGCACTACACTTAATGTTCATATTCACATATTAATACTACTTTCACTTCTGGTTAGAGAAGCTTCTTTTTTCAGATGGCGATGACCACTGGGATGACCCAAAAGACAACATAGTGGTGAGAAGAAGGGACGGAGGAGTGTCCAGCACTGACACATCTCTATCACACCCTCCAAAGCTCATGGTCCATTAGGGAAGAGGAGGCAGAAAGAATGTAAGAGCCAAATGAAGGGTACGACTCCTTACAATGCAACTGTCCAGACAGAAATTGGCCTAGATATCCATGACCTCACAGTGCTTAGCAATATCTTCACAAGACCCTTATAATAGGAGAAAAAGATGATGACATCAAAATAAAGAGAGGGACTAATGGAGAGGGGGGGATATGATGGAGAGTGGAGTTCTGAGGGGAATGAGGGGAAGGAAATATCATGGTTTATTGTCTGTAAGTATAGAAGTTGTCAATAATGTTTTTAAAAAGATGGATAAGTTTACAAAATCTGGGAAGGTGGCACTGGTCCTGGCCAGACACTATTGCAGATGCAAAGCTGTCATCACAAAGCACCCTGATGATGTCACACACCCCTCTGCAGCCATGCTCTTGGTGCTGGAATTAACGGCTTCCCCACAGAGCACAAACTGCAATACAGAAGAAGAAACTCATCAAGAAGTCACAGATCAAGTATTAGGTGA
Organism: Orientallactaga sibirica; assembly: GCA_036365145.1. Lineage (NCBI taxonomy): Eukaryota > Metazoa > Chordata > Mammalia > Rodentia > Dipodidae > Orientallactaga > Orientallactaga sibirica. Next base: position 26,564,506 of record JAEOAD010000003.1, read on the forward strand.
AGGCTTCCACTGCATTAGCTCCTGCTCACAGGTAGCAGTGGGTATCCCCTTAGACAAAACTGTGCCCGGCAATGTCTGCGAAGATCCAGCTCTGAAATGGAAGATGGCAAAACTATGTACAAGACACAAGACATACAATCACATGTGGTTCGTTGAGAAGCGTGGGTTCAATCTTTGTTTCCATCATCGTCATTTTCTCAAAATTAGCATTTTAAAGCAATACTATCTTATGAAAACTTGCCTCTCCCTGATTCAGTAATATGAATTATTATATAAGTCACTAATATGAGCAGTCTGTGGAAAGTTAACTTTAGCGTTGAAATGATTAAAAAACCGTGGTGAAGACTTTCATAGTTCCATGCCCTGAAATGCTGGCATCACTCCTGGCCCTATGCAGAACCTTCAGAATCATTAATGTTTAAAAGGTGGTTCTGGAACAAAAAATTAAACTCTACCCAGAAATACTAAACAGATGACCTTTCTTCTATTCATCATGCTTTTCATATTGTTTCATCTGATTCCAGTTTTTATAGTATAAAATCTGTTTCTTTTAGCACTGCAGTCTTTCTCACCTGCTCTTGCACTTTAAGCTAACATTTTCTTAACTCCAGTCATTGGCACCAAAGCCACTTTTAATGACCTAAGGGTCTCGAGTTTCAAGTGGAGATGTAAGAAAGGTGAGAAATTGAAAACTGAGAAAAGGCACCTCAGGATAGTTTCCACTATTGCCTAAGACACAGCTATAAACCTCTCTGGACTTCCCCACCTTTCTGGAATAGTTGTTGCCTCCTGTACATTGTTTCCATGATCCTCCCCAGTGTTGTTCCTTTATGACACTGTGAGCTCCTGGAATATATGAGTCTAGTTCTTATTTAAAACTGTAGTGCATAGACTGTGATATGACACAGGAGGGTTATCAATCAGTGTCCAGTGACTGGGTTGCAATGATGTCTGAAAGTATGAATGAAGGAAAATATCTACAAAGAATTGAATGTCCATATACTTAGCATTGGTGGCAATGGAAATCAGTCTTCAAATAATTGTTAAATTGTCTGGTTAAATATTCAAATTCTAGTTATTTTGAGAAATTAAAAAAATTAAAAAAATTTGAAACAGCTTAATTTTTAAAGTACTATGTAGGCATTGTGTTATAATCCTTCAGAGAATTTTGCTTTATACCTTTACCTTTATTCATGGATATCCTTTGGGTTTTGGGAAGTGTGTGCTTATTGGTCTATATTTTTGGTTCCAAGTGGACGAAATAAACAATTAAAAAGAGGAATTCTACTGGGTCCTCAGAGGGTAGTGGCAGAGTTGATCTTGGGCCTCAAACAAAGTCAGAGTTCTCTCCTCTTTTTTTTTTTTTTGTGTTCTATTTGATTTTATGCTCTGAAGAAAGAGAGAGATCATATTGACATTATAACATTGGTCTCATATCCCAAGATTTTTCACCCTAAAGATGGAAGATGATCTTATTTTCAAGTTCTAACTATAAAATCACTGACGCTTTTGGAGTCTAGCTTGGGAGACTGTTTCCTGAATTTGTCACTCAGGCCACATAGAAGGTTGTTTACTCCTTGGCTACATGTTTGCTTTTGAAATAGGGCAAGAACTATTGACAGAAAAAGAAGCTGAACACAGTAGGGAGGCAAAGACAATGGTTAATAGAACCAGAATTGTCATATTTCCCCTTCTCTTGCTGGTACAAAACCTTTCTTAACCTACCAAGCTAAACATGTGTCTGTTGAGATCTCAACCAAGATGCCTAGTTAACTCAGCATTCCAGTACAGGCCATCCATGTTGGGAGAAACAGGCCCCAGTGAAGATGGGCAGAAAAACAAAATTGATCCTGCAGAATAAACATACAAGAAAGACTAAAATCTTGAGTCACAACCATCTAGGAAGTAAGGATTCCTTATTGGCAAAGATTCTTGATCACAGACCATAGTCATGCTTGCCAAAGTCCTGGTCACCATCACCTAGATACAAAGTCTGCGAGGAGCAGGGACTGTTCAAAATGTGGTTTATTAAAGAGCATCAGGTAACTGAGCTCTGAGCTTTGTATTAGGAACTTCAGATAGTTTATGGCATAATGGTTATATGTACACACACACACACACACACACACACACACAGGGGTGGGTAGAGAAAGGGGGTGAGGGAGGGATAGATGCTGTAAAAATGCTCTCAAGATCTTTCTGAACTGATTTTTGTCACAATGATATTCAGCTATAGCTATATATATATAGGAGGCATAGCTAGATATAGCTAAAGATAAATATAGCATTTCACTAAATCTTTACTTTTTTTTCTATTTTAACACTACTTAAGAATAGTTTGGGTCTTTTAAAAGGATGCCTACCTAGAATCGTGTCCTATTTTGCAGAGTTGGCAAAATGGAATATACTAAGACCTTTCTGCTTAATTTTAGTCATTTACTGGAATAGTGTCTTCACATTTAAAATACCAACCTTACTGTAACTCTCATTCTGTGAACTCCTTTACTAAATCTTTCTACTTAACAGATTTCCTTAGTATTCTTTCAGTAAGAGTGGTAAGATTAGTGCATAATTATATTCATTTGGAATTCTTTGCACACAAGTCTTTACTGGTATCTGGATACATATTTAAAGCTGTTCATTCCCACAAGAGCATGGTTGCTTTACAAGGACTAAGTGTCTTCTGAAGGTTTTGTTTGGCATGCAAGAGTCCACTTGGAGGCAGGGACGGAAAAGAGCTCACTGCACAACTCTGAGTACCTGAGTTGGGATCCCCAGACCCCGTGTAAAAGCCATAAACTTTGGTCGGCTTATGTAATCTTAGTGCATCTAGGGTAAGATGGGAGGCAGAGACAGAAGTTCCCAGAAGGTAATGAAGGGAGCAATGAACAAGGAGGGGCCTTGCCTGAAAGTTGTCCTCCAATATCCTTACTTGCATCATGTCATCACATACCCACTAACACTCACACACAAGAACACACACATGCAACTAAAAGCACACACTAAATAAAGTTCAAGATAAGAATCCACTTGGATATACAATCTGTCTACATTATTGAGACACTGGAATGGTTGAACCTGTGCAATACTTCATTTACCTTTGATTGTTAGCAGCATTAAAAAGAATAATTATGCGACAAGAATAAATATATATATGAACTAAAACATCTACATTCATGAATCTTAAGAGATAATGCCTTTACTCTTTTTAAGTTCACTGAAGTGGAAATTAAGCCATTTTAAATGGCATTTTGTATAGGAAAGACATTGGCTTTTAGGAAATTCACTTTCCCTAAAACTGTGGTCTGTAGGTTGAGTTTATGTCTGTGGACAAGACTAGTTTGTTTCTTTCTTCACTCAGCACATATGTCTTGTTACTATTACTAGTTAATCAGAAAACATTATTCAACCCCCAAAGCAACCTAATCTGTACGCTGTAATTTTCTTCTAAGACCTCAGAGCCATTGATTCAGTTATGATATTGATGTATTAACAATGAGTTTTTCATTTGTAAGTGTGAAAAAATGACCAGATACCATGGCTGAACCATGTTTAACCAATTTGGATAACTAGGATGGTTTTGATTTAGCTCACTTTCATGTTATGAAAAGAAAACAGAGTATGTTTTCTTTGTATAATGGTTTAGTTTACACAGAGCAGTTCCATATCCATTAGTTCATGAGGGTCTCATGACAAACATATGAAATATAGAGGGAAAGTGAATAGGAGTTCTTGGTGTTAAAGAGTTCAGAGAGCAAAAGGACCTGGGAGGCCAAAGTAGGTAGATGGACCACCTGACCCATCTAGGCTGTTTAGCACCAAGGATGCTTTCCTGCAAACCTGTCAAGACTCATCAGTCACAGACAGGAGCTTAAGGTTGAGTATGAACCACTGACATGTATGCTACCCCCATCAGCATGTATCATATAATCACATCACGTAAGACCATTTCCTTCTAGCAAGCTAGAAAACAATTAAAATGACCATTCCCTCACTTACTCAAATTCCAACACCATTAGTATAAATTCAGGATGGTTTAATTTTTTTAAATTATTTTATTTATTTTTTTTGGAGGGAGACACAGAGAGAGACAGAGAGAGACAGAGAGACAGAGAGAGAGGGAGAGCAAGACAGATAGAGATGGGAGCCAGCAGTGTCTCAGCTGCTGAGAACGAAATCCAGATGCGTGTGCCCCCTTGTGGTCAAGTTTGGCATTGCACCCTTGCGTAGCTTTGCATCTGGCTAACCGTGGGATCTGGAGATTGGGACCAGCGTTCTTAGGCTTAGGAGGCAGGTGCCTTAACCCGTAAGCCATCTCTCCAGCCCTAAATACAGGATGGTTTAAAGAAAAGATTTCTAGGAATTTCAAAGAAGCACCTGCAAACTATTGTATGGGTCATTTATTTGCCTTGTTTTTTTGAATTTGAACATCTACAGACATTGCTGGGAAAGAAAAAGCAATTTTCTCTTTAATTCTTCTCTATTCCACTGATTAACTATGATAGAATTACTTCTGAGGTTAAAACATAAATTTTTCAGATTTGGTGGTTTGCTACATCCACTTCCTCTAAAATCCTAGTAGTTCAACCTTGTAACGCTTTCTTAGCTTCAACTAAATCACTTGATATGGAAAAAATCTACTACACCAATCACATTCTTTAAGCATCCCACTATTTCCCTATTTGGGCAACCTGGAAATCATGTCAGTTAGCTTATTTAGGACTTGGATAGTGTGCTTGGCAGATGACCTAAGGAATTAAAACAACACAGAACAAAACAAGAAACTTACATCAAACTAACAACCCAAACAAATGAGAACATTAGTCATTCTGATAGTTCTCTACACCAAAGGCATTTTTCCCTCCATGGCTTGAGTTTTATTTTTCCCAATGCTCAGTTCAAATGTGTTCTTTTTCTTAGTCGGCCTATTATAATGCAATCTTATGGAATATTAATGAGTGGCAGATTTTAGAATGAGCTCCATCTCATCTGCTTCTGGTGACATTCGTTTCTCACCACAAATCCTTTTGTGGGAACAGTAATATCAGCAAGTCATTTAATAAAGCACATGTAACTCCAGGCCTAAGCCAGGGTTGATGACTGAGAAAAAGCAGCAGTCTACCCACAGATAATTAAAGCACTTCGTAAAAGAATAAAGAAATATTGAGTATTTTACCCTTGCATCACAATTGTAATCTAATCTAAATTCACATACCTCAATGTGATTTACAGAGATCTTTTATTCAACAAATCTTATCCCGGACTCTTGTGGAAATAAATCAAATTCATTTTCAAATATTTGCCGTATTTCCAATATACCCCTTGCCATGCTATCCCTGCCTAAAAGGCTGTGGCTTAATCATTTTATTTCTTCTGAGTATTCTAGAAGACATATTTTAGATCTGAACATTGTAAAATACCATTCTGGCAACTTTGCCAATTTCCAAATGCTCTGTTGAATAGTTTATCGTTGGTGTTCTCTATTTCCTTTCTCCTTCTCTTTGAGAATCAGCCAAGCAAATACTAGCTAAATTTATTCGCATTCATTAATGCATCTTAGCCTGAACATTTTCTTGCTGAAGGGAAATCACAGAGCCTAAAAGAATAAAACCAATTCTTGGCCGAGACTTCTGTAGCATGGGGTAATATTAGGTGAAAAATAGAGACTGCACATATGTAAATTCTAGTTTATTCCATTCTTAATTTTCTTCCCATTAATCTACATTCTGTTTGACTATTTTTCTCCCACTTACTAAATAGCTCAACCCTGATATCACAAAGAAAAATGCAATTCACATTGGTAAGACTAATGTCACCCAAACATAGCTTGCTATTTTAAATAACATGGAAACTGTATTGGAAGGACAGATAAGTAAAACAATTCACTTTATTTTTAACCACTTTTGATGTCTTCCAGACTTTGAATATTCAGACAGAGGAATAATGGAAAAGTTATTTTTCTTTCCTGAAGTCATACCTCCACAAACTACTATTCCTCTGCCCTCATCACTGTCCTTTTCTGTTGTGTTTTGTTTTGCTTAAACAAAATTGATAAATCCAACTTCTTTTTACATGCCAGGAGAATGGTCCTGAGCCAAGTTTCAGAACTGACATCACTGGCATTCTTTCTAGAAAAGTCTAGAAAAGTCCTCCCAAATATGTTTCTAAGTAAAAGTCTTCCTCTTTGGGGAGGTTGAGACTCACTCCAGGATAGGGTCAAACAGCCTGCTGCTTTTGGCCCTCTACCTGCGAGCAGGTGGGCTGAAGTTCCACAGAGGGGCAATCCTGCAGGAGGGTGGCAGAGTTAGACACAACAGAGGGTGTTTTCCAGTTATGTCATCACTCTAAAATAGACAACATTGTTCCCAACCCAAGATCTTAGGCAGGATTTCCCAGTAGCACCTATGTTCAACATAATATATATATATAGTTTGCCTCTCCAGTGAGTCATTTAGTAAGGACAAAATAAGCAGTAGTCGACAATAGTCCTTACTGCCATCTTTTCAAGAACTTCCATTAGCCTTTTCAGAGTAGGAATACTACTAAGAAAGTCTCTTAGTTTGCCTTAATGTCCTCGTCACTCCTGAAGGAGATTTTCTCCTAACAAAGACGTTTCCATGGACTGTGCCTTTCCCTTGGAACTTGAAAAACATGCCATTTCCATTTGGGGTCCCATAGTTTCAGAAGAGAAAGCTGCTATTCTTCAGATTGTTCCCTGCTAGATAATATGTGATTTGTGTCTAGTGGCTTGCAAGATTTTTGATTTTTCTTTAGTTTCCAAGAATGTAACTATCATATCTTTGTATGGATTTCTTCTGGATTATCCTGTTTGGGGTTAACTCAGCTTCTGGAATACTGTCTCAATCTCATTCTTTTCCTTGTGGAAGTCTGATGGTATGTGTGAGGTCTTTTGTTATGGTCTGATACATTCTTGATATTTTGTGCATGTTTTTCTGTCTATTCTCTCTGTTGCTCAGAGTGGGGTTACTCAGTGCTTGTGATTAAACTCTCAAGTTTATCTGGTAGGTTTTTAAATTCTATACTTTTTTTTTTCTATGACATCCACTTGGTTCTTTTTGTGTTACTGCTACTTCTGTCCTGAGAATTTTTGTTCTAATTTTTAAAATTTGCATAAAGAGAGTGCATAATTGTGGGCTGGGCTGGGAATGTATCTCAGTGGTAGCATATATGAGGCTCTGAGTTCCATATCCAGAAAAGTAAATAAATAAATAAATAAATAAATAAATAAATAAATAAATAACACAGGGTGTGGTGGCTTTAATCCCAGCACTCGGAAGGCAGAGGTAGGAGGATTGCCGTGAGTTCAAGGCCAGCCTGAGACTACATAGTGAACTCCAGGTCAGCCTGAGCTAGAGTGAGACCCTACCTCAAAAAAACAAAGGAAAAAAAGGAGAGAATTAATAACTTTTAATTATGTATTTTCATTATTACTGCTGCCATTTTCCTATAAGTTTTATATTTTATTTTGGAAATTTAAAGTTTTTACAAGGTTGACTCTTAAGTGTCCTTGGATACTCATGTGCTGAAGGCTTGGTTGCCAGCTGGCATGCTTTGGGGAAGTGCCTGGACGTTCAGAATTATAATTAACCTCCACTGATAGATTCATAATTTGATGGCATTAGTGAGAAATAGTGAAAACTAGGATTTGGGGCCTAAGTGGAGGAAGTAACTCGCTAGAAGTGTGTGCTGAAAAATATATATTGTCCCTGCCCACTGTGTTCTCTGTCTTCGTGCTTCCTGGCCATCATGAGATGAGCAGCTTTACAGCCCCACCATTGTCCTTCCTCACCACAGCCCAGGGGCAATAGAACCAAGTAACTATGGCTTGAAACCTCTGAAGCCATGAGCCAAAATACATTTTCTTTGATATCTCTTAGGCATTTTGTCACAGCAAGAGGAGGCTAACGGATTTTTTTAAAGGATGGTTCTACTTCTGTATGGTATGATAGGTGGATATTCATATTTGTCTTCACTGCTTTGTTGCTGCAGCATTGGGTCAGATCAGGTCCCCATTGAGTTCTCATGGCACTAGTGTATCAGGTGTATGGAGTGTGAACTAGCCCTCCCTCCCACTACCATATTCTGCCTCAGGTGTACCAGATGGGGATGGCAGCTCCACTGTATCCTTTTAAAACTATGGTAGTGGGGTACTGACTGGATTAGCATTTCCTTTTTCAGACTTTGTGCTACCTGTGTTCTGTTTCTTCCTGGGTCTGTTGAATCTAGAAATGTCTCCTGGCCCTTGCTCATATCACTTCTTCCCATCTTGTTGATATTAGGTGGGGTAGAAGCTCAGTTTCCTGCTTAGAATCAACGACACTGCCCGGCGTGAGAAGCAGTATGACGCTGTTTGCATTGACAGTGTGAGGGCTGGAGTGGAATATCATTTTCTTAGTCATTTCCATTGCAACCATCATGATAGGAGTGCAGAAAGAGTCTGCTAATGTTTGGTTTTACTAACGTTTCGTCAACCATACTTTGGGTAGGAGAAATAAGATATTCTGAAAGTGTTTTTTTCTTTGATTTTTTTTTCTGCCTATTGGCTCTCTAGAATTGTAAGCTTATTCAGTGTCTACTCTGGGATATAAAGGAGACAAAAGGAAAACCAGGTGACTCACCAGTGTTGTCCCTGAAGTCCCGAGGTCCTCGGCAGTCTATTTTTTTTTTTTTTCTTTTCACTTTTCAGAGTTTGGTTAGGGTTTTCACAATTTTTCAAGAGAGAATCTGGCAGGAGTGTGGCTATCCCATCCTAGCTGAAATTAAAAAAAAAATCCATTGTAGATTTTTCTTTGTTTCCTTCATAAATATATAGAATATCACAAAAACTCATGAAATAAATTCAATACTAATGAAAAACTTCATGTACTCCCATACTTATAGATTTTATTATGCATGATTCTAGGGCAAAAATTTGCACCCAGGAAAATGATTTATCTTATTAACCTGTTAATTTGTGGGCACATAAAATGCTATTGACACCTACACATCTCCTACCTTATTCAGCATTGTTTTTATTCCATATAATGTATTTTTGTAATAAGAACAAGTACATTGATAAGGATATATTTTTCTGTGGTTCATTAATATAATTTACAAATTATTTTATGATTTTAAAAAGCAAGAGCAATGAACACTGTTATACAGTCCATCAGAAGAATCAGGGTGATGGAGATACAATGAACTTCAGGAAGTTGGATTAGTTAACTAAGTAAAATTGGAACTGGAGTATTGGTATGAATTCATGAGTTTTTAAAATTTGAAAGCAGAGAAAGACAGAGAAGAGACAAGGAGAGAGAGACAGGGAGTGGGGGAGAGGGAGAGAAAAAGAAAGGGAGAGAGAATGGGTAAACCAAGAACTCTTGCTACAACGTACAAACTCCAGATACAGAAACAAATCTCTTAGTGTATGTTAGACTGTATGAATAAGAAGAGAAATTGCTATGATCATATTTTGTGTCAATTAATAAGAAATGATGGATTTTAGAAGCCAAGAATGTAGTTCAGTGATGGAGTGCTTTCCTAGCATGTACAAGGCCTTGGGTTGAACTCTCAGCCTCACAAAACAAAGAAATAACTGAAAAATAATGGGTTTTAAAATAAATATTTGATGGTTTCAAGTAACAGTTGATTCAGATGAAAAATTATCAAAAGATACCTGAACTAGTGGGTGAATGTTTGAGGAGGGACAGAATAATGTTACAAAGTACCTTTTCACTAAGTACTTATCAAAATATGTGATTATGTTGGACTGCAAAAATTGGATGGTGTTCCACTCAGGACATGCCACATGATATGACTGGCACGGCAGCCACAGAAAACCAGAGCTCTTCTTTGGAGGTGCTGTGACCACAAAACTTGGAGGCAGAACCTAGAAATAGAAAACCAATCCCAAATAAAAAAAATCTACAAAATGACAAGTCTGAATGCCTCTGAAGCGTTAAGAGCATGAAGTAGAAGGAAAAGCAAAACAAAACAAAATGAAAAAACCCAAGGAACCTTTGTAACTTAGGAGACTAAAGAGACATGGTAATGAGTAACTGAATTCTTAACCACAAAGGAAAGAGGTTTTCCTTTTTTTATTTTTAAAATTTATTTTTTTGAGAGACTGAGAAAGGGAAAGAGGCAGACACACACAGAAAGAGAAAGAGAGAGAAAGAGAGTATTCCAGGGCCTCTAGCCACTGCAAATGAACTCCAGACACATGCACAACCTTGTGCATCTGGCTTACGTGGGTCCTGGGGAATTGAACCAAGGTCCTTTTGGCTTTGCAGGCAAATGCCTTAACTGCATCTATACAACCCAGGAAAGAGATTTTTTTTTGTTTGTTTTTTGTTTTTTGAGGTCGGGTCTCACTCTAGCCCAGGCTGACCTGCAATTCACTATGTAGTCTCAGGGTGGCCTCCAGCAGCGATTTTCCTACCTCTGCCTCCTGAGTGCTGGGATTAAAGCCATGCACCACCACGCCCGGTTTAGGAAAGAGTTTTTGAATGATGCTGAGACAACACAATATCTGAATATAAAATGTACTGTGATTATGCAGGATCATAGTGTTGTGTGTGTGTGTGTGTGTGTGTGTGTGTGTGTTAAATATATACTAAATATTAGCCATAGTGGAGAATTGTGTTCACAACTGTGTGTGTGTGTGTGTGTGTGTGTGTGTGTGTGTGTATACAGAGAGCAAAGGTTTGGGGAAGAAAGGAAGGCAGGGTATGTTGGCAGTTTCCTCTTATGGTAGCAAATACTTAAAATAAGCCACTTGTAAAGTTAAAAAGTTTATTTTGTTCATAGGCTTGGCGTTTTCAGCCCAGGGTTGGTTGGTCCATTGCTTTTGGACTTTTGTTAAGGGAACACGTCATGGTGGGAATGTTTGAGAGGAGCTTCTCATCACAATGTCCTTAGGAAGGAAGAAGAGGGAGAAAGGGTTGGATCCAGTATCTTAAAGAACATGTCCCCAGTGACCCAACTTTTAACTACGCCCCTCCTTCTACAGGTTTCATTACCTCCCAGTAGTGGCACAAACTAGGGACAAAGCCTTTAACACGTGTGCTTTAGGAGACATTCAAAATACAAACTGTAGTGTGGATGAAAGGCAGAAGAGAGGTACATGTACAAGAATGCTTCAAGTGCGATGTCTTCATGAAGACTACGTAAGAAATGAAGGCCTTCAGTCCATGGCCGGCTCCCTCTTGGTTTCCAGTATTGGTGGTTCATTTCTAATCTCCTGCTAGTGCAATTTTGAAATCAATTAAACTGGATAGTGAGGTGCTTATATTTGCCAATATAACAAAATTTCATTCATAGTGATTGTTATTAAATGTTTGCTAAGGAGGTTTTAGGTATGCAGTTCATTTTGCAAACTAATGGCAGAACTGACAAAAAAAATCACTATTGTGATTGGCTCTGGGAATAGGGATTCCCTGTGAAGTTGCAGGATCCATGCAACTTTCCCTATCTGGTGCAATGTCAGTGAATATGGCAGCTCAATGTCAGGTGGAAGTTCTAAGAGCCCATGTGGGAGTCACTATTTTCATTCCTTAAGGGAAGTGATCATGGGAGAATGTGCCCACTGAAATGAAGTTCTCTCCATGCTGGGCGAGAGGAGGAAGCTTGAAACAGATTCCTCAGAGCTTAGCTGACTGATGATTGGCATTAAAGTGAATGGCAAATCAGATTTTCTGCTTTCAACCATTGGTATTTAGTGGTTGCCTGTGAAGGCAGTGAAATGAAATTTACCAGAGTCACTAACTTTAACTAACTAAACTTCATTATGTGCTATTCTCCACCCTCCTTGTTTACATCAATTACGTCATTGGCCATGGGAATTCATAAAGTCAGCTTCATTGTCTCCATTGTACCTAGGAAGAAAATGAATCCCAAGAGCGGTGAAATGACTTGCGTATGGCCACAGAGCAAAGCTACGATGGGACAGTGAAGAATGTCTTCATTGCCTCCCAGCTGTGAAACACACTACTTCTAATGCTGTAAGATAACCCAGCTGAATGTCACATGGAGATGAAGGTGAGGAATAAATCTCACCTGCACCAGCCCATGCCACAGACCTCTTCTTAGTGCTTCTTGGCATGCTGAGCATGAAGTGAGGAGCACCAGGGTGCCTGTGATCAGAGGATCTCAGTGAAAAATCCCACCTGTCAGTTTTGACTGTCTCCTTTCCCAAGTATAAGATAGGGTGCAAAGTGCCACAGTAGATTTGTCTCAGGTGTCAATTAATTAGATGTCAAAGTACTGGTAAGTTCTTTTTCCTCCTCTATCTTCTCTCCCTCTCTCTGAAATAACTGGCTTAGGAACATCCCACTTTACGAACTGTTCCAATAATTCACAAAATTCCCAATTACTTCAAATGAATAAGAAGGGATCCAAAGTTTGGAAAAGAATCCTTTTTAAAAAATATTTTAAAATATTTATTTATTTGCAAAGAGAGGGGGATCATGCACCAGGGTCTCTAGCTGCTGCAAACAAATTCCAGATGCACCAATGCACCACCTTGTGCACATGGCCTTACGTGGGTCCTAGGGAATCAAACCTGGATCATTAGGCTTTTCAAATGTCTGAACCATTTAGTCATTTCTCCAGCCCAGGAAATTTGTTTTTAATTATAAACTCTTTGGGGGTTTGGGAGGTAGCTTAGTCAGTAAAGTGCTTATCTTTTAAGCATGATAATCTGAGATTGAACCCCAGTAACCACATACAAGTGTCAGGTGTGGTGGCATGTGCTTGTAATCCCAATTTTGGGAAGGTGGAGACAAGAGGATTTGGGGGGCTTGCTGGACAGCTAGTTTAACATAATTGGCGAGTTCTGGGACAGTGAGAGACTGTATTTCAAAAAGAAAAGAAAAAGCAAAAGGTGGATGGTGTTCTTGTGGATAGTACTCAAGGTCACCCCTGTCCTTTACATCACAAGCATACATATGCACACACATACATATTTGTAAGCAAACCACACACATGTGCACAACATCCCCACATGAACATGTACACATATATACATGCACACACTTTAAGTTTTTTTGGGGTTGGGGAGATGGCTCAGTAGGTAAACTGCTTGTCATGCAAGCCTAAGGACCTGAGCTCAGATCCTGAGCTCCCATGTAAAAGTAGGACATGGAGGTGCCTGCCTGTATTCCCAAAGCTGGGAGGTGGGGACAGGAGAATCCCTAGGGCTTGCTGAACAAGCTAGTCTTGCCAAACTGGTGTCTCAAAATAAATAAATAAATAAAAATAACAGCAAGGTGGTGAGCAACTGAGAAAGACACTGATACCAACCTCTGATCTTCACACACATTTGCATTCATGTGCACCTAAACACATGTGTAGATCCACTTACATGCACACACCACATACACATGCACATGTAAAAAAGCAGAAAGTTTTTCTTGTTTCATTTCGTGCTTACAAGCATTACAAAAAAAAAAAAATACAGTGCTCAGTGAAGTATGGAGAGAAATACACGTTTTCAAATTCCAGTCCTGAACCTTCCTAGAGCATCTGGTTGCGAGTCTGGAGCACGCTGATTGTCTTTGCTATGCACACGTGAGGAGCTCTCTAGTCTCGGGGCGGGTGGTCTTTTCCAGGAACCTTTATTTGCAAACTATTTACAGGAAAATCTATTTTCTGGCCAGTCTTCAGGTTCCTTATTTCCATTTGAGCATGTTTGTCAGTCAATAAATTCCTGCCTTTTGCTACCTCCCTATAGATGTGGTGTTCTCCATTAAACAATGCAATACCCAGGCGTTTTCCACTCTCATCTTCAGCTGAAACTTATTTGGCAAGGCATGAATTGTAGCTCAGCCTACCCTTTACGGCTTAATGGGGAAAAGCCATTGCATGCCAACGTGAATTTCCTCACTGTTACGTTATGCTCGCTGACACCAATGGGTGCTTTCTTCTTAAACAAGATGGAAATTTGCTGATACTGCCAGACAATTACCTGATAGTCCTTGGCTTTTGTTTATACACTTACCCAGAATCTCACCAGAGACACCCGAATAGGGGTAGTGTTGGCCAAACTAAAAGAAGCCTTGGACCTTCAATAACACAGGCTGCTTACTTTCCCCCTTCAGTGTTTATTTTCAGTCTATAGTTTGATTAGATTAGGTTTCCTTTATTTAGACTTCAGCAAGAACAACTGACATAAAGAAAGGTAGGGCAGTTGAAATATAATTTGAAGAGACAGTCAAGTAAATCACTAACATAAAAATATCCGATCACATACCCAGGCTTATTCATGGTTAGTCTATGAACCAAATGGCTCCAGCGACAGCCCTCCTGCATTCCTGAACCAGGACAATGTGTGCTCAAAGGTCGGCTAGAATGAGTTCTAAGGGGATAGGACATAACTGTAAGCACACTGCAGATTCATTGTCAAGTTTCAGCTTGGCAGTATGTTATTAGTTAGGGCTGCACATGTTTAGTCACCTTGACACACTTACATGGTACTGTCCACAGTTCCGAATATACAACTATATTTTTTGCAAGGAAAAAAAAAAAGTGAAACCAAACAAGAGGAAACACAAGTGGTGGGGTATGATATGAAGAGCTGTTTTCAAGATTTCATTTGGTCTATTGTTTGAGACTGCTCAGTGCTTGATCAATAATTTTCCAAAGCAAAGGCCATTCTTAAGATTCAAGAGAAACAGTGAAAGAGGCAAAGTTTTGCGCATCATCTGATGTATGATTAATTTTGTCACAATGAAAAACTATGAAAGGATCCTCTTTTTCTAGGCTTGTGGCTCTGAACTTGCCTTCAGTTACTTGTCACTCAATATTGCATCATCAATTTTGACCTGGACCAATTTAGTGATATTTTAACAAGTGTTCTTACTCCAATTACTCAAACACTGTAGTTAGTTTAGAAACAACTTCAATATTGTGTTCTTATCTGTTCAGATACTTTACTGGCTTCCCATAGACATAGGAATGGCACCATACAGCAGCATCTCAATCTTTCAGTGAGATCTAGCTTACAACTGATGCCCTCCCTTCTTGTCCGGTACAAACATGCTCACAGAGCAGTTCCCACATACCCATGCATCTCAGCCTTGGGCCTTTGTCTCTGTGTTCCCCAGGACAAGGCTTCTTTATGCTTGGAGCTGTTAGAATGGACAGGTTTTCTAGCAATCACCTAAATTATACATTGCATTTGAAATATTTCTTTATGCTTAGCAGTTTTCAACCCCATACCCACATCCTCTAAGATTTTTCTATCAAAATTGGGAAGAAGCTGGGCATGGTGTCACACACCTTTAGTCTCAGTACTCATGAGACTACATAGTGAATTCTAGATCAGCTTGGACTAGAGTAAGACACTACCTTGAAAAACAAACAAACAAACAAAAAAAAAATGGCTAGGAAGATATTTTAAATAAACCTTTAAAAGTTACATTTTGCCAGAACTCTTTTTTTGTTAAACTTTGTTCAGACTTCTATAAATATTTATGAAGTACATATTTGTCTTTGTCACTGATATTCTTTTTTATAGTTTTTTTTTAAGGGATGGGCTGAGTTTGGGATATATTGAGTTTAATGTTGTTTTATCATTGCCAGGGGAAAAAACAAATCTAGTGCGAAGTTGGATATCTATAGTTCTGGAGCTCAGAAAAGAAATTGAAATGTAATTAACAACTTTGAAGTGACCAGAATATCATTAGTCATTAAAGAACTTTAATGTAAATGAGAATGGCCAGAGAGAAGGACAGACTCCCATGGTTAAAGCTGGGCTTCAATCAAAACTTAGGTACAAAAGTAATGTTCAGGAAAAAAATAACATGGGCATACATTTCTACTTGCTATTTTTCATGGTATACTTCTTGTGTTTGTCAGTGACCCAGAATTAGTTGACCAGCTCATAGGGGTTAAAAGTCCTATTTAGTATTCTAACCTTTGTTTCATCAATGACACAAAATAAGATATACAAAACTTCTCTTTTAAAAAAATATTTCACTTATTTTATTTATTTGAGAGAGAGAGAGAAAGAGAGAGAGAAAGAGAGAGGCAGAGAGAGAATAGGCACACAAGGGCATTTAGCCACTGTAAACAAACTCCAGACACATGCTCCACCTTGTACATCTGGTTTCATGTGTGTCCTGGGGAATTGAACCTGGGTCCTTTGGCTTTGCAGGCAAGTGCCTTAACTAAGCCATCTCTCTAGTCCCTACAAAACTTTCTCTATGAACTTGACCACTAATAAAATCTTGACTATGCAGTAGAAAAAACTGGGACTAAATAATAAATATTTGCTTTCTATAATTTTAGGAGCAAGTAAGCTAAATACTTCAGCATTTAGGTAGAAAAAAAATCTAAATATGGAGGTATTCAATATTCTGTCTTTCTAAGCTTCATTTTCAGTAAATTTAGCCATATTTTTAAAAGTTATCTGTGTTGTTGGCTATGATATCTGTCCCTTTGTATATGAAATTTTAGTGTTCATATAACACATTTGGATAAAGAATATTTTTAATACCTCTGAGAACAGAATATCTGAGTTAATGTCTTTTCCTTAATATAAGAAGCAGTTTTAAAGTATGGCCTGACCAATTCTATAGTTGTTATTGGCTGGCATTAATTTCGATCAAAAAATGTGAGGGGGGCCTGGAGAGATGGCTTGGTGGTTAAGCGCTTGCCTGTGAAGCCTAAGGACTACGGTTCGAGGCTCGATTCCCCAGGACCCACGTAAGCCAGATGCACAAAGTGGCACATGCATCTGGAGTTCGTTTGCAGTGGCTGGAGTCCCTGGTGCACCCATTCTCTCTCTCTATCTGCCTCTCTCTCTCTCCCTCTCTCTCTCTCTGTCCCTCTCAAATAAATAAATAAAAATAATTTTAAAAAATAAAATAAAATAAATAGAAAAAAATGTGAGGGGCAAAAGTTCATGAAAAAATTGTTTATGACACATTTCAACCATTGTTTTTACTCTGTTCCAAAACTCACTGTTTGTCCATTGCTACCAGGGTACTGACCCAATAAAATGGCCTGTAAAGTAAAAAGAAAGAGGTCATGTGGTTTGTGGCACCTGTCTCAAGATCTGGAATACCTTCTACTGTAGGTGCTGTAGGGTGTCATGTAGGTCTGATGGAGCTACCTGTATGTGGGGACACAATTCCATTTCCTTGTAATGTCCATGATCTGTCTATGTTTCTAGGTTCTTAGAAGAATGTATTGCCATGGATAAGGCCATAGATGATCTCAAAGACATTGTTCAATGGTGCTGGTTGAAAAACAGGACATAATCAGCCGTGCTGTTTGTAAAGGGCAGATGCCAAACTCCTGAGTATTTTATGAAAGCTGGTTCTCTTAGTCATCTGGAGGTAAATTCAGAGCTAAACAGGCCTTCATCTTATTCACTTTCATTCTGCTATCTGGTTATAGCAAAAATGCCTACAAATGAAAGAGAAGGGCTTTGGAAAATTACTGTTTACAATTCAAAAGCATGAAATATATTGCAGGAACCAGAAATCAGTGAGCTCAGGTTTCACAACTTGGCCATGGGACTAGCAACTAGGAGAATGCATCCAAAATGACTTGTTGGGGCAAAATGAAGAAATGGCAGGACATTTTCAATACTGTGGAATGTTACCTGTGACATATTAAAATGTATCAAGTGATGTCAGTTTTGATGAAAGGAAATCATCCAACATTCCTGTGGAAATGCCCATAGATGGTTCAAACATTGCATGTGTTATATACCCCCCCCCCTTCTTACATACTCAATAATCTTAAAATTCTGAACTATCTCTGAAAACCAAAAGCCAAGGAATGTGTCAGAGGTTGCTATGTCCTTTTGTACTGACAGGTAACTGATTCCTGTGACCCTGCTGGCTTGGGTTTCAGAGGCTTATCTCATGGTGAAGGGCACTGTCCAGCCAAACTTCTGACTCAGGAGAGGAGGAGTAAGGAGGAATTCGGGAGAAGTGCTCAGCTCCGCTGATGCTTTCTCAAAGTTCGAGAGTTTGGTTTCTTTATTTTCTGATGATGGGCCAAGATCTGTTCTTTGAACAAATCTGAGGTAGAGAAAATATTGGCACAGATGTGGGTAAGGATGTTTTTGATAAAGGAGTCTCTCTCTGTGTGTCTCTCTTGCCCTAAATGCTTTACCACAAAGTATCTAAAATAAGCCCCTGCTGGGTCTTGTTAAGTACACAGCTAGGGCAATCCCAAAGGTCTTTATTTTCCTGCCAGTAGATGGTCTATGTTGCCATGTTGAACAAAGCATATTTTTGATAATAAAAGACAATGCATCTTCCTAGTTGTACCATTTCTTGTGGTGGTGATTCACGGTGAATTTCCCATTATATAGCTATCTTGTTACAGCCTTGGCTTTGGCTTGGGGCTACAGATTCATCTCTGAAAGCCCTCATTTTTAGAAACCTTGTCATAAGACCTCAAATTCTTAACACTGACAGATGATCTCAAAGTGGAAGGTACTTTCTAAAGGTCAATGCCTGTTATATATGCAAGATGCTCTATCATCGATTTTTAGCCATTTACTTTCTTGTCATCTGTCATTTGGAAAACACAGGGTTAGTGCTATAACCAGATTTACCCAGAGTATTCTAACCCTCACCTCCAAGTTACTGCTCAAGAGCAGCTTTAAATGGAAAACAAGAAACACATTAAAAGAAGGATGAAGGCTGGAGAGATGACTTAGCAATTAAGGTATTTGCCTGCAAAGCCAAAGGATCTCAATTCGACTTTCCAGGTCCCACGTAAGTCAGATACACAAGGGGCACATGCATCTGACGTTCCTTTGCAGTGGCCAATTCTCTCTCTCTCTCTCTTTCTCTTTCTACCTCTTTCTCTGTCTCAAATAAATCAATAAATAAGTAAAATATGGATGGGTTGATAGTTTCCCATGGCTGTTTCATTATCCATAAATGTTTTGAGGGCAGGGAACAGGTCCTACACAGGACAACTCTCTGACTTTCCTGCCCTTCTGCTGCCACCACCCATGAACACTCACTTATGGGCCAGCTTTCTGCCTCAGCCCCTAACAAAAGATGCCCAAAGAGCCTCTGTCCCTTAGAGTCAGTTCAGGTTCAGTGACAGGAGTTGATCACTTCCTCTAGATCTCAAGGAAGCCTTCTCTAGCTCAGCCCTTGCAGTTCTTCAAATGCAGTGTCCCTGTAGCCTGGTGTTTGTGATTAAGCCTCAGACTCAGTTCCCAGCTGGTGGCAATTTGTGGCATGGAGCCTTGCTAGATGACGTGTGTCTCTTGTGGTGGGCATTAGGGTGTTTGTTACAGCTCAAGTCCCCCTTACCAAGGATAGCTCTTTCTTGCTGCTTCTTGCCAGTTACTATGGCGAGATGTGATGCCTAGCCTTTGCTCTGCCGTGCTTTCTCCACCACAATGAAGCATTTCCTTAAAACTCTAAGCCTGAAATCAACCCTTTCTTCCTATCAGCTGCTTCTGACTGGGTGTTTTGTCCAGGAAACAAGAAGGTGACGGCTATCAGGTTCTTGGACACTGCTCTTCCTAATTTGTTCTTTTGAGCTCTTCCTAAATTTTCAGCTTCTAAAGAAAATGTTGTTTTCTCTTGTTCACTCTTCTTTGCCTTCCTTGTCTGAATTTGAGTTCTTCATTTCTTTTTTCTTTTTTTTGGAGAGAGTCAGAGAGAGAGAGTCAGAAAGAGAGAGAGAGGGACAGATAGAGAATGGGCATGCCAGAAGCCTCTCAGCCGGTGTCAATGAACTCCAGACATGTTCGCCCCCTTGTGGGCAAGTGTGGCATTGCACCCTTGCATCACTTTGCATCTGGCTAAACGTGGGACCTGGAGAATCAAACGGGTGTTCTTAGTCTTAGGAAGCAGGCACCTTAACTGCTAAGCCATCTCTCCAGCCCGAGTTCTTCATTTCTGTGGTTAATCTATAATATTTTTCTTGAGGTCAGACCAAAAAGATGAAAGCCTAACATTAATTAGTGCTTACACATATTAATTCAGGATAAGCATACACAAAATTCTGTCCCATTTACAACAGCATTATAGATGAATTAATGGGCATAATTTTCCACTACATTCTATGCAATTAATATGCTGTAATTTTGCCTTTGGAATTTTGTCACAATAAAAATTTTCTTATTTATAGGTAGGATGTTTTTACCTTAAACAGAAATAATGTTGAAACTTGATATCAGTATTCTTTTTCCTTAATTTGAAATTGCTCTTTATCTACATTGCTATTTCTTTGTCTCCTCTTTGTTTCCTATAGAGAACATAGAAGACTAGAAGCCATTGCACATGTGGCCATGCAAAAATGGAAGATGGTCACATGAGTGAGAAGTTTCCCTTGACATAGAACCATAGTCTGATTCATCTTAAAATACTGTTACATGGCTGGAGAGATGGCTTAGCAGTTAAGGTGTTTGCCTGCAAAACCTAAGGACCCATGTACTATCTCTTTCCAGATCCCATGTAAGCACAAAGGTGAAGCAAGCACAAAGTTGCGCATGCCCACTAGGTGGCACAGGATTCTGGAGTTCAATTTCAGTGGGTGAGGTCTTGGTGCCCCAATTCTATCTCTGTCTCTCTCACTCTCTCAATCTCTCTCTCACTTTTGCTCTCTCTTAAAAAAAATTACCAAGTCACAGATTATGGGTGGTTCATTTTTGCAGAGAAATACAAAGATGCTGCCCTGCTTTCTTGTTACAAAATAACCTTTATAATGAAACTACTAAATAAATACTAAAAATACTGATCAATGATAATCCTATTCATGCAGCAGTGTTAAGGGTAGAGTTCCTATGACAAAAGTTGCACTAGAGAAAGTGTACAATGCTATAGGAACTTTTTTCTTTAAAAAAATGCATGCAGTTTATTGAAACTTTTCAACCTTCATTGAATTTAGAAGAAGATGCAGGAAAATTTGAGATAAACAAATAATAACAATCCTTTCTGGTAAGCCACATAGACCCCTGGCAAGCCAAAGTTTTCTCCCCTTTATCCTTATGTAGAAAAAAAAAAAAAGGTTAAACTTGAAGCAAGCAGGTTATGCTATGATTTGAAAAACTAAAATCTGAGGAACAGGGAGGATAGTAGATGAAATAAAAAGAGGTTTGTTTTTCCAGCCCAAAATATGAACTTGTCTTCCTTCTGAATTGGGAATATATTAATGCTACTTATATTTATTAAGAAAATAACAACTTTTTGTAGAGGAGGGTACTAGAAATGTTTCTTCTAGGAAGGGAGGAGAAAGAATCTCTTTGTGGGCCCAGTTAGATTTTCCTCCATAGATCTGTAGTTCCTTTAATTGTGCCCCAACCTCAAAGAACATAAAATGGACATATTTACAAGTAGTTTCTAAGATTATTTTCCTGACTCAGGAAAAGTATGAATTTGTAAAAATTAGTTTTTAAGTTTTGAAATCTACCTGTCTTCTGCTTTGTACACCACTCACTTGATAATTATATTTTTATTCTTGTGGTTCTAAGGATAGCCCCCAGGGCCTTGCACATGCTAGGCAAGCAGACTTTCATTCTATCTCCATCTCCTCATTGACTCCTAGAGTCCAAGGTTTCTTATCATATATCCTAGCATATATCAACCCCTGGCACTTAACCAGCTCTGTGTCATCCCATATTTTTGCTGCTTGTGTCATAATATTATTTCATTTATAGTTTGACAGTGTGTGCATAGCAGAATTCTTGGATAAAATATTTTTAATTATTAAAACCATTCCAGATTAAAGTACATGCAGCATATGATAACACCTTGGATAATATGATAGTACCAAATACAATAATATATTATATTACATGGTATCAAATTCATTTCAAAGCATTCTATTTCATCTTCTAGGATAATCTGCTATTAACTAACCATTTCTATTTACTAAATTTTTCAATTAATGAGTGCTCTTTATCATTAGTAATGCTGGAATAAATACTGACTCACACTTTTCTTCTCCCTCAGACAAATGCTTAGAAATGGAATTTTCGTGATAAAAGTTTGAAGAGCATGTTACGTTGGCTTTACTCCATCTGGGTGAGAAGTCAGCAGGATGAGCAGATTGAGAACTGAGATCCAGTACAAAGCACAGACTTCACCTGCATGCACACTGATAACACCATGTCACAAAGAGTCTTCCAGAAGAAAACAAATTGAGCTAAAGTGTTCAAAAGTGTTGTTGGGCAATATTATATGGTCCAATATCCCCTTTTGTAAACAAATGACATGATACGTCATACAAGGGTTAGAAATTAAAACTTCCAAAAGTAAGCCAGTACACATAAAATATAAAACACTGAAGGCCCATTAAAAAAACAACAACAAAAAAACTCTCTACCTGTATTGACTAAGTGAGTAAAAATGGAAACATATGGCTATACCTTCACTGTCTTTTATTCTCCTGCTTACAAAGCTTTAAAAGCCACTGGGGAGAAATTATTATTATTTTTTTTTAATTTAAGCTCTCAAAACCTATGAAGGAGGTAAATTAAACTCCTGTAGGCAAACGTAAGAATTTTCTGAAAACTGTCTTGCATATCTATGATCCTATTAATATCAAACATGATAAGAGGTTGTAATTAATTTCTCAAGTTTCTTAGAATTCTTAAACAGCAATTAGCTGAAATTGATGTCTGGCAGCAATTAGTCTGAAACTGATTTAAGGTCTACACTTAGACAAGTGAAATAGAAAGCTATAAAGCCAAATACAAAAACTGAATTTCTCAAATTTTCTTCAGTACAGATTCCTCTGGCAGTTGACTTTAGAGGGTATGCTAAGAAAAAGAATGCTATTTTCATATTGCCTTACATTTGAAATAAATATTCTGTAGACATGTACAATTGTGAAATATTTTGATGGTATATGAAAAGGCCTTGAATTAATTTTAACCTAGAATATACAATCCTTGCTAGATCAATGTCTAACTGTCTTCAAAGTTTTGACTGCACATTACAAGAGAATGGTAGGTAAAATGTAGAAGGGGAAATTGTTAAAATTGCTATGAATTTAATTAAAAAATTATTCATTTTATGTGAATTATCTTCTCCTGATGATAAAATTCTGGATTTGATTCAGATGACATGCTGTGCTCAAATAGATGAAAAAGTTTTAGCTCTTTTTAAAATTATAAATGGGGGCTAGAGAGATGGCTTAGTGGTTAAGGCACTTGCCTACAAAGCCTAAGGACCCAGGTTCAATTCTCCAAGTCCCAAGTTAGCCAGATGCACATTGTGACACATGCATCTGGAGTTTATTTGCAGTGGCTAGAGGCCCTGGCATGCTCAATCTCTCTCCCTCTCTCTCTCCCTCTCCCTCCGTCCCTCTATCTCTAATAACTAAAAATATAAAAAAGTTTAAAATTATGAATGGGGCAGGACAGATGGCTTAGCAATTAAGGCTACTTGCTTGCTAAGCCTAAAGACCCATGTTTGACTTGCCAGATAGCACTTAAGCCAGATGCACAAGGTGACACATGTGCATAAGGTGATACATATGTTGGGAATATGATTACAGCATAAAAAATGGTCAGTCCATTGGGCCTGCCTCAAAAAAAAGATTTAAAACAATTATAAATGTTTTATTTTTATTACTGAAAAATGGTATTGAGAGTTAGGGGTTATAATTTAACTGTAAAGCAACGAGTGTAAGTTTTATTTAAACTTAGGTAAATCTAATAGTAGTATCATTAAGTGGGCTACTTTTTGAATGAAAATAGGAGCAGCACATTTTATGTCCTATTGGCAAGTGCAGAGAATGTGTGGATGAAGATGGTCATATTGACTTATCTCATGGTAAGTCCCAGAAAGAAATGCTCAGGAACCAAAATGAAATGGGCTTTATGGGTAAAGTAACTTGAATTAAGAAACTGAAATCAGGCTTGGGAGATGGTTCAGTGGTTAAAGGTGTTTGTTTGCAAAGCCCGATGGACTGAGTTCAATTCCCCAGTCCCCACATAAAGCCAGATGCACAAACTGGTGCATATATCTGGAGTTTGTTTACAGCAGCAGGATGTCCATGAGGGTCCATGATTATTCTCTCTTTGAGTCTCTCTATCTCAAATAAATAAAGAAAAAAATTTTAAAATTGAAAGCAAATAAGTCCATCTACAGTATAATTCTTCATTCAAAATATAAATTGAGCAAGCAGTAAAATGGAATTCTTTACACAGTGCATGATTATACTGAACTAAAATTTCCTTCATTTCCAGCATTTAATGGAATTAGTCTCTTATAAAATTATTTGTGTTTTTAACTTATCATCAAATTTTGGTCCATTCTTAAAATACTACCACTACCTGTTAATAACAAAATTGCAGTTTTTAAAATATTTTATTTATTTATTTGAGAGAGATAAAAGAGGGAGGGAGGCAGAAAGAGAGAGAAAGAGAGAGAAAGACAGAGAGAGAATGAGCATGCCAGGGCCTGTAGCCCCTGCAAACGAACTCCAGATGCATGCACCACCTTGTGCATCTGGCTTTACGTGAATACTGGGGAATTGAACCTGGGTCCTTCAGCCTGGGTCCTTCAGCTTTGCAGGCAAGCTCCTAAACTGTAAGCTATCTTTCGAGCCCAAAATTTCAGTTTTTATTGACAATTTTAGGCTTTTTATCAGTTGTTGGATTGCATATCTTCAAAAAGACTATAAAGAGTTATTGTCAAAGCTTGCTAGAAGTTTGTGGAAATAACACACTTCCCCAAAATTGTGCATGCCTGAGTCTTTCCTGGTTAGATTGCAATTGCCACAAATACTGGAGAACACTGTTTGTTTAAATACAACATAATAAGAAATAAAAATCCATAGCAATTAAACAGTAATACCCAGAAAAGTATGTCTTTAAATTTTTATCTTGTCCTGTTGGCATCTGAAGGCAAGCAGACTACATGGAAAAGTGGAGATCAAAGTGATGCCTTTTTGAAATTCTGAAAAGAAGTTGTAAAGCATAAATAGTTTGAAATTTAGAGTTTAACTTCTTCATTTCCAATTTGTATCCCTTTTATTTCTTTCCCTGTCTTATTGCTTGAGCTAGTACTTCCAGTACTATGTTGAAGAGCAGAGGTGAGAGTGGACACCCCTGTCTTATTTCTGATCTCAATGGGAATTCCTTCAGTCTCTCCCCATTAAGTATTATGTGGGCTTTAGGATCTTTATATATAGTCTTTATTATGCTGAGATATAGACCGTCCATGCCTATTCTCTCCAATGTTTTGATCATGAAGTGATGTATTTTATAAAGGCCTTTTCTGCATCTATCAAAATGATCATGTGGTTTTGTGCTGAAGCCTACTTGATCGAGGGGGATAATGCTTTTGATGTGCTGTTGAATTCGGTTTGTGAGGATTTGTTCAGGATCTTTGCATCTAAGTTCATCAGGGGAATAGACCTGTAGTTTTCTTTCCTTGTGGCATCTCTTCCTGGTTTTGGTATTAGGGTGATGCTAGCTTCATAGAAGGATTTGGGGAGCATTCCCTGTTCTCCAATTGTATGGCACCATTTGAGAATAATTAGTTTCAGTTCTTCCTTGAAGGTTTGATAGAATTCCTCTGAGAAGCCATCTGGTCCTGGACTCTTGTTTTTAGGGAGGTTTTTGATTACCCTTTCAATCTTGATGGTTGTGAAGGGTTTGTTCAGGAGATTAAACTGCTCTGAGTTTAGATTTGGTAGGTGGTATGTGTCCAGGAATTCATCCATTTCCTCCATATTATCCAGTTTTGTGTAGTAGAGGTTTTTGAAGTAAGTTCTGATGATTCTCCAAATTTCACTTATGTCTGTTGTGATCTCTCCTTTTTCATTTCTAATTTTGTTAATTTGAGTTGTCTCATTTTTCCACTTGATCAAATTGGTCAGGGGTTTGTCAATTTTGCTTATTTTTTCAAAGAACCATCTCTTTGTTTGATCAATTTTTTAAATTTCATTTTGATAATGTGGCTCTAAGTAATGGAATAGAGTTAGGGCTGGGGCTTGGGCTGGGAAACATAGCTCAGTTAATAAAGTGCTTGCCTTTGCTATTGTAAGGGTATGAGTTTGAGCCACAGAACCACATGAAAAAGCTGAGCATGGTGGTGTGTATTTTTAATCCAATTGTTGGGAAGGTGGAAACAGGCAGATCTCTGAGGCACAGTGGCTAGTCAGCCTGATTGGTGAGACTGTCACAAAAGGTTGTGGTGCCAGAGGAACCATACCTGAGGTTGTCCTGTAGCTCCTCATGCATGTACAGACATGTACATGTACAAGTCCTTTCCCCCACTCCAACACACACAAGAATTAGGTTCTAGCATAAGTACATATCCATTGAATGTCTCTGGTGGTGAAAGGAAGTAAGGGAATAGGAATTGGGATTAATCTGTGTATCTGTTCCCTGCAGGCTTCCAGAACAAACTGACAGACTGGATGTGATGGAGCCTGGGAGTAAATCATACCCTACTGGTATTGGAACTAAGACTCAACAGACAAAGAGAGATCAGTACTCTAATGTCACTGGAGTGTGAAGGAATGGAATAGGTCACTGGTGTTGGATGGGGTGACATTTCTTTAACCAATAAGGTTATTCTTTCTATAAGATGATAAGCCAGAAACATGTATATGGATTGAACATGTTGAATATGGAAAGACTAAATCCAAACTGCTCTAACTTTAAAACTTTTTGAGTGCTGATGTGATGTCATAAATGGAAAATTCTATAGCAGAAAACTTTGTTTCATTTTAAATATTACTAAATATATAACATTTATTACAATATATAACATTATATTACTAATATATAACATTTCTCTTCAGACCACATTTGTAAGGTACACATGAAATATAAATAAGTTTTCAGTTTAGACTTTAGTCTCATCTCTAAGATAACTCAGTAGATATATGCAAGTATTCCAAAATCTGAAAAATAAATCCAATATATTTTTAGTCCCAAGCATCATAGATCAGATATTCAATGTGGATCCATATTGTTGCCCTCATGATTATCAGTGAGAATAAATGCTTCGGACTCATCCAAATGTCTTCTTTCATGTTTTATTTCAGGCAGAGTCTCCCCCACATTCCTTAGTAACAGTTGTGGTTGTTCATAAAGAACTATGAATCTTTAAAAATCCTCCCTAGGAACAACAGACTCCAACAGGTAACCGGAGCTTGGGAAGAAGAGCAGGAGGAGCAACTGGAAGTACATGAGGTGGGGAGGCACAAGGACCATGAACCACAACAAAATGAATAGCAGTGATGGCCACGAGGCAGAAGCTGGCAAATGACTGAGGCCAGAAGAGCAATGGAGCGGTAAGTAAGCCAGTGACAGAAGAGCAAACAAACAGCTTTGGCCGGTGAAGATAGAAGCACTTTAGACAGCACCTCATGGTAGAAGGGCAGCTTGCTCCAATTCAGTATATACAGATGTGTGTCCATGTATGTATACAATTGTCTGACAGTTCTGCTTATTGTATACACTCCTCTTTCCATTCTTTTCTCTGGCCACAGCAAACTAAAATCTGAGCTGCCAGGTGTGTGATGGTGTGATGGTGCATGCCTGTAAGTCCAGGACTCTGGAGGCAGGAAGATGGTGTGTTCGAGGCTGTCCGGGCTACATGGAAAGAACCTGTTAAAGCAAGGCAAAGCATCACAATCTATAACACCGTGGTTTACTATATTTGTGTTGTCTATGTCTATTTCTCTTCTTTCCTGTTTACTCTCAAAGCTGGTTCCACAGCCAGCTCAGTCACATTTCCAGGGCACTCATCTTAGCGCCCTTTTGTTTTTTTTTTTTTTTTTTTTTTAGATTTATGAAAGTTCTTTTTTTTTCTTTTTTTTCTTTTTTTTTATTTATATTATTCTGATTTTACATTCATAGTATTGGTTCCATTGTTCTCCTCCCTGTCCTCCCACTTTCAAAGGGACCCTCATCAATGGGGAATGTGGGTCATGCATTGTGAGGTTAGTCAAGAGTTCTGGGGGGTAGGCCCCAGTCTCTGTGCATAATGCCCCAACTTGTGACTCTAACAATCTTTCTGCCCCCTCTTCCGCGAGTTTCCCTGAGCCACATTGGGGTCATTTTAGTTCTGTTTCAGTGATGAGGTTTTGGGAGCCTCTGTGTCTCTGCACATCTGGCTTAGTTGGAGTTGGATGTTCTCTGTGTTTATCTCCTTCAGTCTGCTTACTTTGGATAAGTCCTTGAAGCCTTCCAGGCTACTCACCACTGAAGTGGATTGTAATGTCTATTTTTGTGTTTTTGAAACAGGGTATTATTATGTAGCCCAAGATGGCCTTGAACTCATGGTCTTCCTGCCGCAGCCTCCTGAGTGCTGGATTTCAAGCATGTGCCACCTTGCCTGGTTTGAAACCTCCATCACCAAATTATATCAGAGCAGGGACTCTCTTTTTCCATTAAATGCTTAGTGTTGTATCTGCCATGACATAACCACCCAATAAATTTTTACATAAACTGATTAAACTACAGTTTATATATATAATTTTTTGTTTATTTATATTAATTTATTTGAGAGTGACAGAGAGGCAGAGAGGAGAGAGAGAGAGAGAGAGAGGGAGAGAGAAGGGCACACCAAGGCCTCCAGCCACTGCAAACGAACTCCAGATGCATGCACCACCTTGTGCATCTGGCTTACATGGGTACTAGGGAATCTAGTCTCGAACCGGGGTCCTTAGGCTTCACAGGCAAGTGCTTAACCACTAAGCCATTTCTCCAGCCCCACTTTATATTTTTTGTTAAGTTTCAAAAAACCTAAAATATTTAATTATCTCTGCTATGTAAACATAACCAACTATATATTTTATTTTTCCCATTCCTTTTAGTGACCTCTGTATTTAATTGGTGTTTATGAATCTTAAATAAAATAAATGTTTTTATTCATTTATGCAATAAATATTCATTGTCAGTCTGCTATGGTTTTAAGTGTTTGCAGCACTGAATTCCTTACCCTCCTGTAATTTATATTCTAGTAGAATACAAAAAGATTTAGTGATAGCTTTAAAATTTAGTTTGTTGAACATGTAGTTTCCTCTACAAAGAGATACAAATTACAGACTGAATATGTGTTTTACACAAACATGTGGGGGTATAGTTCTGCCTTTATCAATTTTTAGTTTAATCAGTTGATTCAACATCTATCTTGACAGTTAAAATTCAAGTCACATGCTCACTTTCTAGATGTTTTCCATTAACTGTAATATCTTACATAATACCGATAAGGAAGATGGGTGTGTCAGTGCCTTCCATACACAGTTTGGGTGGTAGTTTATCAGTCTGTCCCTGCATCTGCTTCTTTTGACACAAGTTGTCACTTTCAGAAGCTGACCCTACATGGTTTGACAATGTTGGTAGTCTGTGACAGGGATTCTTAAATATCTTTTCACTTGTGATCCCTTTGAGATAGAGAAATTCTAACACCATCTCTAGTATATAAGTATATGGAAATACAAGTCCTTTACTGATAATAAATCATGAATTTATTTTAAAAGTGTTCTTGGTTATACATAAAATTGTACCCTTTGTTAAGGTGTGAAGGAAATTTTCATACTAATGAAATGGATATATTCATTTAGTTTTTCCATAAAGAATTACATATTGGTTCAATATTTTTTTCAATGGTTTGCAAGTTTAAAATGGATTTTATTCAATGGTTGAGAAAAAACACAGGAAAATAATATTTTATGACATGCCATTCACATTTTGTATCCACAGATAAAGTTTTACTGGGGTACAGCTACCCTTATCCATTTTATTCTTTTTTTTTATTTTTATTGACAACTTCTATACTTACATACAAAAAAACACATGGTATTTCCTCCCCTCCCCCTATTCCCCTTTAGAACTCCAATCTCCATCATATCCCCTCCCTCTCTCCATTAGTCTCTCTTTTAATTTGATGTCATCATCTTTTTCTGCTATTATGAGGGTCTTGCGAAGGTATTGCTAGGCACTGCAAGGTCATGGATATCGAGACCAATTTCTGTCTGGGCAGTTGCATTGTAAGGAGTCATACCCTTCCTTTGGCTCTTCCATTCTATCTGCCCCCTCTTCTGCAATGGTCCCTGAGCCTTGGAGGGTGTGACAGAGGTGTTTCAGTGCTGGACACTCCTCCATCCCTTCTTCTCAGCACTATGTTGCCTTTTGGGTCATTCCAGTGGTCATCGTCATCTGAAAAGAGAAGCTTCTCTGACCAGAAGTGAGAGTAGCATTAATATGTGAATATGAACATTAAGAGTAGTGCTTTCAGGGCAGCTTGGTGGGAATAATATGAACATTTAGCCAGACAAGAGCAGGCTTTATACCCCTAAGGCTCATGACCTCCCCTGCCATAGACTTTTGCTTAGGTTTTTCAATACCAGTTATGTATTCCCTCCCACAGAGAGGGCCTTCAGTCCAATTATGGAGCAGTTGGTTACCCCAAGAGCAGACATGCCACTATTGTACCATTCAGTCATTGGGCCTGTATGGCCAAACTTGAATTTTCAGTGTCCAGTGTTTTCATTGCTGATGACTTCTGTCTCCCATAAGGCTTCATGAGGTGCAGCTTTTTGACAGCTTTCAGTTGGCTGGTCTACAGGGAGAAGGTTTTCTGCTCAGCACCAGCTTGCTTTCTCAGTGACCTTGTCTCTCAGGCAAGAGATGTCTTCAGCAATAGGGTCTTACCATCTATAAAAAGAGAGACATCTGCATTAAATGATATCATGGAACAAATGGACCTAACAGATATATACAGAACATGCCATCCAAATGTTGTAGAATATACATTTTTCTCAGCAGCACATGGGACATTCTCTAAAATAGACCATATAATAGGACACAAATCAAATATTAACAAATACAGGAAAATTGAAATAATCCCTTGTATGCTATCTAACCACAATGGGATTAAACTTCAAATCAGCAACAAGAAAAACTACAGAGCATACAGAAATTCATGGAGACTAAACAGAACATTATTAAATGATGTATGGGTCATTGAAGAAATTTAAAAGGAAATCAAGAAATTCATAGAATCAAATGATGATGAGAATACAACATACCAAAACCTTTGGGACACAATGAAGGCAGTCCTACAAGGGAAATTTATAGCTCTAAGTGCCTATATTAAGAAATTAGAGAGTTCACAACTAAACAATTTAATGCTTCACCTTAAGGCCTTGAAAAGAGAAGAACAAGGCAAACCAAAAGTCGGTAGATGGGAAGAAATAATAAAGGTTAGGGCAGAAATTAACAAAATGGAAACCAAAAAAATAAAAATAAAAAAAAAATCAATGAAACAAAGAGTTGGTTCTTTGAAAGGATAAACAAGATTGATAAACCCTTAGCAAATCTGACCAAAAGAAAGAGAGAAGAGACAAAAATTGATAAAATTAGAGATTAAAAAAAGCAACATCACAACAGATACCAAAGAAATTCAGAAAATCATACAGACATACTTTAAGAATATATATGCCTCTAAGCTTGAAAACCTGAAAGAAATGGATGATTTCCTTGATTCATATGACCTACCAAATTTCAGTCAAGATGAGATAAACCATTTAAATAGACCTATAACGACCACATAGATCCAAGCGGTTATAAAAAGTCTCCCAACTAAAAAAAGCCCAGGCCCAGATGGATTCACTGCTGAATTTTACCAGACATTCCTGGAAGAACTAACACCAATGCTTCTCAAACTTTTCCATAAAATAGAAAAGGAAGGAATTCTATCAAAATCCTTCTGTGAAGCCAGCATCACCCTGATACCCAAACTGGACAAAGACAGATCAGAAAAAGAAAATTACAGACCAATCTCCCTCATGAACATAGATGCAAAAATTCTCAACAAAAAACTGGCAAACAGAATACAAGAATATATCAGAATTATTATTCCCCCTGACCAAGTAGGCTTTATCCCAGAGATGCAGGGATGGTTCAACATACACAAATCCATAAATGTAATACACCATATAAATGGTCTGAAGGACAAAAATCACATGGTCATCTCAATAGATGCAGAAAAGGCATTTGACAAAATCCAACACCCCTTCATGGTGAAAGTATTATAGAAACTGGGAATAGAAGGAACATATCTCAACATAAAAGCTACAGCCAACATAATACTAAATGGGGAAAAACTTGAAGCTTTTCCTCTAAATTCAGGAACAAGACAAGGGTGTCCAATTTCCCCACTTCTGTTTAATATAGTACTGGAAGTCTTAGCCATAGCAATAAGGCAAGAGACACTCATAAAAGGGATACAAATTGGAAGGGAAGAGATCAAATTATCATTATTTGCAGACGATATGATTCTATATATAACAGACCCTAAAGACTCTACCAGCAAACTGTTAATGCTGATAAACACTTTTAGCAATGTAGCAGGATACAAAATAAACACACAGAAATCAGTAGCTTTTCTATACACTAACAACAAACATGAAGATGATGAAATCAGGGAATCTCTCCCATTCACAACTGCCTCAAAAAAAAAAAAAAAAAAAACCTTGGAATAAACTTAACCAAGGAAGTGAAGGATCTCTACAATGAGAACTTTAAAAAACTGGAGCGACAAATTTGTTCAATATTTATACTGCAGGACATAGAGCATCTTTAGTGTTTTCAGAGTTGATCAGTATTTTGGCTTTATAACTATCAATGCTGACAATCCCACTTCATATAGATTCATAATGGTATGAATATCCATAGGGCCATTTCAAACATTTTCAGAAATTCTTTCCCAAGCCATAATTCATTGAATGATTTTGTGTGTGTCACATGTATGGAGGCCAGAGTAGAACACTAGATGTTCCTCACTGTCACTCATTTCCCTCATTCACTCCTTCCCTTCCTTCCTTCCTTCCCTTCCTTCATTCCTCCCTCCCTTCCTTCCTTCTTTTTTTTTTTTGGTCACACTAACTGACCATTGAATCCCAGTAATTTTTCAGTCTCCACTGCCAAACAGTTGGGGTTTCAGACACTTGTGGCTACCCCCCCACCCAGATATTTACTTGAGTACTGGGGATCAGGTCCTCATGCTTCTGTGGCAAGCACTCTTACTCACTGAGCCATCTCCCATATACGTGTGTGTGTGTGTGTGTGTGTGTGTGTGTGTGTGTGTGTGTGTATGAAACATAAGCCAGCAACTCAAAAAAGCAAATTTTGAAACCAAATATACTAACACTATCCAATCCAAAGATATACTAATTTGATATCTACTGAGGAATAACTCTAAGAAAATATTAAGAATCTTTGTTTTCTATAATTAAACCATTATGTTTCTGTAAGAACAGGAACTGCAGGTACAGGAAAAACAGTGCAATTCATAATGGATGATATTCTTGAATCTGAGCCAAGATGTTTCAGGCAGCATTCCCTGGCATTGTGTGGCATGATGGCAGGCACAGAGCACCATGGGCATGTTGTGTGTTCAGAACTAAGGTGCAATGCAGTTACATGATGCAATGTGGGCAAGTACTGCCAGAAACACTTCGGATTCATTATGTGTTTGAATTTGAATTAATTTTTAGTCATTGTACATTCAGAAAACTCTTTCTATTGCCAAAATTTTCACAACCCCTGCATTCAGTTATGCGACCCCACATGGGATCACAGCTGACAGTTTGAGAAAGCTAGGCTCTGTGCTTGATAAAATCATGACAGGGTCTCATTTCTTTCTCTGCCGCTCCTGAGAATCAAAATTAAATATGCCCCTACTAAATTCAAACAGAAATACCCCATGCTTGGATTCTTTAAGTCCCAACTTTTATTTACTTTGGATTGCATTTTTTCCTCCTCACAATTGCCCTCTACCCTATATCACCAACAGACTAACACCCAGGGCAGCAGCTGGTCCCAGAATCAAAGACTAAAATCTGCTCTCTCACTAGCTGAGATTCTCTAACTTCTTTCCAGTCCCCCGAACCCCCAATTCAGATCCTATTGCCTGGGCAGTTAAGTCCTCAAAGCCCTAGAATCTAATATTTTCACTTGTAACCCAGGCCCATAAGACCTTAGGCCATGTCTTACTGAACAGTGACTTATGACGCCTCCATATCGCTCTATCACTGGAGTGACCACTGATTTTTTTTAAATCTAATTTTAGACAATGGCAGCAGTTGATACGATGTTCCCCCTTCCTCCTTTTTTTTGAATTTTAACTTTAGCTATTTTTTACAATAAAGTCTTGTTATTGTGAAGTACATTCTATCTGATTTCCAAAATCTGCATTTTTCCCATTCACATACACAGTGAAGAGAGGTTATAGGCCACCTCATCCTTTAAAGAGCCCACGTCGGCTTGAGAGTGATGACATTGATCATATCCCCGTCTCCCTCTGATTACCCCACTCTGAACCTTCTGGCACCACTAATCAGTGTGGCCTTATGGTCACACTCACCACAAACCCCCAAATCACATTTCTCGCCAGTTTGACTCCTCTGATCACATAGTCTGTGTTGACCCTACTGGGTTTGGGGGATGGGGAAAGACCGTGGGAAATGCAGTTTTCCTGGCACAAAGCCACCAGAAAATTACCCCCTTTGGTATTCTCCTGCATTATATTTTTCACTTAGAAATACTCCTTGCCAGCAGACTTGAGAAACAAAAGACCTGCTTCAGGAAGTGGTCTCACAAACTGCTGTTTTTTTTTTTTTTTCCCAGAGAGAAGCCACTCGTTGTTCCCACCCTCCAGTGCTTTCATGCTTGTGACACATCACCATCCCTCATGGTGCGCAGCTCTGCTTGACAATAAGAAGCAAGTCTGCTTTGCTTAAAGTGATAAAGGAAAGAGATGATAAAATGTCTCTGAAAGGATGTTGTGTGAAGGGAAAGCATTCTGAAATATGGCAAAATCAAAAAATAGCAGAGACTCTTTAATTAGGACATTTTAATTGTGCAAAAGGACTTGAGAGCTCTTCAAAGAAAGAGTTAAGAATTATTTAGTCCAAGCTTCCATCTGCTCCCAGGGCACTGGAGAAGGGCTTCGAAGACAGAGCAACTGAGGACCCCCACCACCCATAAAAACTGAGCATTTTACTGAGCATCTCCCCTCCCCCCAGGAGACCTGGCCAGGCTTTGCAGTTTCAGTTGGGACAAGCATGCTTCAAGATGAGCTGACATTTACTGCTGAATTTACTATGGGACAGGCCACTATCTCCACCCACTATGACAATCTCTCAGGAACTATCATTAGTACTTATAACTGTTCTGTGAGATGAAGAAGCATGGGCTGAGGATTGTGTCTTAGTCAAGGCCACATTGTTTGTTAATGGTAAAACCAGAAATCAGACGTGATACAGGTGATGACCTGACTCCGACCCATAACCAATAAAATGAACATAACATTATACTATATGATAAATATAATATGTTTACTGAAAATTAATATTTCTTTGAAGGAATGTATGTTTTATTTTTGACATACATGTTTTATTTAAGCAAATAACATGAGTTCATAGTGATGGTTAATAGTAATTAATAGTTGGAGCGATTAAACAAAAATGCAAGAAGCAAATATAATACTATTTAATACTTTTTTCAAACTCATTACGCAATATAAGATTTCTTTTTGCCTCCTTGGCAAATATTACCATTCAGAACTGCCTGCAGACTAAGACATTTTTCCTTTCTTTTCTGCAGTGGTAAGATTGAGTTGGGCCAGAAATAACATATACTTCGTCTCACAGGTCTATTCTTTCTTTAAAAAAATATTTTATTTATTTATTTTATTTATTTATTTTATTTATTTATTTTATTTGACAGAGAGAGAGAAAGAGAGGGAGGCACCAGGGCCTCCAGCCACTGAAAACAAACTACAAATGCATGTGCCTCCTTGTGTATCTGGCTTACGTGGGTCCTGGGGAATTGAACCTGGGTCCTTTGGCTTTGTAGGCAATTGCCTTAACTGCTCCATCCCCTCACAGGTCTATTCTTATCATGCCCAAGTGATATGGACTCCAGGGAAGCTTCCCATGGGAAGATATCATGGTATGAAACTCCTCATAGAAACTTGTGGGTGTGGGATGCTTGGGACTTTACCTTGTAGCAGGAGTCAGGAGACATGTAGACTTAGTTCAAGTCAGACTGAATATCTCAAGACAACTGTTCATCTGCTTTGTATCTTCACCCTGTTTTGCCAATCAGCTGCTCATCACTTAAGGTTTTTACATCTAGGAATTCATCCCACTGGCCCTCCTGTCTCTCCTTGTCTCTTCATTGATATCAAATATCAGGAGCCACAGTGAGTATCTTTACTCCTCTTTCCTGGGGAAAATGGTTTTTAAATTAGATGATGATTTCAATGTGGGAAAATGAAGTTGGGGGTTTAGTAAAGAAATTGAGAAAGTCCTATTTACTTGAGGTGCCTTTGTGAGTGATATCCTGGGCTATGTTCTAAAGGCATCTTCCCCCCACCCCGAAACCAGAAAGCTTTCAGTGCATGAGTTAACCATCTTTATGTAATACTGAAGAATTCACATGTAGTTTTTCATTCCATTTTAGTTTCGTTATGATCTCTCCACAGACACACAATTTTGGAACTACAACATACAAATTTATGCTTATTACATCATGTCCTGCATTCTCGTTCTCAGTTGCAGAGGGGCAGTCTACCTGTCCTATATTTTGAAAATATAATAATGCATCAGGGTGCTGGAGAGATGGCTTAGCGGTTAAACGCTTGCCTATGAAGCCTAAGGACCCCAGTTCAAGGCTTCATTCTCCAAGACCCATGTAAGCCAGATGCACAAGGGGGTGCATGCATCTGGAGTTCGTTTGCAGTGGCTGGAGGCCCTGGTGCACCCATTCTCTCTCTCTCTCTACCTGCCTATTTCTGTATCTCTGTCTCTCAAATAAATAATAAAATATTTAAAAAAATAATGCATCAGGCCCACATGTAACTTCTTTTCTGTGTCCAGCAACAAGCATAGTTAACATTTTATACCTTTTAAGTGAATTTTGAAGGAATCAAACACTTTAATTGCATACATTTCAGTATCACAGGGAAGGAAGCCACCCTCTTTTTAAACAGGGTTGTGTACAGAGTTTCTAGGATAAGTCAGGCTCTTTTATTCAGCAGAACATTTATAGACTATGTGGAAATGGCCAAGATTTATATTTGTCCTCTCGGATATATATGAAGATAGATAGAAAAAGTTTAGTGTGCATTTAAATATCTTTTTAGTAATAAGTTTTCTGCAATTTCACTAAAATCTTCATAGAATTCAAGGCTGTTATTTGAGACTCCATTATTCAAATCAAAGTACCTAGAAAATAAAAGAACACTTTCATTGTTGCTATGATCCAGCATATGAGTGTTATATATTATAAAAAGCACAATTACTGGTAATATCTGACAGAACTGGTGCTGTGCTATCATGGGCAAACACATCTGTCACTGAAACATTCCCTCTTGTTTGCCAATAAGCGTATTTTCAATTATAGTCCGATTCAGTATCCTAATTGTTTGAAGCCTCTGATAACTGTATTTATTGGGATGGTATGCAGAAGCTATTTTTTAATTTACTGTGGTGTTCTTAGGAGAACAAAACGTCTATTATTTAAGCGAATTTTCTCATCTCATTTTGAACTGTTGAGATTTAGTCTCCATATGCGCATTTACAACCCCTTTTTAATAGTCCTAAGCCCTAATTGTTTTCTGCTTGGACCACAGCAACAATAGGAGTCTCACACTCAGCCCCTATCTTCTGAACAGCAATATAAATACTATACTTCTCCCAACCCCTAAACGTTTCCATTTATCCCTGAGATCCAGTAAGGGCTTTTTGAGCATCGTGGGCACTTCTGTGCTAATACAGTGGCACTCTTGAATAAAGGGCAGTAGGTAACCCTAAGTCTAGATGTGACTCAGCTTGTCTTTGTTTTCTATATATTTTTTATTTCTTTATTTTCTGTCTTTATTTCATTATTGCTTTCTTAGTTTTATCACACAAATATTCTAAGTTCTGCAGATCTGAGTGTGTTAAAATTTTAAAGCTTCAACAACTACTTGATTATCTTAGCTCAGTTTCTTAAGGAATTTTGTACTGAATTCCTTCTAAGAATTTTCAGAAATATAATATATTATATACAAATTGTGCTTTTGTTTACATATTTTTAACATGTACAGCATAATCGTTAGAAAATATGGCCCATGCAAATTCTTGCTATTTGATTGACTTGTCCTTTTCATTACAGCTTGATACATAATAACTATTACAACTACACATACTTTTAGAAAAATATGCATTAAAATATGAGTCTCAAAATTTATTCAGTTAGCACTTGGGTACCAGATCAGACTCCTATGGAGGCAAAGCTTATGCTCTCCAGTGTCAAGTTCTCATTAGTCTTTGGCTAAAAGAGGGGTTACATGCATCAAATTCTCCCAAAATTAATAACACTTATCCCATTTAAACTATGTCTTTTATTGTGATGTTGGATTCTCATCATGTAGCCTGTGGCTGTGGGCTGCTCAATCACAGCGTCACTATTTGACTTAACTTTGGACAAGTTACTGTCCATGCCTAGCCTTCATTTTATTCTCATTATATGTGAGCTAGGATAGGCAGTGCCACTTAAAGCATGCACACTGTGAGTTATGTATAAAAGTAGTACACAACTGACACATTTGGGAATTTTGTTTTTTTTGGAGAGAGACACAGAGAGAGACAGAGAGGGAGATGAAGATAGATAGAGAACGGGCGCCCCAGCAGCCTTTCAGCTGCTGTGAACAAACTCCAGGTGCGTGTGCCCCCTTGTGGGCAAGTGAGGCATTACACCCTTGTGTCACTACATCTGGCTAAACGTGGGACCTGGAGAATAGAACAGGTGTTCTTAGACTTACAGGAAGGCGCCTTAACTGCTAAGCCATCTCTCCAGCCCTCATCTAAGGATTTTTACCAAAGCCATTTTTTTCATAGGGACATTTCTTCTGGAGGAAGGAATAGCAGTATACTTCTGTAGGAAAAAGTACCATCAATGGGAATTTATATATCCTCAATCTATTGCATTTATAACAAATCTGAAAATGAAAATTAAAGGGCCTAGGGAGATGTTTCAGCAGGTAAGAGCACTTGCAGCACAAGCATGAGGACCTGAGTTTCATGTCTAGTGTTCACATAAAGAAGCCAGACGTGGCCATGCACACCTGTAACCTCCTATCCTGAGAGAAAACAGATGGGAGAATTGCTGACATTCGGTCAGCCAGAGCAACTGAAAAAACAGCAGCTCCAGGTTCAGTGACAGAGTCTGGCTTGGGTTAAAGTACATGTAAGGGCAGGTGATAGAGGAGGATAACTGACATTCTAATTCTGGCCTCCACATGTGCCCACAGGGTTCACACAACTGGACACACAAATGCACATATTGTGCATCCACACACACACACAATAAAAAAGATGCAAAAAGATTGGAAAATTAAGGATAATTGATGACAGCTTTCTTAAGGCAAAGATTAGCTTAGTTGTTTGGGTTATATGAGAATATGATTATTAAACCAATTAATTTTGAGTCTCCATTTGCAGATGACAATGCTTTCTTTATTATGAAGAGTCAAAATAATTGGTTATGGATGCCTTTCTTTGGCTGGACACAATGGTAAACATCTGGTTTCCATTATCCCCATGTTATTTGTCCACAGATTCTGGTTATACAATAAAATAAACCTAGCATGGAGAAATATGGCCTGTGGGCCAGCATCTTCACATGCACACCTGCACACACACCCCATGTGCTCACAAATGCTTGTGACAGACTTGCTTGCCTTTCCTTCTGTGAAAACCAATTGGAGGGCTGGAGAGATGATTTAGCAGTTAAGGCACCTTCCTCCTAAGCCTAAGAACGCTGGTTCCAATCTCCAGCAGTTCCAATCTCCAGGTCCCACGTTTAGCCAGATGCAAAGTGACACATGGGCGCAATGCCGCACTTGACCACAAGGGGGTGCACACATCTTGATTTTGTTCGCAGCAGCTGAGAGGCTGCTGGCACGCCCATCTCTATCTGTCTCCCTCTCCCTCTCTCTCTAGCTCTCTCTTTCCCTCTCCCTCTATCTCTCTCTGTGTCTCCAAAAATAAAAAATAAAACCTATTGGATATCACCTCCCTCCTATTTATATTGACATTTATGTTATTCCTCAAAAATGAATAAAAGAATGTACCTCACTCTTGGAGGAGAAATCAATATTGTCATCATTTGGCTATGAGTCTGATTGTCATCTTGTTGCTTCTGAGAAACTGGTCTCTCTTCAACCAGGCCAAAGGATGGACTTAGGACCATTATTTCCCAGATGCAGCACAAAGTCCTTAAGCCAGTGTCCATGTCCTTGCAGACACCTTGCATTCTACTCTTCCAACCTTGGCTCTTTTCCCAGGGTGCTTCTCTGTTCTCTGAGCATTCTCTCAGAATGCTTGCTCTTGTTGGTATTCTGGCCTTCAGTAATTTCTTCTACCTGCATGCTCTCTTGTCATGTCCTTCTTGTTAGTCCTGGCCCAGCTCCAACAGCAGCCCTTTTGTATTACCTTGTCACACTGGCAAGTAATTGTGAGCATCCATCACACTTTCAGCCTATCTGGACCTTTCTTCCTCACGGCTAGTAGAGTGACTTGTATATTTGGCCATGTCTTTCTTACTACTATTTTTAAAGACATTGGATACATTTTATTGATTTGATCATAGCCAAAATGCTCCAAATGTCTCACTCAAGAAGTGTTTCTTGATCTGATTAGTTCTAGTTCACACCCTGATTATTTGGCCTCTTTCCAATAAGAACTTATTTAAAACAACACTGTTCTAGGCCTTTCTGTGTCCTGTGGCCTGACACTTTGGCATATGATTTTCATTTGAAGTTGCTCTCTCTTCAGCAACTGACTCTAGAGCCTTAATTCCAGTCACACTTATTGATTCAGTCCCATTAATCCTATCTCTTCATCTTTTCTCTCTCATGTAATGTCTCCCCACTAGAGGGTACCTACATCACACTCTGCACACAGAATTTGCACCTGCTTGGAGTTTGTGTGTCAGTCTCTGGAGCCTCCTGCTTGTAGGTCCTTGTTGGAGTTGTCATTAGGCCTCCTGTGGTGACCTACACCCTGCTCTAGCTACTCCACATTCCAAATGGGCATATTTATTAGAACCAGTACATCCTAGTCTTTCATATAAAGTAATCATTTTATACTTTATACATGAAAGCCTTCCTTTCCCATTTTTCATTTTTGTCTCTATTATTGCATATCATTTTCCTCCCATCAAATTGGATTATCTTTATTCCTTCCCCAACACTTTAAAACACCCCTGGAATTTAAGGACAGTTTCTTCACACTCTACTTTTGTGCTCATCCCACACAGTCCAAGCTGAGGCAGTGTAAGGACAGCATTTTAGACTGTCAAATCTGATGGGCTTGCATCTAAAGCTTATTTTTACCTCTTACTTCACATACGTATGTTTCCTTGGATAATTTTGTGGGATTTCTATTCTTGTTTTCTCATCGTCAGTGGAGGAAAATAATCAGATTCACCTCTCAGGATTCTGGAAGGGAATAATTGCAAGGGATATGAACTGCTCAACATTTTCCTAAACTATATGAAGGGCCAATAATGATCATGTTTTTAATGATAGCTACCCCAGAAGAGTTCTGAGAATGCATGAGATAGTCTAAGGCAAAATGAGATGATCTAAGGGTCTTTAAGATATTCAGCCAGGTGTGGTGGTGCACACCTTTAATTCTGGCATTTGGGAGGCAAAGGTAGGAGGATCGCCATGAGTTCAAGGCCACCCTGAGATTACATAGTGAATTCCAGGTCCACCTAGGCTAAAGTGAGACCCTACCTTGAAAAACCAAAAATAAAAACCAAAACCAAACCAAAAAAAAAAAAATAAATATTCAAAAATACATAAGTATAATCTCTTTCAGGATTATAAAAGGATAAGAACAGAATGAAACACATGATAAGTCCCAGGTTCCCCACTGTGGCTTCTTGGCCACCTCTGCATGTTCTTGGTAGCATTTAGAATTATGACAGCCTGACCATAGATATAAGTTGGGAAAGACAGAAGCTCAGATAGCATTTACTCCTGATATTTAATTTTTATTATCATCATAGAAAGTTGTGTATGCTAATGGTTTAAAGTCAGATTTGTCCTTTTGGTTTACTTTTAAATTATTTTAACTGATACATAAAAGCATAGAAGTTGTATATACCAATGTAATATTTCAACTCATGAGTGAATTATATATTTTATTTATTGCATTTTTTTGGAGACAGTGAGACAGAAAGAGACAGATAGAGAATGGGGGCTCTAGTGGCCTCTCAGCCACTGTGAATGAACTCCACACACATGCACTCCCTTGTGGGCAAGTGCTGCATTGCGTGCTTGCATCACTGCATCTGACTAAGCATGGGACCTGGAGAATTCAATGGGCATTCTTAGGCTTAGCAGGCAGGCACCTTAACCACTAAGCCATCTCTCCAGCCCTCTTTATTGTATTTTAATACAAGGTCTGAATATGTAACCGAGGCTGTTCTTAACATCATGAGACTCCTGCCTTAACCTCCATTGCACAATGTTTATATCATCTCTTCAAACTTTTATCACTCCTTTATGGTGAAAACCTCCCAAATCCTTTTTTATAGCTTTTTAAAAACATACAGTTGATTATTATTACATATAGTCAGGTGATGAATAGGTAGAGAAAAAGTGGTAGGTGTATACAAGTGAACACTCTTTAGCCACAAAGAAATGAAATTGTGTTATTTACAACAACATGGAGATCATTATCTTAAGTATAATAAACTAGGCACAGACAAATCAGAACTCCATGATCTCACTCATGCATGGGATACCTGAAAGGTAATTTAATGAAAATGGAAATAACATGGTTAACAGAAGCTGGGAAGAGGAAGAAGAGGGAAGTGTGGGGAATGATCAGTCTATTAAGTACCTTCTAAGTGAAGACAAGGAAGTACGTGTATTTGGTTTTGTTGTATACATTTCTTTACATGTGTGCATTTCTATATGTGGTGTGTGTATGTATGTTCTTATGTGTGTGGCTGAACATGTGAGTGTGTGTGTGTGCTCAGAGGAACATGTCAGGTGTTATCCTTAAAACACTACCCACCCCTTTTTGAGTCAGCATCTTTCATTGGCCTGGAGCTCACCAATTAGGCTAGATCAGCTTGCCAGTGAGCTCCAGGGATCCATCTGTCTCTGCCTCCCCACCCCGGGAGATACAGGCACACACTTCCATGCCCTGCTCTTTTACATGGGACTGGAGATGTAATGCTGGTCCTCATGAATGTGAGACTACCTGAGCTCTCTCCAGCTTGTTGCACATTTTATAAAGACAATAGACTACTGTAAGCAACAGAATTTCTTAGTAAAACCGATAGAATTTGAACCTTTTCAGAGAACATTATTGAACTTTGAGAGCCCTTTAAAATCACTGAGTAAAATTTATTCCATTTGTATTCTATTTTATTTATTTATTTGAGAGAGAGTGAGAGAGAGAGAGAGAGAGAGAGAGAGGAGAGAATGGGCATGCCAGGGCCTCCAGCCACTGCAAACAAACTCCTGATGTATGCACGTGCCCCTTTGTGTATCTGGCTTACGTGGGATCTGGAGAATCAAACTAGGATCTTTTGGCTTTGCAGGCAAATGCCTTAACAGCTAAACCATCTCTCCAGCCCCTCCATTTGTTTTAAAAGGCAGTTCTTTTCAATTATCATGGATTTTGAATTCTTTAGGTGTGACTTACTGCCCACAGGATCTTGTTGCTTTCTACAAAGGTATAGATAGATTACTGTCTGACTTACCTCTGAGTTGAAGCATAATAACTATATGGTTTGAGAAATACAGTGAATTGAATTGGTTTTGCATCAGAGTCTAACTACTCCTTTGGCATAGCATACTTTCTCCTTTGATTCTTGGCTGTATTTCACTTTAAATGTTGACCAAAATATTCTTGTCTCATTCAAACAAAATTTTCTTTTCCTTGACTTGTTTCCCTCAGCCTCTTATTGAGCGTGGACATTGTTCACAAATCTGCTATGATTCATTACTTAGGTTATACCAAAGGCATTCACATTCCTCCCAAGTGCTGTCACCAGGAAGCCCGTGAAGGAAAAAAAAATAAAGTAAACGATTTCCAGTAATTGGGTGGAGAAAGGTGTGGGTCTGAGACCTTCCTTAAATATTCTACAAGAAGTCATTTTAGTGGAATTAACTCATGTTGGGGGGTGGGAAAATTGGTGCCTTATTTTTAATTTTAAGGGGATTTGCACCACATTCTTCCTTCTTAACAAAACAGTGGCAGCAATAGGGCATTACCTGCCAGCATTAACTGATGTAAAACAGACATGAA
This sequence comes from Orientallactaga sibirica, assembly GCA_036365145.1. Lineage (NCBI taxonomy): Eukaryota > Metazoa > Chordata > Mammalia > Rodentia > Dipodidae > Orientallactaga > Orientallactaga sibirica. The sequence continues at coordinate 26,608,792 of JAEOAD010000003.1, forward strand.
GAACTCCCTCCATTGTCTGCCCTAAAATACCCACTCATTATGTGCTCTCCGCTGGTGACGAAAGATCTGATTTTGCTATAAATGTCAGCCAAAGCCTGGTTTGTTTTTTTCCCCATTGAGATTTCAAAGGTTACTCAAAACAGTGTTTCACAGAAATTCTAAAGAGGAAGAGGTTTTCCTAATGAGAATATGATCTCTGTGTCTTACTTTTTATTATGGTGTACTTACATGCTGGCTTCTAAGTCACCCACCCTTCAATAGCTAACCTCTGAAGTCAGCACTGATGTTTGGTTTATATGTAAACTAACCCCAATTTGTGGCCTGAAAAATATGTTTTCAAGGCCAGTTACTTTTATTTTGAAAAGTGTATTTTTTTAAAAAAAGATGGGGGGAAATACCCTGTAACCCATAATAGGATGTGCAGCATTTTTCCTGTATTTTAAATATCAACATACCATTTTATAGCTAATTCATCCTTTAAATAACAAAGATTCATGGCAGATAATTGCTAGGTTGTTCTGATCATACTTATTTATGGAAACTGGAAAATTTAGGGACAAGTAGTTCATTCTATAAACAAAGGACATCACTTCTTTTATTCATCAATTCAACCAATTTTCTTTTTCTTTTTAAAAATTTAATTAATTTATTTATTTGAGAGAGAAAAGAGGCAGATAGACAGAGAGAATGGGCATCCCAGAGGCTCTAGCCACTGCAAACAAACTACGATGCAGGTGCCATCTTGTTCATCTGGCTTACATAGATACTAGGGAATTAGATTTTGCAGGCAAGTGCCTTTACCACTAAGTCATCTCTTCACCCCTCTCACTTTTCTTCTAATATTTTATTATTTATTTTATTTATTTATTTGAGAGAAATGCAGGGAGGGAGGGAGGGAGATAATAGATAGATAGATAGATAGATAGATAGATAGATAGATAGATAGATGATAGATAGATAGATGATATATAGGGAGAGAGAGAGAGAGAGACAGAGAGAGGGAGAGAATAGGTGTACTAGGGCCTCCAGCCACTGCAAACAAACTCCAGACATGTGCACCACCTTGTACGTCTGGCTTACATGGGTACTGGGGAATCAAACCTGGGTCCTTAGACTTCACAGGCAAGTGCCTTAACTGCTAAGCCATCTCTCCAGCCCATTTCTCACTTTTGATTTGTTTATGCTCTTTCCTGTTGTTAACAATTTTGAACATGACAATGCAAGCAAATATGACAAGTCAAACTGGTACCAGAATCTTCCAGAAATCTTAGCTTAAGGTTTATGGACCTTTATGAGCAGCAGTAGTTCTGTGGTTGACATGATGAGACCCAAAGAGGTGGGATGGAAAGGTAGAGATGTCAGCCCTGAATACTGTGCTTTGGTAAAGCTTCAATGACTGAGGCATTAAAGGCAGAAGCATGGGAAGCAGACCACACATTTGCAGTGTGTTTGGAACCTGGGCATTCATAAGAGACCTGGATGTGCACTCTGGGCTTAGATAAGAATGACATCTGGGGCACATTTTTTTTTTTTTTTCAAAATCATGCATGAACACCTTTGTTGTGAATGATTCTCTTGCCGTTACTGACTTGGCAAGTTTGTTTGAGCTAATGGAAGCACATGCCTCAAACAAAGAGAGAGGGCCTTTATCTACAATAATAGAGCTTTGCCATCAAAGCCCTTTCAGGTGCTTTGGAGAGGGCAAGCATTTCAAATAGGACAGCCGAACTGTGAGAATGTTGTGGTGAACATGAGGGTGCTTTTGTCGTGCTTGAGAATATGAAAAGGTCAAGGCCATGAGTGGATCAATCTTTCGACCACTTTCTTAAGTCACTTGCAACACTGACCATTGATGACAAAATTATTCGGGCTTTTCGTGGCTGTAACAATATTTTTTTACTCAATTCTTGTGGCATAGTTTATTCTTGCCAGCATAAAAGGCAAAAATAAGCTCATATGGCAAACATGCTTCCTGGTAAAGTTCAAAAAGATGCTAAAAGCAAATAATACCATGGCCGGATTTTTGTCTGTTCTGTTGAAATACTGAAACAAAACAAAATATTGAAATAATGGAAATATGTTTACATGTGGTCAGATTTTGTTTGTGTTTGTGGTATGTGTATATGTGTGTTTGCACAGTTTTATGTTTGTGGGCAAGTGCGTGTATGCTTGTGTACGTGTGTGTGTGTGTGTGTGTGTGTGTGTGTGTGTGTGGGTGAGTGCACATGTGGATGACAGAGGACCACTTCAAGTATCCTTTTCAGGTATACCATCCACGTCTTGTTGAGATAGGGTCTCTCATTGGCCTGGAGATCATTGATTGGCTGGCTAACCAGCTTCAGAGGTTTGTCTCCACCTCCCCAGCACTGGGATCACAGGCATTCACCACCAAGCTCACAGTTTTCACGAGCGCTTGAGATCAAACTCATATCCTCATGGAAACACTTGACTCTAGTTAAGCTATCTCTTCAGCCCCTGCTATGAGATTTTTGGCAAATTGTTGTTTACTGTCCATTTCCAAGTATACTGCACAAATACTAATCCTTACATCATCTTCTTTATGAAAACTCCTTACCATCCAAAAATACCTGAAAATATACATTTGGGTTTCAGTCACACATGTATTAAATGTTAGTACTTTGCAAATTGAAAGAACATACTTCCTATTGTGAGAAATTTCCTAGGGCAAAATGCTAAGGGTTTCCACAAGCTAAAACAAAAAAAAACAACAAAAAAAAAAACTGGAAGATCATCAGATGAATGCTGAGGCAGCTTCATAGAGAATGACCCAGAAGACCCCCAGACAATGGCTAATGCTCAGGTAGAAGTAGCACATGTAGTTACCCAACACAACACACACCTGGAGTACTGGATTTTGTTTTTAAAATACTGGTTAATTGATACCTGGCAAAATTGAAATGCTGAATCTAAGTGTTTCTTTATGGAAAGTCATGAATCATGACATTTTACCCTTTATTTGAGAATTCTAAGGAGAAAATGGTAAGAATTTGAAGTTCTATGGACAGAAATGAGGAAAAACTCAATTATTTTTGGTAACTGGTTTTTCTTTTCTGGGTGCTAGTACTTGAAACTCAGTCCCACTGCTTCCTCAAGGAAGGCTCTGAATCCAAACCGGGAGCAGCGTTGCCTGGCCTCCCGTGCTGCTCTGGTGGTGGCATGATTCTCACTCTGTAACTATTTTAAAGGTACAGCTCTGTGGTGACTTCACAGGAGCATGCATGATGTGCTCACAAGATGAATATTGGTGGCAGCTACTCCTTGCTCCCACTTCTTATTAGGTCTAGAGTTCTTGTTACTCATTTATCAACTACACAAAATCTCCAGTGATAAATAATTTTTCCAGGCCTCCCAATCACCAAACGGAACCTGCACTGAGGGGTGTGGCAATGATCTGGACGACACACTGTAATCCTCTGAATGACCATGGAACCTATCATGTTGAAACTCAGCACCTCCATCAGCATGTATGGCATCATGTTTATGTTATTTTTCCAGAGAGTTGAGTGTTTTTTTTTCTTTTTAAAGAAAAATGGAGCGTATTTTACCAAAATGATGGAAAATAGAGAAAAAGCAAAGAGAAAGTCCAACCATGAATTTTTACATATTTTTTGCAAGGATATTCTTTTTTTGAAAAAGATTTATTTTATTTATTTATTTATTTATTTATTAGAGACAGAGAGAGAGAGAGAATGGGAGCTCCAGGGCCTCCAGCCACTGCAAACGAACTTCAGCTGCATGTACCTCCTTGTGCATCTGGCTTATGAAGGACCTGGAGAATCGTACCTGGGTCCTTAGGCTTTGCAGGCATGCACTTTAACTACTAAGCCATCTCTCTAGCCCAAGAATATTCTTATCCATATTCCAAATCCTTTTGCTATATTTCCTATTATCTATCTATCTATCTATCTATCTATCTATCTATCTATCTATCATCTATCATCTATCAACCATCTATCTATGTAATCTATTTATCTATCTATATTCAGTTGCATCAACTTACTCTTTACATTCACTGAAGGAAAAGAAGTAGAAGTGATGTTTACCACTCCATAACTCTCAGATAGCCAGTTATTTAATCTCCCAATCTTTTCTCCTAGAACTTCCTTGTTCCTGGAGGATAAGCATGGACATATACACCTTATACCCTCAGCTTCATTTCTTAAGATTGCAAGACAACCGGGACATGCAACAAAGACACAAATATATGTTATTCTAAAGGTGATGTGTGTATGTGTAGATGGATAAGACTTTTCTGAGAAAAAGTCATTTAAGTCTTCTGGTCGAATTAAGTCTTCTGGTCTACATCATTGTGTTTTTACCTTTTGTCTCTCATTGTCAAAATCTTGCATTATAGTTAAAATAGTTATCTTTAAAGAAGTTTGTTTACAATAGTGACAAGTCGTAAAATAGTACTGTCATTGCTGGACTAAAAATATCGTGATATTCTTGGGAGATAGGAAGCAGATGGCCATGAAACTGTGAGGAGAAGGAGGAGACAGAAAGGTAAGTAGGAAGGAGAAACTCATTGTAGAGGGAAGATTATTGCTTTCTATTAAAGCTCCAGAAAAATAATTCCCAAGCATTTCTAACTGGGTACGTAAATATGATGCTGCTGACAGAAGATCAAGAAAAAAGGAGTGACTAAGCAACAAAGAAGGAAAATGGGACTTGGCAAGCTATGAAATATGATAAAGAAAAAAGTTAAATTCAAAGTAGAGATAATAGTAAAGGGAAAATAAAGATAGAAGATAATGAACAACAACCAATTAAATTTCCAAGGGCAATTATACTGGTATGATAAAAGGTCATTGACAATGATAAATTATTTCTTACAATTACAACACGATGGCCAAGATTTGAAATGTACTAGGAAGGCTAGCTAATAATGAAGCTTTGGTTGAAGGATGAATTAGTAGTAATTGATAGGAAAGCCTGTCTCTTATAACACAGAACTAAAATGTGGAAAACAAACAAACAAAAAAAGAATAGAATGCTGGCATGGGAAAACCATGTCATTGTCAACCTACTAGGAATTAAGAGTAAGCTAAAATGAGATTAGGGGAAGAAACCAATATCATATAGGAGGAATAGTACTGAGATTAGGAAAGACTCACGTTTCACAAAGTGCTAAGCTGGTTTTGGAACATTCTGAGCTGTGACAAATAAGGGAATGACCAAACTTCCTTTCTGCTATGAATGAGATGAAAACTTACATCAGACTTATACGAAACTCATAACAGACAATAAAGGAAATGTGTCTTCATGTCTTATATACCAAAGAAAAGCAGGGCACATACACAAAATACTATTTCTGGTGTACTAGTTTTGAAGTACATTCAGAGATGCACAAAATATTCATTCTGGATACTGGTTTTGAAGCACACACATATTTTCTGAACAAAATTACTCAAAAATGGACTCAATGAAAGACAACAAGAGTAACACAAAACAGAGACATGCAATATAAGAAAAATAATGAACAGAGAAAACAACTTTGTAGAAATTTCTAAACACTTTCTCCCATTGTAACCCTGTAATTTAATACAATCTCAGAGAAGACTTCAGAAAATGAAGTAGCATTGTAAAAATAAATCAACTGGGAACTAAATTTCAATATGATTTCAGTAAAATATTGGTGGGGAGGGTATTCAATGTTGAGAATTTCATTTCATTAGAGAAGAATGTAGATAGTATATAGTCTTGCCTATGTTTCATTCTACTATTTTTAGCATTTATGGCTCTGTATAAAGGGTTTTGATTTATTTTTAATTGAGTTTGTGCAAGGTGAGTGGTATGGGTCTAATTTCATTCTTTTGCTGGTGAATATCCAGTTTTTCAGTACTATCTGTTGAATAAGCTGTCATTTTTCCAATGAATGTTATTGATGTCCTTGTTGAAAAATAGGTAACTGTATATGTACAGGCTTACTTCTGGGTTATTAATTCTATTTCATTGCTCTTTCTGTCTGTTTCTATGCTAATACCATTCTGTCTTTGTCACTATTGCTCTGTGGTATAATTTTAGGCCAGGAATTGTGATAACCCCAGCAGTTCTCTTTCTGCTTAAGTTCACATTGACTATACATGGTCTTTTCTGTTTCCATATGGATTGTTGAATTTTTTTCTAGTTCTGAGAGTAATGTCATTGGAAGTTTGTTAGAAATTGCACTGACTCTATAGATTACTTTTGTTAATATGGGCATTTTTACACTCTTGATTCTACTCATTCAGGAACATGAAAGGTCTTTCCATTATCTGGTATCTTCTTTAATTTCCTTTTTTGAGTTATTAAAGATTTATATACATAGTTCCTTTACATTCTTGGTAAGGTTTAGTTTTAGATATTTTATTTATTTATTTATTTATTTATTTATTTATTTATTTATTTATTTATTTATTTTGGAACTATTGTAAATGGGAAGCAGGGTCAGTGTTAAAATGTTTCAAAGTGAAGCATTTTTTAATATTTATTTATTTATTTATTTGCAAGCAGAGAGAGAGAGAGAGAGAGAGAGAGAGAGAGAGAGAGAGAGAGAGAGAAGAGAGGCAGACAGAAAGAGGATGGGCATGCCAGGGCCTGCAGCCAGTGCAAACAAACTCCAGACGCATGTGCCCCCTTGTGCATCTGGCTTACGTGAGTCCTGGAGAATTGAACTGGGATCCTTTGGCTTTGCAGGCAAACACCTTAACTGCTAAGTCATTTCTCCAGCCCCAAAAGCAAAGCATTTTTGTGCGTTAATTAGTATCCTGCAACATTGCTGAAGAAGTTTGTTAAATCTGCATTTTCTGGTAGCGTCTATAGGGTCATTTGAATATAGAAGCATATCATCAGCAAACAGGCATGGTTTCATGTCTTCCTTTCCTATTTTTATCCCTTTTATGACCTTATCATGTCTCATTGCTCTAGCTAAGACTTTAAGAACTATATTAAACAAGAGTGGTGATATTGGGCACCCTCTTCTTAGTTGAGATGTTAGAGGAAATGTTTTCACTTTATCTCCATTCACTATAATGTTATAGGTTTGTCATATATAACCCTTTTTACTTTTAGATATTATGATGGTTTGCATTTACTGTCAACTTTACAGTGCATAGAATCATCTGTGAGGTATGTAGATTAGTTAGCATCTGGGCATATCTGGGCATATTTATTAGATTTATTGATGGGTGAAGACCCAGCTTAACTGAGTGGCACCACGTCATGGGCTGGCTTCCTGGACTATATAAATAGAGACCAGGCTGAGCACTAGCATCCATCAGTTTTTCTTCACACAAAAGACATGTTCCTGCTGTACTGTTACCTGCTTGTTTGGTAGATCCTTCCTCTGTTGTTCATGTTTGCAGCGTGGCGATTCTCTGTTTCAAAAGAATGTAGTTCCTGCCCTTTTGTGTATCTTCTCTGCTTCTGAGTTTTACACTTTTGTGTGTTTTCATGATGTTAGTCATCATTTTCTTGTTTGTAATACTGAGATCTATTAGAGCATAAATATGGTGGTAATGAATTCCTTCAGTTTTTGTTTATTTGGAAGACTCTTTTTTCCCCCTCCATTTATGAAGGGCACCTTTGCTGATAAATAGTATTCCTGCATGACCAATTTTTTATTTTCTTTTACAGCCCTGAACATATTATCCCACCCTCTCTTTTGTTGGTATTTCTGCATCCGGTCAGTCTGTTGACTCTATCAATTTTATAAAGTGGCTTTCATGGAAAATATGTCTTGATGATTATGTGTTGGTTGGCTTGAGGTGGGCACTCGCAGTGGAATATGGTATGAGGGCAGATGGCATAGGTAGCTTGGTCTCAGTGAACCACATGGTAGTGACGTTCTTGGGTTTCCTTTCGTCATCACATATTTCAGACCCAGAGTGAAAGGGCCAGTAATTTAGAGACAGTAGGTACATAAATGGTCACAATAAAATATTGTTCTCTCTAGAAAAGCACCAGGAATGGGCCAGCCAAGTAAGATAGAAAATTTATACAATAACTGCCCTACCATAGCCAAGCTTTTCATCTTGCTGAACTCATGATATTAGTTGGAGGGGTTTTTAGACATTCAGTTGAATTTTCTGTATAAACATGTGTTATCTGTAAAATGAGATAATTTTTATCTTTTATATTTTGGTATGTATTTTAACTTTTCCCCCTTGCTTTATTGCAATGATCATAACTATGTTGAATAAGAGGAGTAAGAGGTGGCATTGATCTTGGAGAAAAAGTATTAATTTTGTTAACATTCACTATAACTTCACTATAGGATTTTAGTATATATTTGAAGAAATTCCTTTCTGTTATTACACTTTTGAGAGTATTTAATCATCAGTTATTATTGAACTTTTAAAACTTCCATCATCTGCTAAAACTTCTAAATAGAATAGCTCAGAAAATTGTACTGATAGAACAAAATACTCATATATTTCCACCCCTCATCTTTCCTTATTAAAGAACCAGTTAATTATTGGCTCATCCAATTAATGAGCCAGTATTGAGACAATATTTTTAAAATAATTTTTTAATTTTGGACAAAGGGGGTGAAATTGGCGCACGGGGGCCTCAGCCCCTGCAATCGAACTCCAGATGCTTTTGCCACCTAGTGGGCACGTGTGTTTGCCTCAACTTTGTGCATCTGGCTTACATGGGATCTGGAGAGTCAAATATGGGTCCTTAGGCTTTTCAGGCAAGTGCCTTAACAGCTATGCCATCTCTCTAGCCTGAGACATTATTTTAAAATATGTATGTATGAATGTGTGAAAGATAGAAGGGCGGGGAGAGAGAGGAGTATTGGCAAGCCAGTTGACTTCTGCTGCTGCAAACATGAACTTCAGATGCATGAGTCACTTTGCACATCTGGCTTTTTAAAAGATTTTTTCTAAGTTTTTATTTATTTATATATTAGAGACAGAGAAATGGAGAGAGAGAGAAAGAGAAAGACAGACAGACAAACAGAGAGAGAAAAGAGAGGGAGAGAATGGGCATACCAGAACCTCTATCCACTGCACACAAACTCCAGATGCATGTGCTACCTTGTGCATCTGGCTTACGTGGGTACTGGGAAATCGAACCTTGAGCCGGGGTCCTTAGGCTTCACAGAAGCATTTAACCACTAAACCATCTCTCTTGCCCACATCTGGCTTTATATGGAGTTACTGGTGAATCAAACCTAGGTCATCAAGCTTTGTAAGCAAGTGTTTTTAAAAGCTAAGCCATCTTTCTTGCCCCCAATACATTATTAATTAAAATCTTTAGTTTAAATTGAAGTTCACTTTTTGGTAAGGTACACATCTATAGTTTTTGACCAATGTTACATACTCACTGCCACAATATCATACAGAATCACTATCCTAAAAATTCCATGTACTCTGTCTATTCATGCTTCCTGCTCCTACATCCAACTCCTGTCAATGGTTGATCATTTCATTATCTGTGATTTTCCTTTTTCTAGTATGTGATAGAGTTGTAATCATATAGTATGTAAAGTTTCCATTTAATACTGGCTTCTTGCTCTTAGCAATATTCACTTAATATATTTCTTCAGGTTTTCTCATGGCTTTATAGGTCATTTGTTCTTATTCCATTATATGGATCTGCCACAGTTTATTCATCTATTGAAAGACATTTGGTTAGCCTTCTGTTTGGTGCAATTATTTATCCAACTGACAGAAGCATTTTATATACAGACATTCCCACAGACATCAGCTCATATACTTAAATGTGTATGGATGACACATTTGTGCTTAGCTTCATAAGACACTTTTAAGTTATCTCCCAATGTAGTTATACGTCTCTTGCCTTCCTTACAGCCAGTGAGCAAACCTGTTGTTCCATATCTTGAGAGGAGTTGGGATTGTCATGGGTTTTCTCTCTTCTACTGCTCATGTCACTATGCACTATTTTATGATGAGAAAATATTTCTCAATATTGCTGGGCATCTGTGCTGCCTATTTTCATAATATTTTCTGACACTATGGGGGAGGTGGCCTTGTCATTACTGAGTGGTGGCATGTCCTCACTCTTCCTTAGGCTTCTCTGGCACCATCCCTCTGAGGAAAGGGGAAGGCTGCCTTGTCTCTTGCAGGTGGAAGGAAAGCCCAGGCTTCCTGTATTGTTTCTGTTTCCTGTACAGTGAGGTCTTGATTCTGCTGGAAAGAAAGAGCATTCTGCTTTCTGTTTTATATCCTTTGACAACAACACTATAAGGGCAATTGGGGCACCTCTTCAAGGCTTACTAAGGGTAGAAGTCTAAGCAAAATAAATCTCAGAATTATCACTGTCACATGGTTCATTGAGACCAAGGGACCCATGTGGGATGCTTTCATGTTATATTTTATAATCTTCTCTTTTTTGTTGCTTTTGGTTTTGAGGGTTAAATAGACATACACAAACAAAAAAAGGTTTTATTTGAATTTCATGTTGGAATAGAAAAATTACTACTTCACATCCCCATGCAGAAGTCACTTCAGATCTGTTATATTAAATCTGTTATATTAAAATTTCCACTTTTCTTTTAAATTATTATTTTGAATATCTATTTTTTATTTTTTGATGGTACTGAGCTAATTTTATGCATTAAGGTTATTAGCTCTTTTGTTCAATATGAGCAAATATTTTCTGAAATATTTTATATGACTATTAATTTTATTTATGATTTTTGTGAAGCCACATAAAATTTAAATCTCCCTATGGTAAAGTAGTTATTCTTTATGAATTCTTCCATTGTTTTCAACTAATATATTGCATGACCAGTCTGTAATTCAATAAATTTTTATGAGTATTTGTCACATATTTTTCTGTTTTGATTCATTGGTTTTTGGCTTAGCATTTACATTTATTTCTCTAATCCATGTGGAATTTATTTTGGTGTGTAATGGAGATAAAGTTATAACTTAATATTTTATATTCTGCAAAGAGTTAATAAGCCATGCCATTATCCTTATTAAATAATCTTTCCTTTCTTTAAAGTTTAGAATTGGCTCCATGTGCTTGGTTCCATGATGTGATACTGTTTTTTTTTTTTTTTTTCTGACAGATTTTTCTACATTGGAATTTCTAATAACGTCACTGTTCTGTTTAACTAGAGTCTCTGATCTCTTTCTTTACAGATGTCCTTTGTGAACAAATAAGGTCCTATCTTCACTATTCACTAATTTATAATCCTCACCAACCTTGCATCCTTGAGGGACAACTGACTGGGAAGGAAACAGAACACAAGACTACCATTTATTTTCTTCCTTTGAAAAGGCATTATTCACTATTCTGGAGAAGAAAAGCTTCATATGGTGTTTCTGAAAAAAAAAAAAAAAAAAGGACACCAAAATGAATGGTGGAAGGATGAGTACTGAAACAGAGGGGGTTAAGTAGGCTCATTTATACAAAGTCACCAAGCTATGAACTCTCAAATTTCCTTTTATTTTATTAGCCTATTAATGAAATTAACACTAAGTCTAAAGTAACTGTAAACATTTACTTATTTCGGGGGGGGGGGTGACTGGCTTTGGAATTAAACACATATAATATTGAAGCTACCTGTTTTTGTCATGTGGAAGTTATAGTTCCAAATAAAAGTTACTTGATTCTTTGAAACTTATTTTTCATTATAATAACAGTAGGGTGATAATTCTTAGTTTATGATTTTGTTGATGCCAATTTAATTTCCTAAATATATAGGAACTTAAACAACTCAATTACAAAATCCAGGGCTGGAGATAGCTCAGTGGTTTAAAATGCTTGCTTGCAAAGCCTGCTGCTCTGGGTTGAATTCCCTAGTACCCATGTAAAGCCAGATGTACAAAGTGGTGCATGCATCTGGATTTTGTCTGCAATGACTGGAAGCCCTGGAACACCCATGCACTTCTTTTCTCTCCCTCAAATAAATAAAAAATATATAAGTTAATTTAAAAATAGATAAATTATCTGAAAAGACATTTCTCAAAAAAGGGCACACAAACAGCCAACGAGTTATGCAAACTGCTTACCATTATTAACTGGAGATAACCCCAATTAGAATGGCTATCACCAACAAGAAAGTAATGATGCTGGGGAGGATATAGAAAAATGAGAATCTTGTACACAGTTGATGAGAGTTTAAATTAATGCAGCTATGGAAAAATAGTATGAAGTATCTTTAAAAATCTAATATTGGGGATGGAGTGATGGCTTAGCTGTTAAGGCACTTGCCAACAAAACCAAAAGACCAAGGTTCAATTCCCCAGGACCCACATAAGCCCAGATGCACAAAGTGGCACATGCATCTGGAGTTCGTTTGCAGTGGCTGGAGGCCCTGGCATGCCCATTCTCCCCTCCTTCTTTCTTTCTCTCTGCCTCATTCTCTCTCAAATAAAAAAAATAAAATAAAGGAAAAAAATTAAAAATCTAAATATGGAACTATCATATAATCCAGCCCCAAACCCATTACTAGGCATGTATCCAAAGCAAAGGGAATTAGAATGTTGAAGCAATACCTGCACTTGAATATTTATTGTGACATGAGTCATCTACTAATACATAGAAGCAAACTAGGTACCCCAGAATGCTTAAATGGCCAAGAAAAATGTGATACACACAAATTTATATTATATTTATATATATATATATATATATATATATATATATATATATATACTTAATGAGTATTATTCCAACATGAAAGCATCAAATCCTTTTATTTTTAATAAAGTGAACTTAATAAAATCATAAAATCAATGGCAACATGGAATAGCCTGAAGGACATTATGGAAAAATAAACAACTTAGGCAAATGTATCAATGGCATTCTTCTTTTTCTTTTTAATTAAAAATATTTTGTTTGTTTGTTTGTTTATTTACTTGAGAGAAATATATATAGAGAGGCAGACACAGAGAGAAAATGGGCATGCCAGGGCTTCTAGCCACTGCAAATGAGCTCCAGACGCATGTGTCACCTTGAGTATCTGGCTCTATGTGGGTAATGGAGAATTGAACCTGACTCCTCTTTTATTAGGGCGGGGAGGGGGGAGAGGGAAGAGGGAGAACTTCCTTTTTGTTGGGTCAAAATACCCAACCACTTATAGAAGGAAAGGGTTTATTCAGGCTGTTAGTTTTGAGTGCCAGTGGGTGTCCATCGTGGTAGGGAAATCAGAGCAAGAACAGATAGTGGTAAAATATCATCCCATCAGTATGGAGAGTTAGAAAGTTCAAACACACCAAATGGGGCTGAACTATAAGACTCCAAGGCACAGCCAGCAACACACCTTCTCCAGCAGGTCTCTACATCCTAAAATTTTCATAACTTTCCAAACAGGGCTGGGACTGTAGGTTAAGTTTTCACACAAATGAGTCTATGGGAGAAGAGTCCACATTCAAACCACACAGCACAGAAAAACAGACACCACATGTTCCCCACATATATATGTGCTAGAAATATTGATCTTATAGGAGAGAGTAAGTAATGTTTATCAGGGACTGGCAAGAGTAGAGGAGAAAGGGGGGGTGGAATTTAACTAAAGAGCATAGTCAGGAGTATTGAGTTCTAGGGCTCAGTAGTACATCAGGGTGACTATAGTTAACTATGCATTGTATATTTCATGATAGCTGGATGAAAGGATTTTGAACATTGCCAACACAAAGAAGTGATAAATATTTGAGGTAATACATCCAGGAGCTATCCTGATGTCCTGATGTCCTGATGTCATCATTGCATCATTGTATACATGTGTTGAAATATTGTTTTTATAAGTGTGTTCAGAGCCGGGCGTGGTGGCGCACGCCTTTAATCCCAGCACTCGGGAGGCAGAGGTAGGAGGATCGCTGAGAGTTTGAGGCCACCCTGAGACTACATAGTGAATTCCAGGTCAGCCTGGACCAGAGTGAAACCCTACCTCAAAAAAAAAAAATAAAAAAAAATAAAAATAAAATAAAAAAATAAAAAAAAATAAAAAATAAAAAAATATAAGTGTGTTCAATCATTCTGTCAAATTTTGTATGTGTGAGTATACATGTGTGCCACTGCATGTATATGCATTCACGAGCGGGTCAGAAGTTAACATCAAGTGGCTACCTCAGTTGATCTCCACCTTGTTTTTTGAGACAGAGTCTCATCTAACACTGTTTTCAGGCTTTGCTAGCTAACCAGAAGGGGTTTGGAACCTCCTGTGTCCATTTCCACAGCACTGGGATTATAGGCACACATACTACTACACCCAGCTTTTACATAGGTACTGGGGATTTGAACTCAGGTCCTTGTGCTTACATGGAAAACACTTTACCCACTGAGCTATCTCCCCAGGCCCTCAAAAGTTATCTTAAAAAAATTATTTACTTGTATGTGTGTGAATGGATGTTCATGCTTTTAACAGATAAGAACTTCAAGATGCTTGTGTACCACCTTTGAGACAGAGTTTCTTGCTGATGCAAATGAACTGCCAGTCTGTAAATGAATGTCAGATTAACAATGGGCTTGAATGTCAGACGAGCTGGTCCAAGAGCTTTGGATTCTCCTGTGCCACAACCCATTGTTGTAAGCATGCTGGGATCACAGATGCATGTGCCATTTTGTATCTGGCTTGGCATGGATGCTGGAGAATTGAACATGGGCTGGTAGGCTTTACAAGCAAGTTTATTTCAAAAGAAAAGCATTTGCCTAGCAAACAGAAGGCTCTGGGCTTAGTCCTAAGCATGACAAATAAAACGCACAGACAGACAACAACAACAACAAAAATAAAAACAACCAAATAAGAAAAATTGAGGCCAAAGAGAGAAATAAGCATTGAACTTCACATTAGTCCTAAATACTCTGTGCTCTGTATTCTGTGTAGCAAAGGGAACAGATGTGGCAGTTATAAGGATGCTAAGTAGTGACCAGAGGAAATAGAACAAAATAGGAAGAAATGGGTAGAGGACATGGGATTTTGTGAGCACACATGAAACAACCTATGTGCTAAGTGTCTTCATTATGAGATAGCAAGATGCAACAATATGATGTGTGTTAATGAGGTCAGATTTCTTTATAAAAGATAATAGTTGACAATTATTTTTCAGGACTATTATTGATTTTGTTACTGTGAAATTTTCCATTTCAACCAAACCATTGTTTTAAAGTGTGTGTGTGTGTGTGTGTGTGTGTGTGTGTGTGTGTGTGTGTTCTTGCGAGAGTGTGTGCATGTGTGTGTTATGGTCATCTCACAGCTCTTGGAGCCACTATCTAAATTACTACTCATTCATAAAATTCCACTCCCCCATGTGTATGTGTGTGTGTGTGTGTGTGTGTGCATACAGGAATGTGTGTAGAATTCTCCCCTATCAGATGCAGCTTTGAAAAATGGGAAAAATACTTGCTTCTGCAGGTCTCAGTGTTGGAGGAGACAAGGTGAAAGGTGATTTATTCTCCAATTAACCTGCTGCTTGGATTTGGAAATTGGCCATTTAATTCCTCCATTATCTTCTAGATATTTTTCTTGAACTGATAGGTACCTTTCTTTTCTTCCAGCTCAACTATAATATAGGATGTAGGTCAATTCAAACAAACCATAGTTGCTTTAAAACTAGCTGAAGTAAAAGAAGCTGTCTTTAACATCACAAGTGCTCAGTCAATTACTGTGGTCTTCCTTTTAGCCTACTTTTTAAATAGTTTACTATAAGAAGATCAGAAAAGACACAATCCTAGCTCCAGCACTAAGATTTAGTACAGTACAGATACAGTAAAGATAAGGCATAGAACCTCATAATTTTTTCATATATGGAAAGCATTCAGAAAGCAGTTAAGATGTGGGATTTAGTTGTCCTCAAACTCCAGCTTTACTTACTCTTCATGAGAATTCTAGACAAGTTACTTCATCTCTTTGTAGCTCACATTTCTTCACTCCTAACATGAACCTAGTATTATAAATGACCTGGTGGAGCTGTTGTGCCTGAAAAGTTCAACAAGTGCTTTGTAAACATGAAGCTTTGTTATGAAGTTCAAGCTCTTCAACCATGACAGAGAAGCCTATTTCGAGGGGGGTACAACTGGGTGGAGCTGAAGCACTGTCCCCATTAGTGAATTTCCAGCTCACCCAAGATGCCAGCTGAATTTGTCAAAGAAAATTCTTCCCACAGGAGAATGAATTCTGCTTTGTTTACTAAAGTTCAAGATTTGTCCAATCCATAAATAACATGAATCATTTCTCAGTGACCTTGCTACTCAGGCAAGTGAAGTCTTCAGCAATAGGGTCTTACCATCTGTTCCTTCAGGGAAACCAAGGGCCTTGGCAATAGCCTGTAATGTTTTGGAGGCAACAGGAACCTTCCTGGTCAACAACTCACTGGAAAGTATCACATCCCTGGCACTGAAAACTTTCTAGTAATAATCTATGGCTTCTGGATATGCCATTATTCAAAAAGGTAGATTTACATATGTCTTATTCAGAACATCTTAAATTTTGATTGACCCTCCCCTTGCCCTTCTTTTATACATTCTCTTCCCCTAGCCTCACTTAGGCCTTTCCTCTCCCTGTAATCTGTTCTTCTACTTACATACATATAATACCATTCCCTTAAGCCCTTCCCTCTCCTCCCTCCCTTATAGCCTTTTGCTAGCTTACTGGCCTCTGCTACTGAATTTTGGTTCCAGGTCCCACACAAGTCTGTATATTTGTAGCTAGGATCCACATATGAGCGAGAACATGCAACTGAGAAATCAAGCTGGTGCTGAGCAGAAAACCTTCTTCCAGTAGACCACTCAACTGAAAGCTAGAAAAAGCTGCACTGCATGCAGCCCTATGGGAGACAGAAGTCATCAGCGGTGAAAACAGTGGACACTGGAAACCTCAAGTTTGGCCAGACAGGCCAAATGACTGAAAAGGTGCAATAGTGACATGTTTGCTCTGGGAGAAACCAACTGCTCTCTAATTGGACTGAAGGCCCACTCTATGGGAGGGAATACATGCCTGGTACTGAAAAACCTAATCAAAAGCCTATGGTGGGGGGGGTGTCATGAGCCTTAGGGGTATAAAGCCTGCTCGTGTCTGGTTAAATGTATATATTATTCCTACAAAAGATGCCCTGAAAGCACTACACTTAATGTTCATATGCATATATTAATGCTACTTTCACTTCTGGTTAGAGAAGCTTTTCTTTTCAGATGGCATTGACCACTGGAATGACCCAAAAGGCAACATAGTGCTGAGAAGAAGGGACAGAGAAGTTTCCAGAACTGAAACATCTCTATCACACCCTCCAAGGCTCAGGGTCCATTGCAGAAGAGGTGTGAGAGCCAAAGGAAGGGCACCACTCCTTACAATGCAACTGTCCAGACAGATATTGGACTTGATATCCATGACCTCGCAGTGCCTAGCAATACCTTCAGAAGACCCTCATAGGACAAAAAGATGATGGGTGATATCATTTTAAAAGAGAGACTAATGGAGAAAGGGAGAGGATATTATGGAGATTGGAGTTCTGAAGGGGAATGGGGGGAAAGGAGGGAAATATCATGGTTTATTGTCTGTAAGTAAAGAAGTTATCAATAAATCATGATTCACATTCAATTTTTGAATCATCTAGAAATCTAAACAAGCCAAGCCTTTGAGAATAATTTTTTGCACATACATCATTGTGGACAATTTAAAAATCAAATGTGAACATCCCAAGTCTATTGATCACATAGATTTTATATAAAAAAATAAAATGAGAGCTGGAGAGATGGCTTAGTGGTTAAGGTGCATACATACAAAGCCAAAGGACCCAGATTCAATTCCTCAGGATCCAAATAAGCCAGATGTATAAGGTGGCACATGTATCCGGAGTTTGTTTGCAGTTACTGGAGGCCTTGGCCCTTTCTCCCCTCCCCCCTCCACCCCATCCCAATGAAATGACCATTACAAAGGAATGAACAATTCATCCAGATTAGTCAAGTGATAATACTTACCTTAATTATAATCCATTCAGCAAAACAATACATTGTCCAGTCTGATTTTGAGCTTAAGCCAAGAGAAGCTTTCAAAAATAATAACTGAAGTGGGGAAATTATGTCAGAATGTATGTTCTTCTTTTTTAATTTGGAAAATAAAGCCAGAGTTAGTTCTCCATTACCCTGCATTCACAAGTGGATGACTCTTTCCAAGTACACTATGGTTCTTGAAGAAAACATAACATGCAGCATTAGTCAGTCTTTCCAGAGGGCTTCAGTTTTAATGTTCCAGGTTTGGGGAAGCAACATCCATCAGGGTCCCTCAGCTGTTGTGAATAATGCTGTTTTTGTCACCTACAGGATAGATTCTGAGCTCAAATACAAACACTGATGTTAGCCTGTAGGCTTTCATTCCTGTCAACACAATTCCCCATTTCAAAAAGTGTCCCTATAGCAGGATGATTTCATGTTTGTAGCTGGTTCTGGTTTCTGCATTCTTCCAGGTTCACAGTTCAGTGCTGTTGAATAAGGTGATGGCATTTTTAAGGCTCTCCATTTTATTGGTCTGTGAATGTAGGTAGGTGGCCAGGTGCTTTTCAGAGGTTTGTATAAAAATCTGGTGGTAAATGCAAGTGCATTTATATTTAGAGGGTTGGATTTTTAATAAGAGACCTAAATGTTACCATTTATGTAAGTGGCTGCTATAACAGGAAGTGTTTTTATGAATTATTAGCTGAAAAGTCTGTAAGGTATAAATTTAATCTGAATACCATTAAAATCTGGACATATTATTTCTTAAGATGATTTATTAGAATCCATGCAACCCTTTGAATCTTTTATTTATTGGATGGTAAGTAAATCATATACTTCAATTATTTCACACATTACTTGCATATTTTCTATGAAGACTGAATCATTCCTGAAACAGATCTAGACCATGGATTATGCTCTGAATACATTCATGACTGCTTTTTATGTGTAGTCTTTGTTCATGAGTAAATTTTGACCCCAAATGAACTATGTCTTATAGATATATAATAGTATAATATACAATGTATAATAAACTCAAATGTATATTATATATTTATTTTATATTTTATATTTTATTTTATATACACAGAGACATATATGAAACTTGTTAGTTTTTTTTTTTTTTTTTTTATGGCTCCTGGCTCTATAGCTCCCTTCCTAAAGTTGCCCAGAAGCTACAGAAACTAAAATTTCTCTTCCCCAATGAAGAGCATAGTAACTCTTATCTTGTCCATATTGCTACTTTGTCAACCAGTAGGTAATATGACCTTGCACTGCAGAAAGGGTCCCCATACCTCTGAGGAATGAATGCTGGGCTTCTCTATTCATTCTGTTAGCATAAGAATGGAACCTTTTGGTCCAGTCACTTTCCAACACATTTGCCCATGTTTGAATCATGCCTATGAAATGAAATTCTCAAAAATATCCACAAGGAGTTAAGTAAGCTTCCAGATATCTGGCCTCATGGACATCCCTGGATGGTGTTCCCATAGAGGTCATGGAAGCTCTAAGCCCATCACCTATACCTCATCTATGCATCTCTCTATCTGTATCGTTTGTAACATCCTTTACAATAAACCACTAAATATAGCAAGAACTTCCCTAAGTTCTGTAAATTAATCACAGCTAATCAATCAAAGCTACAATGTATACAGTGGGAATATGGGTGGTTAATAGCTGCTGAATCAGGAGTACAGCTGAAACACCCTGTCCTCCTTCTGTGCTAAATACTCTGACAAGTCCTTTGCAAATATGCTTTGTGTTTTGCCAACTAAACTGCAAATGCATATAACACTGATGTACACAATTTGAAATATGTACAATAAGCTAAAACCTAAATGACTGAATATGTAAAACTATTGACTATTTTATTATTCCATGCTTTGCCTCAGTGATTTTAGAATTTCACTGTTAATCATGTTCTTACTCATTAAACTCTCTCACCTACCACTTTGTGTCATTTTCTGCCTCACTGATTGATTTCCATGATACATGTTCTGTGTGGAATGTAGTCTAGAATGCAGAGTTGGTCCTAAGTGCTTACTGACCGGTCACTCATTCTTATATACAAGCCTGCACTTACCTGAGTGTACAGATCATTTCGATGACTTGAAAATCAGGACAGTATCAACCATTTTAAAATAAGGTGATTAGTAAAGTAAAGAAGAAAGCACATGTATTTCTCTAACAAGCTACATAAAGAGAAGAGTGAGAATATAATTGGGAATTGCACACGTGTTTTTCTAATTGAAAAATGCAGCCAAATTAGGCAAACACTTACAAGACAGAAAAGTGAGGGCATTAGGCCTGGTAGACAAGAAAGCTAAAGTCTCTAAATATTTACAAAAATGTGACATTCACTTAAGTGGGTCAATCAGAAGATATTAATTTATTGTAGACCATAGACATTGAGTTCTCTGAGCTCCTTTTTTGAAATATTCTTGTAGACTCAGAGTCTGGTTCCTTGGTTTTATAAATAATTCTTATATTTATAAGCCAAATCTGCCTTATTAGTCTGATCGTTCTTTCCCCTATGTTTTATAGATAACACGTGATTCTAGAGGCTTCCATTGTTCTGAGAAATTTTCTGGATTTCATAACTACCTCTAGGTATCAGAAATCTTAACCACTCACCTCTTTTCTATGTGGGAAAAGAGAAATCTGAGCATAGATGATTTATTTTGCAGGTTTAATTTCAAGTGAAGACAGGCTTAGTGCCTGTGTTTCATCACAAAACTATACAATTGGGGCTGGGGAGACTGCTCAGTGGACAAAGCACTTGCTTGCAAACCTGTTTGATCCCCTTCTGCTGATACATAAAGCTGGACACAAATGGCACTTGAGTCAATAATCCCAATATGCCTATGGCAATGGGAGGCAGAGTCAGAAGAATCCAGAAGCTCACAAGCAGCAGCAACAAAACAAAACAAGACTCTGCCTCAACAAGACAGTGGAAGGAGGGGAGAAATATCCTGTGGTTGTCCTCTGAACTCCATGTACATGCCAAGGAACATGCATATCCATACACACACCACACATATCCCCCTTCATGCATATGTATACATGTAATAAACATAGAAAAAATTAAATATAAAAGTGCAAAATTGAAAATCACCCAATATGCTGCCATATTCTGTCACTGGAATCTTAATTTCAAATAAGAAATAAATTTGACCATGATTATATTATGTTATGATAGTAATTTTTTCAGGACATAAAATTAATGTGAAGGACTTGGTTAGAGAGGAAGATTTTTGTTTTTCAGGGGAATGCCTTTTAGCATCAACAGTTCATACTCATGTCTACAAATTTACTATGTAATTCACATTCAAGTCACAGTCTTTATTTGGATCTATAAAGAAGAACTTGCTAAAAGCATTTATGAATGAGTAATTTAGTGAAAAAAATGCCTACTGTGAAATGTTAAAGAGTACAGGTATGAATGGATAGTATGGTGTGAGAAATAACAAGAGTTAAGAGTCCTACAGAAAAGTTTTTGCCTTTATCCTGGGTGAGGATCTCACTTTGCTCCCTCCTCTAGCTCTCTCTTCTTTTTCTATTCCCTGGATGTATATATATATATTTATATTTATACATATAAATGTAAATTTGAGGAGATATATATATATATATATATTGAGGACTATGATGCCATAGAGGAGGGTTGAGGATTGAATTTCCTGGCCCATGAATGATGTGTCTTCTTGCTGGTGGGCACTCATCTGATCAGATATGAGAAAAAAGCTTGCTATGTGAAACCCCAGAGACACAGGGAGGATGGTGGTGTCCAGCCTGAGCTATTATATCTATCTAAAAGAGCCAATATTAGGATTATATGAAGACTTTATTCAATGCATCAGAACAGAAAATCATGTAGTAAGAATTTTACCTTTTTTTCAGAAATTCATTTGCAAGATTGGAGTAGACTGTGCAACTGTCATTTTTTTTTTTTTTAAATTAGGAGCATACTTTGTATGGATACATCATGTATAGGTACCATCTTTTTTATCCTCCCTGCCCCCATTCTGCTGATGGCCCCTCTCAGTGGGGTTTCTGGTATTCCTTGTGGGGTTGTGAGCTATGCATTGTGAGAGCAGGAGTCAGTTATGGGTGGGGGGGGGTGCAATGCTTCTGAGTACGATATCCTAACCTTTGGCTCTCACAATATTTCTGTCCCCTCTTCTGCAAAAATCCTGGGGTCATGGTGGCTGTGTTATCAGTCTATATCAGTGATAAGCTTTTAGGAGCATTTGTATTTCTGCTTTGGTATGTGTTGAGTATCTTCAGTGTCTGTCTCCTTCACCCTGGTGCTGATTGTCAGGCTCACCATGGTAGCAGATACTGTTGCTCATTTCCCTTATTCCTCTTTAATTTCACTAAGCCTTAGCTGAAGTGTGGGAGTTTATCTCCTTAAGCCTCACTATCTTCTGAAGAGGAAAAACAGATTTTTTCCAATGGAGAATGATGTTAACATAGGTTAAATGGAATAAGCAAGGATAATTTAGGGTGACTATGATGGATGAAGGCCATCTTTTAGCCAAAGAGTAGTGGGGACTTGTTGTGGGAGAACATAATCTGTCTACATAGACTTTGGACTTGTTTCCCAGTTCCAGGTATGGCTTCCTTTCCACTGAGTGGTTCTGTTAGCCAATCAGAAAGCTATTGGTTACCTTTCAAGGCTTTATATCCCTAAATACAAAGGCATCATATGTCTACTTTATTTAAACACAAAACAGAACACTCATTGAAGATTCTACACGGGAAAATTCTTGCTTCCTCCTTAATTAAATAAGACTTCAACACTAAGATATGTACACCCTGATGCAAAACAAACAAACAAACAAACAAACAAAAAAACTGTAGAGCTCTCCAACAAGGATACCTAGTCCCACAATGGAAGTCTCCAATGAAGACATAGAGGAGACAACAGGAATCGACAAAAAAAAAAAAATAAGATATGTAACCCTGACCAAGCAAATTGCAGAACTGGTAGCAAATCAACAAAAAACAACAGTCACATAAATGAAATGCATGCAACTGTCTTCACTAGGCTTAACTTAATTGATGAAAACCAGAGAGACTGCAAAAGAGAAACAAGTGTGAAATGAAAGTGAGCCAAACAATAAAAGATCTCAATAACCAGCTGGTTAAGCTTAATGAGGACATATCAAATGCAAGAATTAATTCCAAGAAGCATTAAGAAATTCAAACCATGACCTGAAAATGGCGCTTGACAAATTGATGGGTACTATACAGAAAAAGGCAACAAAAATACAAACCAAATTGAGCTTGTGAAAACCTCTCTAGAAAACCTCACTAACAGAGTTAATGAGGTCAGAACCTCAGTGCTGGAAAACAACACAGAAGAAACAGTTCAGGAGTCCAAAAAGTTTGATAAGCTCAAAAAATCTTGTGAACAGAACATGAGGGAACTGTGGGATACCTTAAAATGACCTAACATTGTGGGTCTTTGCTGTTCCTGGGTGTTGTTGGCCACTAATGTCCCAGGACCAAGAAGAGTTGGGGCGGGGGGGAAGCAGGGTCCTGGAGCAGTGGGTGAGTGCAAGGATGGGCAATGAACCGGGAGGCAGTCTGATGGATAGCATGCTCTTGTTTATTCAACAGGGGAGTGGGTTTATAAACACTTGAGAAGGGTTGAGAAGGCACACACAGACTATATGACTATATGATAACTTATGGGTTGTTATCTAATTGGCTGGTGTTGGAAGGCAGAAGTTGTGAGGTGGGAAAAGCTACATGAACTTCAGAGTTGCAAGGGAGGAGCTGCAAGAGAGATAACAGAAATGGCAGGAGAAGCTACTTGACTTCAGCAACATAAGGGTCTCTTGGGCAGCTAGCCTGTACAAGGTCAGGAACTGTGGGGGGATGGGCAAAGCCTGACTATGGAATGGTCAGATGTATTTTGGGATCAAGAGAGGAGGGCTTCACCAGTTCTTCCCACTCTAGGCAATGACAGGGCACACTACAGTGTTGCCTGAGGGCAAGGAGGGCCAGTCACTGTTGCCAGGGTGGGTTCCCAACAGTAAGGCCAGCTTCAAACCCCACAGCCCAAGGTCCCCAACCAATGTCCAACTGTTCAGGCCAGCTTCCTCATAGTCCCAGCCCATTTTTAGCAATGCCCAACATAACATCTGGTTCATAGCCATACCAAAGGGGAAGAAATTCACACCAAAGCATGGAGAACTTATTCAACAAAATTATTGAAGAAAATTTTCCCACCCAATCAAAAAAGATAAAAGAAACTCACAGAACTCCAGACTGGGCCAAAGAAGACACTCTCCAAGGCACATCATAGTTAAAACTCTAAAGAACAAAAATAAAAAGAGAGTGCTAAAATCAGCAAGAAAGAAACAACATATAAAGGTAATTCCATCAGAATTATCTCAGATTTCTCAGTGGAAACCCTGAAAGTCAGAAGCACCTGGAATGGAACACTTCAAAGTCTAAAAACTATGGCTTCCAACCCAAACATGTGTACCCAGTGAAAGTATCCCTTATAATAGAGAGTGAAAGGAAAATATTCCATGATAAAAGCCAGCTCTATGATTATATAAACACAAAGCCAAACATACTGAGAATACTTCAGGGAATTCTCCACACAGAAGAGTCAAACAACCAGTCTCAAGAGCTTACAAGAAGAAGATCACAATAACCACAACTAAAGCAGGCTCAAAAAAGTGCGAAGCTCAAGAAAGCACCAAGTCCCACAAATCACCCCAACATCGTAGGGATTAAATCAAACATTTATAACCTTAAATATTAATGATCTTAACTCAACCATGAAAAGACACAAGTTAACAGGGTAGATCAGAAAAATGGAACCTTCTATGTGCTGTGTTTAAGAATCCCACCTTACCACTAAAGCAGACACCTCCTGTGTCAGGTTCACCTTGCTGGCAGAAAACACTTGACCAAGAGTGGCCTGTGGGGACAAAAAAAAGGTTTGTTTTGGTTTACATTCTCAAGGGGAAGTGCCATGATGGCAGGGGAAATGATGATATCACCCCTGGCCAACATCAGATGGGTAACAGCAAAAAGGAGACTATGCCAAACACTGGCAAGAGGAAGCTGGCTTTAATACCCATAATCCCACCCCAACACTATACTGCCTCCTGGAGGCTTTAATTACGAGATTGTCATCATCTGGGGACCTTGCATTCAGAACACCTAAGTTTATGGGGGACACCTGAATCAAACCACCACACCTCCTGAGGGTGAAAGGATGTAAAATGATTTTCCAAGCAAATGTAAATAAGAAACAAGTAGGTGTGGCTACATTAGTATCTGATAAAATAGACTTCAAACAAAAAGTAATCAAAAGGGACAAAAAAGGCCACTTCTTACTCATCAAGAGAATTATACAAGAAGTCATCACAATCATAAATTTATATGCACCAAACACAGGTGTAACATTATTTATACCACAAAGCCCACTTGACAACAAAACAGAAATAAACACCAACACCATCATAGTTGGGGACTTTAACACTCCACTATCATCAAGTAGGAAATCAAAGCAGAAAATCAACAGGGAAACAGCTCAATGACACCACAGATCAACTAGACCTAACAGATATCTACAGAACATTCCATCCCAAATCTACAGAATACACATTCTGCTCAGCAGCCCATGGAACCTGCTCCAAAACAGATGACATATTAGGACATAAAGCGTGCCTCCATAAATTCAGGAAAAAGTTGATGCAACTTCTTGCATTATATTGGCTCACAGTGCTTTAAAGCCAGAAATTAACAACAAGAGACACATCAGGAATTCTACCAGCTCCTGGACACTGAAGAACACACTTTTATATAATGAATAGATTGTGGAAGATATCAAAAAAGAAACTGTAAAATTTCTAGAATTGAATGATAATGAAAACACAACCTGCCAAAACTTATGGGACACAATGAAGGCAGTCCTAGGGGAAAATTCATAGTCCTAAATGCCTTCATAACAAAGACAGAGAGATCTCAAACTAATGATCTAATCATCCACATAAAGG
The DNA here is from genome assembly GCA_036365145.1 of Orientallactaga sibirica. Classification (NCBI taxonomy): domain Eukaryota; kingdom Metazoa; phylum Chordata; class Mammalia; order Rodentia; family Dipodidae; genus Orientallactaga; species Orientallactaga sibirica. The sequence goes on from JAEOAD010000003.1 coordinate 26,634,726, forward strand.
CATTGGATAAACAAGAATAAACCAACCTAAGAGCTCCAGATGGAAAGAAATAATAAAGATAAGAGCAGAAGTTAATGGATCGGGAACTAAGAATACAAGAAAATTGATGAACAGCTGGTTCTTTGAACATATAAACAAGACTGATAAACCCCTCACCAATTTGATCAAAAGAAAAAAAAAGAGGTCTCAAATTAACCAAATCAGAAATCAAAAGGGAGGTTGCAATTTTCATTTCTAATATTAGTAAGTATGATTGACTTGACTTGTGTTGGACACTCTGCCAGCATGAATAAAAGCACTTTTCTAACATGATGAAATGAGAATTTTCATTATCTACCTTTGAAGAGATAAAATTGGACAAATGATTAAGAAGAAAGAAACTTGGGAGATTATTTGGTTCAAACATGATCTGAGCTACTTTGTCTCTTTAATTTTATTTTTATTATTTTTGTCAAGAACTTAAAACTATAATTATTACTAAATGACATGGCCATGTTCTTGGCAAAATGTTGAGACAGCAAATGTTAAAAGTTTTAAATGATAGAAGAATTTAAAGAAATACAATTTATAATACTGAGTAGAGATTAGGAATAATCCTTTAGGCCTGAGTAACAGCTTAACATTACATCCTACCAGAGGCAACAGCTGACATGCAAGAAAATCATATGCTATCAAAAAAATCACTGATTACCCTAGTAAACATTTTAGGGCAAAAAGTATGCCTCACTCATTTTTATGTCTCTAGGCCCTCACAGAATGGCAGTTCTAATAGGCTGATAATTTGTTCAGCAAATGAGTGAATGAATTCATGAATAAAAGATTAAACTTCTATGTTGAAGACTTCCAGAAATTTGTATGAGAAGTGATACTATTCTCTTTAATATAAAACTGGCTCTTGAGAAATGAAACTCTTCACTCCTGTTCTTTATTGATGTCTTTCGAAGCATGGTCTTTGCAGGTTATTTATTTATATAGGATCACCTTCCAGATGTGCCGCTGTGGGTCACCTGGGAAACATTTATCTTCACGTGCTCCTAAATCTCTCTTATATGATTCATACTGGATTTCAGTCCAACCACCTTAAAAAAAATGAAAACAAACATTCCCCGAGGTGCCCAAGTTCATGCAGTTCCAATACACCATATAAACGGCAATAAACCACATGCTGCAGCAGTCTCGAATAAATAGTCCTTTGAAAAAACTGAGCTGTCAACCAAATCGAGATTCCATTTTTAAATGATTTTCTGTAAAGTAAACATTTTCCAAGCTTGATCTTTGTGTAATTTTTTTACTGGCATTTTTCAAGCTAGAGAACCCCCTGCACATGTTCTTTCTGTAAAGAAGGGTTTAATACTCCACTGTGTCACCAAGTCCCAGGGAGCTAATTTGTACTAAAGACAACATTACTACATCAATACAACACAGCTGAACCTCCAAGTAACCTTCTCCTATTTGCTTTCCATATCCCAAATGAGGCGCTCGGCCAAACATCCCTCAGTTTGGGGTTCACTCCTTGCCTGATGGAAAATATGTGCATATAGACTCTGCCGCTTTTGTATGTCAAAGGAAAGGTGGTGCTCACACAATCAAAAAAATCACACACACACACACACACACACACACACACACACAGAGAGAGAGAGAGAGAGAGAGAGAGAGAAAGAGAGCTTGTTTTCTATCTTACAAAATATGGAATCAATTCAGTGAGATAGAAAGCTTAGCATTTAAGACAACTCCACATTAAAGTGAGGTCTACAAAGATAAATCCTGTAAAAGACAGATCGAATCCAAATCCCAGTGTTAACTGGTTTGGCCCAAGTCTGTTTGTTTCTTCAATTTCTGAGAGGTCTTGCTACAATATCCTGCTCCCCTTGACCCAATGAATACAGCTCTTTCCAAAGCACCATGAAAACAAGTCATTTCACTTCTAGCCATTATCCCTCCCTAAATTCTTCCTCTGTCCTCGACTCCCTAAATGGAACACATGCTTTCAAAGTTGATTCATCTTTTTCTACTTCATGGCTCTGTCTACAACTGGACCTGCCAGGATCAGACCCTCCTCTGTACTTATGAATGATGATGCTGTTTTCCTTTTTCCCCAGAAAAGGTGTGAGATGTTGGTGACCTGAAATAGTTTGTGACTTTATTCAGGCTTTATTCTAGTTGGATGAGGCTCTCAAACTTACTTTTCTAGTTAGAAATTGTAAGGGAAAAAGATGAATATGTAAAGGGAAATGCGGACACACACAGACATCCATGAGAAAGAAGTGCAGTGATTTCTAGGGCAGAAAAGGTTCCCAGGAGACCAGAAGATATGAGGGAAAAGACAGGGACAGAGTGGCTTTCTCCTTCACAAGGGATCACCCGTGAGTGCACCTTCATCCTGGCCTTCACCCGAAGAACTGCTACAAGGCGTCCCGTTAAGCATGTTGTTATGGAATCTTTAGCTCACTAATACTTCTCCTTTTTTCTCTCTCTAAACTCCAAGGGAATTAAAGTTTAGCCATTTAATTCAAGGATTTTTGTCTTTGTTCTATATTACAGTAATCCACACAAGCTCAGAGAGAATCTCAAAATCTAACAGACTCACAATATAGGATCAGAAATACATATTCAAAACAAGTTTCCTGGGTCAAAGTAATGCATGTGCCTTGTGCTGAAAGCCACTGGTCATATTTATGGTGAGGCTACAGCTTCAGAGGTGACATTCATGGCTTATTTGGAAGGGAGCGTGCCCTCATTAGACACTCATGGAGCCCCCGGCAGTGACTTCAACCTTGGCTACATATCGGATTCATCTGGGGAACTTTTAAAACCACAATTGCAGGCTGTACCCAGATCAAATAAAAGAGAATCTCTGGGGTGCGTTCCAGACATCAGTATTTTCTTAAACTTCCATGTGGCTGCAATGTGTACTCAGGACCAAAAACCTTAGGCTTACGTTTAAGGAACAAGAGTTATGGGCAATGACTAACCAGCACAGTAATAGTGCCAAAGGTCAGACAACGCCTTATAACCCACAAACATCACCAACATCCACTCAACACTTCCTGAGCCAATAGTCCTTTGTCCTTCCTTTCTTTTGCTACAAGCTCATTTCATTTTTATCGCTCCATTCCACCTTTGTTTTATTTTATATTTCTTCTTTCTTGCCCCCAACAGTAATTTTTCATCTTCTTCCCATACCGTCTAATGTATTCTATGATCTTACATGGAAAAATAAACTGAATTTTTACACATAAATCATATCTTTGAGTTACATTTTACCCTCTCATTTTCTTTTGGAAATTATTTAAGTTGAAACATTTTTTTTTAACATCATTGCAATCATATGTTTATTGAGTATGTGCTCAGTAAGCTATCACTATATGGATTTTATTTCTCAAGTGAGGCTTTTAATTAGAAAATATATTCAAAAGCAAAAGAGCAGATATATACACACTTTAATACTTAAACAAAATAGCAATTAGCAGACAGGGCAAATTACATATTAAGTATCTAAATCCAATTCCATAAGACATTTGGGAGCATGGGGCCAATTGAAACCAGGTTAATATTGCATAAAACTACTATGTTTTCTCTTTCCTTCAATGGGGATGATTGAACTGCAAATGTCAAAATCTGGTAATATAACACCAAAATCATACTTGGATAGGGGAAAAGAGGAATTATTTTCTACTAAGTGCTACCCACCTAGGACTCCATGAAAACAGTGCAATGTGTTGCAGGTAATTTAAAATATGATGCTGATAAATGACTGTTTTTATTTGTTTTAATACTATGGCCAAATAACTAGATTTTTTTATATTCCCAATGTAACCTTAATCAATCTGAAATATGTATATTGCTATAAACATACGAAGTTTCTACTTCAGTGGGCAACATTCAGCACATGTAATCTAGAGAAACAACATAAACCAGAACCCATCACAATTTTGGAAATGGAAAAATTTAAGTGTTTTCTATGATTTCCATCTGTAGTTTATCAAGCTGAAACATTTTATTTTAAGGAGTACCATTTTCAAACTCAAGATACTTTTTCACGTTTTTTAAAATGTACACACCTCTCACTCCGAACATTTGCTCTCTATGTCTTGAGAATGCTTCAGAATATTGTTGAATGTAACATCAGGTTCAGAATTAACGAGCTCAGGGCCATATAGAGGAGGTAATAATATTTTTCTTTATTTCTTGGAATCTGCCTAGTACATCTCTGAAGAACACAGATGATTTTCCTGGTGCTTGCCTGAAGCTGCTGCAAGGATGCAGGGTGTGGGCATGGGTACCTAGAGCTCAGATGAGGCCCCAAGGACAGTGAGCATCTCACCGCTGGAGCTTTGAACTGTGCCAAGAGTTAAGAACTTAAGACTTATGGCTGTGGACAGCAGATCGTTTATTATTGTTGAGTGTAATTTCCTGGGATCCTTTTCTAAAAAACTTTGAGCCTCATTTCCTGGACATGATGATATCTCTTTTAATGTATAATCATTTTGTAGATGAGCAGGCTCCTGTCTCCTTCATTTAGATCTCAGTTGGATCATGGAAGTAACTCCTTAGTTTCTCCAGGAAAGGGACCACAGATGTTCCATGTCAAATCTGTTCACCCAAAAGTGAACTAGTACTAACTGGGCAGCAGACCAAGCAGAAAAAGTTCATAACTTTGTCACCCACTTTGAGTCTTTATAATATTTTTTGTTGTTGTTTTGAGGTAGGGTCTCACTGTAGCCCAGGCTGACCTGAAATTCACTATGTAGTCTCCAGGTACCTTCTTTCACATACTTCTCTTTTTTCTTTACAACTTTGGTAAAGGACATAGCTTATAAAAATCATCCTTTGGGCTGGAGAGATGGCTTAGTTGTTAAGCCATTTGCCTGCAAGGCCAAAGAATCCCAGTTCAATTCTCCCAGACCCACGTAAACCAGATGCACAAGGGGGCACATACATCTGGAATTTACTAGCAGTGGCTGGAGACCCTGGAGAGCCTATTCACTCCCTCTCTCTCTCTGCCTCTGTCTCTCTCTGTCAAATAAATACATAAATGAAATATAAAAAAAGAGATAAACCAGATTTCAAAAAAAAAAAAAAAAAAAAAGTCCTGGAGAGATGACTTAGTGGTTAAGGTATTTGCCTGCAAAGCCAAAGGATCCTGGTTTGATTCTCCAGGACCCATGTAAGGCAGATGCTCTGGAGTTCATTTGCAGTGGCTAGAGGCCCTGACATGCTCATGTTTTCTCTCTCTCTCTCCCTGTCTTTCTCTCTCTCAAATAAATAAATTAAATATATTTTTAAAATCATTCTTTGATTACTCTATTGGTTTTATAGATAAGTCAATTTTTATTATAAAAATTTGCATCAACAAGTGCCTAGTAAAATATATGACTAGGAAATATTGATTCAAGTGATAGCCACATAATTATCTCATCACATTTTTTTTTTTGGAGAGAGACACAGAGAGAGACAGAGAGAGAGGGAAATGAAGACAGCTAGAGATGGGCGCGCCATCAGCCTCTCAGCCACCGCAAATGAAATCCAGATGTGTGTGCCCCCTTGTGGTCAACTGCGGCATTGCACCCTTGCATCACTGCATCTGACTAAACGTGGGACCTGGGGATTGGAACAGCTGGAGATTGGAACCAGCGTTCTTAGGCTTAGGAGGCAGGCGCCTGTACTACTAAGCCATCTCTCCAGCCCTCATGATATTTTTTTTAAAGTCAGTGGCTAGAGACATGACTTATCTGCTAAGATGGCTTTCTATTCAAGCATGAGTGCCTGAAAGTGCCTCAGATGGCTAAATTCAATCTCCAGCCCCACTGTAAAAAGTTTGGTATGGCCACACATGCCTATAATCCCAGCCCTATGGGATGGAGACCAGAGAATCACTGGGGCTCACTGGTCAGCAGTCTGGGAGAAAATAGCAGCTCAGGCTCAGTAAGAGACACCCTCACAAGGAAAGAAGCAGAAAAGTGATATAGAAGAACACCCTGCATGCTCCTCTGGCCTCCTATCTGCAAGGCGTTCAGGTACCTGCATACCCACATGCATGCACCACACATATATCATGCTGTACAAAAAAATCAACTAATCAGATTTTCATCTAAATGACCAGTTTTCTTGGTGTTTTTCAAGAGCCCTAATTTATTTGCAGAAAAAAAAACAATGTTCTGGACTTTGTTTTTCTTGCTTCATGATAGTTCTCTGCAATATATTCTTAAGTTTTGTGATTAAAACGAAAACAGAAATTACAATTATGAAAATCAGAAAGCTCAACAACCCAATTAACTGTTAAACAGAGACAGTATTATTGTTATTATTATTATTTTGATAAAGAAGACTATGAAGAAACACAATGAGCCATCCTCTTGCTGCTTCTATTCCCCCAACATATAGATCCAGAAGCACATGCCAAGCTTATTAAGCTCAGTGAGGGTATTAGCTTCTGATAGTTGCTATAGCAAACTACCATGAAGTATCACACTTGGATGGCTGAAAACAGCAGGCATGTGCTCTAACAGTTGTGGAGGATGTTGGCAGGGTTGGCTCACTAGGCGGGCCTGTGAGAGAGTAGTATTCCAAGCCTCTTTACTAGTTTATGGTGATGATCAGCAATACTGGACATCCCTTGGCATTGCTCCCATCTTTACCTCCATTTTAACAGGGCTCTTTCCCACTGGATCCCTGTGTATAGACTTTGCTATTCTTCTGAAGACTCCAGGCATAATTAAATGAATCTCTAAAGACTCTCCCTCTCTTTCTCTCACCCCCGTTTCTCACAGTGGGTCCCTATGTACAGATTTTCCTGTACACAGGGAGATTTCAGGCAGATTTGACTGAATCTGAGAATACTCTGTTTCCAAAGTCTTATAATTTTCCATTCCGTCTTCCTTCCTTCCTTCCTTCCTTCCTTCCTTCCTTCCTTCCTTTCTTTCTTTCTTTCTTTCTTTCTTTCTTTCTTTCTTTCTTTCTTTCTTTCTTTCTTTTCTTTCTTTCTTTCTTTCTTTCTTTCTTTCTTTCTTTCTTTCTTTCTTTCTTCAATTATGGGGATCAAACTTAGGGCTTCATGCATGCTAGGTGAAAACACCAGCCCTTACTATACATTTTAATTTTGCTTAGTTGCTTAAATTATCATAAATTATAGTCAGTATATTATAATTAATTGAGATTTTACTATTATTTTAAATATATAATTTCTATATTCTTTGCTTATGATTATAAATTATACTTGTATGATTTAAAAAGAAAACAAGTGTGTTGTGCTTGGGGATGTGCTGGTCTATATAGAAAGGGTATTATCACAAGATGACATAAATTCTTCCCCCTGAACTAAAGCACAAGCTTAGCAATATGATTTTAGATTCTGTCACAAGCTCTTACCTTATGGGCTGGCTTCCACTGGGAAGCACTGCTGTAGAATATGTGATAGCCTAGGCTCCCATCATTGCATCCCTAGAATGCCATTCATGAGGCTTCTTCATCATCCTTGTTTCCTGTATACTTGTAGGCCATTGAAAGCTTTGGTCAGGTTCAGAATTAACATTTTAAAAGCATGACACCCTAGGTAGTGAGGACTTTCACCAACAAAGATGTTGGTCATGTCACTTTTAGCAGTGTTGACTGGCACAAATTGTTTCTTAGATTTGCTAGTTTATAAGTGATGGCAAGTGAATAATAGTATGGCCTTATTTCTTTATTTATTAGAGGGACCACTTTCATACTGAGTAGCTTCTTTTTATCAGCTCTTACATTGCTTTGAAAAATAGTTCATATATAAGTCAAGAATGGGTTGGAAAGATAGATCAGTGGTTAAAGGTACTTGCTTGTAAAGCTCTCTAACCCAGGTTTGATCCCCCAGTACTCATGTAAAGCCTGATGCACAAAGTAGAAGATACATCTGGAGTTTATCTGCAGTGGCAAGAAGCCCTGGCACTTCTGTTCTCTCTCTCTCTCTCTCTCTCTCTCTCCTTGAAAATTGTAACAGACAGCTTCAGGTTCACTGAGATAAACTTCCAGACTAGGCAAAGTTATGGAGGAAGGGATATTTATTGAAGATCCAGGGGAAGTTCCATAATGGCAGAAGAAGCTGGCTTGCCTTCACAGGACCAAACACAGAGAACAAATCCATAAGCTAAAAGCCACATAGCAGAGCACACCTCAGGAACTCCAGTTAGGCCACACTATGCATATCTTTAGATTGCAATCTCAAACCATTACCACACCTTAAGATCCACCAGTGACATTGCCTCCAGCCAGGTGGCTGCAGATGCAAACTACAAACTAATAAAAACTGAATTTATTGGGGGCCATCTACTCCAACTACCACATTCTGCCCCTGCCCCCAATAGATTTTAAACCATCACACATTGTAAATTGTACTCAGTCCAGTTTCAAAGGTCCCAGGGTCTTGACCAACTTAAGATAGTGAGTCCTGTAAAATCAAACAAGTTAAATACTTTCAGCATATAAAGGCACAGAGTAAATATTTTCAACTGGTACAAGACATAGCAAGGAGAGACTAGAATAATGCAAATTCAACTACCATCTGCAATCATCAAACTTCTGTAGTTAAAGTTCAATATAACCAGAGACTGCCACTCTCCAGGTTTTCCAATTCTGCCCTCCCAGCTGGGCAGAATATACAAGGAAAACTTCCATCCCAGGCCAACACTGCACTCCATGGTGGCCCTTGCACAGTCCTGGTATATCCAAAACATCTTCAGGTCTCCATGAATATCACAGTCCATTTTCCACAGGCTCTTCCAGCCTATTGGGGCATAATGCCTTGCCTTATGCCGCATCTCAGCAGTGGCTCCTGGAATTGTGTGCAATTCATGACAACTCCACACATTTTTCATGCTTCCAAAACTAATACAAGGTGTTCAAGACACAGCCATATTATTAATTCAAGGACAAAATAAATCTTAACATTGAAAAGTAGGTTCTTTCATCCAGTCAACTCTTTCCCAAAGAGTTTGCATTTCTATCATAGTCTTTCCTCAGGCATCTTCTCCATTGTTTTAATGTAAAGCAGTTGGCCACTTTCCTTAAGATTGCTAATATGTTTGACAATATCAGCTTCAGTAACCTAAAACCAGTCTCAGTGCCTGTAATTTTAACTTGCTTGAGGTTTTCCAGCTTAAAAATCTTAAATATCTCAGTCCAATTATCTTTAGCCAAGCACATCAATCCATTACAAATTTAAATTGATCAAACTCTGTGCGCCTGGGCAGCAGAATGCAGCCATCCCTTATGCCAGTAGCCCAGTTCCAACAAAGTCCTCTGCAGTCTTTCCTTCTCCTTCGAAAGCTCATAAGCCAAGACTCCAATTTCAATATTGTCTGCACTTAGTATTCTCAAACTGTCTTTAGAATAGTCCATAAAACTTGGCTTACCACTCCAGAAGGCATCTTAAGTTGCAAGCACCAAGTCCATTCCTTTTTCTCTAAAACCAAAATTCCAAAAGACCAACATCCATATAGTTGGGTTCATCTCACCCCACTTCTGGTATCAACTTCTGTAGCAGAAAGCTTCAAGTTCACTGAGATGAACTTCCAGATCAGGCAAAATTATGGAGGTAAGGATATTTATTGAAGCTTACAGATCCAGGGGAAGTTCCATAATGGCAGAAGAACCTAGCCTGCCTTACAGGACCATACACAGAGAACAAAACCACAAGCCAAAAGCTACACAGGACAGCACACCTCAGGAACTCCATCTAGGCACACTATGCATATTTTTATATTGAAATTTAAAACCCATCACCACACATTAAGATCCTCCCAGTGACATTGCCTCCAGCCAGGTGGCTGTAGATATAAACTACAAACTAAGAAAACACTGAATTTATTGGGGGCCATCTATTCAAAATACCACACAAATAAATTAAAAATTTTTTTTTAAAAGTCAAGAGAAATGCTTCCTTTCTTTAGTTGCCAGTTTTCTCAATACCAAGATTGTCTATTTAGCATCCTGTGTATGTGACCTGTGAAGACAGGCAGGTGCACATGTACACATATATATGAGAGATGAACTCGTGGATTTAAAGCTGACTGTGTTGTTTCATCACACTGAATGTCCCATTCTGGATGCTCAGACTATTCCATTCTGGCCAGTGGAAGCCTTTTGTACTTGGATTCTGAATCTCTAATACATTTATTGACTTATGGCTCAACAAAATGCCCCAGGTTCATTCCACATATCTCCTTTTCCAGACCTGAAGTCAGCTGTGTCTCGGAGGAGCCCAGGGCCTTTTATGGCCTCTGTCTTTTGACTGCATTATTACAGAACTGTTCTGGGACTCCAGTTGCCTGTGGGATAGTGTTTTCAACTCTTCCTATATTTTATGGAGGACATTTCCCCCCTAAAATAGGGATGATGGTAGCTGTAGAACCCTTATTGTCTTTTAGTACTCATATAAAGCCCAGATGGTTGGTCATAATTACCACAATAAAACTTAATTTTAAGATGTTTTACAGGGACCGGAATGATAAAGTGGCTACGATCCCTAAGGCAACACTAGATTTTCATCTCCCCACAATGACAGTAGCCCCCCACTCTAAATACTCCTACTGAGAATCAATCAACTGTCTTTCAACAAACTAGGTCAGACCAATGTTTTTATTTGTTGGCTGGCTTTAGATTACAGTAATGAACTAGTGTTAAGAAAGTCTTAGTTTCAGATGCTGGAGACACCAGATTCATTCACTGATTTCCTTTCAGCAAGTGTGTGACACACACCTTCTGGTTGGTATTGCTGCTTCTGACATTAGTATGATAAGGAATTTTCTCTCAGCTTGCTGATACTCCATGCAAATATTGTTTCAAATAGCATCTAAAGTTGACAAAACACAATCTCAGCAGTGAGAGGAAAAATTAAATATATGTGCTTTGTTGACCATCCATCTCATAAAGTGCAATTCAAACATATAATAAGCCATGATTTTTTAAAACTTTTCATTTGGTAATGATAGATTATGGAAAAAGAAAAATAATCACATTAATAAAAAAAGAGCATGTAATTCAATGGAAACAGTATAACTTTGAGTTGAAGAAGGAAAAATTGGGGCTTTATCTACTTAAACTATAAGACCTTTCAATGCAAAGTGCCAGACATCTGGTTGCTGCAGCCTCAGGGCCATAGCAATAAGCAAGCAAGAAAAGGGACTATGTCATTCTCACAAATCCTGACCTCAGACTTGTCATAAAGCCAAAGCGTTTTAGTACTTGGCAATGTTATTTTATTGACACATGTCAAATAATTCTAATTTATGGTCATATAATCCTACATCCCAAGGTTCAGCTTTGCAGCACACAATGGAATTTGATACAATGGTAATGTTTAATATTAGAGCCAAGTAAAATGAGAACTGGACTTTTATGTTGAGCTTCATAGTTACAGGGAGAATCATAAAGTGTTTAAGTGTTTGCTTGTTTAACTAATTCTATGGCCTGTGAATGTATTTGCTTACATCTTTACTGGTCTTGGCATTTTTCAAAAAATTAAATCATCAAAATTACAGCTTAATTTCATAGCTGATGAAAACAAAATGTGTCATATACAAAAGACTGACATTTACTTAAGGTAAAACTATACATAGAGAAACTTCTCAGTGAATATACAACTTTTCATGACAGAGAATATAGATTATTTTTGCTATATCAATATCTTATGCTCCATTTCACTTGTTTATTTATGCAGGTATATGAAAGCATTATTTTTGACCATTTTATTTCTCTTCATTAAAATACAATTTCACACTAAAGTCAATAGTTTTATTTATTGATATTGAGTTCAAAATTCACAAATTGACTATTCCCAGATAATCTTACTTCTTATACCACCCTAAAGATCCCCAGAACCAACATAAAAGCCATACACTGCAGTGGGCATCTATAATCCCATTGTAGTTACAACAAGAAAGGAGGTGAAGACAAGAGAATCACTCAGAAGCTCATGGGCCAGGTAGCCTTGTGAACATAGCAAGCAACCAGGATAAACCCTGCCTCACTGGAGGTGTCAGTTAAGGATTGAAATTTGGAAGCTGTCCTCTGACCTCTACACACACACCATAGCACAGGTGTGCCCTACACATTTACACACACACACACACACACACACACACACTTTTAGTATTGCAAGTGTGAGTGAACATGTGGACATCCATTGGTTCAGTTGGCCATTGCTGTGGCTTTGATCAGTGCCACGTTTAATGCTTGATCTCCACAGTGGTGCTATTGGAACTGGAAGGATATTTAACAGGTGAGAGCTCATGGGAAGTCCCCTGGTTACTGGGGATTGCTCTTGAGGGGTTTGGTGAAACTCAGATCTCTTCCTGTCCCACTTCCTGTTTCCCAGCTCGTGAAGAGAGCAGTTTACTCTAATATATACTTCTGTCATGACACTCTGCCCCAGGAAAGGTCCCAAAGAGTGTGGCTGCCTGATCTTGGAATGGAACCTCCAGAACCATGAGCTAAAATAAGCCTTTTCTCTTTTGATGTTAATGACCTTAGGAATATCATTATAGTCAGGAGCAGCTGAGTATTTAAAGACCTTGTGCTCAGTCTATAAAGAATAAGCACATGTCAAACCTGTAGACACTGAGAAAACATTCACCAATATATTTTTCTTAATGTGATAATAATACCTGAGTCCCCCAGCTAGTATTATACATAGCATGGAGACATTTTATACATTAAATAATACAAATAAAATGAGGAAATATTATACATTTGTGGTATTACTACAATCAGAAGTAGATAGTACTAACTTCAGTACCTAAATGATGCACCTCTGTCAATATTATTTTAAGCACCATTATGCTCTGCTGGCCTAGAGGTCTTGGTTCTGGCCAAGAGATGGTTTTGCCAGAAGGCACATAAAACATTCCATTGAACTGGAAGCTAAAACTTCCTTCCTCATTTCCATTTTGGGCTCCTGATGCCCTTAAGTGAACAGGCTGAGACAGGATTACAATGTTAGCAGGGGGGATTGCTCCAGACTACCAGGGGGAAATTGGTCAGCTTCTCCACAATGGAGGTAAGGAAGATATGTCTAGAGGGCAGGAGATCCTTTAGGTTGTCTCTTAGTGTTACCATGCCCTGTTATCCAAGTCAATGGACAACTGCAATAACCCAATCAATGCAGTGTGATAAATGGCTCAGATCCTTCAGAAATGATGTTATGGGTCACCCTTCCAGGTATAAAAACCAAGATCTTGCTAAAAGTGGATAAAATGCAGAATGGGTAGTAAAAAAAAAAAAAGATAGTTGCAAATACCAGCTAAGGCCAAGTGAAAATGAAATGAAAACTGTAATTTCATGAGTGTTTATGTCCTACCTTGTTAAGGAATATTTGTACATATGTACACCAATAGCAAGATGGTTTTGTTCTTCTATTTATCTATTAGGTAATTAATATTAATTAACATTATATCACTAGTTAACTGTGGTTGAATTTATATTTAACCTATTATATTAGAGACTAAGTGTTCCTCAAGGGACTGTGCTTTGTGTTGGGGAAAGGTTGTGTGTTTCCCATTTTCCATGAGGTCGTTCTCTCATGTCAGGTGGGATTATCTTGTTAAATGTCTTCATTTGGAAATTAAATATGATGTAAAGAATACAGCTTGGTGTCAAGTTGACAAGGGGTGGACTTGTGATGATTAAGTTTTGTTGTCAACTTGATCTGTTAAGAATGCTTAGACATTCCTCTTGAGTTGGTCTCTGAGGTTGCTTCCAAGAAGGATTAGCTGAAGGAAGAAGCCTTTTCTCCAGTGCGAGTCCTTCCCCCAGAGTGAGTGGCCCCTCTAGGAGAGGAGTCTTTATTTAAGGGAGCTCTGGGAGAAAAGAATCTGTTCCTCCCACCTGGCTGCCAGTGCTGGTTACTGCCTTCCAGCCTGGACTGAAGACCAGCTTGAACTACAGACCAGCACGAACTGAAGACCAGCGTCTCTCCAGGAAGACTCCAGGCCTTCAGTGCTGGACCAGGACTGCTGAGCATCCAGCCATGTGGACTGAGCAGCTACCAGATTCCTTGACTCTCAGACCTGCAAACTGCTATTGTTGGACTGCCATAAACTAATCCAGTACATTTATTTTTTAATACAATTCATCCTATTGGTTCTGTTCCTCTAGAGAACCCTGACTAACATAACAATATTTTCCATTAAGTTTTAAAACTGACTATGTGTGTATATACGTTTTGTTTCTTCAGCATTTGTTTGTGTGTCTTCAACTTTTGTGGCTATTATTTGAATTTTATTTTATAGAGCTGCATAAATTTAACTAAAAAAAAAGCTTGCTTACAGAAAGCAATCATTCCTTGAAAACACTTTAAAGTAGAATAGTATAACTTATAAATATGAACTTAAACAGAAAATGCAATTGTTCCTGATTGATAAATTTAACCTGAGATGTTATGACAGTTTTACTGGCACTGTGTAACAATATTGTCATCCATAGTCTTTCAAGTCATCCTCAAATTTCAAAGCAATAAAAGTCACATAATTTTCCCTCACTTAGCAGATACTGTCCTCATTTTAGATTAAATATAGGATAAAGAATAGCATGTGAGTATGTTCTCTAGAGGTAGCATATCTCCTCTTTGAATCGGAAATGATACTGTTCAATATATATTCTTGGGTAAATTATGTATAGAGGAGGTCCTAGAACCAAAATATTAGTCACTGAAATTCTTTTCTCCTAGAGAAGCATGTTAGTAGTGTGTTTTCATTTTAAGCCTTTAAAAATCTTTCAGATAGAGGACAGGGTTAGGCCCCTTTACAGATTTGGCATGGTTTTCCTATGAATACATAGGTCTGCTTATTCAACACATATTTCTTAATTGTCTGCTATGGCAGACGCAGCTTTAGGCTTCAGGAATCTAGGATCACTGAGGAGTGAAAGCCCACGGTGAAGGGCTTTGGTGGAAGAGCCACATGTGAACGGATACCTGCCTGAAGTACTTAGAAACGCGAAGCATTTAGAGATGCAAAGAAAAGAGAGTTCTCATGCTGGGCCTAGGGGAAGAAAGATGAATTCAGGAAGCACTTTTTGGATTTATCTTCTGAGGATGAATGTGGTTCCTAGTACACAACTGATTAAGTTTTGTGTGAAGATCGTGGGGATAAGCAGCTCACCATTCAGTAAGGTCAGACTACATGACATACAAAGAGGAGAGGGAGCGATGGCTCAGGATAGGTAAGGGGTCAAGTCAGACCACCAAAAGCCTCACAATCACAGATAGTCTGGCCGGACAACTCCCATAGCTATCAAGATCAAATCACGTCTTCTTTGAAGCTGCTACTGTCCTAGCACTTTCAACAAAGCATGCACCATATAAATACTTGTTAGCAAATGAAAATACCGGTTAATTATGTGAATATCATAGATAAAAATTTTATTGAATGAGACCATATCCTTCGTATAAAAATGTAATTGCTGGGCTGGAGCAGTGAAATTTTACTGGTACTTTCATGGAGTTGGTTTTGATTGAATGGTTTTTACAAAGACATTTGTTTCCCACCTGCTTTTCCCCTTCAAAGATCAATTATTTTTCTTGGCAGAGTCACACTGAGAGATTTGGCTACATATGAAGTTTGTATTTCCATTAATTCTGAAGAAATATAGGCAAGATTTAACACATGCTTAAACGTGATTTCGGTTTGCACTTTTTACAGGTCCCAAGCACAGGTGTGTTCGGTTTGCATTGGTCATTAAGTATGACATTATGTTATTTTAAGCAAAGATATTGCTGTGGCTGAAAAATAGATTGAACATGTATAGACATGGTTTTGTATAGTTTTTTTTTTTTTTTTTTTTTTTTTTGACCAAGATTGTTCCAGTGTTATAATCACCAAGTCAATCCTATGGTAATGAAACAATGAATAGTAATGGCATTATTCATTGTGTGCTTGGGAAATTACAATTAGTGGCATTTTTGTGATGCAGACAAAGATGAAAAACACAACAGAGGGAATGTGCTAGATCCAGCAGCATGCTCAGACTCTGCAAGTTTTCATTGCTCCTTAAGAGGAGGAGTTTTTTTTTGTTTTTCAGTAGTTACTATTCAGTGATGTGCCATGCCAGTCTCATGAGAGACACCTAACTCTAACAATTCTCTGGGGAAACGGGAGTGCTGGGCACTGTGAGATGATGAAAAAGTGAAGTAGAGATTCCACTATTAGGAAAAAGACCTTAGTTTCAAGACATCAAACATACGAAGCATGGGCTTCTACATAATCTTGTACAAATGCTTCATTTTTAGTTGAGGAAGCACGAGCCCAAGGGGAGATGGATTACCTGGAACTAGATGTGGCAGTAAGAGTGACAGTTACACTGGCCCCCTAAGGAAGAAGGGTAGAAGCAAGTAAAGTTACATCTCAGAGAAATTCAAAGTCAACTGACTGTTTTAAGGACTCAAAGAAGACATAGTCAAAGGAAAATATGAAACATATATTGGGTGAGACCACCAGGATGACCAGACTTTAATTGAGCCAACACTAAATGTCACTTTCCCACATCTGTGCATTCCATTCACTGGATAAAGCACAATCCATTTGCTCAGGTCATAAGTTCCTGCACAGTTGGCATGACATTGGTTCAGGAGCTCACACAAGGACATGGGGGTAAATTAGGAGTCACACATAGGAAGAATGGTCACCATCACCTCTATGGTTCCATCTCTTTGTTATGTCTTATTCCCAAGACAAAAAACTAATTGATGGCAACTTTTATTCAAAGGCAAAAATTTAATTATTTTCAAATACTCTAAATAAGTATAAGGACATATATACCTATAAAACCAGCAGAGGAGAGGATGGGTCAGGAGGATCACTAATTTGAGGACAGCCTGATCTATAAAATATGAGTCACAAACAAGCAAATAACCTACAAAACAAAATCTGCTAAAGAAAAATTTACCATAGTTTCTGAATTCTTACATTGTTTATATTACTTTATAATAAAATTTGAAATAAAGAAACAATTACACTCAAATGCAGTTAATTTGATTCTACTGACTTAAAGACCCATCATTAAATGACACAGTTTTTTTTTCATCTAAAAAGAGTTCTATATACCATGACATTGCTTTCTCTTTGATAAAATTTTATTATGAAGCAGTATCTTTAACAACCCATAGATTTATTTTATATAATCATTTCCTTTCTTTCTTTCCTTCCTTCATTTCTTTCTTTCTTTCTTTTTTCTTTATTTCTTTCTTTTTTCTTTCTCTTTCCATCTTTCCTCCCTCCCCACTTCCTTGCTTTCTTCCTTCTTTCCTTCTTCTAGTTTGAACAAAGGAAGTATTAAAGAAAGGTAAATTACAACCAACCAACCATTATTATTTGACTTATATTTAGCACTTTATTTTTCAGACAGGTTTTACCTGTAATTCATTTTTCCCAATGTCTAATATTAAGCGGGGAGCTGTATGTATTTCATTTGTTGATAAATAGATAATAAGGAGTGACTGATCCAAGTATATGAAAAAATACAAAACCCATGACACGGTAATTATGTGGTATTCTTGTCCAATAAAGCAGAAAGTCTGTCAAAGTAATCTCGAAGACCCACTCAAGAGGAATGTCTGTGGATTCCTAATCCGATCAAGTTGACAACAGAACTTAACCATCACAGTCCATGTTGACGGCATAACTAAGGGCTCTGTCCTGTCGAGGAGCATGCCTAATGATGGCACCTAATGCTTGTCACTGCTTTTGTCCTGTGACTTCCAGGTTGGTAGAACAAGATAATAGGCATAGACAAGGAATTTCTGAATAGGACTCCAGCTGCTTAGGAAACAATGACAACAGTTGACAAACAGGACCTCATACCATTTAATCTTCTGTGTAGTCAAAGAAACAGTTGATTGAGTGAAGAGACAGCCTACAGAATGGGAGGAAATCTTTGCTCTTTGGTCAAAAGCAGCTGATAGGAGGAAAGGATTTATTTTGGTTTACAGGCTTGCAGGAAAGCATCATAATGGCAGGTAAAAGCATAGCATGAGAAGAGGGTGTGTATCAGTTCTGCCACGGCAGATGGAAAACAGCAGCAGTAGATTGATCCAAGCTCTTCCCCGGGGGTGGGGGAACTGGCAATAATACACCAAAGCCCACCTCCCAATAACATATCTCCTTCAGCAAGGTTCCACCTCCCAAATTGCTACAAGCTGGGGGCCAAGCATTCAAAAATATGAGTTTATGGAGGACAGTGAATCCAGTCAGCACATGAGGAAGCAGAGAGTGATGAAAGCCAGTGTTCAGCTTGCATTTTCCTTTTTATTCAGTCCAAGGCCCTAGTCCAAGGAGTTGTGCTGTCCTCAGGTAGGGTGGCTCTCCCACCTCAGTTAACCTAATCTCTCAGTCCCAGAGACTTGTTTCCATGGTGATTTTAAATCCTATCAGGTTAACTACCAGCGATTAACCATCACAGTCATGGAACCAATTTAGGTGCTCTACAACAGAAGGATGGATAAATATAATGTATATATTCACAATGGAATGTTGTTCAGCCACAAGGAAGAACAAAGTTATATCACTTCCAGGGTAATGGATGCAACTGGAGATAATCATGTTAAGTGAATTAAGTAATCTCAGAAAGACAGATGTCATGTTTTCTCTCATTTGTGGTTCTTAGGTTTTATATAGATACATAAAATCATGTATGCATATATGACATGAAAGTAGAAATGAAACTGCCTAAGGGGACAAAGGAGACTAAAGGAAGGAAGATGAGTATGAAAATAAATGTTAGTGGAGTATGGGGAATATGCTTATTGTATAATATATGCTTTATGAATTTCTTTAAAAAATTGAAAGAAGCTGGCGTGATGGCGCATGCCTTTAATCCCAGCACTCGGGAGGAAGAGGTAGGAGGATCATCATGAGTACGAGGCCATGCCATCCTGAGACTACATAGTGAATTCCAGGTCAGCCTGGACCAGGGTGAGACCCTACCTTGAAAAAACAACAAAAAAAATTGAAAGAATAAAGTTTTATAAACTTTATGTCGTGTGGCATAAATAGGTCACAGTATCAGTTTTGTGGATTGTAGCTGGGATTTTTAAGACAAAATATAATGCCTTTCCAAATTATATAGAATGAACTTATAACTTTTTTTGAGGACAAACTTAAAGATCTTTTATGGCATCTGTTGGTCTATATCAGTCATCTTGGTCCACCATCACAAAATTCTGCAGACTTGAAGAGCAAAGCAGACTAAATGTTTCCTCCTATTTCTTTCCAATATTAAATAAATCACATAGATTGTCAAAGGAAAATAAACAGAAAGCTGAGGACAAACAGAAGAGTTAATATGACTGTGATAAAATTTGAATATTATCAAACAAAAAAAAGATTATTGACAACTGATAGGACAGAATCCTCTAAGAAGGGGAGAAATAGGAGCAAATGTTATTCATAATGCAGAGTCCCAATGCTTTTAAATTGGGTGTTCCAGATACCCCTGGAAGTGAGGGTTAGATTGGTGTGAATAAGAGAGGGATGGTTGCTTAACGTTCCATTTTAGAAACTGTCAGAGATGGTGATGCCTGGCTCATTAACTCCAGCATTAGAGATACTGAGACAGGAAGATTTCTAGTTCAAAAGTTCAAGAGCAGTATGAGATATAGAGCAAAACTTTGTCTCAAATTTTTTTTTTGAAAGAGACACAGAGAGAGACAGAGAGAGAGGGAGAGGAAGACAGAGATGGGCTCACCAGCAGCTTCTCAGCTGCTGCAAAAGAAATCCAAATGCATGAGCCCCCTTGTGGTCAAGTGTGGCATTGCACCCTTTGGTCACTGCATCTGGCTAAATGTGGGACCTGGAGATTGGAACTGGCCTTCTTTAGGCTTAGGAGGCAGGCACCTTAACTGCTAAGCCATCTCTCCAGCCATGTCTCAAAAATTTTTAACAAGGCATCTTCATTTCTAGTTAGGAGTCAAGGCTGCTGTAATTGTAAATACAACTATACACAAACTGAATGCTAAGAAATCTCTTCTGCACCTTTTAGTGGGATCAACTTACACTCTATTGGCAGACAGGAGAGTACATTCTTTTCTGTGGTCTACTGAATAATTTAAAAGGAAGCCAAAAGCATCTACATGATAAGCTTTCCAGCAACATCAACAAAACCAAAATCTACCCAGTACCTTGTAGTGAAAGCTGCAGGGGGAACCATGCCAGAGAAATGTCCCTCACTGCTGATCTCTGTCCTTCAAACAGCTAAGCAGAACACCAAGGAAAAGCATGGAGCTAGAGAAAAATGAAATAAATAAAGGTAAAGAGAAGAGTTACTCTAACATAGCAGAGCAAGTCTGAAAAATAAATGAACTGGCTACACAGAGTATGAGACCACTTAGAAAACATACTACATTCAGAAGCTGCATGTGTGTATTCACCCTGATGTGTATAGGTAACAAAACTAGAGTGGGTACCATAAGAGGTCAACAGAAGTGGGACACAGAGAAAGTCAAGTAATTCATGCACTTAGAGAGCAGTTGGGGCGGGTAACTGAGAGACAAAAAGGAACCTGGTAGAGCAAGAGAGGAGGTACATGGAAAAGATGGGGAAGAGGAAAAATAAGAAAGTATAATGAGTCATATGAGATGATGCTATGATGAAACCTGATAAGTTTTCACTGTTGAAAATAGATAATTGCAATGAAGAGGGGCTGTCGGTGGGATGGGGTGGGGAGAGGGAACATAAGAGTATAACCCAATGGGAATACAACCAATGTGCAATATGTTCATAGGGGTAAGTTCACAATTAATAAAAATCAAAAAAATTTAAAAAATATTGTGGGCCTTAAACAAAGTGTTATGCTAACTTATTTTGTTGTTAATTTTTGTCTTTTATTTATTTGCAATTTGTATTTAAGCATGTATGTGTGTATGTATGGTGATATATATATGTTTATATGCCTGCATGTCTGTCTGCATGTCTATATGTGTCTCCATGTATGTATCTACATGCATATATATGTAGGTAAGAATATGTGTGTGTTTATGTCTGTACGTATGTGCCTGTCTGTGTTTACGAGTTTGTGTATGGATATACATGACATAGTACTCATGTCGTGTTCAAAGGACAACTTCAAGGTGTTTCTGCTCCACTTTTCTGTCAGATATGGTCTCCTGCTCCTGAAAAGGTGTTTGGTTTCTGAATTTCAGAATCTTCCAGCTTCACCTAAGATCATCATTAGTCCATTGGGATCACGTGTGTTACATGGTAATGACAAAAACAACTGAAGCATAAAAATTGCATGGTGGCCAGGAGTGTTGGTACACACCTTTAATCCTAACACTCAGGAGGCAGAGGTAGGATCACTGTGAGTTCAAGGCAAGCCTGGGACTGCATAGTGAATTCCAGGTCAGCCTAAGATAGAGTGAAACCCTATTTTGATTAAAAAAAAAAATTGGCATTGTGTAATTACAAATTAAAAGCCAAGTCATGGCAGCCACTTTTATTAACATTAGTAGTTAAGCGATATCTTAACTTCAGGTGCAATAAGGAAATCCCTTGTCATGATTTTGCAGCCAAGGTTTCAAATACCTGTCTTATAAAAATGATAGAATTAATGTCAAGGGAATCAATGCTGGCATTTAATAATACTCAAGACACAAAAATTTATCTCAAAGGTTATTATAGAAATCTCACCCCATGTTCTTAGTTTAATGTTTTAGTTCTTTTATATTCCAGATTACTTTCATTTTCTTGATTGCTTGTGAATATTATGTATGAATATGTCATATTGGTCATATTTCTATTAGGTCATCCTTTTATGGTCCTTGTGCCCCACCTACATTCACTGTGAATTCACAAAAGCACCTGTTATTCTCTGTGCGGGTGTGTAACAATGCATCGGGATGCTCCTTTCCACTCTGAAGCACTTACATTCTCTTCACCTCCTCTTCAGCAGTATTCCATGAGCATGGGATGTGGTATTGTAAGTCCCATTTAGCTCCTTTGGTGTTCAGCTCATAGAAGCCTCTGATTTTCTGTTTAAGTGAGTTTTGAGTCTCCTCAATGTCTACTTCTGTCTCCCCACCGATGTTCTTAAGCTAACAGTGACAGCCACTTCCTCTCTAATGTCTTCTGGACCCTGGTAGATGCCATAGAGTCAACTCTTGTGTTTGGCAGCTGGCTTTCTTTTCTTGTCATCCTGAGAGATCATGATCTCTCTGATACTAGCTGCAAGCTGTCACAAGCAGATTCTCTAGCTTTTGCTCTCACTCTTGGCTAGAGAATCTGGTTTGTTCAGACAAATTTCTGGATTGATTGACTGAAAAGGCCATGTTTCAGTAGTGATAATGTCTGAGACTGAATCAGATTTTAAAATGGAATCTGGGGTTGTTCTGATAAATTTCTTAATTGATGGACTAAAATACACTGCTTAAGTAAGGATCATGTCTTAGACTGAATTACATTTTCAAGTGTTGCATGCATCTGGAGTTTGTTTGCAGTGGCAAGAGGCCCTGAATCACCCATTCATTTTTGATCTCTCCCTCTCTCTCTCTCCCCTTGAAAATAAATAAATAAAATAAAATTTAAAAATTATTCTTAATTTTAAATTTAAAAGTCACTAAGACAACAGTTGAAAATAAAATAACTAGAGGAGAGATAACTAAAGGGTAAGAGATACTAAAACATTCTTTTTTTTTTTTTTTTTACAAGTAGTACAACTTGTAACAAAAATAAGATTTTAAAAACCAATCAACTGGGAAACTGGGAAATATTAATAAAGCAACAGTACTTTACAATGAATTGTACACACGTCCCTCCATATGTTCTTTTATTAAACCTATGAAATGGTTTATCTTTCCCAAAAGTCATTTACTGATACATGTAAAGAACATTAAACATTTTCATGTGATTTCACTCATAACTCACTTTCTAGGACTCTTTCCAAAGAACATTAAATTAAATTGTAAATAAAGTTTTATGTGTGGTGAAATTGAAACAATCTAAACATTCAAAATTATGCTTATTTTTGTGATCCTTAAAGTCTAGTTGCTAGTTCTACCAGTGTTTTATTTTTTAACTTGTAGTCATTTCCCAAAGTATAAAATAATGATTTTATTCACTGTTCTAGGTATATATTGTTGGTACAAAATAAAAAAGTAAAATGATTAAACATTTAAAACTCATATTTCTATAAAAGTCAATGATATTGAAATGTTCATAAGTGAAAAAGTGGAAGTATATATTACTGTTTTCATTGAAGTTATTTTACAAAAACTAAAAACATTCATGTTATGTTATAAAAATTTATTGTATCATAGTAAATAAAATAATGATATTGAAAAAATGATATTGATGTAGCAAGTTTGGGCAGAAAAAATTTGAAAATGGTTAATTTTTCATTTTTTTTCTATCTAAGACATGTCTTTTTAATTGTTTTTTGGTCAATATGTTTTCTCCCCTTGGGCGTTTGTTTTTTGACATGGTTCCTACATGGATACAAATTGAATAAAACAGAACCTAACAATTTTATTAATTCATCAGAACAAACCAATGCAACAAAAGGAAACATTACATTTATTACATCAGGAACCAATGATAGAAAGCACAGTAGAAAACAAGATGAAATTCACATGCTCAAGAAATTAAAACTTAGTATGACTACAAAATTGTCAGGGATAAGCCCCCAAATAGTGTAAAGGTTATAACAATGAAAGTTTGTGACAAATTAATGTATACGTATATTGTGGTCAAATGCCCAGAGAATTTTTGTATGTGTGTTTGCTTTTGAAATTTCTAGAAAGATTCTCAAGTATATATAAATGAATAAAGTACCAAGGAAATTTGTTTTTAAAGAAAAGCAAAGAAAGGGAGTCTTCCCTTAATTCCCTTAATTCACAATAATTGAAATACTGTGATCTACAACTGTTAATATATATTATAAACTGCTGAATAGAACAGAGTTCAGGGTCAGGTCTTGGAATTGAGCAAAAATTTAGTAAAGGACATAGGAGAGTCCTTTATAAAGATAAGGAAGATACGTATTGCAGATCTAGCTATGAAAGGTAGAAGGATATAAAATGTGAGCATACAAAAACAGAAACAAGCATTCAGAAGTTGGCAAATATTAAACAGATTCTTTTCAAGTGAGGGCATCAAAGATAAAATTAATAGATGGGTATTAGAAAAAGGGCTTTGCAATCTCAAAAACTAGAGACCATTTAAATTTAGAATAGGGAATTTAAGGGGGCTGTTGTTAGTTTTTTAATATATTTTTTATTAGTTATGTATATAGTTATATACAGCCATGCTGGTTCCATTGTTAGCCTTCTCCCTGTCCTCCCCCCATGGGTAATGTGGGTCTTGCCTTATGGGGGTAGCCATCAGTTAGGACTCTGTGTATAATGACCCAACTCATGTCTCTAACAATCTTTCCGCGCCTCTTATGCTACTTTCCCTGAGCCATGTTGGGTTCATTTTAGGTCTATTTCAGTGACAAGGTTTTGTGAGTGTCTATGGTCTCTGGATATCTGATTTGATAGGGGTTGAGTGTTCTTTGTGTCAGCACAAGGGCAAAGGAGATAGTTTTTGTTTTTTGATACAGTCTGATTGTAGGCCAGTCTGGCCTTAGCTTCATGATCCTCTCACCTCAGCCATGCCTGGTGTATTTGACTTTTCTGCATGGCTGAGTATTGAAGCCAGGGCCACACATGTACTAGACAAGCCCTATACAGCTGAGCTCCATTTGCAGCATGATAACTTTCCATAAAACAGGAAGAAAAAGGAAAAATGCTCTCAAAAATATAGGGAAAGGGATCTATAGCAACGCATCACATCACCAGCATTTCAACTTACGGAGTCCCTTTAAAAAGTTATTAGAATGACAAAAGTTAGGATAATTTCTTTAAATACCTACTATAAGGAAATACATAGGAAAAAAATGCTTTCCAGAATCTTCTGACGGGAAGTTAAAACTAGTATAGGATTTCTGGAGACAAACCTTTCAGCATTTAATGAAATTAAGTGTGTATCTTCCTTGTACCATATCAGCCCTATTCCTTGATAAGTGACCCTTAGAAACTCACATGTAGAGGAACAGAGAATGTGATCCCAAGAAACAAGAGACAATCAGATTGGGATCCCAGGAAGAATGGCTGAGTGTGACCTCTGTAAGACAAATGCTTTGCCACAATAAGTCAAAGTAACCACTGGAATGCAAAAAAACAAAAAAAAACAAAAACAAAAACAAAAACAAAAAAAACAAAAAAAAAACAAGGTCCATAGACCAGTGCCATGCTTAAAAACCTAACGACATGCTCAGGTAGGACATTATAGAACTTTCTGTGATATGCGTGCATTCAGTGGTCACACAGAAGGCGATTATTGGGTACAATATACAGAGTAGCTGTGATCAGGGGGCCGTGGGAGTAGCAATGTGTATGGGAGGATGAGGAAGAATTAATATAATATAGGGGAGCAAATGAGAAGCAATGACTGTGTGATTCAGAAGATCTGACATGTCAGCTCAACTCTGTGGCTGTTAAGGTCTTTATTATCTACATAACTTTAATTTTTAATCTGTGTTTTTGAAGAATCAAATAGATGGCTAATAAACAAAGGGCCTGTAAAGACACTGTTGCAGCAAAACAGCTATAGGATAAAGACTGGCTTGCCAAGAGAAATTAATGGGGCACAATTCCCTGACTCTGAACTCTGTGTGACTTCTGCTATAAAAATAAGTAAGTGTCGGAAGCAGGGTTGTAACTCCCTTCATCCCTGTCTAGTTCCTGGTTCTGCAGTTATACACCTCCTCCAGTGTTCAATCAAATGCTAATCGAGCTTTGGCTAAGAAGGGGTTTTGCAGATGTTTTCAAAGTTTTCCCAGTGGTAAAGCAGGGAAATTATCTGGTGAATCTGACTGAATACAAAGATCTCTTTAAAAGCAGAGAGCCTGCGGGGGGCGGGGGGAGTGGGAAGTTAGCTCAGTAGGTAAAGTGCTTGTTGTACATGCACTAGAACCTGACCTCAGATGGCCACAGCCCTTGTAAAAGCCAGGCTTGGCAGTGTGTGCTTATAATCTCAGGGCTGGGGGAGGCAGAGAAAGGAGGCGCCTCCCAGGCTAGCTGGCTAGCCAGTCTAGTCTAATGGACTACTTCATTGTTCGCTGAGAGACCCTGTCTCAAAAAACAAGGTGGAAGGTTGGAGCGATGGTTCAGTGGTCAAAAGCACTTGCTTGCAAAGCCTAATGTCCCAAGGTAAAATTCCCCAGTGTCCGTGTAAAGCCAGAGACACAAGGTGACACATGCATCTGACATTCGTTTGCAGTAGCAGGAGGCCCTGGCATGCCCATACTCACTCTTTCTGTCCACTTCTTTCTTTTATTCTCTCAAATAAATAAATAAATAAATAAATAAATAAATAAATAATAAGGTAGAGAAAGACTGAGAAGATACCCTAGATCGACCTCTGACCTCCTCCACAAGCACATGCACACACAAGCACTGCACAGACACACACTCACAAGTGCATTCACATGCATGAGCACAAGCCCACATACACACACAAACACACCCACGCACATAGAATTTTTTTCCAGCAGATCTCATACAAGAGAGATCCACTGGACCAACCAGCTTGAAGACAACTATCTGTTACTGTGATCCACCATGTGACAAGAAACAGGGTGGTTCCTGGATCCTTATTGCTGAGTGTGTTCTCCAGCCAATGACCTATGAGCATGGAAGAAGACCAAGCCTCCAAAAAAAAACTGTAGCTCTAAATAATGCCTGATTTCAGCCCTTGAACAGAGAATCCAGCTATGTTGTACCCAGACTTCTGACCTGTAGCCACTATGATGTAATTAATATTTGCTGTTTAACAAAGAAATAGGTCTGGGGAGATAGTTTAGCAATTAAGGTGATTGCCTGCAAAGCCTAATAACCTGGGGTTGATTCCCCATTACCCACACAAAGTGGACGCACAAAATGGTGCATATGTCTGGAGTTCGTTTTCAGTGGTTAGAGGCCTTGGCATGCACATTTGCTCGGTTTCTTCCTCTCTCTGTGTCTCCTTGCTTGTATTTAAAGAAAAAAGAAAAGGAAGGGAGGAAGGACGGGAGAGAGGAAAGAAGAGAAGAAGGAAGGAAGAAAAGAAGGGAGGAAGGAAGGAATAGGTTGTAATTATGTGTTGTGAAGCCGTAGAAAATGAATATAGCTTCCACTGATATTCCGGCCACTTCCTCTGCTCACCTGATAAGTGCTTTCGTCCCCTTTTAATTTCAGATTTCTGTTTCTTAAATAGCAATAATAATGGACTTTATTTTGTAAAGCTGTCATTGAGATTTTAAAAAGTAAATATGCATAAATCACTTCAGGCACATTAGTAGGTATTAAATAAAAAGTTTTGAGCCAGGTATGATGGTGCACACCTGTAACCCTGGTACTCAACAGGCAGACACAGGAGAACCCTTGTAAGTTCAACACCAGCCCGGCCTTCACTGTGAATTCCAGGCTGGCCAGAGCAGCATACTGAGATACTATCTCTCAATAAACAAACAAATAAACAATTGAATGTGGAAACAGCGAAAAACTTGGCCACAATAATTAAATGGTTTCTAAGCACGCAACACCCAAAAATTAATCCAGGGTTGGAAATATGGCTTATTGATTAAGGTGCTTGCCTGCAAAGCCTAAGAACACAGGTTCCATTCTCCAGGACCCATGTAAGCCAGACACACAAAGTGGTGCATGCATCTGGAGTTTGTTTGCAGTGGCTAGAGGGCCTGTGTGCCCATTGTCTCTCCCTGTCTCTATCTGGCTTTTCTCTCTCTGTACCTCTCAGATAAATAAAATAAAATAAAATAATCCAAAATAAAGCATGTTTCCGGTGGCACTCACCCATGTTCAATCTTATAAGGTCACTGGAATGCTGTTTCTGAATATAACATGTGCATGGCATCACATCACCTAACATCAGTGAATGTTTTCTTGAAGTATCTCAACTCAGACTTAAGACTATGGTGTGCCATGAATTACAGTGTTTTCATTGTATGTACACTTGTCTCCTTTATCAAATAATTTAATTGTAGAAAAGACTTTCAATATTTTCCTACCATAATTCTTAGCATGCAAGTTTGAAATTAGTATATATTTTTTGGACTGTGTTGTGTTAGAATACTTGATTTGAAATGTTGAGCTTTTTTGTTTTGAGATTGCTGACAAGTTTCCTATAAAGTTTCCTATAAATGAATCTTGACTTGGAATTAAGGAATAATTTAAAATAAATTCTGAAATGTCCCTAAACATACTGCCTCTGTTTTGTACTCCACATTTATGTAAAGCAGTGCTCTTAGCATTGGCTCTGGTAAAATCAAAATATTGGTTAATTCTGAGAAGTATTGAAGATGCTCTGTGACTGACAGCTTCAAATACTTAGCCAGATTTATCTTCTTTATGTAAAAGTAAACAGTACATTCACATCATTAGTCTGAAAATTGCTTTATTCTTTTATAAATGCCAAAATTATTTGTATACCAAAATTGTTTTAAAATAATTTTCTTTATGATTTGTTATTGTAAAGTCTTTGATTTGTACAACTATTTTATGTACTTATATACCTGGGATCATGCTAAAATTTCATGGTAGATAAGAAGTTGTGAGTGAAAAATGTCTATGAAGCCTCATATAGTATAGTGTAGTATATAGTATATATATGTGATATATATAGTATATATATGATAGATATAGTATATATATGATAGATATAAAATAGTATAGTACATGGGGCTGAATGTGCATTGTATCATACAAAGATTTTCACACAGATGCCTCTAATATCACATCTTCTTCTGAATTTTGAATTTACCATTCTCTGATCAAGTGTTTATGGCTTGGCTGGTCTAACTGGTAGACTATGCCTGGAAGGGGGGCTTTGCCAGTTCTGGGTGGAACCCATCATGGCTGGGCAGCTTCTCCTTCCTGCTTCTTGGCTTCTTGATTTGGGGATGCTCCTCTTGGAGCCCACAACCATGTTCACATGCCCAGACTAACAAGAGGCCATGGGTAGGTGCTTTGGTTGTTGGCTAGTTGAGTTCCCAACCAAGAGTCAGCCTGAACTGCCAAGTGTATGAATTTGCCATTTTGGACAACCTCACCACTCTGCATCGAGAAACAGCAGCCAGAGATAAGGTCACATGGAGATGGAAAGCAAGTCAGTCCATTGATAGGAGTGCCTGAGGTAATAAAAATGTTCTTCGCACACTATATTATGTAATGGTTTATTCTGTAGCAGTAGACCACTCATGGGTATTCTATGTCTATTAACCACTGCTAGAATCCAACTTTGTTGCTGTGGAGAAATGCTTCCTAGATTCTACATAATGTTCCCATACATTAGTTTGAGATAACTTATTAGTAGGTTTGACACCATCAGCATCAAACTTTGTCCAGAATTTCCTGGAATAATTGCTAAAAATGCAAAATTAAATGATCTGTTATGGATGCAGTATCTGGCTGTTGTTCCACTCCTCCTCCTCCTCTCTCTCTCTCTTTTCTTCATCTTCTGATGTCTTTCTGATATACAAGCTTCTGCTATGAAGACTTTTTGAAGACTATTCCAGACTTTTCATTTTCCTCTTAGATCCACTGAAACCCATTTTCAATGAACTGGATATACTCTGATTAAGGATGAATAATGAAATGTTACTCAGATTAGTATAATGTATATGTATCCCTTTAGACATGTCTGCGTTTCAACTGGGACCACAAACGTAATTGTCCAGTGGTAAATAATGGAATGTTTCAGGATATAGAATTAATCATCTTTTCTTTTAAAGCAATTATTACAGACATCGGTAAGATATATAAGACAAGCCCAATGTTAGATATAGAACAAATATTCTTAAAATATAGAACAAATATTCTTAAAGCAAGGCTCTTCAATGAAATTAATTCATATGATAAGCTCAATGTCAACTGCAAACATTTTTTTTTCTCCTTAAATTAGTCGAAGGCTTGATTCAATCAGACATAAATAAGGTATATTCATTTGAACTTCTAAATGGATGTGCACATTCACCTGCTCTGTTTCTTGGCAGGGACTCAGCTTCACACACTGTTTTACATAGTGGCAACTTGAATTAAGACACAGGATTTGAAGCCAACCACTAACTGTCATCAATAAAAGCCTTACATGACATCGTGATGGTGTGTATTAGAGTCTCTTCTCTGTCCTTGACTGCTAAGTCTGCTATTCAGCTATTTTGACAATGTGGCTTGTTACTTATGTTTTCAATGTTAAAAAACACAAAACAGTCATTCTCAAACCCATTAATCAGCTTCTGCTTGTAGTTCTATTGTGAAAAGCAACCACATTACTTTAGCCATTCTAGCTGACATTTCCAAAACATATTGACTAAGGCATGTTCCTCCTGGAAAATATCTGAATTTTTAATACATTTGTGAAATTTTAAAATATTATCTCCTACCTGACGACTACTATAAGCTAAAAAGCCCACGTCTCAAGCTTCACACATGATTTATAACTATTGTAGTTAAGTAATGGATTATGGACAATAATTTCATAGGCATTAATCCATGTTTAGAGTTCAAGCATGATAGGATCATATGATATATCACAGGTACTTCTCTTGTTAAATTCCCCATATATTAGAATGTTGATAACAAAAGAAACAATATTCTAGCTGAAGCATTTAGTTTGACATTGTTATTTGACACTATCAAGAGCTCTTCAAGGGTCCAGTCTGGTGACATTCTACTGTATTGTTTTCAATTGCCTTAAAAATAAAAATGCTACGCCTTTAATCCCAGCACTCGGGAGGCAGAGGTAGGAGGATGGCTGTGAGTTCAAGGCCACCCTGAGACTACATAGTGAATTCCAGGTCAGCCTGGGCTACACTGAGACCCCACCTCAAAAAAAAAAAAACTAAACTAAACTAAAATAAAATAAAAATGTTTCTGCCACATGTTATATATCACTTCTCGCTAAGCAAATATTCCTTATCTATTAACCTTACTTACCTGGTCTGTGCCGTGTTTTAAGACACTTAAAATTATTAAATGAATTAATCAAATATGCAATCATAAAAGTTTATTTTTTCAAGCAAATATTTATCTCAAACTTGCAAATCCTCTGGTTCTCATGACGTACACATAATTGGATCACTCCCAGTGTGAGCTGTCAATCAACTTACCTGAATGCACAATCAGAGCCAGGGTGATGACTTAGGATGTTCTCTGTACACATCGTTACAATGGGAAACTAATACACGGTTTCCTTAGTCAAGGGTCACCCCTAATTAGTTCAGCAGCTTCCCAAGAGAATACGGGCCTCTAACCTCATGGAAAGAACTTATTCCCAGAGATTAGTCCTTCAGCACGTTGCAGACTATAGTTCCACTGTCTAATGAAAAGCTTTTTCAGGTATTTCATGGTTCACTATAGTCCTTAAATTTGAAGTATGGCTGACATTTTTGTAATAGTTTAAATATCACTATTTGATTTACTGGTTTAAATGATCACCCCTACCTGCATTTCTCTATGTGTAATCATTTTTTCATTGATAGCTGAATACTCCAGTATACTTCTGACAAAGATCTGCCAATTGGATGCTTAGGCTTAAAATTTCTCATCATTTTACTACTATAGGAATTATGTACTCATAGAATTCTGTGTGGTTTTCCTGTCACTGCAGCCAGGCCTAATGAAATTCCTACATACAGGAAGATGAGGGCAATTTTCAATTTCTGTGCCCCACACACAAGCTAAAATAATATATTGTTGCTGATATCATAAGAGGAGACCTTAGCCTCTCAGAAGACTTGGCAAAAGGAATTGTTTTGCACTTTATGTCAGAATTTTCATATTCAATTTGGAGAAATGTTTGTATTTTTAAAGAGTGCTTAAGTTGAAATTTAGTAGTTTCAATTCAAAACGTTCTTATTTTCTTTTTATTTTAAAATATTTTATTTTTATTTATTTATTTATTTGACAGAGATAGAAGGAGAGAGAGAGAGAGAGAATAGGTGTGTCAGGGCCTCCAGCCATTGCAAATGAATTCCAGACGCATGTCCCCTCTTGCACATCTGGCTAACGTGCATGCTAGGGAATCAAACCTGGGTACTTTAGCTTTTCAGGAAAATGCCTTAACTGCTAAGCCATCCCTCCAGCCCCAAATGTTCTTATTTTCTGCACAATACAACTTCTGGTCAAAATCTAACAGCTATAAAGAAAAAAATCAATTCAATGATTTTTGCATTTATTTCTAAAATGCAGATACATTATAACTTGGAGTTAAATGACCAATAAAAGACTAATTTAAAATAAATAAATAATTTATTCTGAATTTATTAATAATAAGGATTTAATTTTTAAGGTGCTTACTGGCAAAGACAAAGAACCCAGGTTCAATTCCCCAGTACCTATAGAAAGCCAGATGCACAAAGTGGTACATACGTCTGGAGTACGTTTGCAGTGGCTAGAAGCCCTGGTATGCCCACTCTCCCTCTCTCTATCTACTTCTCTTTCTCCCTCTCTCTTTCAAATAAATAAATGCAATAAGTTTTTAAAAATTTTCTTTTAAAGAGGAAGTTTTGGTAACAGTTGTCAATTTTCAGGGATTGAAATCTATCATTCCATGCTTTTCTGGATTTGTGAGTTGCTGATGCTGGATCTGATGTTATTCTTTTGTATTTAGTTTTGTTTTTGAGTTGGTGTTTAATATTTTTTGGAATTGGTTTCTGGTCTGCTGAGAAGATTGTGCATGCTTTATCTGGTAGAGGGACTAATATATACATATATAGTAACATATATGTATATAGTAATGTGTGTGTGTGTGTGTGTGTGTTAAATCAATTTGGTCTCTATCATAGTTTAATCTCGGAGGCTTCTTCCAAGATTTTCAGTTTAGATGACCCATCTAAAGATGTGAGTAGGGTATTAGAGTCAACCACTATTATTGTATGAGGACTTTTGTGACCCTTTACTCCTATTAATAGTTTTATATGAAATTTGGAGTTCTAGTGTAGGGAGTACATGTAATTTACAGCTGTTTTATCTTCTTAAGGGATTGTTTCATGCATAATACCTAGTGGCCTTCTTTTATCACTTCTGAATAAGTTTTGTTTAAAGTTTATTTTATAACCTACGAGACTAGCTTCATCAAATTATTTTCAGCTTCCATTTACTTGATAGGTTCATTACTCTATTCACTGCCTCTAAGTCTGTGGGTATCTTTACAGGAGTTTGTATCACACAAGTCCACCAGAGTTGTCTTTCCCCTGCAGAAGACTCTTTTGGCCCCACAAAGCTATGTAGTCTGTGAGATGGGCAGGTTCTCTCACCTTTCTCACAGGGTGGCTAATATTTTAGCTACTGGGTGACCCAAGCACACTGGGAGGGTGGGAGGCAACAACACTGACATCTGAGTCTTCACACCTTTAAGACTTCCTGTGTATTGTTAATCCTGTGGACATCAGGTAGATTGCTGGAAACTCAGAGTTTGCAGGCTCTAGAGGTTTCAGAGCAGAACAAGGACTCTCCTGGAAATTTGGCTAGAGACCATTTGTATTACTTTCTGGTAGAGAATCAGCCTGTATTTTGCCAGAGTCTTGACAACTTGAATGAGTCTGAATTAAAGACTAAATACTAAGTTTCTTGGTGAAGGAATTTTCAAGACAGCATAAGATTCAGGATGTGGCATAGTTTTTGTTAAGTTTATTAAATTTTACAATGAGAATTCAAATCAAAAGGACTTTAAAAAATGTGTAGTTTGTCAAAGAAAGTAGGGTGAATTCAGTTAAACTTAAGAGCAAGACAGGTGTAATTGAAAAAGCAGTTGTAATTGCTAATGATGTTTCACCACTAAAGAGAAATTATGTAGTTCGGGGCAAGAATAAAGGCTCCCTGAGGCTAAATTCTTAACCCTCAAAAGCTCCAGGGTGTAACAATACAAATTCACTTGAGAGGAAAGTGTCTGAAAAGATATAGCCTTCAGGGCATCTTACAGTTAAAAAGAAAGCAAGAATGAGGAGATCCTGGAGGCTTGGACCAAGGTTCCAGAAAGCTACTGTTACTGTATTCTCTTCATGGAGACCCAGCGAGGCGACTGCATGACGCTGTAAAGGTGAAGCCTCAGTTGCATCTTGGGATGTTGGAGACGTCGCAATCTTTGGGACATGGGCTAAGAAAGCATTAAGCATGGAGTGGAGTGCTCCAGGAAAGAAGTCCTGTACTGCAGGCAACAGAACTGGAGCGGAAGCACTACTCAAAGCTTTGGGAGCCCAGATGATGCCACCATGAGTCACAGACGCTACATTCTAGTCCTCCCTTTTGGCATGGGACATTTACTCTGTGCCATTGTTGGAGTAGGTAACTTGGGTTTTTGATTTTATAGGCGCTCACAGTTAGGAAATTGCCTTGTGTTTCACAAGAAACTGAACTTTTGAACAGTGTTGACACTGTTAAAACTGGAACTTGTGAAATTGTACTGAATATATTCAGCATTATGAGATGGCTGGGAGCCTTTGGGGATAAGGGTGGAATGTAATAATTTAAGAGTGATGTGTTTGGATGTCAAGCTGGCAAGAAGTAGATTTATGATGGTTGTTCAGTATTTCCAGAGAGGTTTAATTGAGGAAGAAAGACCCACCCTAAATATGGGCTGGGTGCCCAGACGGAATAAAAGGAAAAGGGGCAGGAAATCCTGATGAGGGCCAGAGTTCTCTGCTCTTTCCTTCCTGTTCTGTCAGGAAATGAGGAGGTAAGGGGCCATAGCTCAAAACTCCTACCACTATGAAGGATGGTACCCTCAAACCATGAGCTAAAATAAGCTCTTCTTTTTTGGGGTTGCTTCACCCAAGTGTTGGGCACTATAATAAGATAAGAATCTAATAAACATAGCTTCAAAATATTTCAAGCGGGCAGGAGAGATAGCTTAGTGGTTAAGGCAAAGACAGAGGATCCCCATTTGATTCCCCAGGACCCATATAAGCCAGTTCCACAAGGCGGTGGGGGTTGGAGGCCCAGACACACTGATTCTCTTTCTCTCCTTGTCTCTCTCTGCCTCTTTCTTTCTTTCTTTCTCTTCTCTCTCTCTCTCTCTCTCTCTCTCTCAAATAAATAAAAATAAAAAAACTATTTTTTTGTTTTGTTTTGTTTTGGTTTTTCTAGGTAGGGTCTCACTCTAGCTCAGGCTGACCTGGAAATCACTATGTAGTCTCAGGGTGTCCTCAAACTCATGACGATCCTCCTACCTCTGCCTCCCAAGGGCTGGGATTAAAGGCGTGGGCCACCACGCCCTGATAAAAAACTAAAATATTTCAAGTAAAAATTGACAGAATTATTCAGAGGAATAGACGAACCCATGATTGTGGTAGAGAATTTTAACATACTTCTTCAGGTAATTAAAAAACAAGTCAGTAAGAAGGCTTGGAAAATGTGAACAACTTACCTTTGTACCACTTCACTTTCTTTTACAGGAACTCAAGATGCTGCTAAAAGTTGAGTACATGCTTAGCCATAAAAATAAGTTCATAGTTTTAAAATAGTGAAAACAAGTGCAATTGAGCAAAAATTTAGCTACCTAATTGGAAAAATCTTGTAAAATATTGGGGAATACTTCATAACAATGCATCATCAAACAAGAAATAAAGTGATAAAACTTTTATAAAAGGTTATATTTGAAAATTAGGAATTAAACATGTAGAAAATATATAGCAGAGTTGAAGAAAATCACAAGCCTCAAATGTTTCCATTAGAAAATAAGATCCAAATTTAGTAAGGGTTATAATAGGTCTCATGAAAGTAAAAAAGAAAACAAATTATATACAAAAATATGGAAAGAAGAAAATACTAAATTATAGAAAAGACATTAAGTACAGAAAAAAAGTAAATGAACAAAAGCCATAGAAAGGAAAACTAAAGTGACAACTTCACAGTGAAACATTTTAAGGGGGAAAAACGCGAATATCAGTTCAGAAGCTGTAACTGATAAATAAGAATGCTACAGTTCAAGGATAAGAAAAGAATATTATGGTTAATTCTAATGTCATAATTAAAAGACTTTTGGTAAAACGCCTTCCAGAATATATTTCACAATCACACAAAATAAAAAATCGGCTAACAAAATGGATCCACTTGTCTGATTTAGAAGGCTTGAATAATGTACTAACTATTGGAGCATTTTAGGTGGGCTTGCATCCAAGCTATTCATTAGCTATTTGGGCAAATTATTTAACCTCCCTAAATCTCTGATTTCACATTTGAAAAATGAGGTTAATAATTATTTCACCTCCCAGGTAGTTTTTAAGGATTAAATACGATATTTCATGAAAAGAGCTTATCTAGTTGGGCAATTAATGTCAAACATTGTTAATAACATTATTTGTGTCATCAGTCTTCCAAGGCCAGAGTGACATTTCAAAGCCTCCTCTTCCCTCATATTTTTAGTAATCTCTGTAATCTTTGTAATATGTTTACTTTGTGTGCCTCAATTGTGCTTTTTAAAAAAATATTCATGTGTATATGTTCCTCTAATGAAAAGTATGCGTCTAAAGTCTAAATGAAAGGAGATGCCTGAGAAGAGATGCTTAGCACTCACCTCTTCCATGGAAAACCACAGCAGCAGGTAGATAGTGAGTGAGTGAGTGACTTTGGAAGAATGTTAGAATTGATCACAGAAGGGAATGGAGCCCCGTTTGACACTGAGAGTGGGAAAGAAACATAGAGATAGGAACACAATGCCACAGCTACTACAACTCTGACATGTGTTGTGCCCAAAATGTTAATTATAGCTCAAGAAGCAAGGGGACACTATACTATGCAGGTTAGCTGGTGTGGTGGTTTGATTCAGCTGACCCCATAAACCTTGGTGTTCTGAATGCTTAGGTCCCCAGCTGATGGCAATTAGGGAATTAATGCTCCTGGAGGCAGTGTATTGTTGGGAGCAGGCTTATGAGTGTTATAGCCAGCTTCCTTTTGCCAGTACATACTCTCCTATTTCTGTTGTCCCCTAATGTTGGCCAGGAGGTGATGTCCACCCTCTGCTCATGCCATCATTTTCCCCTGCCATCATGGACTTTCCCCTCGAGTCTAGAAGCCAAAATTAAACCTTTTTTTCCTCCCCAAAAGAAGATGTTCTTGGTCTGTTGTTTTCTGCCAGCAGCATGAAGCTGACTGCAATAGCTAGGGTCAAAGTCAGCATTGCACACCAGCAGACACATCTTCTGGAGAAAGCAGTTTACTATGAAAGCCACATTATGAAACTGGTAAAGATAACTAATACATGAAATAGACAAACTTTAGTCTAGTGCCATGAGATATATGAACAAGGAACAATGACTAACGCTCTCTAACAAAAGATGATGAAGAAAGTGATAGTGATAAAATTCCCAATAGGGAATTTAAAAGAATGATTGCAAAGAAGCTCAGTGAAATTAAAGATAGCACAGATAAACTGTTGAATGCAATTAGGAAAGCAACTCATGACAAAAATAAGAAATACAGGCTGGAGAGATGGCTTAGCAGTTAAGGTGCTTTCCTGCAAAGTCTAAGGACCCATGTTTAACTCTCTAGGTCCCATGACAGTCAGACACACAAAATGCTGCAAGTGTGACACATGGATCTGGAGTTCAATTGCAGTGGCTGGAGGCCCTAGTGGTACAATTCTCTTTCTCTCTCTCTTTCATAAAAAATACAAAAAATGAGAATGGCTGTATGGCTGAGATGGAGTTCTTGACAAAGAATCAGATGGGCATCTTGGTCTTAAAGAGCTCAATGAGTCAAATGAAAACTGCAGGCAAAACTTTCAACAACAGACTGAAGAAAACAGAGGAAAGTCTAGTTGAACTTGAAGGCAAGTCTTTTGAAATATCCCACTCAGACCTAAAAGAAAGAAAGCAAGCAATGGATGGAGGGAGGGAGAGAAGGATAGAGAGAGGAAGAGAAGAGAAAAAAATCAAATAGCTTCTGAGACCTTTGGGACATTATTAAACAAACACATGTTTCATTTTTGGAAAGAAAAGGGAAAGGTAGCAAATCCATTTGTCAAAATAACAGCTGAATCCTTAATGGGGAAGGATGTAGACATCTAGGTACAGGGAATGAATGACACCTCAACATGGGTGAGACATGACCAGAAAAGATCTGTATCACACATATCACAGTTAAGCTGTCAAAGTGTAAGATAAAGAGAAATCCCATCCTGGGAAGATGGTGCAGTCAGTAAAGTAATGACCATGCAAGTATGAGAACTTGAGTTCAGATCCCCTCCACCCCCTTAAATGCTGGTTTGACAGTTGTAGCAGACAGCTTCAGGTTCGCTGAGATGAACTTCCAGACCAGCCACAGTTATGGAGGAAGGGATATTATTTATTGAAGCTTACTGATCCAGGGGAAGTTCCATAATGGCAGGAGAAGCAGCTTGCTCTCACAGGACCAAGCAAGAGAGAGAAAAAGCCAACCAGGCCCACAGCACACTGAGCAAAACTACAGCCCAGCCACAGCAAGTTTCAGGAACTCCTATTAGGCACACTTTGCATATCTTTATAATAGAATCTCAAACCCACCACACCTTAAGACTGGCCCCCCCAGTGACATTGCCTCTAGCAAGGTGATTGCAGATGCAAACTATAAGCTAATAAAACACTGAATAGATTGGGGGACATATATTCAAACTACCACAACAGTGTACACCTACAATCCCAGAGCTTGGGAGGTGAGGATCTGGGGAGAGGGGCTAGCTAGGCTAGCTGAATCCATAAGCTCTAGGTTCAGTAAGAGGTCTTGTTTCATAAGTAAGCAGGGGAGTGAGCAGAGGAGAGAGACAGCTTGTGTCAGCTTCTGTCCTCCTAATGTACTCACCCACATTATCACATGCACACATAGACACACATGTATATACATGTGCATGCCATGCACACATACACATACCAAAATAAAAAGCAAAGGGAATGGTAAAACTGCAAGAGGAACATGCCAAATCATATTTAAGAGAACTTTTATTAAACTAACAGATTTCTCAGTAAAATAATTTACAGGCCATGAGGGAACAGAATGATATAGTCTAAATTCTCACATAAAATAACTGTCAAGAGTACTATGCCAGGCAATGCTACAGAAAGGAAGAACAAGAAAGACCTTTCAAGCAGCAAATGAGGGGAATCATCACACATGAAGCTTTGCAAAGCAAGCAAATCTCCAAGAAGTCCTACCCCAGATGCACAGTAGGGAAACAAAAAGAAAACCAAACTTTGTGAACATATTAACCGCAAAGGTGACAAGCAAGCAAGAATAAAACAAAGGGTGTTAAAAACAAGCAGAAGAAATATAATAGGACAGCAAGACTAAGACTTCATTATAAATAGCCACCTTAAATACAAATAGATAACAACACAGGTAGAGTGAAAGGAAACAAACTGAAGATCCAATGTGCATGACGCTCTCTTCATCAGTTAAGACACAGAATGAACTTGAAAGGATGGAGACATCCTACACAAACACCAAGTAAAAAACAAACAGGAATAGCTATATCATCTATCAGACAATATGTACTTAAAAACAAAAGATATATAAAGTGACAAAAATCACTATATAATAATCAAGGGTTCAACTCAACAAGAAGATAAAATAATTGTAAATATATGTGCATGTGATGATAGAGCAGTCTGTGACAATACCACCTTGAAGGCATCCGACCTCATCTAATGATAGAGCCTCAAATTTACAAAACAATCAACATTATCAAAAAGAAGATAGGGGATGGAGAGATGGCTCAACAGTTAAGTCTTTTGCCTGCAAACCCCAAGGATGCAGGTTTGATTCCCCAGGACCCACATAAAGCCAGATGCATGAAGTATCACATGCATCTGGAGTTTGTTTGCAGTGGCTAGAGGCCCTGGTATGCCCATTCTCTCTCTCTTTCCCTCAAGTAAATAAATGAATAAAATAAAATATTTTAAAAAGGAATATGATCCAATATGATAATAATGGGAGACATAAAAATCCCACTTTCTTTTTTATTTACATTTTTATAATTGACAACTTCCATAATTATAGACAATAAACCATGATAACCTTCTCCCCCCTCACTTTCCCCTTTGCAACTCAACTCTTCATCACACCCCTTTTCCCCTCTCAATCAGTCTCTCTTTTATTTTGATGGCATCATCTTTTCCTCCTATTATGATGGTTTTGTGTAGACATGCACTGTGAGGTCAAGGATATTCAGGTCATTTTGTCTGGAAGAGTGCACTGTAAGAAGTCCTATCCTTCCTTTAGCTTTTATATTCTTTCTTCCATTTCTTCTGCAATGGACCCTGATCCTTGGAAGGTGTGATAGAGATATTTCAGTGCAGAGTACTCCTCTGTCACTTCTCAGCACTATGGTGCCTTTTGAGTCATCCCAGAGGTCACTGCCATCTGAAAAGAGAAGCTTCTTTGACCAAAAGTAAGAGTGACATTAATATATGGGTATGAACATTAAGAGAAATCTGCCATTTTGTGCATCTAGCTTTATGTGGGCACCAGAGAATCAAACCTGGGTTCTTGGACTTTGCAGGAAAAAGCCTTAACTGCTAAGCCATCTCTCAAACCCCTAATCTTTTTTGATAATGTTGATTGTTTTATAAATTTAATGCCCTATCAAATGCAGTTTGGTGAGCATAATATATGCATTTAGCCAGACACCAGAAAGCATTACCCCCTAAGGTATATGACTTACCCCATCAAAGGTTTTACTATCAGGCATATATTCCTGCCTGTGGTGCAGGCTTCCAGTCCAATTAGAAAGCAGTTGGTTTCCTCCTTAACAGACATGCCACTATTGCACCTATTGGCTTATTTGGCCTGGATAGACAAAGTTAAGGCTTACAGTGCCCACTGTTGTTTATCTCCGCTGATGACTTCTCTCTCTCCTATCTATCTGCATGCAGCATAGCTTTTTTCTGGTTTTCTGTCAGCTGGTCTACATGGAGGAGGTGTTTAGCTCAGCTCCAGCAAGATTTCTCGTGACCTTGCAGCCCAAGCATGTGGAGTCTTTAGCAACAGGGTCTTACCTGCTATTCTTATTGGGAAACCAAGAGCCTCAGCAATGGCCTGTAATGTTATGGGGGCATCAAGGATTTTCCTGGCAAACAACTAGCTGGTAGGTATCTCATGCCTAGCACTGAAAAGTTTCTGCACATTGATAACCAGTGCTCTAAGCACCATTCATTGAAAAGGCTGTCTTTTCTCCAATGAGTATTTTTGGCATTTTTTGTCAAAGATCAGGTGGCTGTAGCTGCCGAGATTTATATCTGGGTCCTCAGTTCTGTTCTGTTGATCTATGTGTCTGTGTAAGTGCCAATACTATGCTGTTTTTTTTTACCATGGCTCTGTAATATAGGCTAAAATCATGGGTTTTGGTAAGATTGACATTTTCACTATATTGATTCTTACAATCTAAGAAGATGGGATGTCTTTCCATTTCCTAGTGTCTTCTTCAATTTCTGTTTTGAGTGTTTTAAAGTTTTAATTGTAGAGATCCTTCACTTCCTTGGTTAGGTTTATTCCAAGGTCCTTTATTTATTTATCTATTATTTGAGGCAATTGTGAATGGAAGTGATTCTCTGATTCCATCTTCAGCATGTTTATTGTTAGAATATAGGAAGGCTATTGATTTCTGTGTGTTTACTTTGTATCCTGCTATGTTGCTAAGTGTTTGTCAGGTTAAACAGTTTGCTGGTAGAGTCTTTAGTGTTCTTTATGTAAAGAATTATATCATTTGCAAATAATGATAACTTGATCTCTTCCTTTCCAATTTGTATCCCTTTCATGTGTGTCTCTTGCCTTATTGCTATAGCTAAAACTTTCAGTACTATATTAAAAAAAAAGTGGGGAGAGTGGACACCTTTTTCTGTTCCTGATTTTGGAGGAAAAGATTCAAGTTTTTTTCCCACTTAGTATTGGTTGTAGGTTTGTCATAAATAGACTTTATTAAGTTGAGATATATTCCTTCTATTCCCAGTTTCTGTAGGACTTTTATCATGAAGGAATGTTGATTTTGTCAAATGCCTTCTCTGCCTCTATTGAAATGATGATGTTATTTTTGTCCTTCAGTGCATTTATGTAGTGTATTACATTTATCAATTTGCATACGTTGACCCATCCAGGCACCTCTGGGATAAAGCCTGCTTGATCAGGGTGAATAATCTTTGTGATATATTCTTGTATTCTGTTTGACAATATTTTGTTGAGAATTTTTGGTTCTATGTTCATGAGGGATATTGGTCTGTAATTTTCTTTTTCCTTCTGTCTTTGTCTGGTTTTATATCAAGATGATGATGAATTTGTAGAAGGAGGTTGGTAGTATTACTTCCTTTTCTATTTTATGGAAAAGTCTGAGAAGCATTGGTGCTTGTTCTTCCATGAAAGTCTGGTAAAATTCACCAGTGAATCCATCTGGGTCTGGAATTTTTAAAAAATATTTTTTATTTATTGACTTGAGAGAGAAAGAGACAGATAGAGAGACAGAGAGAATGGGCTCGCCAGGGCCTCCAGACACTGCAAACGAACTCCAGACACATGTGACCCCTTGTGCATCTGGCTTACGTGGGGGCTGGAGAATCAAACTGGGGTCCTTAGGCTTTGCAGGCAACCACCTTAACTGCTAAGCCATTTCCCCAGCCCCTGTACTTTTTTTTAGTTGGGAGATTTTTTTTTTTTTTTTAATATATAACTGCTTGTATCTCTGTACTTGCTATAGGTCTATTTAAGTGGTTAATGTACCCTTAATTTAATTTTGATAGGTCATATGAAACAAGGAAATCATCAATTTCTTTCAGATTTTCAAACTTAGTGGAGTATATGTTATTTAAAAAGTATGTCTTATGATTTTCTGAATTTCTCTGGTATCTGTTGTAATGGTGCCTTTTCATATCTAATTTTATTAATTTGTGACTCTGTCTCTTTTTTAGGTCTGATTTGTTAAGGGTTTATTAATCTTATTTATCCTTTTCAAAGAATCAACTCTTTGTTTCATTGATACTTTGTGTGTGTGTGTGTGTGTGTGTGTGTGTGTGTGTGTGTATGTGTGTGTTTGGTTACTTTTTCATTAATTTCTTCCCTAGTCTTTATTATTTCTGCCTGCCTACTGATTTTTAGTTTGTCTTGTTCATCTTTTTCTAAGGACTTCAGGTGAAGCATTACATTTTTTTACCTGAGATATTTCTAATTTCTTAATATAGGCACTTAAAGCTATAAATATCCCTCTTAGAACTGCTTTCATTGTCATCCAAAGGTTTTGATATTTTGTGTTCTCCTTACCATTTGATTCTATGAAGTTTTTGATTTCCTTCTTGATTCCTTCATTGACTCACTCATCATTTAGTATTGTGTTGTTAGGTTTCCTTGATTTTGTATATGCACTATAGCTTTTCTTGCTATTTATTTATACTTTAATCCCACTGTGATCAGATAGAGTGCAAGGAATTATTACAGTTTTTCTGTATTTTGTTAAGGTTTACTTTGTGTCGTAATATATGGTGTATTTTGAGAACATTCCATGTGCTACTGAAAAGAATGTGCATTCTGCA
Organism: Orientallactaga sibirica; assembly: GCA_036365145.1. Lineage (NCBI taxonomy): Eukaryota > Metazoa > Chordata > Mammalia > Rodentia > Dipodidae > Orientallactaga > Orientallactaga sibirica. Next base: position 26,678,265 of record JAEOAD010000003.1, read on the forward strand.
GCATTTGAATGAACTGTTTGGTATGTGTCTATTAAATCCATTGGTTCTATGACCTCATATATTCCAGATGCTTCTATGTTTAGTTTTTTTTTTTTTTTTTTTTTTTTTTTGCCAGGATGACCTGTCAATTGATGAGAGTGGGGTATTGAAGTCACCCACTACAACTCTACAACTGTGTTTTGTGTTACCTGTGACCTTAATTCTAATAGTGTTTGTTTGATGGAATTGGGAGCCCCCATGTTAGGTGCATATATGTTTAGAATTGTAATGTCCTCTTGTTGGAGTGTTCCTTTAATCAATATAAAGTGACTTTCCTTATCTTTCCTTACTGTTGGTTTGAAGTCTAGCCTGTCAGATATTAAGACAGCCACATCTGCTTGTTTTCTAGGCTCATTTGCTTGAAACACTGTTTTCCATCCTTTTACCCTAAGATAGTGTCTGTCTTTTATGGAAAGGTGAGTTTCTTAGAGGCAACAAATACAGGGATCCTACTTCTTAACCTGTCTGCAAGGCTGTCTTTTGGTTGGTGCATTGAGGCCATTGATTACCAAAGAAACTGAGCAAAATGAGACAATTCTTTGAAACAAATGAAAATTGGGTCATGACACACCAAAACTTAAAGGCTGCATCAAAAAACAACACTAGTGATACTTTTTCTAGCAATAAATGCCCATATTAAGAAAATAGAATGATTTTTAATGAAAACAAACTTAATTATGTATCTCAAGGAACCAGAAAATCAAGTGCAAAAACAAACTCAAATTTAGAAGAGAGAAAGAAATAAATGAATTGGGAAGCTGAAGAGATGGCTTAGCAGGCAAGGTGCTTGCCTGCAAAGCTTAATGACCTTGGTTCGTTCCCTCAGTACCCAAATGAAACCATAATCACAAAGTGGTGCATGCATCTGGAGTTTGTTTCAGCGGCTGGAGGCCCTGGTGTACCCATTATCTTTCTCTCTATCCCTCTTTCTGCTTGCAAATAAATAAAAAAATATATTTCAAAATTTTTTTAAAGAAATAAAAGATTTGAGCACAAAAATAAAAGAAAGACTAAAATAAATTATAAAAGATAAATGAAAACAGTGTTTTTCTTTTTTGTAGAGACAACCCCAGAACAATTTTAGCTATCCCAGCTAAGGCAAGAAGTCAGCAGATCCTGTAAACTTAAGCTGAGGTGAAAGGAAGTTTCCAGGCACATATAACCACAGAAGCTGAACTGAAAAGGCACAGAAAACTTAAAGAGATGCCAATGGAAAATGGGATAGGATAAGCATTAAACAGCCTCCTCTTCTCTGACCATGCCCAGGCCTGAATGAGTTCCTTGAATTATATAATTTTTTTCAGGCAGAATTTATTTACCAATTCTTCTTAAACTATTTCATTTGGGTAACCTTGTAGGTCTCTCTGATCAACAGCTCATTGTGAAAGTTAACTGCATGCTGATACTGGGAGTCACAAGTCAAGGCCAAGGAAGATGAAGGAAGAAAAAAATAGGTAATATAAAAGAGAAAGAGAGAATAGAGAGGAGAGGAAGAGAGAGAGAGAGAGAGAGAGCGAGGGAGAGAGAGAAAGAGAGAGAAAAACAGGAAAATATTAAGGTTAGTTTTCATGATGTCCTCACCAGGTCCCTGTGGTTCCCTGTGGGCCTGCTGAAGAATCAATGTTTTACCTGTTGTTCAGAATATAGGATTTTATGGTACCATTTCCATTTGGGTCCCTATTTGTGTCCCCCTACCCTTACCCTCTCTCCCACCCTTATGTTCCCTCCCACCCTTATCCTCCCTTCCAGAGAGACAACAAGGTTTCCCAAAAGAAGACATATTTCTGTCAGAGTTCTTGATGACCCACCAAAGGTTAATGGTAAGACCCTACTGCTGAAGACACCATATGCTGCTGGGATGAAACATGGAGTGACCTGGTTGGAATCTGGAAGAGGGTCAGTCCCCAGACAGTTAGCTTGTCTAGTGCCAGAGGGTGCTACATGAGCGACTGGGGAAAATGACCAACATCTGTCCAAACAACTCGTAGTCTAAGCTACTCAGCACTAAACAACCTGACATTATGCTCAAACAAGTACAATAGTGGCACACAGCCATGGTGGATAACCAACTGCTCTTGATTTGGAGATCAGATCCACTCAGTAGAATGGGACTCATTGCTGGAACTGGGAAACAAGTCAAAATCATGTGCAAAAAATGAGCCCATTCTCCAATATCAAACTCCCACCAATTGTAGGCTAGAAGAGGGTCTAGGCATATAAAATTCTCTCTAAAATAATAATGGCCATCCCATCTATCTGGTACTGACTTCTCTCTGGGAGAATTTGCTTCTTTTTTTCAGATGGAAGCCAAACCCGAAGGGATGATCAGCCTAATGCACCTCACCAGGGCCCCAGCTGAAACCATAGAGTAACAGGGGAGGGGGGATGGGCAAGAGTTCAGCTTTCTTAGTGAACCCAACACCAGAACAAGGCTGAAGGAGATGAACACAGAGAACATTCAGCTCCTACTAAGCCAGATATCCAGAGACACAGAGGCTCCCATGACCTCATCACTGAAGTAGAACTAAAATGAACCCAACCTGGCTCAGGGAAATTTGCAAAAGAGGGGGCGGAAAGAGTATTAGAGCCACAAGTTGGGTCATTATGTGCAGAGACTTTGCCTCTCCCCCATAACTCTTGACTACCACCACAATGCATGACCCACATTCCCCAGTGAGGAGGGTCCCTTCGGAGGGGGGAGGACAGGGAGGAGGCTACTGGAGGTACAAACATGAATGAAAAATTAAAATTAAAAAAACCCCATTCTATGAGGTCAGCATGTCCCAAATACTGAAATCAAACTAGGATCATGCTACAACAAAAGCATAGTTTAATGTTTCTAATGAACAGAGATGCTCAATAAAACAGCAACAAAATGAACTTGTCAGTATCTAAAATAAATCCCAGAGATGCAACGATACAAACTCACATCAACATAGGATTAAAATATTATGATTATCTTAATAGATATAATAAATGCATTTTACCAAATTCAAAATATTTTAGTTATAAAAGCTCTGCACAAATTATATTTGGAAGAAGCCTATCTCAGTGTGGTATAGTATATATGACAAACCCATAGCCATTTATTCTGCCTTCAGCTAGATCTAGATAAGAAAAGGATGTTCATTCTTACTGTTTCTATTCAACAAAGAACTGGAAGTCTTAGCCAGAAAAATCAGGCAAGAGAGAGAAGTAAAATGTGTGTAAATATCAAGGAAAGGAGTCAACAGAGAGAGAGAGAGTTGGGCACAGGGCCTCCAGCCACTGCAATTGAACTCCAGAAGTGTGTACCACCTTGTGTGTATGCATGACCTTGTGCTTGCATCACCTTGTTCGTCTGGCTTACACAGGCTCTGGCAAGTAAAACATGGGTTCTTAGGCTTTGCAGGCAAGCTCCTTAACTGCTAAGCCATCACTGCAGCCTAAGAGCTGTTTTGTTGTTTTTGTTTTTGTTTTTGTTTTTGTTTTCTTTGAGGTAGGGTCTTAGTCTAGCCCAGGCTGACCTGGAACTCACTAGGTTGTTTAGGCTGGCCTTGAACTCACTCACAGAGATCCTCCTACCTCTGCCTCTTGAATCTTGGGATTTAAGGCATGTGCCACCACGACTGGCTTCAAGAGATTTAATTTAATTTAATTAATTTATTTATTCCTTCATTTATTTAATAATCTCATATTTAGTCCATGTTCTGGAGAATTTATTACAATCGTGAAATATAATCTGATACAATCTAAAGATACATGAAGAAAAATTTTCACTGATAGTTCTGCATCTCTGTCTACTTTTCAGGTCATGTGTTCAGAAACAATATATGGATACTTGAAAGTCAGTTAATTATTTTTAATGAAAGGGCTCATAAAATGTAGAAAGAGGGGCTGGGAAGAGGGCTGAGTTGTTCAAGGTGTTTGCTTGCAAAGCCTGCCAGCCTGGGTTCAATTCCTCAACCACCTGTGTAAGGTGGTTTTCTTTGGTAGCAGCAAGAAGCCCTGGTACACTCATACACACTCACATGCACAAATAAATACAAGCCAAAAAGCATTTTTTAAAAACTTAGAAATAATTATTTTTATTATTTGCTCATACACAACATACATCTATTCACATCCACAGTAGTAGTACAAATTTAAAATGAGTTGATAAATGTTTTCCAATAGAGCCAGAGAATTTAATCACATAGGAAGGGTGTGCTATTTTTGCTGTTGAAAAGTCACATGGAATTTCACCTCCTTAGGAATAAAGCAAGAGATAAATCAATGCATATCTAAACACTTTCAAATTATCAAGTATCTTTCAGAGCACTGCCTCCCTGGGGACCCCAGCAGAGTGGAATTGATGGCTTTTCCTGTCCCTCATCAGGAATGCTCTCCTGCTACCGTATCATAGCGCTCTAAGACTTCAAAAGCTTCTCCGAGCAATGACACTTTTGGAAAAACTATTTTTCATCCTGTTCCAAGGTAGCATATGAAACACAATTATTGTGGAGTTTGGGGTGAAAGGCAAACCCAAGTGATTAGCACCAACCAGATCTTGTATGAATGACTCAGACCACAAGCTGCAAGGCTGCATGTATTGGTTGTGTGTGATTGATTCCTATGTGTGAATTTTACTCTGGCTACAGTGTGTGTTTCTGAGTGATGGGTCTTCAGCTTATTTTTGCTTATGTAATTCACAATTTCTTGCAGGGATAATGAAGGGGAGAAAGAATCCTGCTGGCTTCCACCTAAGCTTCAAAGCATGGTGTTGGACTATTTTGTTTTCCACACTGGAATATCGTCATTCGTAAGTGTCTGTGGACATTGGATAGAGGAATGTCTCCAAAATTTGGAGAAGTTCAAATCTCTTAAATAAAATGGCATCTTATTTTCATATAGCCCATGTATGTTTTCCCATTGTTTTAAAATCATCTCCATGTTACTGATAATACATGATACAATATAAATGATTTGTAAATAGTTGTGTTCCTGTGGGATTTAAGAAAGGCATAGTAATAATAAGAAGAAAAGCTTGCACATATTGATTGCATGTAAAAGTTTTAAAAATAATTTTTATCGTCAGTTGATTAAGTCCATGCATGTGGAATCCACAGATTTGCAAATAAAACTAAAAGCAGTCCATTGATAATAAATCTTAAAAGGCAAAGAAAAAAAGGGAAGGAGAAAATAGGAGAGAGGGAGGAAGGAAAGAAAGGAAAGAAGGAAGGAAGGAGAGAGGTGGATACCATCCAAACCTATGAGCTTATCTAGATAACAGATTGATACATCACCATGTTTATCACACACATATTTTCATACACAGTTGCCCTTCTTAAAAAAGAAAAGGTTTAGTCATATGTTGTTAGTTAAAATTAGAAATTTTTTAAATGCTATAGATTTTGTGGATTCTTACCTGTCCACATAATTTCATTTTATGAAAGAGTCTTAACTCCTTCTGAAAAAAAAAAAATAAAATTCTTAGACTTGAGAGCTTTGAGCTACCAATGCTAAGAAGGGCCCTGGCTGAAGAGCTTCCTCACAGGACCAGAGACATTGTGGACAAAACTGAAGATGGGGTCATAGTATGAAGGCAAAATGTTGCAGTCAGTCTCTCCTTATGTGACTTAGGTGAATGACCTTTCAAAACAATTTCTCATGAAGCCAATTCAAGAACACTTCTTTTTATGTTTCATACAAGGTGCCCATAGACTGACATAATTTATAAAGTCTATTTAGCAATATTCATATTTACACATGTTTTTCTTCCATTTTATGTCAAACAAAAAGAAAAGTCTACCTACCTGTATAGGATTCTGTTGTTTAGAACAGATCTCTCTCTCTCTCTCTCCCCCTCTCTCATTCTTTCTCTCTCTATCTCTCTCTTTCCCATCTCTGTCCTTTCTCTATTGAAACAAGAAAAACTCCTCAGTTTTGATGGAAATGGCCTGTAAGATTAATATAATTACTAAAATGCAAAGTATTTCCATCTTATAAATATGTAAAATATCTCTTCTTCATCATAGAAATTTCTATGTAGATATTTTCCCTTTGTTTGTAGCTCAAAGATCCCCATTTTATTATGTCTCAATAAGAGTCTCCACTTTAGTTTTGTTTTTAAATAACCCACTCTAGACAAATGCAAAGAAGAGTCATGGATTAATCAATTTTATCAGGATAACATTTTAGAATATGGAGGGTAAAAAGCAAAAATTAATTAACATTTGCTTATTTGTTAATATAAAACACAAAATATTAGAAAAAAAATCCCCTGGGCTTGAAAGAAAGGAACACATTATCAGGAGAAATTCCAATTTGATATGTCAGATGTCAGATCCAACTCAGAAAGATTAACCAAAAAAAAAAAAAAAAGAAAGAAAGAAAGAAAGAAAGAAAGAAAGAAAGAAAGAAAGAAAAGAGAGAAAGAAAACCATGTTATAGACTGGAATTATTTGGCCAATGTGACAGTTTGAGTTAGGCGTCCCCCATAAACTCATGTGTCCTGAATGCTTGATCCCCAACTGATGGCAGTTTGGGATGTGGAGCCTTGCTGGAGGAGATGTGTTGCATTGGGTGGACTTTGATGGTTTGTTAATCCTACCTTGTCAGTGTCATTAGTTCAGCTCAGTCTCCTGCTACTGGTGTCCACCTGCTGTGGCAGAGGTGATGTGCAGCCTCTGCTCATACCAAGTTTTCCCCTTCCATCATGTAGAATCTTTTAGAGACTGTAAGCCAAAATATACATGTTCATCCAACTTCCTTCCAAATGTCAGCTGCTTTTGAGTGCTTTGTGCCTACAATGTGAAGATAATTACAACACCCAACATTAAAAAAAAAAGAAAAAGACTTTTAGCTTAAAGCAAAGTAGCCGGTGTTGTATCCCGAGAGCACACAGAAGCACTCTAAAAGGACACACATGATTTGCCTTCCTCAGTGGATTATGACACTGGGATGTAGATTCTTTTATGTGACAGACTGGGTGGAGCAGAATTTCCCATCCAAAAAGCACTGAGAATGACTTGTCCCCTGTTTGGTAATTCTTTAAAATAACTACTTTGTTTTCTTACCACAGAAACATTCTCCTTGACTTCTTCATTGGAAGCTTATTAAGATTTCTTCAGCATTTTTAGTGAGGAAAAATATTGCAAAGAGTGATTCAGTCTACTGTTTGGAAACTTGGAATATGAAGATGACATTTTTATACCCATATAAATGCAATGTGGCTGTGGCTGACCAAAAAAAAAAAAAAAAAAAAAAAAAAAAACCAGCAGCTATGCTGAGCGTCAGACAAGTCATAGGATTAGTCTATGACCTACTACCACTCCCTACAAGACCTGTTCCCATTTCTCTCCACAGCTTGGACTACTTGTGGAAAATTCTATCTCTTTTACTATGAGCATTCATTGGTTAGTATCCATACCATTTCTGCAGAATGAATTTGTACAGGCATAAAGAGCAAAGAATATTTTATTACTGTTTAACCCAAAACTGTATGTTCCTTTTCAAAATTTTTAATTTTAACTAATTTAATTTTTTATTCTGATTTCTTATGACATGAATTAATGTTTACTGGTCCTGTTTCCAACAGAGCAGGCATCAGCACAGTGTAACTAGCAGGGTTTATAGTTTGATAATCAAATAGAAGAAATGACCCTGCAGCCATGAAGCAACCAGAAAAATGAAAGGATATTGCTCAAGGTTTTTGTATCTACTTGTTTCTGCTAATTTCAGGTATGATAATCAATATAAGGGTTAACGCTCCTAAAAGGTCAGACCTGACACTTGCCTTTACTGCATGTTGATCATTCTTTGTTTATATCACAACAGAGTCAATGAGTCTTGCCCCATGCAATCACTGTAGACATACTTCCCATCACTGGCAGGAAGCACAGGTAAAGACATGGAGAGCTCACCAATATTACATGCCACTTCCCTAAAGCTGTTTGGTATTCCAACATTCCTGTTATTGAAATATAATTCATACTTATGAAGAAAACAAATAGGGAAACATGGATTCCCCAAAACATGGCATCATGCCAAAACCACCTCAGTCTTACAATGAACCTCTCAATTCAACTTATGTTTGGACTTGCACTAAAGCCATCAGAGTTCAGAGATTCTAACCCCGCTTCCTTCATAATCCCTCAACAGTTCCTAGACATCAGTTTAATAGGTCTAAACGTCTATTAACATTGTAGAATAGTGAACTGATCTCATTATTATATATAGTAACATTATAATGATTTATATATAATTTTTCCAACTGACTGTTTTGTCTGTTTCTGTATTGCTATTCATTATTATTTGGATTCTTATACATCTAGGACTTGTACCTATTTAAAATAAATCCATAAGGAAAAGAAATCACATACAATGCTTATGATTTTTCTATGTTTTCTTCCCAGTATTTCTTGGGACCATTTCATGTATGTTTATACATCCAATCCTAATCCTAACCCTTAGATTTTAGGCATACTCAGTAAGTAATTACTGCTTTTTAAAAAATATTTTTTTATGTATTTACTTGCAAGCAGAGGGAGACAGAGAGGAGAGAGGAAGAGGGAAGGAGAGAGAGAGAGAGAGAGAGAGAGAGAGAGAGAGAATAGGGATGCCTGGGCCTCTAGCCACTCCAGATGAACTCCAGATGCATGTGCCACATTGTGCATCTGGCTTTACATGGGTACTGGAGAGTCAAATTGGGATCCTTAGGCTTTGCAGGCAAGTGCTTTGAGCACCGAGCCATCTCTCCAGCTCCAACTGTTGCTTTTTAATGTTAATTTAATTCAATTTAATAAGCATCTATTGAATAAATACCATAGAAGAAATACTATGAAGAGTCTCATGCATCATACCATTGTTTGTTTGTTCTTCTGAGTTTACAAAACCAGTGAAGGGCAAAGAGTGACCTTTTTATTTTATTTTAATTAATTTTTCATTTATTTTTATTGACAACTTAGAGAGACCCTTTTAATGGAGACAATGTGTGAGGGAAGCAGAGTAGAGAAACAGCACATGAAATGATGGCTTTCATTGTGGCATTTTGATAAATATGTATGTGTAATTGTGCTTTACTTGTGTTCATCCTTTCAGTATCATCCATCCTTTGTCTTTCCTGTCCCCTGCTACTGGTTTCTTTCTTCTCCCAAAGAGTCCCATTGCTTCCTTTCAAACATAGATTTCACATGTGAGAGAAAAAATGCATAGTGTCCTTATTTTCCACCATTACCTTCTCTTGTTCCCCTCTACTAAGATCTCTTCCTCCCCTGTCAGGATCCCCTTTCTAGTTTCATAACCTACACACATGTATGTAGGAAGCTGTTTCCTGGCATGCCATTCAGGAGACTGTTCCCCCATTGTTCATTGCTCCTGATTGTCCTCATGGTCGTGGCACCTGTACCGAAGGACACACTTTTGAAGTGCCAGTGTTTCTGTGGAGCTAATCACACTTAGATTCAAAAACATACTGGAAGAAGTGATAGAGAAGAGACTGTCAGATACTTGTGCTATTCACCTGCCAGGTGATAGAACAAATTTTCTGATTGAGCGACGTAGTACACTTTACTAGCAGATGTTTAAACCACGGTTTCTTTCTACTGAAGTAAATTTCAATCTTTCTGGACTCATGTATGAGTCTGATTTGGAATTACTGGAAAAGGATGAGGATATTCCGTCCACATACCCCATGCCAGAGACTGGGAAGGAAAAAAAGAAGCCACAAGAAGTCCTTTTTCCTGCCCAGACCACAAAGTCCTACCATAGAATCAGAAAGTCTGCATATAATGGATGTGTCACACTGAAGCCAGTCCCTACATGGCCAGCCACGCTGGCTCACCTCATCCAAGTCCTCATTTCTCATGCTTGCATTTTTTCAGTATTACATTATAGAAATATTACACATAGCATGCATGAAACATGGATGCTAAGACGTAGTGGCCTGTGTTTTAAACCTGTAACTGACAGATGAGAAGGACAGCAATCAGGAAGGTCAAGGAAAAGACAGGAGAGCTCTAATTATGTGACTCTGGGTGTTGGTCCTTCTCTGCTAGACAGCATTCTGGGGGAAGGTGTTTATTAGTATGGCTACATAAAATATTTGACTGTCACTCTCAGTCCAAGGCATTTTTATCATTGTGCTAACAAATGAGGACCAATCCTCATGATTATTTTCTTTTTCTCATGAAGTTTATGCTTTTTAAAAAAATTATTTGAGATAGAGAGAGAGAGAGAGAGTGAAAGAGAGAGAGAAATAGGCAATGTCTATAGAGAATGGCCAGGGCCTCCAGCCACTGCAAACAAACTCCAGATGCATGCGTCACCTTGTGCATCTGGCTTACGTGAGTCCTAGGGAATTGAACCTGGGTCCTTAGGGTTTATAGGCCAGTGCCTTAACCATGAAGCCATCTCTCCAGCCCAGCTAATGCTTTTGTTAGCATCTCAAAAGCATGTTTACAACAACGGTCTTTCCATGAGGCTACAATGAGAGATTTCATGAAACCAGCATAGGATTCCTCTACCTGAAAAGAATAATCTTCCATTACATGGGCTTCCATTATGGAAGAATCCCAGGTGCATTCATCCTTGAAGGAGGTCTAGTGTTGGTATGAATTGTTTACTTAAGCCACTTATGTCACTTTCTTGGAGCAAAAAAAAAAAAAAAAAACTAAACCTAAGTCTATATGGAGGATTTTTTCATTCTCTATTTTTTTAAAATTTTATTTGTTTTTGGAAAGAGACACAGAGAGAGACAGACAGAGAGTGAGAGGGAGACAGATAGAGATGGGCACTCCAGCAGTCTCTCAGCTGCTGTGAACGAAATCCAGATTTGTTCGCCCCCTTGTGGTCAAGTGTGGCATCTCGCCCTTGTGTCACTTTGCATCTGGCTAAACATGAGACCTGGAGATTGAAACCGCTGGAGATTGGAACCACCGTTCTTAGGCTTAGGAGGCAGGTGCCTTAACTGCTAAGCCATCTCTCCAGCCCTCATTCTCTATTTTAAACAACATTTAATTACTTATTGATGAGTGGAGAGAGAACGGCACATTAGGGCCTCTTGCCATAATAAATAAACTTGGATGCATGCAACACTTTGCGAATCTAATTTTATATAGTTACTGGGGAATTGAATCCAGATTGGCAGGCTTTTCAAACAAGCACCTTAAAGTACTGAGCCATCTCCCCAGCCCTCTCTCTTTATTTAGCTAAATATTTCTTACTCACTATATATAGGAACAAAATTTTTGATAATAATTATAAATATTTAAAATAGCAATGAATATTAAAATGTCGTATACCAAATTATTTCTATTGTAATTTCAAGCATAAAATACATATTCCTTGGTGACCTATTCCCTAACTATAATATGTGTTCTTTTGTATGGAAAACAAATTTGTATTATATCATTTGAAATTTCTAGTATTGTCTTCTTTAAAGTAGAGCTATGATATAATATCCTTTCCAAATGATTCTAAACTTTTCTAATTGACCTGGTCATACCAAATTGAAAAGCAATATGTTAAAAATGGCTTTTTGTTATCAGTTTTAAAATTAACATTTATATAATGAATATTTTTAACCTTGTTAATTTATCTTTCTTTTTCTCCCCATATTTCACTCATTGATGTAATGCTCAGTTATATGCAATAATGAAAATAAGTTCAACTGACATGAGTAGATTTGGACATAATGCCAACAATTCTTGGTAAGCTTCTAATGTACAGTTGAAACGGAAGCATGTGCTAGAATCTTTGACTAGCATGCCCAAGACTCTGGGTTTGATCCTTAACATTGCCAAATGATAACTTACTGTGATTCCAGAGAGTGGCGTGGTAGTTATGAATGTTCCATTTTTTTTAACTCCCCATTTCAATCAGGAAGTAGGTTTACTGTGCCCTGGTTATTGGCTTGTCTTAGTCAGATTGGAGAAGATATCCACATATGTTAAGAAGTTACATGAATTGAATTTCTACTTTCTGAGAGGCAACATAGGACAACAGAAGCCTAAAGTTTACTATCAACTAGTTCCCAAGGCTCAGAAAAAAACTGTTCAGGTGGACGAGGTCCCAACTTGCATGACAACTAAAGGACCCTAGAAAGTAGCTCGTTGTGGACATGGTGCTACAGAGTAATGGGAATTACGCCAAAGCACTGAAGGAGATGGTATTCCCATCACCGTTCCTGTCTCTGGTACAGGATGGTGCAGCCCTCACGTAGTGTATTGCTCCTACTGAGAATTGCAAAGGGCAAAAAAGAAAAAACTGGTTGGTCCACCTACAGAACAGTCCAGCCAGTATGCCAGGTGGCGTACACAACAGATACTTCATTAGGACTTCCCAAGAAAAATGAGCACCAGGAGAGAGCACACAGGGTATAGAGCTCATTGCACTTACTAGGCAGAAAATGTCGGTTGACTGAGTTAACCTCTCTGCATCTCAGCTTCCCTCCTTTGCAAGCTGTAATGTAGGAGGTAACATGTCTAAGGATTACAGAGTATTATACTTAGGGGCTGGAGAGCTGGTTCAACAGTAAAAGGTACTCGCTTGCAAAGCCTGATGTCTTGGGTTCAATTCCCCATTAAGCATGTAAAGCGAAACACACTAAGTAGCACATGGGTCGGGAGTTCATTTCAGTAGCAGGAGGCTCTGTGGTGTGCCCAAACTCACTCCATCTCTCTCAACTAATAAAAAATAAAATATTTTCAAAAGAGTGGTACATACATGTACAGCTCAGTATAATCTAATGGTAATATGACTAATTTGCATTGTGGTCATATGACAAAGCTCTTGACAAAAAAAAACATATATATGTACTACATTGAAGTAATTGAAGGAAATGCATAATATAACATCTCTCACCCAAATGGGGGCAATTAGACTTTAGAGACCCCTTGGTTTGGTGATAAATGCCTTGGACATCCTTATGCACCTATATAGATACTCAAATACAAATATCCACCCCACTCATGTCAGGCTGCAAGCCCAGAAGACATCAGAAAGAAGTCTAGGAGAAAAGAGGCCACTTAGACAAAACAGTACTTTTGGATTTCTATAATACAGCCTAGTCATGCATATGTTTAAAGATTCACTTTGAGAGCTTTGTGGGAAAGTATAACCCAACTGTCACTGGATATTCTGTTCAAATACCATATGAACAACAATTCCCAGTGGGCAGAGCTGTTGACCTTACAGTGAGGCATAGTAACAAGCAGTCAGTTTGGCTCAGGGAACAAAGCATTATCTGCAGTCCCTTACTTTCCCATCACAGCATCATTCTTCCCTCAATGCCTGAGCTATGCTTCCTGTCTCATGCACATAACATCTATAGTTTCCCCAAGCTTCAAATCTCAGAGTCATACTTAACTTATCCTACCCTGTCTCCTCACACAGAAATCTTTGACTTGACCACAACAGGGTTTCTTGCATCTTTACCTTCCTTTCACACTGCCCCACAATCAGTGTCCTTAACAGTGCCCACCTTCTGAAGCATCCCCTAAACAGCCACCCCAAGCCTTCTCTCTCCACATTTCATCCTTCTTATAGCAGATGAAATAGTGAACATTATCTTTGGCCAAACTATGTGCACTTTGTGAAACCGTGTCATTGTTGCTATATGTATGTTAAACATGTTAAGTCTTTGGTCTTTCTTTGTTTTAAGATTAACTTATATAAAACACATTTAATGTTTGTAATTTATTCCTATATTTGCCATCATATATAACAAAGCATTTGTTTTGTCTGGAACCTCTCCAAACAAAATTAGCTTGGTAAATCTCACTTCATGATATAAGCAACCTAAAAAGTAACAACATTTTTAACCACATGATTATAAAGTAGTGTATATATGTGATTTTGGCTTTTGAGTAAAAGAAGACAAATATTTACAAACATAAATATGTGCTTAATATATAATTGCTTATTGAATATAGACACAGGACCTTGCATTTCTACAAGTGGTTTGTTTATATCCATGGAAAAACACATATACTCTTTTGGTACAAAATATGATCATTTTGGCTTTAAACATGATGAAAATAAATGATCATTTTCAGCTCATATTGGAATTGGTTAAAAAAAATCCTGGATGCTTTATACTTAATCAATTGGTTCAACTTCTAAGAAAACAAACCCAAAATTTATCATTGTTTCTCATTGCACATTGAATTAATTTTAAGTTCTGTGACCTGAGAACCCAGAGCTCCCCTCCAATCTGGCCTGATCCTTACTTACACACGCTGTAGGCGTTAGTTATGCTAAAGTAATTTCCATCCTGAAATGTACTACATGGATTCTTGATACTTTCTGCTCTAGACATTCCTGTGCTATTGATATCCTACCCAGCTATACAGATTTAACTCAAATGCTTTCTACAACTGTAGATAAACTGCATTCTTTTACATGCCCTCTGGGAAACTGTGGTAGGGAACCTTTGGGAAATGCTAAAAATGTTTATTTGAGCCATTTGTGTAAATCTCATCATTCACTTGACTCGTGTCAGTGTCTTATTTATTTTCTTTTTAATCTTCCAACATATTATATTCACTGTTTTTAAAACACCTAGGAAGAAGAAATTATCTGCTTAAACTCAAAAATGCAGGGGTATCCATTTTGTATTTACCTGAAATTCTAGAACAAAAGAATAGAGAGCAACATTGAAGACACATTCTGGTAAGTCAGAGATCATGTGTCATTTGAGAGATGCGTGATGGGTTTCAAGAACACAAAGGTCAAGGTTCAGCTTCCAGGTCTGAGTTATCAGATGATCATGAAAACTCTTTGGCTTCTCTCTAAAACTGGAGTGATACCTTGGTACTTTCTATGCCACCAAACACGACAGTGCATATGAAGTTGGTTTAAATCACATACGTATTAGTTACTTGTACAGAAGCAAAATGTCTTTGGGAAATTTATGAATCTGAGGAGTTGGATGTTCAATGCACTTAGAGGATAAGTTTTTACCAAATGAAATGAAGTTAAAGGAGCTCTATGAGCTGATTAGATTTGAGCATCAGTTTTCCTTATCTTGCAGGAATCTCACCAAATTCAAGACATTTCTGAGAGGCGTGATATCTACTACCTGAAAACTAGAATGTTCCTAAACCTATCTGGTCAATCACTGTGCAAGATATTGGTCCAATTTTTCTAAACCCAAATCTGACGTTTTTCAGGATAACTTCTAATAGTAACAACTTTACAGATTTCAAAAATCATGCTTTTTTGCCTGATCCTTACAGATCAAATATTTGGACATAGTTATGTTACAGACTGGAGTGGCTGCATGTGTTAGCATTTTTAAGCCTGTCAAAAATTGCTATGAGGGAAAGATGGAAAGGGTTTTTAAAAAATATTTTATTTATTTATTTATTTATTTATTTATTTGAGAAAGAGAAAGAGGGAGAGAGAGAGAAAGAGAGAGAGAGAGAGAAAGGGAGAATGGGCATGCCAGAGCCTCCAGCCACTGTAAATGAACTCCAGATGCATGGGCCCCCTTGTGCATCTGGCTTATGTGGGTCATGCAGAGTCAAACTAGGGTCCTTTGGCTTTGCAGGCAAATGCCTTAAAAGCTAAGCTATCTCTCCAGCCCTGGAAATGGTTTTGAATTTTCAAGAGTGATAAAAACCCAAGGCCTGAAACACATAGAAAAGTGTCAGACTTTACTTCAGCCAAACAGCCTTTAAATAATACCACCACATGAATTTAGTCTCTGAAAGAATTAATGCTTGGGAGCAGAGTGGCCAAATTGAAGGATGTAGCTGAATAAGTTTGATTTTAGCAGTAAAAGGTTGTCTATGTGTGGCTGCCAAGTGTGGACAGGATCTCAGGCAGGAGGGGTCACGTAATAGGTGGACTTGTGTTGCAGTGACCCAGAAATGGGTGATTTTCACTCAAGCTTCTTCTTTAATATGAGACTTACCTTGAGATGCCAAGTGAAGTCAGATAGATCACTGTACTTCTTTGTGGTAGAGACTGGTGGTGATTCAGTATTAACAAAATTTGCAAAAGGAATCAAAACAAAGAAAAACCCTGGCTCAATAGAAAGGTTTCCAATAGAACTCAAATCCTTAAGGTCCTTGAGGTCAGTCCTGTTTTACTCAGAACCTAGTAACATCAAGGGTGTTGTGGAAGGTATTGCACCTGGCTATGGTGACATATGCAGAGGTTACTGATCCCAACTGATGCCACCAGATCTGGATGTGATAGGACACATCTAGATTCCCAACATGGAAGCAGGAGGATCGTGAGTTCAAGGACAGCCTGGATAACATAGTGATAGTCTGTCTTAGAAAGGAAACAAAGCAGAAAGTGCCATCAGATATGTTAGTATTCGAGGAGGGATATATATATATATATTTTTTTTTAAAAACTTAAATATAAATGAGGTATCATTCACATAATAGAAAATAAAAATTTTAAGTTCCATTTTAGTGCCCTTTAGTCAATTTACAATGTTATATATCATTACTACTAATGCATAACATTTTTTCTCATGTCAAAGAAAACCCTATGCCCATTAAACAGCCACTCTCAACTCTTCCTGTATTTGCCCCTGTCAACCTCTTATCTGTTTCCTGTCTCTGATTTGTATGTTCTGAATATTTGATAAGAATGAAATTGTATAATGTGTGACCATTTATGCCTGGTTAATTTCATCTAGTTAAGTGTTTTAAAGATTCATGGGTGCAGAGTCATATTCCACACAGGCGTCACGGCAGTCATGGCAGAACACTATTTCAATTTGCTTATCCATTCATCTATGGATGGGTATTTGCTAGTTTCCACATTTTGAGTATTCTGATTGGTGTTATGATCATTTTTGTATAATTTTTTTGTTTGATCACTTTGTATCTAAAAATATTTTGCCTATAGTCTTAGGAGTAAAATTGCTAGGGCAAATGTTAATGTTATTTTTAACTTTTTGAGAAACCATCAAATTGTCTTCTATAGTGCCTATATTATTTTATATTTACAATGGCTTTGTCTGAGGTTTTCCAGTTTCTCCACATCTTCACTCCTTTCTTTTCTTTCTTTTTTTGTTTTGTTAATCATTATTTTAATGAGTGTAAACTATTATCTAATTGTGGTTTTGATTTGCATTTTCCTAATGACTAATGACACTCAGTATGTTATTGCTAGACATTTGTGTATCTTTTTTTGTAGAAATTTCTGTCCAAGACAATTACCATTTTTAATTGGGTTGTTCATCTTTTTGTTGACACACTGAGCTCTCTATGCTTTCTAGACACTGAAACCTTATTAAATATTTGATTTACAAATGTTTGATCCATCCCTGTAGGTTTTCTTTGCATTTTCTAGATATATAAATTTTAGAATTTTGATTGAATTTATCATATAGAAAATATTATTTTGTAGACAATATCATATGTATACATACATTTAGTGAATATATAATATATAAATGCCTTTAGTGTCATATCCAAGAATTCCGTGCTATATTAGTTATTTTTCTTGTTGCTGTGATCAAGCACCTGACATAAAGCAACGTAGGGGAAGAAGGGTTATTTTGACTCACAGTTTAAGGGTTAACATCCATGAGGAGGGAGAGGTAATGACAGCAAGACTGGGAGGTGACTCATCTGGAGTCAGAAAACAGGGTGGAAAGTAAGGGGACCCAGCTACCAAACTTCTAGGCATCCCTCTCCTCATGATCCACTTCCTTTCTTCAGCAGGCCTCCACTTCCTAAAGATTTCACAATTTGCAGAAAAGCACAATTAGCTGAAGAACAAGTATTCAAACACAGAGCCGTTGTGGGTATTTCTCATTCAAACCACAGTTGTTAAATCTTAGGCTGTTTTACAGTATATTTCTTCCAAAGGTTCTATAATCTTTGCTCCTACATTTAAGTTGTTCCATGTTAGTTAACAGTTACATGTTATCTGAGATAGCATCCAACTTCAGTTGTAAATACCCAGCTGTTCCAGCATCATTTGCTGAAGATAGTATTCTTTCCCCAGTAGTAGGCATTGGAACCCTTTTCCAAACCAATGTTTTGTGGTTGTATGAATTTAGTTCTTAGACTTTCAGTTCTATCGAGTTTTTGGTTTCTATTTTTATGTTATTACCATGATGATCTGATGACTGTAGCTTGGAAGTGAGGTTTGAAATGGGGCAATGTCTCCCAAAGTTTGTTTTCCTCTATCTATCTATCTATCTATCTATCTATCTATCTATCTATCTATCTATCTATCTATCTATCTATCTATCATCTATCTATCATCATCTATTTATCTATCTACTTACATACCTACCTGTATATCTACCTATCTGTCTAAATATCTGTCTTCATGTATCTAATCTACCTGCTCTATTTGTAGACTTGCATATTCCCATTTACACTCTTGGAATTTTGGCAGAGATTGCACTGACTGTCTATGGTTATTTTGGGCATTTTATCATCTTCACAACATTGTCTCTCAATTCATGAACAGGATGTCTTTCCATTTATTAAGTCTTCTTTAATTTGTTTTAGCAGTATTTCTCAGTTTATAGATTAGCCTTTTCCTCTTTGGTTCAATTTATTTCTAGGTATCTTATTCTTTTGGATGGTTTTATAAATAATATTGTTTCTTGATTTCCTTTTCATATTGTTTGTAGGTGGTACTTAAAAACAAAACTAAAGCTTGTATTCATTTTGAATGCTGCAACATTCCATGAATTAGTTTATTAGTTCTACCAGCTTTCTAAAAACAATTCTTTGGGATGTATATTATTATGTTAACTTTAAATCAAAATATTATCATGCTTCCTTTCCAAATTAAAGTTCTTTTATGTATGTTTCTTTTATAACTGCTCTGGCTAGATTTTTAGTACAAAGTTGCATATCAGGGCTAAAAGTAGTTATATCTGCCTTAGTCCCTATCATAGATGGAAAGCTTGCTGTCTTTTATAACTGAATATTGTATTACTATAGTAGAGCTGTCATAGTAAAATGTCAGAGACTGTACAGTTTAACAATATAAATTTGATTTCTCAGAGATATTGAGGCTAGAAGAGTTCTCTCCTTGGCTTGCAGGTAAGCACTTTTTCTGTGTATTCCCAATGTCTCTTCTTAGAAAGAAGGTAGTCCTATGAGAATGGGGCTCCTTATGACCTAATTTAAACTTAACTATCTCACTAAAGGCTTTATTTCTGAATGCAATCAGTTCTAAGATGCCGAGATTTGGAAAATCAATGTAATAGATTTGGAAAATATAATTCAACCCATAGCAAGTATGATGTTAACTTTGGTGGTCCATAAAACCCTTTCTCATAGTGGCAAAATTCCCCTGTATTCTAACCTCTTTGATAAGGACCAATTTGTTAAATACGTGCAGTATCAGTGGAGATGAGCTGGTGTGCCTCTCCCACACCTGCTTTCTGTTGATTCTACAGTGAATTTCTTCTGGTGTTTTTTTTTTTTTTTTTTTTTTTGTGAGAAAGTCTTGCTATCTAGCTAAGGCTGGCCTGGAACTACTATGTCATCCAGTCAGATCTTGAACTTATGGTCCTCATAGCCTTTTGCTTGATCCTCCTACATGCTGGGATTACATTTGGGCACAGCTATGCCTGGCCAATGTTGTTATTTTCCTTTTTTATCTTTTTTAAACTACTTTTTAATATCTGGGATAAATATTAGGTGAAAACAGTATATAATCATTTCAATATGATAATGCTATTTATTGTTAATAATAATAATATTTTATCAGTATTTATAAGGGGCATTTGCATATAGGTTTTATGTGTTTTATGCTCTTTTTTGATTTTAGTATCAGAGAAATGCTTTGTAAATATGTTTAAAATGTTTCCTTCCTAGAACAGTTTGAGAAAATTAGCATTATTTCTTTAAATGTTTGGTGGAACTGATCAGTGAGAAAATTTGGATCTAGGGCTTTGTAATGATTTTTGATTACTGATTGAATCTTGTTATAGTTAAATTTTCAATTTCTTCCGGAGTCAACTTTGTGATTTGGAATTCCACAAATTACTCCAGTTTTTCTGTTATAGTTGGTATAAAATGTTCATAGAGTTCTCTAAGCAGGTGCTTTGTTTCTGTCAGCTGTATGTACTTATGAGTCACAGTGAAATCTAGTCTGTGCACACAGAATCATGTGTGAGATTGACATGTTGGGAATGATATATTATAATGGGAGTATCAAGTAATCAAGAACTTATATATCCTTTGTTTACCAGTCAAGTGAGGTGTTTCCATGGGGAGAGACAAATTCCTATCCGTGTTGCCATGCATGCATGAAAGGTTGAGCCCTGGGATACCATAAAAAGTCTGGAAGAAGTGAAGAAATGGAGTACAAATAGTGGTAACATCTGCTATTTGATGAGCTTAATTTATTCTAGAGAGCACATGAAAATTTTATTTTACGTAATACGTAACACAACTGTCTGATATGGCACCACCTTCATACTACATTTACAAATACAGACAGAAAAATCTATCTATCTATCTATCATCTATCTATCTATCTATCATTTTTCTATCTATCTATCATCTATCTATCTATCCATCCATCCATCATCTATCATCTAGCTATCTGTCATCTATCTATTTATGTACCATCTTTCTATCTATCTATCATCCATCTGTCTATCATCTATCTATCTATCTATCTATCATCTATCTATCTATCATCTTTCTATCATCTATCATTTTTCTATCTATCTATCTATCTATCTATCATCTATCTATCTATCTATCCATCTATCTATCATCTATCTATCTATCTATCTATCTATCATCTATCTATCTATCATCTATCTATCTATCTATCTATCATCTATCTATCTATCTATCATCTATCTATCATCTATCTATCTATCTATCATCTATCTATCTATCTATCATCTATCTATCTATCATCTATCTATCTATCATCTATCTATCTATCATCTATCTATCTATCATCTATCTATCTATCTATCTATCATCTATCTATCTATCATCATCTATTTATCTATCTACTTACATACCTACCTGTATATCTACCTATCTGTCTAAATATCTGTCTTCATGTATCTAATCTACCTGCTCTATTTGTAGACTTGCATATTCCCATTTACACTCTTGGAATTTTGGCAGAGATTGCACTGACTGTCTATGGTTATTTTGGGCATTTTATCATCTTCACAACATTGTCTCTCAATTCATGAACAGGATGTCTTTCCATTTATTAAGTCTTCTTTAATTTGTTTTAGCAGTATTTCTCAGTTTATAGATTAGCCTTTTCCTCTTTGGTTCAATTTATTTCTAGGTATCTTATTCTTTTGGATGGTTTTATAAATAATATTGTTTCTTGATTTCCTTTTCATATTGTTTGTAGGTGGTACTTAAAAACAAAACTAAAGCTTGTATTCATTTTGAATGCTGCAACATTCCATGAATTAGTTTATTAGTTCTACCAGCTTTCTAAAAACAATTCTTTGGGATGTATATTATTATGTTAACTTTAAATCAAAATATTATCATGTTTCCTTTCCAAATTAAAGTTCTTTTATGTATGTTTCTTTTATAACTGCTCTGGCTAGATTTTTTAGTACAAAGTTGCATATCAGGGCTAAAAGTAGTTATATCTGCCTTAGTCCCTATCATAGATGGAAAGCTTGCTGTCTTTTATAACTGAATATTGTATTACTATAGTAGAGCTGTCATAGTAAAATGTCAGAGACTGTACAGTTTAACAATATAAATTTGATTTCTCAGAGATATTGAGGCTAGAAGAGTTCTCTCCTTGGCTTGCAGGTAAGCACTTTTTCTGTGTATTCCCAATGTCTCTTCTTAGAAAGAAGGTAGTCCTATGAGAATGGGGCTCCTTATGACCTAATTTAAACTTAACTATCTCACTAAAGGCTTTATTTCTGAATGCAATCAGTTCTAAGATGCCGGGATTTGGAAAATCAATGTAATAGATTTGGAAAAATATAATTCAACCCATAGCAAGTATGATGTTAACTTTGGTGGTCCATAAAACCCTTTCTCATAGTGGCAAAATTCCCCTGTATTCTAACCTCTTTGATAAGGACCAATTTGTTAAATACGTGCAGTATCAGTGGAGATGAGCTGGTGTGCCTCTCCCACACCTGCTTTCTGTTGATTCTACAGTGAATTTCTTCTGGTGTGTTTTTTTTTTTTTTTCTTTTGTGAGAAAGTCTTACTATCTAGCTAAGGCTGGCCTGGAACTACTATGTCATCCAGTCAGATCTTGAACTTATGGTCCTGATAGCCTTTTGCTTGATCCTCCTACATGCTGGGATTACATTTGGGCACAGCTATGCCTGGCCAATGTTGTTATTTTCCTTTTTTATCTTTTTTAAACTACTTTTTAATATCTGGGATAAATATTAGGTGAAAACAGTATATAATCATTTCAATATGATAATGCTATTTATTGTTAATAATAATAATATTTTATCAGTATTTATAAGGGGCATTTGCATATAGGTTTTATGTGTTTTATGCTCTTTTTTGATTTTAGTATCAGAGAAATGCTTTGTAAATATGTTTAAAATGTTTAAAATGTTTCCTTCCTAGAACAGTTTGAGAAAATTAGCATTATTTCTTTAAATGTTTGGTGGAACTGATCAGTGAGAAAATTTGGATCTAGGGCTTTGTAATGATTTTTGATTACTGATTGAATCTTGTTATAGTTAAATTTTCAATTTCTTCCGGAGTCAACTTTGTGATTTGGAATTCCACAAATTACTCCAGTTTTTCTATGTTATAGTTGGTATAAAATGTTCATAGAGTTCTCTAAGCAGGTGCTTTGTTTCTGTCAACTGTATGTACTTATGAGTCACAGTGAAATCTAGTCTGTGCACACAGAATCATGTGTGAGATTGACATGTTGGGAATGATATATTATAATGGGAGTATCAAGTAATCAAGAACTTATATATCCTTTGTTTACCAGTCAAGTGAGGTGTTTCCATGGGGAGAGACAAATTCCTATCTGTGTTGCCATGCATGCATGAAAGGTTGAGCCCTGGGATACCATAAAAAGTCTGGAAGAAGTGAAGAAATGGAGTACAAATAGTGGTAACATCTGCTATTTGATGAGCTTAATTTATTCTAGAGAGCACATGAAAATTTTATTTTACGTAACGTAACACAACTGTCTGATATGGCACCACCTTCATACTACATTTACAAATACAGACAGAAAAGTGATGTTCTCGCTTCCCCAGTTAAATTTTTCCAAGACCACAGAATGAAGGGCATCTGTGAGTCTTGAACCTGGGTATTTCTGTCACCAGTGTCTGTCTTTTCTTCCAGCTGACTACACAGAATTCACAGAAGGAAAAACACCTCAGTCATAGTAGCTTCCTCTGGCTTCCAGAGAATTAAGAACTTATCATATATTAAAAAGCTAATTTGGGGGTTAGAGAGATTGCTTAGTGGTTAAGGTACTTGTTTACAAAATCTAATGACCTGAGTTTAGCTCCCCAGTACCCATGTAAAACCAGATGCACAACTTGGTACATGTGTCTGCAATTTGTTTGCAGCAGCTAGTGCTCCCGTTCTCCTTTCTTTCTCTCTGTGTTTTTCTATTTCTTTCTCTTTCCCTCTGCTTGTAAATAAATTAATTAATTAATTAAAGCCAATGTTTCCAGCTTGGATAAATTTGAATTGTGATTATTTTCTGCTTATAAAACAAGCAAAGTCACAAAATGTTTCTTATTGCCCAGGTAGAGACGTACGAGGGAGAGGTTGAACTACTTTGTAGCTAATGCTTTAGCTATTCACAAGGTAAAAATACAGCATATGAAGTTCTAAAATCTTCAGTGTAGCAAAGCTTGTGAGGTACAATTGTGAAAACAAATAAGCCAGAGTTCAACCCAGTAAGGAGTGGATTTTCTTAGCTGAGTAAACCTAATAATCTACGTAAAAGACTCTTTTGTTTTCCTCTTACCATTAATCAAAACAATAAACTTCTAAAGATAAATGTATTAAAATCTGATAGCAGAATTTGAGGAGATGCTAAGACCCATCATGTTCAAAATTATCAGACGTTGTTCCGTAATAATATAAAAATAATTTTTCATATGTTTGGTTGTAGGGATTGCAGAATTTTAAGTTTTGAAACTAAAACGTCTATTAGATAGACACTTGGATCTCACAATTGCTCTTCTTTAATTCTAGAACCACAATAACTTGGATCATTGAGTATGTGACTTCAAGTATTGTCTATCATTCAAACATTAACTTATGAAGCACACTTAAAATGATAATGAAATAACTGTAAGTATAAACATGAAAGCAAAGCTAGAGCTAACAATAACTTGAAAACATGCATGAGAAAAAAATGCAAAAGGGAAAATACTGCCATATATTCTTAGCTTTATAATTCAACACTTAATGAGATTTCTTTCTTAGAGCAGATGGAAGGCAATTACATTTTAATGGAATATATAAAACTTCTATGATTTTCTTCTAAGTATTTCTGAACCTAATTATAAATAGACAATTATTGGTCTAGGCAGATATTGATGAAGATGTAACTTTGTGGGGGAAAAACACTGACTTTCAGAACATTGTCATTGTACTTTCTTTATGTAAATTATTCCTGATCTGGTGCTTTCCCTCAGGAATCAGAGAACATGCATTCATGGTAAAATAAAGTAGAATTATTTTCCAGACATTCTTCATGCTTTCTTTGTTCTTAACATTATTGAGAACATATGCATCTTCTCAGAGCATAGCATAGTTTAATCAGAGTTAAAACTGTGACTCTGAATTCACAATGTCCAGTCATTGCTGCCTGTCATTGCTACTAGGTGAGATTTAACCACTTTATTTTTTCTCATCTATAAAAGAAACAATGATAGAATTGTTGGTGGGTTTGAATGAATTTAACTTTTGATGGAAAATGCAGAATGGAGCTTCCTCTCCTTTCAGCCTGCATTCCTTGTCTCACGAGTCTGCCTGATGCTCACAGACAACTTTCTATTCTGATTCCTGGAGCCAGAGTTCTAACTCTTGACTAATATACATTAGTCTATTTTTAAGTGTGTAGTATAAATAGCAATTTACAATGATTTGAGTATATAAATGAATATGTAGATGATCAGATGTTCAACATCAACAGTTGTTGGACATATGCCACTTAAAAGCATAACGAGACAACACTAACTACTAAATATATCATCATTAGGAGGTCTGACCTTACAAAGCCTAACCATAACAAGTGCTGGTGAGGATATAGGACAACTGGAGGTCTCACACAATGAGGAGTGGGAGGAGAAATTGCACAAGCACTTTGAAAAAAAAGTACATTAAGGGCAAGGTTACTCTTCCAGAGAGCGTCTGAAAAGGATATATAGTAGAATGCTGGCCACTTCTCTGTGATAAGAGAAACAAGTGTTGTATGATTTCTTTTCATGACTCTGCATTTCTTATCTTATCTGCCCTCCACAAATGTGTACTCCCCACAATCAAACATACATATATCCAGACACACAAACACGCACCAATCAATTCATCCATGAAACAAGTCCATGTCATTTCTGGAATAATTCCACACTTTCCCACTTAAATGTAGCACAGAAGAAAGAATTTGGGAAGATGTTACCTTGAAATAGTAAGGCTGAAAGGTAGAGGAAATAAAAGATGGAAGCAAAGTGTATTAGTAACTTTTCTTATTTCTGTGACCAAATATCCTACAGAAGCACATGAGAGGAGAAAGGCCTTATTTTGGCGTATAGTTTTAGGGAATACCAGCTACTGTGGTGGGGAAAGCATCATTGCAGGAGCTGATGCAGTGATCACAGCGAGTCTGTCATCAGGGAGCAGAGAGAGAATGGAGAGTGAGTCAAGGCTATAAAACCTCAGAATGTCTGTCCCAAAGACTCAGTTCTTCTAGGAAGTCTGCACTTTCTAAAGAATCAAAAATCTTCCAAAATAGTGACACCTGCTGGGGACCAAGTGTTCACACACATGTGCATATGGGGGACATTTCATATTCAAACCACTGCATTAGGTAGAAAGAGGTCAGACTTCACCCATTCAAATACCTGCCCAGTCGATTTTCCTCCCACTGTCATGGTGGGCTGGCATACTGAGGAAAAGGAGAGTCATTACCACATTACTGTGCACAGATTGTACTCTTCCCAGTTATCACTGCTCATGCTAAAACCAACCTTTTGTGAGAGCATACAAATTTTCACAAATCTCTGTATATCCCAGGCAACTGCATCCTGGAGATTTGAACATGACATATGACAGAAGCCCAATAGTTTTGAGACTGAAATATGAAAATAGGTATATGCATTTTTTTCATGTTTACCTTTGATCATTTTCATTTCTAATCTTGACCTCCTCATGAGTAAGAAGCAAAACCCACATGCACACATACAAACCCTGCAGTCAAAGTTAGAATTCACTGTATTTTATAGTATTGAATAATTTCAACCTCTCAACTCCTGAGGCTTCTCACCTGTCAATCCCTGTTAAATCATTTGGTCTATAAGTATTTTAATGGTTATGTCTTTGATCTCTTTCTCTTCTCTTTTCTCATGTAAAGCAACAAAAATTTCCTTTATTTTCTCAAGTAGAATGCTTCAACCATCTCTAATAGTTCCTTGGCCACATACTAACAGACATGCCTTCAGAATTTCATTCTTTACTGCAAATATCTTTTTAAAATGCTTTCTTGAACCAATATAGTTTAACCTGTATTAGTTATTCATATCTGTTACACCCCAACTATCACTCTAACACTATAAATAAGTTGTTTTATTCTCACAGTATCTGCTGGCAGGAATTCATATGTAAAATCTATGGGCATTTTGGTTTCAAACATTCAGGCACTTTCTCCCTGGCATGATATAAATCTGAATGCACCCAGTGAATTAACCAGCCAGTCCACATACTGTCAAAATGGGTACAGAGGCTTCATTTCTGGGTTGGCTTTTGACACCATGCTTCAGTTCTCCCACCATGGTCCTTTATACAGGGTTGTTTGAGACCCTGAGGGTAGTAATCTAGAAAGACCAATGAGTTAAACACACGCCTTTAATGTTCTGCTCTTGGACATTCCACATCATTACCATTGTTTTATCTTATTTGTCAGAATGAAGTCACTATGCCCAGCACTATCTTGGTGAGAGGGGGATTGATGTCCACTCATTCAAAGCAAGAATTTCAAGGAATTTGAGGACATATTCTAATACAATAAGCCTTCTTAAAAGAAACTCTTACACAAGAATGATTTTTTTTTTTTTTTTTTTGGTTTTTCGAGGTAAGGTCTCACTCTAGTCCAGGCTGACCTGGAATTCACTATATATTCTTCTCAGGGTGGCCTTGAACTCTCGGTGATCCTCCTACCTCTGCCTCCCAAGTGCTGGGATTAAAGACGTGCGCCACCACGCCCGGCTCTAAGAATGAATTTTAATCTCACATATAAAATATGTTATTACAACTGAGTGTAAACATTCATAGAATTGTCTATCAGCACACAAAGCAAACTAAGTGGATAATTTCTTGATTATCACTAAAATAGCACCTCTCTACATACACACTAACTAAACTACTTCAAGTTAAAATTATACTATATATTCTAGTTTTTAATATTTTTCACCTCTAAGCTCCTACTATCTACAATAGGGCTTTTTAATGTAGGTAATATTTAAGAAATATTTCTAATAGCATTCTCAAAGTATTTGCTTCTAGCATTCTTTGGAGAGTCTACTCAGGGATGTAAACATTTTTACTAAAAACCAGAGATGCTAAGTAGTTAACAGGTGATTATTCTGAGTAATAACCATAGGAGGTGGTATATGCGGCAATAATGATTTTCCAATTGGCAGTGAATTTATTCAGTAAAATTTTCATTTTTCAATCTTTTCTCAAATCTTGGCAATTTTTTGAGAGAAATAGAAAGAGAAAGAGAGACACAGAGAGAGAACGGGTGTGCCAGTGATTTCTCATCTGCTGTGAATGAACTCCAGACGCATGTGCCCCTTTTTGGCAAATGTGTGACATTGTGCCCTTGCGTCACTTTTTGCATCTGGGTAAACCTGGGACCTGGAGGTTTGAATGAGAGTTCTTAGGCTTTGCAGGCAGGTGCCTTAACCACTAAGCCATCTCTCCAGCCCAAATATTGGCACTTTTTTTTTTTTTAGAAGAAACAGAAATGCTGGACAACCATTACATGACTGAAGATTTAATTTATCAATTGCTGGTTTTGCTTTAAGGTGAGAAAAAAATTAAATATGTTTCAAGTTTAATTGAAAGATCAGACAGTTATTTAAATCTAGACAATATGCTAGTCACACTCATCTTATTCTCCATAAGACTGCCTGCTATTCAAAAGATTGAAAAGTAAAAAGGCCTACTAATTAATTTCTTTATTATTATGCAGCACAAAAATTAATTTGTCCTTTTCTCTCTTTTAAAAGAACATGACTCAATGTTTTGACATCCAACATACAATGCTTTCTTAGCAGTCCTGAGTAAAATCAACACTAAGAAAACTGAGTTTTAAAAGTTTTAAAGAGCCTATGGTGAAGGAAGATACTTCTAGAGACAAGAGTGGGGAAGGTATTGATTGAAATGATAAGAGGCAGCGAGATGGGGCAGAGGAAGATGAGTTTAAATACACTAAGTATGTGTATTAATAAAAAATGAAAATTATAATCAGAAAACATTCATGTTTCTTTTAATACAAATAAATAAAACCTGTCAGAGAATCAGGCACCATGCCCACAGAAGCATGGTCTCTGAACTGTGTGGTCACTGTGGGACAGGGTCCACTGGTCACTTAGGAACTAAGGGCTGGAAGTGATAATGAACTCCCCTTTGGCCAAATGATGAACACAGACAGGGCTGAGCTCCAGATTTTGACTGTTGTTTGCTGATTATATTTTTAAAAATATTTTATTTTATATATTTTTATATATTTATATATATTTTATTTGACAGAGAAAAAGAGGGAGAGAGAGAGAGAATGGGCACGCCAAGGCCTCCAGCCACTGCAAATGAGCTCCAGATGCATGTACCACCTTGTGTATCTAGCTAACGTGGGTCCTAGGGGATTGAACCTGGGTACTTTGGCTTTGCAGGCAAATGCCTTAACCACTAAACCATCCCTCCAGCCCCTGATTATATTTTTTACACATGTCTTTGTATAAGTTGGGAAAGTTTCTCCTATGTAGCCAATCAATGATCTGAGAACTGCTTCTTTGAGGATGGGTTCCATCATGGGTGCCTGCCAGCCTTCTTAGTTTGTTCTGTGGGATTCCTAAAGTGACACAGAATACTTCCATAACCCTCCTATGCACCACATGAGAGACCCCCAATAATACTAAGCAGCAACATTTAACTCGGCAGTAAGAAAAGTTTGGATTTAGAATACAGTTGTATTGCTTAAACAACATAACTGCAGCCAGTCACAGATAAGCATAATTATCAAGTTCTAATCTACCAAACAAATCTCTGCAGGTTGGGCTGCCAGTGTAGACCCAATACCTTTGTCTTACTCTGTGAGGGTGAGGGGTTATGTGTGAGTATACATGCATGCATATGTATGTAAATTAGCTTGCATTGATAGGTAACTTTTAATAGACAGTTTGTACTTTCTGGTTATTGACATCTTTTTCCCCAATGACAGAATGCTAATGCAATGGGACTTCAAGGGCAATTGGAACCCCAAGTAACTAAACAAAGAAACAAAGCACTGGGAACAACTCAGCTGAAGATGCTTCTGAGTTGCCCAGGTTTCATTTCCCAGTGCCCACATAGACCATGTGCAAAGAGTGATATAATTATTTGGAATTTGTTTGTAGCAGCAACAGGCTCTGATGCACATACATACATACATACATACATACATACATAAATAAATAAATAAAATGTATATTAAAAAAAGATTTCAGGGATTAGATAGGTAGGGTGTTAAGAAAAGTGGCTCTAAAGGTTTCTTTTGATTGCTTCCAGTTTCACAGGAAAAAAGGAATAAGGGCTGCCTTAGCTGATATTGGATATTAGGGAAAATTGTGAGCAATAAGCCTCTTTGTTCCTTATGGAGTGGAGCAGTTTGTTCCTCTGTTAGGACACATATTTATATCTTGTTTCTAACGTACACACTGGTGTATCATATCACGTCTTTCCTTATCGATCAGGTGTGAGTTCTATGCCTTAGCCACCCTAGATGATCAATGAAGACAGTAGAGTCAAACCTCTAACAATGAAATGTACTTTTATTAAGTAGAAATAAGAAGGAAACAGAAGTGTGCCTTGCTCTGACTCATTTGTGAAAACTAAAACATTGTTCTCATAGATGAATAGAGTGGAATAGTCACAGAGACTAGGAAAGGTGGAGAAGGGTGATGAAAATATGTTAGAGAATGTGATTTGATTGTAAACGTCTCCAGAGCCTCAGGTATTTATTATTATTATTATGTTATAATTATATTATAAGAGAGAAAGAAAGAGGGAGAGAGGGCATGCCAGGGCCTTCAGCCTCTGTGAATGACCCTAAGGCATGAGTTCAGGGTCAGCTCATATTTGATGGTGCTGGGTGTTGTCTCTCTGCTATGGTTGTGTAATGAAATGAGCCAGATTCCTGTGCCATGGTGAAACTTCTCCCAGAATCTGTAAGTTTGAAATAAACTCTTCTGTTCCAGAAGTTGCTTCTGGTTGGGTGTTCATACCAGCAACAGGAAGGTAACCACAATAGAGAAGAAACACTGAAATGTGAGTAGAGGAGGAATTCATTCAAGTCTATGGTAACTGTTGGTTACACCCATGACTGAATTTTATAAAACAACTAGAAGAAAAGCCAGACGTGATCTCGCACGCCTTTAATCCCAGCACTCAGGAGGCAGAGGTAGGAGGATCGTCATGAATTCGAGGACACCCTGAGACTACAGAGTAAGTTCCAGGTCAGCCTGAGCTAGAGTGAGACCCTACCTTGAAAAACAAACAAACAAACAAACAAACAAACAAACAACATCAACAACAACAACAACTAGAAGATCTCAACACACACACACACACACACACACACACACACACATACACACACATGTTTAAGGCCACGGAAGCACTTACTTTCCTGATTTGGTCATTTTAACTCTACACATGTGTCAATTATCATATTGTACCCAACAAAGACATGTAATATTATGTCTCAGTAAACAATTAAAATATACTATGATTCCAAGAAACTGCTTTTTTTAAAGTAAAATTACTCCTCATTTTTGAAGATCCACATATATTGTTGAATATTCAAATAACTCTGTGATCTAGCAATTGTGAGACTGTGTATTATATAAAGCCCTGTATGAAACCTGTTAGCAACGGGTACTGAACCAACCAACCTCTTTAGTGTGCATCCAATTGTTGCACGAACTGATCAATTACACTTCAAAGTCGAAAGGCAGATTCTTGAAAGAGAGCCTCAAAGATTCCACACAGTGAGCAATGTATTTCCCATTGAACTTCAAATCCAATTTAATAACAAGGATTTAAAAAATGTTCCCAATAATGTTTTCCAAAATATTAACAAAATTAAATTATGTAGATATTTTCAAAAGGGTAGGAAAATATAAATAATCATTCTATAGAATTCTTTATAAGATTTTTGGCTAGAAAGGGGTTGATATGCTAACATATTTACAAATAAAATGATAGATGGTTATAGTTCACTAAAATATAAGGTATTAACTTCAAAAGTATATGTAATTATGGTTTGGAGCTTATTTTAGAGTATAGATGTAACCACACATAATGCCAATTAAAAAGATCTTATATTCAGTGTTTATGCAATTGTGTAGTATTTCCTCTAAAATTATAGTGAAAATATCTATAATTAAATAAATGCTCCCTTCAATTACTGCAAAGTCTCATAATCTTTTGGCTCTGTACACAAAAACTGATTGCAGCATCATCATGAGAGAGCCACTCTCAGCAATGGCATACATTCTGAACTGGCTCTTAGGAGGAAGACATAATCAATTAACTCTGCAAATGTGACAGCACATCAATAGACTAATCTTCCATGATTAGCAAGAACACCAGTGCTTCTATCCAGTATTACACATACTATAATTTTAAATGTCCATACCCCACTTTTGATGCGGAAACAGTTTCAGATAGTTCCAAACATAAAACAGATTCTTTGTTATTTTTATAATCAAATAATCTATCTTCCATTTGCTCATACAGTCCCAATAATGTCAGAGGAGGAACTGCATCTGGATTTATTTTCACACTGTTTGATGTAACGATTTTCAAAAGAAAAATCAGTTGAATAAAATAATTAATCAATTTAAAGTCCAAGCTTATTATAAACAGCTGAACTGCAAACACATCTGACTTGTGAACTCGTGACTTTTGAAAATTATCTTTTCTGTTCATTTTGTTCCTTTCAGTCTCATTTTATTTACAAATGCATTCTTTTGCCTTCCGGAAAAGAATGTTGCCTTATTTATTTTTTATAATTAAGGACAAATTGATTTCATTTATTCTTGCTAGTATTACCCTGAAATATTATATTTTAATACATTCCACATCAATTATCTATAAATTTCCAACATCTGCAACATCCTCAACCCACTATGTTTTATGGGGCGGAAGTGGGGGAATATCATTGCTCAGTCGATGCCTCCTTTCTTGCTGGATTATAGAGGTGACCTCGACTTTGCATTCTCTGACTGTGACTTTTAAACTAGCATTATGAAAGAACTCACACATGGCCATAGATCTATAACACTGCTGGGATCTAGAAAAGTTTTCCTTTCTCCTATCTTTCTTCTGCCTCAGGTCCTTAGTTAAATTCAGTGACCTGAAGAAAAACAAGCAGTTATTTCATTGTTGTACAAGGCTGCATTGGAGGGGGCCAGAATGCCATCTTGACTCCCATAAGCTCCCTTTTCTACATCAATTCAGGAACTGAAACCTTAGAAAAGCATCAAACCAGGATGAACTAGCAAGGACACTGGTGGCCGATTTCAATATTCTGAGAAATGTTATGTTTATAAGTGTTTATATGTGTTTATATGTGGTGTAAGTAGAAAGAGCCGTCCCAGGAGGCTGGAAGGGGCATAGGATGGGAATCACCACTTCCTGTGTGCATCCACTTTTCAGAATCCTAGATGACCAGATAAAGAGCAGCGAAGAAGATCCTTCCTGGGCTTGGCAAGAAGTTTGCCATGATAAGAATCAGCAGGGCCATTCTTGTCAACCTCCGACCTAGCTGCAGAAAGTCATACCTCATGCTGTTTTAGAGGCTCAGAGAAAGTTTGGACTTCCTGGCAGGGGACTAGCATGAAAAACTATCTTGGAGGAATCAGACTTTGTTCTCATGACAATTTAGTGTGCTTCAGAGTCAAGCAGCCTGAGTTTCAAAACAAGATTAACCACTTTTTGACTATAAGATTTTAGGAAATCTCTTTACCTATGAAAGAAAAAATTGCACTCACACTTATGGTCATGATGAAGATTTGCAAAGCAACCTTGACCTCTCTCCCCTGTGCCAGCTGTTGAAGTGTAGAGTATTTAAAGGCTGTTTGTTTGTTTGTTTGTTTGTTTGTTTTGTTTTTAATTTAAACAAATACTCGGAGTCAGTTCTAATGCTCACTCCAGCCAACGGGTCCACAGTCACAAAGAAGGTCATTGCCTAGCTGAGATCTGAGTCAAAGTGGTGTGTATCAAAGCCCATGACAAGTGCATTAAGCAAGTGATGATGAGGCAATGTGAGTGAGGTAACAGGTGTCAGTCACAGCAGTACAATCTTGGTCCTTGGCTCTAGGCATTCTAGTGAAAGGATAAAAAAAAATATATAACTATACTGCTCTAATTAGCTTCTGTACACTTGCTTGCTTCAAAGGGAAATGTAACTAATATGCTTCAGCAATTCTATGCAACTGCTTGCATACGCAGGACAGACATTTCTTTGTACAAACAACCTGTGACTAGATGGAAAGTTACAAGGTTTGCAATTATCAACCCATACACAAAGCACAAAGCGGGAATTGAAAATGGGGAAGCCGTTATCTTGAGGGACTGCATCTGGGGGGCCTTGACCACCAGAAACATCTTGCGTCCTTGAGCAAATAAAAAAAAAAAAAACAGAGCCCCTGTTCCAGGGATAAATAACCTAAAGTACTATTATCTGGAGATGTCTGGAAAGCCCCTGCATATTTGTAGTATTTCCTCACACATATGGTTTTTGACTATAAAAACTCACCCCCACAGCTTCACAGGGCTCTTCACTTCTCCTGAGTGAGAATTCTGTGAAAGCCCCGAAGCTGCTTCGGCTCTCTAATAAATCCTCTTGCTGTTTGCATTGAGTGTTCTCCGTGTGAGTGTTCTCGGGTCTGGTCGACTATCCCCTCGGGGGCCCAAAAGGGGGTCCCTACATTTGGGGGCTCGTCCGGGATTTCGACAAGACCCCAGACCTCATATCGGACTCCTCAGAGGTAAGAGGCGCCTCCTGTTATGTCTGTAATTGTCCGTCTATTGTCTCTGTCTGATTCTGTGAGAATTCTCAATCTGGGTGCCTTGTCTGAGGGTATGGCAGGTCGAGGCTGACGGGCCTGAGGACCGCCACCCAAGCAATCTGGAGGACGCTCTTGATTGCCCGGAGGAGACAGATCCATTTTCTGTCTCCTATCTGAAGAACTCCGACCGAGTTCTTATCTGTAGTGAGAGGCACCATCTGGGTCTCGCCCTCTGCCATCTGTTTTTTGTTTTTGCTCAGGCGGAGTGCAGGCCAACTCAGTCTTTTTGTTCTTTGTGTTTTCCTGTTTATTTTGTCCTTCTATTTTTCCTATTCACCTCCCAATATGGGACAGACTGTTTCTACCCCTTTGGACTTGACTTTGGCACACTGGACTGACGTTAAGACAAGAGCTCATAATTTATCAGTAGAAATTAAGAAAAGAAAGTGGCAGACTTTATGCCAGGGAGAATGGAATTTATTTAATGTAGGATGGCCTCAGGAAGGAACTTTTGATATGGGTGTTATTCAAGCTGTTAAAAAAATTGTTTTGCAGGAACCCGGAGGCCACCTGATCAACTGCCTTACATCTACACATGGCAGGATTTAGTCCAGGACCCTCCCCCCTGGCTAAAGCCATGGACCCTCCCTAAACTTACTAACAAGGATTCCTTGGGATCCGCCACAGTTCTCGTTGCAGGATCAAAGGAAAAAAAGAAGATCTATCCGGACCTCCAGACAGACTTACTCCTGTCAGATACCCCACCGCCCTACCCGCCATCCAGAGCCCCCACGGCTCCACCTAATCCCTCACCTCAGGGAGCACAAGGGGGGCCGGCGGCGGGGACTAGAAGCAGGCGGGCTCAGACTCCAGATACTACTGTTGCCCTGCCCCTCAGGGCTATAGGTCCCCCTCCTCCCCCAGGACGGGAGACGATCCCAACCACAGACCCTTACCACCACTTCAATATTGGCCTTTCTCTTCTGCAGATTTATACAACTGGAAGGCTAATCACCCCCCTTTTTCAGAGGATCCCTCTAAGTTAACTGCTCTCATGGAATCTCTAGTTTTCTCTCACCAGCCCACTTGGGATGATTGTCAGCAGTTACTTCAGACCCTCTTCACTACAGAGGAAAGGGAACGTATCCTGTTGGAAGCCAGAAAAAACGTTCCTGGGGACGACGGGCGTCCCACACAGCTCCAAAATGTGATAGATGACGGGTTTCCCTTGACCCGACCCAACTGGGATTTCAACACCTCCGAGGGTAGGGAGCATCTCCGTGTCTATCGCCAGGCTCTGGTGGCTGGTCTCTGGGGAGCTGCAAGGCGTCCCACTAATTTGGCCAAGGTAAGAGAGATCATCCAGGGACCTGATGAACTGCCCTCTGTTTTCCTAGAGCGCCTCATGGAGGCCTACGAGATATACACCATTTGATCCAACTGCGGAGGAACAGAGAGTGTCAGTTCTGATGAGTTTTGTTGATCAGTCAGCACCAGATATCAGAAAGAAATTACAGAGGTTAGACGGCTTAAGTAGGTATACGCTGTCAGATTTAGTTAAGGAGGCTGAAAAGGTTTATAATAAAAGAGAAACAGAGGAAGAAAGGGAACAGAGAAGAGCGAAGGAACAGGAGGAAAGGGACCACAGACGAGATGAGAGACATGAGAAAAACATGACTAAAATTCTGGCTGCTGTAATTCAGGACAGGAAGAACCTAGATAAAGAAAAAAAACGTAGAGACCCTAGACAGAGACAAAACCAGGGCAACAGACGGCAATTAGATAAGGACCAATGTGCCTATTGCAAGGAAAAGGGACACTGGATAAAAGACTGCCCTAAGAGGAAACCAAAAGAAATCTTAACCATGGAAGAAGATGATGAATAGGGGAGACGGGGCTCGGATCCCCTCCCCGAGCCTAGGGTAACCCTTAAGGTGGAGGGGAAACCCATTAGATTTCTAGTAGACACAGGAGCTCAACATTCAGTCTTGTTAAAATCAGAAGGACCTCTGTCAGCCAAAAGTCATGGGTCCTCGGGGCTACCGGGAATCAACAATATTCATGGACTACCCGAAGAACGGTGGACCTAGGCGTGGGCCGGGTATCCCACTCGTTCCTCGTGATCCCAGGTTGCCCAGCCCCTCTACTAGGACGGGACCTATTAACCAAAATGGGGGCCCAAATTACCTTCACTAAAGAAGGCCCCCATGTGACTGATCAACAAGGAAAACTTATCCAGGTATTGACCATGAAATTAGAAGATGAATATAGACTATTTGAGACACCTCAGGCTAATACAGAGTTAAATAAATGGCTTACTAGAATTCCTGGGGCCTGGGCTGAAACTGCTGGGATGGGACTAGCCTCCCATCAGCCACCGGTAATTGTAAACCTGAAAGCTTCCGCTGTACCTGTCTCAGTACGTCAGTACCCCATGAGCCAGGAAGCCAGGGAAGGAATAAGACCTCACATACAGAGACTTTTAAAACTGGGAGTCCTAAAGCAATGTCAATCGCCTTGGAATACTCCCCTGTTGCCGGTACGGAAACCTAATACTAATG
Source organism: Orientallactaga sibirica (assembly GCA_036365145.1). NCBI lineage: Eukaryota > Metazoa > Chordata > Mammalia > Rodentia > Dipodidae > Orientallactaga > Orientallactaga sibirica. Next base: position 26,715,276 of record JAEOAD010000003.1, read on the forward strand.
ATTACCGTCCAGTCCAGGATTTAAGAGAGGTGAATAGAAGGGTTGAAGATTTACATCCAACTGTACCTAACCCTTATAACCTCCTGAGCTCACTCCCTCCAGATCGAGATTGGTATACAGTTCTGGACTTAAAGGATGCCTTTTTCTGCCTGCCATTAAATGAGAAAAGCCAACCTATCTTTGCCTTTGAATGGAAGGACCTTGACTCCGGAATCTCTGGACAACTGACGTGGACCAGGCTACCACAAGGCTTCAAAAATTCACCCACCATCTTTGATGAAGCACTCCACCGGGACCTAGCCCCCTTCCGAGCCTCAAACCCCCAGGTAATGCTCCTCCAATATGTTGATGATCTCCTTCTTGCAGCTAGCAGCCAGACTGAATGTGAGGAAGGAACTAATGCATTGCTGGAGGAACTGGCCCATCTAGGGTATCGAGCATCAGCGAAGAAGGCTCAAATCTGCAAAAGGCAAGTCACTTACTTGGGGTATTCTTTAAAGGGAGGACGGAGGTGGCTAACTGAGGCTCGTAAGCAGGCCGTGGAACAAATCCCAGTACCAACAAATGCCAGACAAGTACGGGAGTTTCTGGGATCTGCCGGGTTCTGTAGACTGTGGATACCTGGGTTTGCCTCCCTGGCTGCTCCCCTTTATCCTTTGACTAAGACGAATGCAGTTTTTCAATGGGGAGAAGAACAACAACAAGCTTTTGATAATATCAAGCTGGCCCTCTTAAAGGCACCCGCTCTCTCGCTTCCTGACACCACCAAGCCCTTTTATTTATATGTGCATGAGCAAAGAGGCATTGCAAAAGGGGTGCTCACCCAGAAATTAGGACCCTGGAGGAAACCAGTGGCTTATTTATCCAAGAAGTTGGATCCTGTGGCTGCTGGTTGGCCCCCATGCCTTAAAATCATCGCAGCAGTGGCATTGCTCCTAAAAGATGCAGACAAATTAACTCTGGGACAGACTGTTACTATTATTGCTTCACATACACTAGAGGGCGTCATACGCCAACCTCCAGACCGCTGGCTCTCAAATGCCAGGATCACCCACTATCAGAGTCTTCTTCTCAACTCGGACCGAATTAAATTTGCTCCCCCCACTCAATTAAATCCCGCCACCCTTTGGCCGGATACAGACCCCACCGTGTTACACAACTGTGGGGAAGTGTTAGCTGAGGTCACCGGGACCAGGCCTGACCTCAAGGACCAGCCCCTACCAGACGCTCAGATGACCTGGTTTACGGACGGCAGCAGTTACCTCTTCGAAGGTAAGAGAATGGCGGGGGCAGCCATTGTAGACGGAAACCGGGTGATATGGGCTAACAGACTGCCGGAAGGAACATCTGCTCAAAAAGCTGAGTTAATTGCCTTAACCCAAGCCTTAACCATGGCAGAGGGAAAGAAGGCTACAGTGTACACGGACAGCCGGTATGCTTTTGCCACGGCACATATTCATGGTGCCATTTACCGGCATAGAGGACTGTTGACCTCCGCAGGAAAGGAAATCAAAAACAAAAAAGAAATTTTGGACCTGCTCGATGCACTGCATCGGCCGGCAAAACTAGCTATAGTTCATTGTCCCGGACATCAGAAAGGAGATTCCCTCATAGCCCGGGGAAATAGGATGGCAGATGAAGAAGCCAAAAAGGCAGCTCAAGGGGCTTGCCTATTTCCCTTAATTGAAAAAGAAACTACTCCTGCTGAGCCGCTGCCGCTAGACTACTCAGAACAAGACCTAAAAGATATGGCAGGGCTACAAAAACATTTTAATACCAAATCACAAAAATGGGAAACTGAGACCGGGAAACAAATTTTGCCCAGACAACAGGCAAAGGACCTTCTATCACATCTACATAGATTAACTCACTTTGGGCCCAAGAAAATGATAGAAACCTTCAAAAAGACTAATTATTATATAATTGGACTTAAAGACATGGCTGAAAAACTCGTAAAACAATGTGTACCCTGTCAAAAGGTAAATGCACAAACTGTCCCAACAGGCTCAGGAACCCGATTCAGGGAGATCGCCCTGGCTTGTTTTGGGAAACAGACTTTACTGAACTGAAACCAGCACGATATGGAAATAAATATCTTTTAGTCTTTATAGATACTTTTTCAGGATGGGTGGAAGCTTATCCCACTAAAAAGGAAACTGCAACCATGGTGTAGCAGACAGCTTCAGGTTCGCTGAGATGAACTTCCAGACCAGGCACAGTTATGGAGGAAGGGATATTATTTATTGAAGCTTACAGATCCAGGGGAAGTTCCATAAAGGCAGAAAAAAGCCAGCCTGCTCTTCACAGGGCCAGAGAGAGAGAAAGCCAACCAGCCACCACAGCACACAGAGCAAAACTAACTACAGCCAAAAGGTCACACAGCAGACTTCAGGAACTCCTGCTAGACACATTTGCATATCTTTACAATGGAATCTCAAACCCATCACCACACCTTAAGACCGGGCCCCCAGTGACCTTGCCTCTAGCAAGGTGATTGAAGATACAAACTATAACTAGTAAAACACTGAATATATTGGGGACATATATTCAAACTACCACATTTCCGCCCCCCCTATTTAATATATTTAGCTCCTGGCCCCAATAGATTTATAACTATCACACATTGTAAATTGTACTCAGTCCAATTTCAAAGGTTCTCACAGTCTTGATCAACTTAAGATAGTGAGTCCTGTACAATCAAACAAGTTAAATACTTTCAACATGTAAAGGCACAGAGTAAACATTTTAACTGTATAAGGAATAGCAAGGAGAGACTAAAACAATGCAAACTCAATCACCATCAGCCATCATCAAACTTCTGCAGTTCAAGTTCAATATAACCAGAGACTAACAGTCTCCATGTTTTCCAATCCCGCCCCTCCAGCTGGGCAGAGTCGCCAGGGAAAACTTTCATCCCATGCCAACACTGCACTCCATGGTAGCCCTTTTGCACAGTCCTGGTATATCCAAAACATCTTCAGGTCTCCATGCAAACCACGGTCCGTCTTCCAAAGGCTCTTCCAGCCTATTCCTGAGGGTCTTCATGCCCTGCCTCATGCCACATTTCAGCAGCAGCTCCTGGAACCGTGTGCAATTCATGACCACTCCATGCATTTTTCATGCTTCCAAAACTAATACCAGGTGTGCAGGACACAGCCATATTCTTAATCCAGGAACAAAATAAATCACAGCCTTGAAAAGCAGGTTCCTTCTCCAGTAAACACTCTTTCCAAAAGTTTGCATTTCTAACAGTCTTTCCTCAGGCATCCTCTCCATTGTTTTAATGTAAATCAAGTCAGGCCACCTTCCTTCCACCTTCCTTAAGATTGCTAATGCGTTGACAATAGCAGCTCCAGTAACCTAAAACCAGTCTCAGTGCCTCTACTTTGAGGTTTTCCAATTTAAAATCTTAAAATCTCAGTCCGGTATCTTCAGCCAAGCACATCAGTCCATTACAAATTTAAGTTTGATCAAACACTCTGGGCCTGGATAGCGGAACGTAGCCATCCCTTATGCCAGTAGCTCAGTTCCAACAAAGTCCTCTGCAGTCTTTCCTTCCCCTTAGAAAGCTCATAAGCCAAGCCTCGAAGTCCAATACTGTCTGCACTTAGCATTCTCAAACTCTCATCAGAATAGTCCATAAAACTTGGCTTACCATTCCAGAAGGCATCTTCAGTTGCAAGCACCAAGTCCATGCCCATTCCTCCAAAACAAAAGTTCCAAAAGACGAATATCCACACGGTCAGGTTCATCTCACCCCACACTCCTCGGTACCACTTTACTGTAGCAGACAGCTTCAGGTTCGCTGAGATGAACTTCCAGACCAGGCACAGTTATGGAGGAAGGGATATTATTTATTGAAGCTTACAGATCCAGGAAGTTCCATAAAGGCAGGAAAAGCAGCCTGCTCTTCACAGGGCCACAGAGAGAGAAAGCCAACCAGCCACCACAGCACACAGAGCAAAACTAACTACAGCCAAAAGGTCACACAGCAGACTTCAGGAACTCCTGCTAGACACATTTGCATATCTTTACAATGGAATCTCAAACCCATCACCACACCTTAAGACCGGGCCCCCAGTGACCTTGCCTCTAGCAAGGTGATTGAAGATACAAACTATAACTAGTAAAACACTGAATATATTGGGGGACATATATTCAAACTACCACACATGGTGACAAAGAAGCTCCTGGAAGAAATAATTCCCAGGTATGGAATCCCACAGGTAATAGGTTCTGACAACGGTCCTGCCTTTGTTGCCCAGGTAAGTCAGGAGGTGGCCAGAATACTGGGGATAAATTGGAAATTACATTGTGCATATAGGCCCCAGAGCTCAGGACAAGTAGAAAGGATGAATAGAACATTAAAAGAGACCATAACCAAATTGTCCATGGAGACTGGCTGTGCTGACTGGACGATGCTCCTTCCCTGGGCCCTCTTCAGGGGTCAATACCCCATATAGATTCAACCTGACCCCCTTTGAAATACTCTTTGGAGTTCCAACCCCACTCAGTACATTGTTAACTCAAAAGAGTCCAGATGTGATCTCTAACTCTGATTTAAATAGCAGGTTGCAGGCGCTGCACCTCCTCCAGACTGATTTATGGCCTAAATTAAAAGAAGCTTATCAGCCTGCTAAGGACTCGACTCCACACCCGTACCAGCCTGGGGACTCAATCCCACGTGAGACGACACCGATCCACAAACCTCGAACCTCGCTGGAAGGGACCTTTTACAGTGCTCCTGACAACACCAACGGCTGTGAAAGTAGACGGAATCGCGGCCTGGATCCACGCCTCCCACGTCAAACCAGCCCCCTCACCTGACCCCTGCTGGCAACTGGAAAAGACTGATAACCCTTTCAAACTGCGCCTCCATCGTGTCCCTGTTACTGTTTTGAATCATAATGGCTCACTGTAAGGTTTGGTTAATGTTAACATATATGTTGCTACCCTATTCACTTTTAGCAGCCTCCCCCTACCAGCTCTATAATTATACATGGCAGATCATTAATCAAGCGGGTGATGTTGCTAGTTCCACTTCTCAGTTATCCCTAACTACCTCTTGGCCTACTCTTGAAGTGGACCTCTGTAAGTTAGCTCTAGGAGCTGACTCAGCCTGGGGCACTTCTGACCATTTCCTACCCCAATCCCATCCTGTCAACACCAGGGTCACCTCTTACCCTGGCTGTTCTAGTAGCAACAGCCGAGCCTTTTTAAACATGGTACCCGTTTATGTGTGCCCCGGGACCCATAGAGATCGCTCCTGGGGCTCACGCTGTGGCTACTCTACAGATTATTTCTGTGCTTCCTGGAAATGTGAAACCACTGGTGACACTTATTGGAAGCCTTCTTCAAAATGGGACTATATCACAGTTAAACGGAAGAGCCCTTTAAAACCCAATTTTATCACAGGGCCTAAACTTCATGACCTCAAAAACTGTAACAACTGGTGCAATCCTTTATCTATCTCTTTTACTGAATTTGCAAAAACACAAGACTGGGAATTCCGTGGATTTGAATGGGGCCTTCGTGTATATATGTCAGGTAGAGATCCTGGCCTTACTTTCAGAATTAAGCTTAGTAAGACTTTTCCAGATTCCCAGAAGATTAGTATAGGACCCAACTCCTTATTTCATAACCAGCCTCTGTCACTACCCAAACCTGCTGCATCCATCTCAACCTCCCCAACCTTTTTTCAACCCACCCTGCCTCCTAACCTTCCCTCCTCAGCCGACCTAATTCTAGCTATAGTAAACACTTCTGTTCAGATGTTTCATACGATTAATCATACTTTAGAGGAATGCTGGATATGCTACTCTTCTAGTCCCCCTTTCTATGAAGGACTAGCAACCTCAGGGGACTTAATTTTTACTAATGATACTTCTTGCTTGCGTTGGAAGCCCCCTCCCGGATCTCAGGGACTAACCATGAGTTATGTCACTGGAACTGGGCTCTGCCTATTAGGACCTAATATGCTTCCACCTCTCCCTCTCTCTGAAGTTTGTAACCGAACTGTCATTGTAAACTCCAGTTTCACCTTCAAATATATCTCTGCACCCCCAGACACCTATCTAGCCTGCTCTACAGGACTTACTACTCATGTGGAAAAGGATACTCTTTTAATAGAAAGAGACTATTGCATACTAATAAGCCTGCTGCCCAGACTAACTATCAGAGATTCAGATGATTTTCAGAGAATATGGAGTATTGGTCCAACTTCTCCTCGACTTAAGAGGGAACCAATCACCACTTTAACCTTAGCATTGGTAATAGGTTTAGGGGCAACGGGAGCAGGAACGGGAATAGCTTCTCTGGTCTCTTCTAACCAGCACTACGCTACCCTAACTGCAGCAATAGACCGAGACTTGCAGGAGTTACAATCAGGAGTGAAAAACTTAAAAGACTCAGTTTCCTCTTTATCTGAGGTAGTTCTACAAAATAGAAGAGGATTAGACTTGCTGTTTTTACAACAGGGGATTATCGCAGCCTTAAAGGAAGAATGCTGTTTTTATGCAGACAAGACAGGTTTGGTTGAAGACAGTCTAAAACGGGTACGAGAGAGCCTAGAACATCGTAGAAAAGAGAGACAACAACAGCAGTCTTGGTACGAATCTTGGTTCTCTAGCTCCTTGGATGACTACTCTAATTTCTACTCTCCTGGGGCCTCTCTTAATACTGTTCTTACTTCTCACCGTTGGCCCATGCATTTTAAATAGGCTACTCACCTTTGTTAGAGAGAGAATTAGTACCGTACAGGTGATGGTACTAAGACAACGATATCAGCAATTGGCTGAGATAGAAGATGAATCTGAAATTCCATGATTGGAATTATGACAAAGAAAAGGGGGAAATGAAAGGATAAAAAAAATATATAACTATACTGCTCTAATTAGCTTCTGTACACTTGCTTGCTTCAAAGGGAAATGTAACTAATATGCTTCAGCAATTCTATGCAACTGCTTGCATACGCAGGACAGACATTTCTTTGTACAAACAACCTGTGACTAGATGGAAAGTTACAAGGTTTGCAATTATCAACCCATACACAAAGCACAAAGCGGGAATTGAAAATGGGGAAGCCGTTATCTTGAGGGACTGCATCTGGGGGGCCTTGACCACCAGAAACATCTTGCGTCCTTGAGCAAAAAAAAAAAAAAAAAAAAAACAGAGCCCCTGTTCCAGGGATAAATAACCTAAAGTACTATTATCTGGAGATGTCTGGAAAGCCCCTGCATATTTGTAGTATTTCCTCACACATATGGTTTTTGACTATAAAAACTCACCCCCACAGCTTCACAGGGCTCTTCACTTCTCCTGAGTGAGAATTCTGTGAAAGCCCCGAAGCTGCTTCGGCTCTCTAATAAATCCTCTTGCTGTTTGCATTGAGTGTTCTCCGTGTGAGTGTTCTCGGGTCTGGTCGACTATCCCCTCGGGGGCCCAAAAGGGGGTCCCTACACTAGCAGTGACAGCAATCACCTGGTATTGTATTGAGGTTTCTCAGAAATCATGAGGTTGGAATCCAGGGGAAAGCCAGTCCCCAGACAATTAGCCCATCTAGTGCTCGAGGGCGCTACATGAGCTACCCAGGGAAAAGGGCCAACATCTGTCAAGCAACTCAGAAGCAAACAAACTGACGTGATGCTCACACAAGTGCAACAGTAGCACATAGCCATGATGGGTAACCAACTGCTCTTGAACTGGCTAACAGATCTGCTCAGTGGAAAGGAAACCATATCTAGAACTGGGGGTAAAAAGTCAGATTCATATCCAGATAATTATTCTGCCTTCCATTGTCAAGCTCCCACTAACCTTGGGCTCTAAGAGGGTCTACACCCTTTAAATTCTCTCAAAATTAATAATGGTTATCCCATTTAACCAGTGCTGACTTCAGTCTCTGTTGGAGAATCTGCTTCTCGTTTTCAGACGGGAGCTGGTCCTGAGGAGATAAACCACCAAGGGCACCCCACCCTGGCCCCAGCTGAAACCACAAAGGAATGGGGGAAATAAGCTAGAGAGCTGCTTTCTCCGTGAATCTGCTATCAGCACAAGGGTGATGGAGATAGACACTGAGAACACACAACAGAGATCCAGAGGCTCATAAGAGCCCATCACTGAAGTAGACTTAAAACAAACCCAGCATGGCTCAGGGGATTTTGTGAAAGAGGGGGAGGGAAAGATTGTTAGAGCCACAAGTTGGGACATTTTACACAGAGACATTAGCTCTCCACAACTTCTATAATGCATGACCCACAATCCCCATGGGGTGGACCTTCATCCCCAACAAGGAAGGCCTCTTCAGAAAAGGGGCAGGGAGGAGGGAAAGGATGGTACCAACATGTGTTGTTTACATACAAAATATGTCCATATGTAATAAAAAAAGATTTAGAGGTCTGCTCCTATGTTCTGAGCCTCATTTCAAAGTGAAATAGCATTATATGTCAGTACTTTTTATAAGCTAACCTGAATGAAAGTGCTATTAATAGGGTTACAGCTGGTATAATTTAAAAATATGAGCCAGGTGTGGTGGCACATGCCCTTAATCATAGCACTCAAGAGACAGAAGTAGAAGGATCACCATGAGTTTGAAGCCATCCTAAAACTACGTGGTGAAGTCCAGATCAGTCTGAGCTAGAGTTAGACCCTACCTCAAAAAACAAACAAAAAAATCATTAAAGCTGATGTTACAACTCTTCAAAACTGTTTTATTTTTTTTAATGGCAAAATGTTCAATATATGTATATATTTGTATATTTCCATTTCCTCTGGATCTAATCCACAGAATGAGGTTGGCAAGTAGGATGGAAAAGATTTCTTAAGAAATATATAACTGCAGGAATAATATAAGACGGCTCCACTTTCTCATGTGGCAGCTTATTTTGTAGTAACCAGTTATATGATGAGATTTTTATAGCCCAGAGCAAGCATTGTAGAGGCTATATAATATTATTCATTCTCCCACTGAACAATAGAAAGTCCTTCAAGAGCTGGATTTTTTGGAAGCTTTCTGTACTTTTAGTTACTAGAATATTAGCATAAAATTGGAGGCTTAATCCATGATGTGGTTTAAACGTGAAATGTCTGCCATAGGCTCACTTCCTGAACACTTGGTCTTTAGCTGGTGGTGCGATTTTGGGAGGTGGAGGACTCTTAAGAAAGTTGGGACTAAAGGGGGGGAGTAGTTCACTGGGGACTCATCTTTGAAGGTAATATCTGGCTGGAATCCTTAGCCCTTTTCATGCCCTGCCTACCATGAATCAAAAGCACCTCCTCTACTTGTTCTTACCTTTGTTATGTTCTGCCTCACCATGGGCCCAGAGTCAGTGGAGCCAAGATCTAGGAACTGAAATCTCTGAATGAATGAATGAATGAATGAACGAATAAATATTCACAATGTGTGTCTTTCCTCCACTAAGTTACTTCTGTCAGGTAACTTGATCATAATAATGAAAAAGGAACTAGTACAACCCAGAATTTTCACTTGCATCTGAAGATATATGAAAAGAGGCTGTTGTTATAACTAGTATATATTAATTAGAGTACAACTATTATATGTTTATTAGCCACTTCTTATTCCCAATATAGTTTTAAAAGCCAACATCAGAAAATCAAGTAAGAGCCATTCACACAATATGTGGTATACTAAGGAAATCAGTGTTTTGTTCCAAAGTACTAATAAAGAAAGAGGATTTTTTTAAAAAAAATTATAAACACACATATAGATGTACAGATTACCTTCTTTAAAGATTAATGTCAGATACTGGACATATTGAGGAATAATTTGTAATAATTTGGTGATACATATTAGATTGGTTATATAGGATTTATCAGTTTTAAATGCTTCTAATCAGAAGTGTTGGGAAGTTTAGATTTTTACAGATTCCAAAGTATTTATACATTTATAATGAGATATCTTAATGATCACACTTACACCTAAGCACAAGATTCATTTATTTTTTATGTATACATTGAACACATACACCTAAAGCAATGTATACACTATTGTATCTATGTTTTTTGTTGTTAAATTTTAGACAATATTTTATGTTCCTTGATAATTTTTATGTTCTTGGAACTGTCATATGTGGTCAGATATAGGATTTTCCGTTTGAGGCATTGTGGTAGTTTGAATGTATGTCCCCCAGACTCAGATAACATTTGTAACTTGGGGGCTGGAGAAATGGCTTAGTGGTTAAGGTGCTTGCCTGTGAACCCTAAGGACCCCAGTTTAATTCTCCAGGTCCCACGTTAGCCAGATGCACATGGTGGCGCATGCGTCTGGAGTTCGTTTGCAGTGGCTGGAGGTCCTGGTGCACCCATTCTCACTCTACCTCTCTCAAATAAATAAATAAATAAATAAATAAATAAATAAATAAATAAATAAATAAATAAATAAATAAAATCTTTAAAAAAACTTATAACTTGGATCTCCAGCTGCCTGGTTGGAGGAGGTATCACTGGGGGCAGCTCTGATTTCCAGCCCAAAGGTATGCAGAGTGGCTTGGCCTGTGCTCTGGCTGGTCCCTTGATGTTTGCTGCCAGTTTTGTGCTTACCTCTTCTGGCTAATCATGTTTTCCCCCTCTGCTTGGGTTTATGAATGGGACCCAGCTTCTTGTATTATGGAACTCCCCTGGATCTGTAAGCTTAAATTAAGTTCCTTCCTCCTATAAGCTGTGCCTGGTTGGAATATTCATCCCAGCAATGTGAAATGTCTACAACAGGCAAATTTGCCCTCAAAAATATTAAAAATTTAGAGCATTTTAGATTTCAGATTTTCAATCTGTACTTACTAAGTATAAAATAAAGCCTTTATATTCATTTACCAACTGAGCATACATACTGATTCATATTCCTACCCTTTCTTTCATATTTATAAAAACTTTGTTCTCCAAAGTTATCTCTTGAAAATGTAAATAGACCTGACATGAATTTTAAAAATTATGTCTCAGCAGCTCTAGAATTTGGTGCATTGACTACTAGCTTGTTGTGGAAACTCAGGGCACTAATATGCTTTCAAAAGAACTTCAACTCAGTCAAAAATCACTAGAAAAAAATAGTATTCATCACTTAAAATAGTCTTTTTTATAGCATGGTTCAAAGAAAAGAATTATCTGAAAGGATGTTAAACTATCTATTCATGATCCTCCACCCCAAATCTTCTGATATTTCCTGAAAATAAATGCACAGCTACATGGTGATATTGGAAAGGCACCTTGATATAGAAGAACACTGAACTGAGAATTTTGAAAATTGAGTTCTTACTATGACTATCACAAGCTAGCTATATCACCAGGGTAAATCATTCATACCACACAGGGGAGTAATGGGCTCGTTTCTAAAGGAGGGATGCCAAGACATCTTGTTGGTATCCTTCCTACACTCTGATTCTGGAACCTTCTAATGAAATACATCTTGCAGCTAGTCAATGATGTATTCTATTTTCTATACTCATGCTTTCAGGTATCCAGGGTCTTTGGAATATAAACTAATGATTCTACCCATCTTCCCAGCCCCATCTTCAGGATATGTGAGGATACATGATGTTAGGACATTTAACCTGACTTCAGTTCTTCCTATGTCCCAGCTTAGGGTTTAGTTGAAACTCTCAACAAATTTGAAAGATAGTTTAACATAATTCCTGTTGCTAATAAAAATACACACTCATAGCAAATGTTCACACAAGCTAATGGCTTACAGTGTTCCCCTTTACCCAATCCTTTCAGTGAATGGTGAGATCTCACTGTCTTTTTGATGTGGATGAAAGTGGTAAAGCATGGAAATTAGTTGACCCCTGAAAGAAGTGGGTTTCCTAATAGCACAGCCATTCTCAGTGGTAGCCCCAATAAAATGCAGAGATATAGGATCCTATACACCAGCCAGAGTTAAAAGTATACAACACTGCCTTATTTTTCAAAGATAAATCACCTTGAAATTTTAAAGTTAAGATTTAAGCTACTCTCTGTTAGTAACAGTTTTTGTTAAGTGAATTAGATTTTAAAAATCTGTTTAGAGCATCTATTTTACCATTCACTGAAAATGTCACAGTGTAATGAGAAAAAAGTAAAGCTAGCCATATTAGTGATATCAACAATGAAAAAAATATATTCTACTTAACATAATTCTAGTAGTTCACAAACCCTAAAGATAGCATGAATATTATAAAGACTAATAGAACTGGGAAAGAGATTATAATATTGTTTATATCTCCATTTTTAATGTTTCAGGCAGTATGAATGAAATTTTTAAATATCTATCTATCTATCTATCTATCTATCTATCTATCTATCTATCTATCTAACTGAAAATGAGGTAATTATTAAAAATGATCAAAGTAAGCTCTTACATTTGAGATAACTTTAAATTTCTTACACACTATTGTCCAATGTACTCACTATAAAAAGTGTTTTATAGTCTGGAAAACCCATAAAAAAACTTCATGAATAAGAAACTTTGCTTCTCAGAAAGTACCTGGAAATCAAGTAACTAGTAGTTGTTATGCTAGAAAGATATGTAAAAGCATCCGTGAGCAATGGTGACATATTCACAACATGGAATAAAACTAAAGAGAGACATGTCCTTTCTTGATGGGAATGTCCAAGGATTTCTACATTGTCATATGGTAGAAAGTGGAGAAGAAAGAACCCTGATTCTTTTAAGGGCATTTGTGGAGTTAGCATAAAAGAGACCCCAGGACTTTTGTTGGAACTCTGTTTTGAAGCATTGGCAAGTGGACACAGTGAGGCTAGAGCAGTGAGTCTTTGTGTGGACACTTTAGCAAGGCTAACCAAGAGATGTGGTTCTACCCCCAGCTCAGCTCTCTCACACATCCATTTTCCTTTCAACTACAGTATACTTTGGTACCAGACCCTTGACACCTGAGAGTGACTTTCTTGTTAACATTAAATAATTGAGCTATGTGGCTGACACATATATCTCTGTCTCAAAATATTTGACCACTGAAATAGGACTAAAACTGTCTTGGCAAGTGTGGGTTGTAATGATTTTTACCTATTGGGAGTTGTTCATCTGAATGTTGTCTTTATCATTTCAGATGGTGTTTGTGGAAGGAGAATGTGATTACTGGCCAAAATCTACATTATGTCATCTACCCTATTCTATAAATTCATACCACACAGGCATAAACTGTAGGCTGTGGTTAGCTAATTATGTTCAATGCAAATACACATGTATGTACAATTCATTTTAAAGGGATTAATTGTAAGTGCCATATTTTAGTTACAAGAACTTTTGGAAATATCTCATCATAGCCATATACTATGGTCACTGAATAGTTTTATTTATTTTTAGATAAACACAAACCATTTGGAATATTGGATGCAAAGCTAAATTTGAGATTTCACTAACTGCATCATGTACTGTGAGATAACTTGGCAAAAGTGCTAATCTATATTATAAATAAGTGTGGTCCAGTTGCATTTGTTGCCAAAATAAGTATTTTTATTTCAAGCAAGCTCCTTTAACTACTGAGCTATTTCCCCATCCCCCTTATTTTAAATATGACATTAAAAATTGTTTCCAAACATACTCATTTGACTAATAAAGACGAATAATAAAACATAGAATTAACCCTGATAGCCAAGAAATTAGATTAGAATTAAATGATAAAAGATATTTGTCCTTCTTAGAAAAAGATAAAAAGAAGACCATAGTGTCAGATAGTTGAAACATTTATATTGTTTATTCAACTCTTGTTTACCACAACACACATTTCTACTGGCTTACACAAATCTATTCTTCTTTTCTCCTTTTGTAATATAACCTGATTTTCACTGAGGTCATGTATAATTATGAGAAACACGTATTTCTTAGCATCCTTTTAAGCTACAGGTGGTCAGGTCTTAATTTAGGCCAGTGAAATGAAAGCAGGAGTTTCCAAGAGGGTATTTCTAAACAGAAACTTGATTAAGTGGATTTACAAGTTTTGTATTTCTACCTTTTTCATCTGAAATGCTGGATTTACATGATACTTCTTGTGACTAGGAGGCAACAGCCATGCATAGGATACAACAATGGCTGCCAAGAAGAAATTAAGAAGTCTTCTACATGACTTCTGGAATTACAGAGTCACCTATCCCAAGCCTCACTGGCCTCACTCTGGGAGTCTCATTGCACAAAAAAGGAAAGCAAGCAAGCAAGAAAGAAAAAGGAGAGAGAGAGGAAGGAAGAAAGAGAGGAAGAAAATGATGAAATCTATCCAATGAGAAAATTTTAGGGCTTTACTTTTTAATAAAATGAGACTAGAATGCATTTTAAGTTGCAGTAAATTATGTTTATTAGCTCAAGTTTATTATTTGCTAGATGTTAAAGTTATTTAAAAATTGTTCATTCTCATTATGAAGATGTGATACATACATAAATATATATGTATTATATATAGAATTTTATTTAGCTATAAAGAAAAATGAAGTTAGGAAATTGGCAGTAAAATGAATGGAACTAGACAAAGGCGTACTGAATGAGGTCACCCAGGCTCAGAAAGACAAAAGCCACGTGTGCTCTCATATGCGGATTCTAGCTTCAAATTTAAGATAAGTGGCTTTAAGTCAGAGTGTGTGTACAGGCCAAGAAGCTGGAAAGCAGCCACAGAGGTTAAACAAAAGGTACAAGAGTATGATGGGGTTCAAAGGAGAAAAAGGTGTCAAGGGAAAGTAATCAAAGGGAATATAATCAAAATACATTATATACATGTATGTAAACGTCGACAATAGAAAAACTGAAAAGATATGAAACAATTAGTACAGAGATCATACAAGGCTGATTAAAGCCATTCAGGAGATGCTTCTGACTGTGGAAAAAATATCACACAAACCAGACTCTCAGAGAGCAAACCTGTACCTGATGGCCCCTGCATAGGAAAGAGTGTCAATGTCAACAGCTATGCTGTGGTATATTTTAAGCAGAAAGTAGAAAATATACATTTGCCTTATTGTACATATGTTTGTTCCTTCCATGACTTTTGAAATATGTTATAATATTTATTTAATTTTAAATAGGTAATACGTATTCATATACTAAACTTAAAGGCATTAAAGGATTTACAGCATAAAGTAACACCCCCTCTTGTATTCCTGACCCAGGGAAAATTTGCTTTTTTTAAAAAAAAAAATTATTATTTTATTTATTTTTGGAGAGAGACACAGAGAGAGACAGACGGAGAGGGAGACAGATCGAGAATGGGTGCGCCAGCAGTCTCTCAGCTGCTGTGAACGAAATCCAGATGTGTGCGCCCCCTTGTGGTCAAGTGCAGCATTGCGCCCTTGTGTCACTTTGCATCTGGCTAAATGTGGGACCTGGAGATTGGAACTAGGTTCTTAGGCTTAGCAGGCAGGCGCCTTAACCGCTAAGCCATCTCTCCAGCCCCAAAAATTTGCTTTTTAATTTCACGTGGTTCCTTTTGTTGATTCTTGGGACAATTTCCTGTGCTACTGAAGTACTGGTCAGAAAGTGCTTCCCTATACTTATAGCTTCCAGTGCAGTGCCCATGATTTCCTTTAGCATTTTCAGCACTTTTGGCTTTATATAAAGGTCTTAGCTCCATTTTGAATTTATCTTTGTGCAGGGAGAGAAGTGTGGGTCTAATTTCATTTCCTGTAGGTGGATATCCAGTTTTGCCAGCACCATCTACTGAATAGTCTGTCTTTTTTCCAGTATACACTTTTTATTTATTTATTTTAAAGAGAGAAAGTGGCAGAAAGAAGAAGGACACGGAGGGAGAGAATGGACATGCCAGGGCCTCCAGCCGATGCAAATGAACTTCAGACACATGCGCCACCTTGTGCATCTGGCTTATGTGGGTCCTGGTGAGTCAAACCTGGGTCCTTTGGCTTTGCAGGCAAAACCGCAAAGCCATCCCTCCAGTGTATGCTTTTGACACCCTTGCCAAAATCAGGTGACCATAGCTGTACAGACCTTCTCTTCTATTCCATTGGTTCATATGCCTGTTTTTGTGCCAGTACTATGCTACCTTTATTACCTCTATATTATAATTTTAGGTCAAGAATTTGCATACTTCTAGCAATGTTTTTATTTGTTAGGTTGCGTTGGCTATTGTGGTCTTTTTTGTTTCCACTTGAATTATTTTTCTAGTTCTGAGAAGAATGTTATTGAAAATGTGGTGGAAATTGCATTGTATCTATAGACTACATTTATTAATATTTCCATTTTCAAAATATTGATTCTACCAATCCAGGAACATAGAAGGACCACCGCCCCAATGTCTGGTATCTTCTTTCTTTAGTGTCTTAAAATTTTGTTTTCAGGGGTTTTTCATCTCTGGTAAGGTTTATTCCTAGATACCTTATTTATTTATTTATTTATTTATTTATTTGGATCTCTGAATTTTTTTTAATATTAAAGCTTGTTCTATATTATAAATCATGGTTTCTTCATATTGATACTTATTACAGGCTTTGTGTATTCTAATTTTAGGTATTAAAAAATTTTATTATTTGAGAGAGACAGAGATAGAGAGAGAGAGACAGAGAGAGGAAGAGGCAGAGAGGGAGAGAATGGGTGCAACAGCAGCCTCTCAGCCACTGTGAACAAACTCGATAACTCGATACGTGCGCCCCCTTGTGGGCAGCAAGCTCTTGCGTCACTTTTTGCATCTGCCTAAAAGTAGGATCGAATGGGCATTCTCAGGCTTGGCAGGCAAGTGCCTTAACCACTAAGCCATCTCTCAAGCCTGAATTTTATGTATTTTTTTACAACATTTTAAGAAATGTGTATATGATAAATTGTATTAAAAATGAAAGTAGGAGGAAATATAATTTTGTAAAAAAACAGAGATGTACATGTTAACCATGGCCACTAATACATTCCTATCCAAAAGACTCTTGCAAAGATTTTTATTGAATTCCTAATTCCAGTCCTAATATGAAATCAACATCTGATTTATCATATTGAATTCATTTACAAAAGCCTGAGAGTTAATGAAGTCATGTGTCAAGTGTATGCACATGTATTGTTCTATGTGGCTTAACACTGAATGTTAAAAATTGGGGATAAAAACCTTCATCCTACATGGACATAATTATTGCATGTTATACAACTGTGTTTCATGATTAAACTATGCATGGGCAAAAGTTACAAACTCAATTAACTTTTGATATTTCTCTTTAAATTTAAAAGCTTTTATTTCTGTTTTATAATAGCTACCCTCCGTAAAGAGCATCTAAAATATTTTCTACTGCCCTTTTCATGTGATTTCTATAACTTGGCTAGAATTGTGCTGATTTTATATTTCAGTGAAAATCTTCCTCAATTATTTGAAATAAAATTGTTATTGTTACCTTTTGGGACAAAATATCTGACCAGAAACAGCTTATGGAAGGAAAGGGTTTATTTCAGCTTACAGTTTTGAGGGGGAGCTTTACCATGGTGGAAGACTCTGGCTCACGTCATTATACATCCATAGCAGAGAGAGAAAACATCCATTGCTCAGGGTGGCTCAGAACAAAGTGTAAGGCTGGTTTCAATCCCAATGTCTGCCCCTGTTGACACACTTCCTCCAGCAGTGCTCCACCACCCAAATTCTCTACTAGACGGGAGGGGCCAAGTAGAAAGCTCAATCACAAACACCTGAGGCTATGGGGACATTTACAGTCAAACTACCTCAAAAGCCATAAACTTGAACACTGAGCTCATGTAGACATGATTATAAGT
The DNA here is from genome assembly GCA_036365145.1 of Orientallactaga sibirica. Taxonomy (NCBI): domain Eukaryota; kingdom Metazoa; phylum Chordata; class Mammalia; order Rodentia; family Dipodidae; genus Orientallactaga; species Orientallactaga sibirica. The sequence continues at coordinate 26,732,962 of JAEOAD010000003.1, forward strand.
GAAATTCCCCCTAGGAATGAAATATACTTAAATAGGTATAATTCTGCCTAATTATACTTTAATAATGATCTGAAACTCGTATTTATTATCATTTTCTTTATTCTCACATGGGCATTCTCAAACCATCTTCATCCTTCTCTTGATTCTACTTGTCCCTAAGGTGCCAGGGAATCTAAGATGGGATGCTGGGAACAGGCCTGGATTGAGTGGTGAAGCAGGATTTAGCAACATCTGAGAGATGAATTCCAACCCCAGTTAAAGGCCACACTGTTTGAGACTGTTCCATAAAGTACTCAAAACAAAGTACCTGCCCTTTAGTGAGAATTTATACCATGAAATGTTTCATATTGATGTAGTATTCTTCCTTATGGACGTTCAGATCTTATTTTTAATCAGTTTTATTGAGTCTACATTTGAGTCTACATTTGATGTGAAGATTAATGAACTTTGGCGTACATATCCACTTAGGTAACTCCATGTCCATCATGGTGTGAAATATCTCCATCACCCCAAGACGTTTTCTTGGGTCTCTTTGTATACTCACCACTTGTGCCAGGTAACCTCTGATCTGTTCTGTCACTATAACCTTATGTTGTCTTTTAGGGAATTTCATATAAATAACATCAGGCAGACATTCTTGTGTCATTTTCCTTCCTTATAATTGCGATTGTGAGATTCACCCACATTATTGAATATTCCAGTAGTTTGCTCCTTCCAACTGTGTTCTATCATACGGATACACAACAATGTGTTTGTGCATTTGCATGCTGATGACATTTAGATATTTTTAGTTTTGGCACTTATGAATAAAGGTATTATAAATATTCTTAGGCTCATTGTGATCCAGGCTCACCCTTTGCATTTATCTAAGGTAAATTTCTTAGGAAGGAAGTTGTTAGATCATGTGGTATCTAATTATAAAAATATAATAAAACTTGCCTGGAGAGATGGCTTAATAGTTGAAAGACTTTCCTGAAAGGCCTGATGGCCTGGGTTTGATTCCTGAATACCCACATGAAGCCAGATGCACAAAGGGGCAGATGTATGTGGAGTTTGTTTGCAGAGGCAGGAGGCTCTGGCATGCTCATACACATATACTCTCTCTCATAAGTAAATAAAAGGTTTTAAAAAAGAGTAATATTAACTTATTTTCTAATGTGGTTGTATAATTTTACATTTCTACCCATAAGATAAAGACATTTTCTTCATCAGCTATTTGTTTTGTCAGATATCTCAATTTTAGCCATTTGAATAGTAGATACAGAGCTAGCATTGTAGTTTTAATTTGAATTTCCCTTATGGGTACTGATATTGATCGCCTTTTGTAACTTTATTCAACATATTATACCTTGCTTTGAGAAATGTTTTTTTTTTCTTTTCTGCACATAAGAATATTAAGAGATTTATACATATCAAAACATTTTACTATAATCGTTGGCTTAGCCTTTTAACATTATCCATTAAAGATCATGTTTTTAACTTTGTCAAAATCAAATTAATATATTTCTTCTTTTAAGACATATTCTGAATATACTATGAACAAAAGTAATTGCTTCTATATTTACTTCCAGAAGTTGTATAATTTTTGCTCTTATAACTTGGCTATGGCAATTCTTTTATGACTATTTTATTTGTCCTTTCTTTCCTCTCTTCCTGATTATCTAATTATAAATTTGTTACACTGCTTGGTATGATTCTCCTTTTCCACTGATTCCATTCATTTCATGTGTCTGTATGAGCATGTGTGTGTGTATGTATGTTTCTGTGAACATCAATTTAGATAGTTTCTTTTAGTTTGCTTTTATCAGTCATTTGTTTTTTCAGTAAAATTATGTGTTACATCCATCCATGATCTTTTTTTTTTATTCTTGGATATTTTGGTAGCTTGAATGTATGTCCCCCACAGACTCAGGTGTTTTATTAAAGTTTGTAACTCCAGCTGCCTGGCTGGAGGACATGTCACTTTGGGTGGACCCAAGGGTCCATCCCAAAGATATGCTTGGAGGCAGATCTGAATTCCAGCCCAAAGGTATGCAGAACAGTCTGAGCTCTGATGGGGGGGATGCTGCCAGGTTTTGCTGTTGTTTTTGATGTTGCTGGCTGTTTGGCTGTTTCTCTTTGCCTGGATGTATGGAAGCAGCTTCATCAATCATTGATGGAACTTGCCCCTAGATCTGTAAGCTTGAAATAAATCCTTTCTTTCCTCCCCCTCCCCTAACTGTTCCTGGTTTGGATGTTCATCCCACAACATTGGAACTATCTATAGCAGAACATTATATATATTCTGTGTTTTATAGTTAAAATAACCTTTAAAGTTTTTTGTTTCTTTTTTCCAAGTTTTTCATCTTACTGACCATTAATTTCTCTCATGGGAATAGAACATAAGTTGATGCTTTCTTTCTATTCTTTTTTCTTTTTTACATTTCTGGAAATGTGTGACCCAATGGTCCAATTGCATATATTAAATTGTTGAATATCTGAATTTGTTTACTTGATGAAAGAGTGTTGAAGGTTCCTAGGGAATACAAGAAATACTTTGCATACTATTGTTACCACTGGTGCTGGACATGTTAAGATTTACAGTAGTCTTTCTCCAGAAGTAGCACACCCTTACTATCATCTCTACTGAATGCTGTGTTTAGTGGTATCTCTTTCCCCTGTGTGGTTAGAATTCAAACATTTCCCATGATATTGTGACCTTTGGACCCAGCTTATAGTTCTCTGGTGCATATATAACTGCTTTTTGCTATTGTGGGTACTTCCCAAACCCGTCAAGCACACACAGATTAGAATTAAACAATAGCTCAATGGTACATCTTGAATATTTCTGGAATTCCTTCTCTGTGGAAGTGGATGTTTCAATGCAAATTCTAGTAACCTGTGACTTCCTAAAATTCATTCTGTGTCTCATTAGTTTAGGCCACTCCCAAACTTTTCTGAGTTCTCTACTTGCAATATAACCTAAAAATTGGAGAGTTTTTAAAAGAGAGGAAAGCTTGTCAATTTTAAGACCCTACCCCCTAACTGTGATCTTCTCAAGAATCATAATTCTGAACCAATTATTATCCTGATTCCTGAAAGTAATGACACCATATACATTATCCATGTTCTGCTCAGTGTCATCAGAGGCGATTTTATTCAAGCTACTTCTTCAGAGCTGGAAAAATGCTACTTTAAATTTACAGGTTTATGGCCACAATCATTTACTTTAACATAATAGAACAAGTGTATTTAAATACAAATACATATATATTAAGTATAAATCCAAATACTACATTTGTCAAATTGTATAGTGAACAGCAATTTAGTCATCTAACCCCACAACAAGACTACTGTGTATGACCTGGTGGTTATCAAGAGAGGACAGATTAAAATTATGTTCCCATCATAGCCAAAACAGTAATTAATATCATTTTCATTTATACTTTGCCTTTTTCATGGCCATTGACTGAAAGGAAAAAAGAAACCATTTTTCCACTTGTATTCTGTGTGTGTGTGTGTGTGTGTGTGTGTGTGTGTGTGTGTTAGATACTGTAGTAAACTGTGAGCAGGGTCACTTTGTTATTTAATTCTGTGTTTCAAATATTTTGTAGATTCTTAGACATTAGAGATGGTCAATAAATAGTTGATGAATGAATGGAATAATTTAAGAATGAACAAATAAAATATGCAAACTAATATTTTTCTTGCAGGATTTACAAATAAAATTAAGTAAACAAAATAAGAATAAGATAATTTCAGAGACACAAGATCTTAAATATTTAAAAATAATTGTTCATACAGTTTCAGATATAAACAAATTTGTGTTCAGACTTTTCCATGAGAAAGAAAAGCGGGACTTAGCATTACATGCAAGGAGCTGATAGGTCCTAAGGAACAGAAGAGGTCACAAGAAACTGTGCATAAATGTCGGGAGCTGCTTGTTACTTTGAATTTATGGGAGCTTGGAGTTCGTTCTACTTTTTAATGTTGGATACAGCATTTTTTATAAAACCCTACAATTTCTGAATCAGAAAGACTCCAGTAATACAAAGTGGTCATGTAAGGAATCATATAAACTAGAGGTCTTATAAATTTTCCCTTAAAAAAAAGCCTGCCTGTAAACAGAAACCTTCAGACAATTTGAAAGATGTATTATTTAGAAGAATTTATAGTATGACAGTAAGATATTAGATCCACAAGTATGAGAGTTTTAAAATTTTCAAAGAAAAAAATTAAAACAGAATGATATTGTTATAATTTTTTGGGCAATTAGATCTTTTTACTTTTTTATTCAAATTTATGTAGAGAAAGGAGATATTGACAAACTAACACAAAGTGCAAAAAAAGACCTATAAGAAAATATAATACCAAAATTAAACATGAACATTTCTCTGTTTCATAATAATATTTACATTTATATTATTATTTATGATAGATGTTTGGAATATTTTACATATATATATGTATTGAAATATGATAACTGTTCTGCTATGCAAAATTTGTAATTGTATTTTGACACATAATTTGTTCCATATTTTTGTCTTTCCTATATAATGGAACATATAATCCCAATCACAGATCTTCTACTTGGGCTGGAGAGATGGCTTAGAAGTTAAGGTGCTTGCCTGTGAATCCTAAGGACCTATGTTCTTCTCTCTGGATCCCACGGTTAGCCATATGCACAAAGGTGACACAAGTTCAAGGTTGCACATTCCCACTAGGTGGCGAAAGCATCTGGAGTTTGATTACAGTGGCTGAGGCCTTGGTGCACCAATGGTCTATCTCTCCTCTCTCTCTCCCTCTTTCTCTATCTCTCTCTAAAATTAAAAACAAAAGACTCCAGAGCTTTACATTAAGTAGTACTCCAGTACAATAGATAAAAGAATGTTTAAAGCTTTATTGTCCCATTGTTTTATAAATTACAAATGAGAAAGGTATACATTTGGAATGTTGGGATATTCCCTTATTTGTGTCTAGAATATGTTAAATTAATTACTAGCAAGTTAACTATAGAGTCTTTAACTGTGATCATTAAGAAAAAATAAGATGTTTGTTATATCTGATGGGAGACACAGTCATTAATGCTTCATGTGATTGATTTGAAACAAGTATCAAGAAAGTTACTACAAACGTGTTTCTACATAATAAGAAAAGAGAGGGACCTTTTCCCTCTCCTCTGTTATCCTCTGTATCACCATTTCTTTAATTTCTAGATCTGTAAACAGACAATAACATACATACACAATATATGCAAAGAATGTATGTGTGTGTGTGAGTGTGTGCATGCATGCATGTGTGTTCTAACTGACTTCTTGAAATAGAGAAAAGGAACCATGTCACATGAGAGACATGGAATCTTTAATAGTGTCTACATCACTAGTCTAGACATCAACAGAAAACTTCAAGGCCATAGAATTTATGTAACATAGTAATATGGATATATTGTCTTCCTAGGTAACTTATACATGCTCTCTGTTGGACCAGCTATCCCAACAGTAGGATTCAGAGCCACTGCTTTGCAGCTTAGTAACGCACAGGCTGTGTTATGATACTCTGTTATCTACTCTGCTTTCACATCCCCTTACATTTAGAGAAATCCAAGTTGCTTTTCTGGAGAAGTTTGCAGGAGCATTTTTACCCTCACAAACTCAGTTTTGTGTTGAGGGAAGGGAATGCCTGCTTCATTAAGGCATATCCTTGAGATGTTGATCCATATTTTTAGCAAATCAAAAACTGAAACAATAATTTACAAACCTAAATAGAGCGTCTCTATGAGACAAGCAGGTGCTTCTGCAAACATTTGCTGTGTGAGTTCATTTTAAGCTCTGTGCCCACCAGGTACATTCTGGCTATTACTTCAAAAATAAATGTTATGTCTAGTCTTCAGACCTTCTCTGTTCAATGAAAACTTGATTCCTACTTGATTTCTTTTGCAGACAAGGGTATCAAATGGTTTAGATTTGAGGTGTGCAAAAGGAGGGGAAAAAAGTTATGTTTTGTTTGTTTATCTCATGTTTCTACTGTGAATCATAACTATTGTGTTGGTGAAATACATTTTCATAAACTTATCATTAATTTATCACTTAATTCATTTTAAGACATATCAGTACTATATTTGAATGACAACATTAGTGAAGGAACAAATGTGAGAGATATTTCCACCTTTACAGCAATTTTATCAAACAGAAAGTAATTTTTTTAATATTTTTATTTTTATATTTATTTATTTATTTATTTTTGGTTTTTGAGGTAGGGTCTCACTCTGGCCCAGGCTGACCTGGAATTAACTATGTAGTCTCAGGGTGGCCTTGAACTCACGGCAATCCTCCTACCTCTGCCTCCCGAGTGCTGGGATTAAAGGTGTGCGCCACCACGCCTGGCTAGAAAGTAATTTTTGAGAGGGGATTATGTTCAATATATATTATGTGCATATATTTCAAACATATACTATGAAATTCGTCAGCTAAAAGCCTTTTAAAAAGTCAATAAATGTTAACTCACTAGATAAACATGACTTATTCTTGACTGCTATAACTAGGAAAATTATCTGTATTTTAGCTCTATTTTAACATCTGACTACATGTCATTCTTTTAACATCTGACTGCATGTAGTCTTAAATGACTTAGGAAATGACTATTCTGGAGGTCAAACAAACTTCTGATGATGCATTGCTCATAGGTGTGTGTCAGACATGTCTTAAGTTTGGAAATTCATGAATAATGACACTTTGGGAAGGAAAAGTCTGGGGAAAACTAGCGAGCTGTATCTAAGTAGTCCCTCTAGCCCTTACAACTTCACCTGTGCAAACAGCACACCGTCCACAGCTTGCAGGACTGTTAGCCTTTCTGGTTCTTATCATGACTTTACTAGAAATACACACCTCTCCGAGCCATTGCATCAAGGATTATAGAGATTCCCTTTGCCATAGTAGACATGGAGTTTAACTTAAGAGTTTATTACACCATCTTAATCAATCAGTGATAGGGCTAGATCATCTTCCTTGAGTGGTGTTTTAAGCTAATCAAGCTATGCTTTGCCATGTACAGCAATTGAATTACTGGGTCAAAACTATCAGCACAAGTATGAACTAGTGCTAATTTCTTTCAGTAGTGAAAAAGTAAAAATGAATATTTTGTTATGATCAATTCTGTTACCACCAAAAGACTTACTTGTGCAATGAGAGTGGATAGATATCACTGACAAAGCATGCTACTACTCTCCAAAGAGATTGCATATAAAGAAAGGCTCAAAAGTGACAATTAGCTTACATTTCTAGGTTGATTAACCCTAGCCGGCAATCACTTAACTTTAGTGGATAATCAATCTTTCCACTATAAATAAAGTGCATCTCCTCTGTATTGAATGTGATGTGGACTTTGAAAGATGAAATCCAATTTAGAAGTTGATTATAATATTCCAAAGATATCTAATGAACACTATGCTCATGATAGCGTATTCACACGTAATCATTTGGAAAAGATAAATTGAAATCAGAATGAGATAATACTTCATACTCATTTATGCAGTTATAATAGAAATATAAACAGATACAATTACCAGTGAAGACATAGAAATATTGAAGCCTTCATAAATTACCAGTGAGCTGGGTGTGATGGTGCACATATTCATTAAGCAGAGGTAGGAGGATCACTGTGAGTTCGAGGCCACCCTGAGACCACATAGTCCAGGTCAGCCTTAACTAGAGTGAGACACTACCTTGACCAAACAAAACAAAATAAAACAAAAAAGCCAGTGAAATATAAAATAGTGCAGTGATCTTGGAAAAGTGTTTGCCATCCCTGTTTGAAAGGTTGCCATCATCCAGTAATTTCATTCCTGAGTCTACAAATTCAAAAGAAATTAAATTATGTTTACATGAAAACCTGTTCATGAGTGTTTCTGACATTATTATTTTATTGCTTTTGAGGTAGGGTCTTATTCTAGGCCAGGCTGACCTGAAATTCACTATGTAGTCTTAGCTGGCTTCAAACTCAAAACAGCACTCCTATCTCTACTTCCTGAGTGCTGAGATCAAAGGTGCCATCATTATTCACAAGAGCAAAAAAGTGGAAACAATTAAAACGTTTGTCAACTGATAAATGGGTAAAACAGTGTGGTGTCACTGTAAGAGGGACTATCATTAGACAATAAAAAGGAATTAAGAACTGATTCTTACTTCAACATGAGTGAACTTTGAAAATACTGTCAAGAAGAACAAGCCTGACATGGCTGTGAACCATATGATTCCATTCGTACGAAATGTCCAGCACAGGCAAAACCATAAGAACATAAGTAGATTTAATTCGATAAAGTGGCCATAGAAAAGAATATTATACAGGTGTTTTATAAAGAATCATTTTGAGGATAACTTAAAGGCATAAGAATGTCAATAATAGACTATCATAATAGGAGGGAAAGATGATTACATAAAAATTAAAAGAGAGACTGATTGAGAGGGTTAGGGGATATGTTGGAGAATGGAGTTTCAAAGGGGAAATGGGGGAAGGCAAGGAAGTCCCATGGGATATTGTCTACAATTAAGGAAGTTGTCAAAAAAAAGAAAGAGAAGAACATTAAATATATATGTGAGGAATTTTGGCACAAAATTTTATAGACAGCAAAAGCAATATTAGAAAGAAAGTTTTATATTTAAAAGAGAACAGAGATAGCTGAAGTTTTCATGTGTTTTCAAGTTTTTATTAGATGCCAGCTAAATGTATGGTACTGTTCTCATCTTGATCTGAAGGAAAAACCCTTCCAGAATAAGGTTAATCTCACTATCCTTCAGACATTTTAATAACACATAGAAGAAAATTTGAAATTATGAGCAGTCTGTAATGAGTGAGACTCCTTTACCTTTAAATTGAGACACAGTTACAAGGTACTTCTATCTGGAAATTTCAGATATATGACGTGAACTGATAAAATCAAAAATGCATTTCAGTACCTTCTTTATTGATTATTCACCTACGCCTGTCTGTGTACTACTGGCTGCTTGGAACACGCAGGGCTGAATCACTGCCTGTGAGTGCTGAGGAACTGTCAGTGGTGAGCCATGAGATGAGGTAAACTGCGCAGCTCCAGAGTCTGTGAAAGGAAAAGAAGCAACAAATGAGGCCTATAGGGGATCACTGATAATAGCTTCTGAGGGGAAATGCTGTATGAGCAGGCTATTTAAAAATAAGCAGTGATTCAAATGAAGAAGAGCAGGGCTGTGGGGAGCAAAGGAAATGCCATGAAGAAAAGCAGTAAGGTTTGACAGCATACTAAGATGCGAGGCTGGCATGCAGTCCAATGGGAAAGGGGGGAAATATGAAGCTTCCGGAAGCTCTGCATTCATCGTGTATTCAGGTCTCCTCTAGTGCTTGATGGCCCTTTGTGCTTCTCTGCACCAGTTCAGAGTGCAAATCTAGAGTTCCACCTCATATCTATAATTCAGCTATCAGGAAAGGAAAGGGAATCAAGAGCCCCTTCTCCCACCTTGTCATTCAGCCTAAGCTGTTATAATAAGTACTAGAGGCTGGTGGCTTCTAAATAAAAGAAATTAATTCCTCCACAGTTCTGGAAGCACAGTCAAGGTGATGTCTTCATGATGTGGAGGGAAAAGGAATTCCCCTGCTTTCTTTTACAGGAGCATCAATTCATGAGGTCTCCACCACCAGATCCCTTTGTAAAGAGTTCTGGGAATAATACTCACATTCAGATCTGGGTTCCAACATATGAATTTGGAAGGGAGCACAAGCAGTCTATGGAACTCATTTTTTATAGTGGTGTGTGTGTGTGTGTACATGTGTGAGTGTGGATGTGCGTGTGCCATGACACACTATGGAGGTCAGAGGATCACATCATATGTCTGTCCTTACCTTCCACCTTGTTTGAGGCAGGGTCTCTCATTATTGTTGCTCACTGATGCGTTCACTAAGCTAACTTCCAGAAACATCTTCTGTCTCTGACTCCCTTCTCAACACTAGTGCAATGTGATTATAGCTGCCTGACACAGTGTCAGGCTTTTATGTAGGTTCTCAAATAAGGTTCTCACATTTGTGAGACAAGAGCATATCCACTGAGCCATCTCCCCAACCCAGAACTCTATGGACCATCCTAGAAGTGGTCTATTATGTCCCTGCTATGACTCATTGACCAGAGAAGACTGTATATATGCACAATGAAGTGCATGAAAAACTGAGAAATTGAGCCTTCACAATGAGCAGCTAAATGTTTTCTGAAAATGGCAGGGAAAGAGGTCTTATTATTACAGAAAAAGAAAGATGTCACCTGTGGGAGGACAGACCAAACTGTGAAGCATGTGATAAATCTTGGGAGGCATAGTGAGTGCTGTGTAGCCTAGGAGAAAAATGGATTTGTTTTGTCAAACTGTCAAGATGCAAAGGATGGGTAAGAAGTGGTGAGTAGAGAACATAGCAACAATAGGAACAGTTGGCCCTGGCTCTGACACTGTTGTAGTAGCCCAGACAAGGAATGACATAAAGGCAACTGGAATAGAGGAGAAAGGATGGGTTTCCAAGATAACTAGAGAACAGAATTAGAAGGAGTTAATAGCTGGTGGTAAGATGGTGAGGGAAAGAGAAGGCATGAGGTTACTAGAAAATGCAGAAACATGCCTTAACAAAAAATATCGCAAACCAGCCAGGTATGGTGGTGCACACCTTTACTCTGAACCCTCGGGAGGCAGAGGTAGGAGATTCACCTTCAGTTCAAAGCCACCTTGAGACTACATAGTGAATTCCAGGTCATCCTGGGCTTGAATGAGACCCCACCTTGAAAATAAAATTCACAAATATTGGAGAAGTAACCTCTATACTTAAAAATCATGGCTGCTGTGCTTCTATTTTTTTTTTAATTAAAAAAAAGTTTTTTTAGATTTATTTTTGGAGAGAGACGCAGAGAGAGACAGACAGAGAGAGAGGGAGAGGGAGACAGATAGAGAATGGGCTACTGTAAATGAAATCCAGATGCGTGCGCCCCCTTGTGTGCAAGTGCGGCATTGTGCCCTTGCGTCACTTTGCATCTGGCTAAACGTGGGACCTGCAGATTGGAACCGGGTTCTTAGGCTTAGCAGGCAGGCGCCTTAACCGCTAAGCCATCTCTCCAGCCCCTGTCCTTCTATTTTTTGCATATGTATGTGTGCTCATATGCATATGGATGCACACATGTGTACAGTTGCACATGCATGTGTATGGGCATGCATGTGGAGGCCAGAGGCAAATATCAGATCTCTTCCTCAGTCCTCTCCACCTTATTGTTTTTTTTTTTGGGGGTTGTTTGTTTGTTTGTTTATTTACATTTTTAAATTTTATTTATTTTAATGTATATTATTCTAATTTTACATTCATAGTGGTGACACCATTATCCTCCTCCCTGTCCTCCCTCTTCCATAGGGACCCTCATCAATGGGGAATGTGGTTCACACATTGTGGACCTGGAGCTCACTAATTAGGTTAGAATAGCTATCCAGTCCAGCAAGCTCAGCAGATGCTCCGGTTTCCACCTTCCCAGTGTTAGGATTGCAGAGTGTACTCCATAAATGGTTTTGACATGAATGTTGGGATCCAAATGTACATCCTCGTGTTTTCATGGTAAGCACTTTATTGACAGAACCATTGCACCAGCCCCATTATTATATGCTATGAATTTGAGCTTTTCCAGATTTTTAGAAAAGCATCATTAATGGGTATGTTCAGAAGCATCTTTTGATTGTAAGTACAAGGTAAAAATGTAAAGAGGAGACTTCAAAATATATTACTTCAAAGTATATATTCATAGGTCAATGAATTCACACAACTTAAGCTATTTTAGTCTCAGTGGAGCAAATCTTTAATTTTTGTCTTTCTTGATAGTGTAAAAGTATGGTCTAAATTTATCAGATCTTTCCAGACAGTGAAAAAGAGAAAATAATAACACAATTGTCAATAATAATTTATTGAATGCCATTTAACTTGTATGTCTTATGTGTTCAATAATCTTAATTTCTAAAAATCTATCATTATCCACATTTTAAAAATGACAAACAGGCTTCTGAAAAATGGTTCTTGTCTGGGCTCACACTGCTCAGTAAGAATCAGAGCTGGAAAACGATCCATCCATGCTATTAAATACTCCAACACAAGCCAGCACCTTGCTTCCAGGTGAATTTTTGGCAGGAAAGGGAAAAAAGCACACAAATAACCTTTGAAAGTGTGATAGCACACTAACAAGTAGTATGTTTTGTAAAGAAAACAGAAAAGATGAGACATTGATAAAATATTTATCTCATTATTTACAATTGCATAAGTAAAGCTAAATAGATTATTCCTTTACAATTAATCTCATTATATAAGACACAAAGACAGCAAGAAAACAAATATAGAGAACGGGGAAGTCAATATTCTAAGCATTGATCTACATCACCCTACAGGCAAACCATACCTTCCCCCTTTAGTTTTTCATTTTCTATTTTCTCAGCCGGTCACTGAGTGGAAGTACTTTATTCTCAAGATGTGCTTATTCAGTCTTTTTCATTCTTTTAAACAAACAGTGATAACTTTTAGTTTGTGTATTTGGGGAGTACAAAGTGATGTTATGATACAGTCACACACTGCATAACAGGGCTTTACTGAATGATGGACTGTATGGGGTTGAAACATTTCTGGCTCAGCTATTAAGGGCTGACATGGGTTTAATTACCCATCACTCCACATCTGTGTGACATTTGTTTGCAGTAGCAAGAGACTCTGGTGTCCTCACAAACACACATGCGAATAAATAAATAATATACTTAAAAATTCCTATTGGCTAGTGACTACATAGCTATCAAATCACTTTTTGTCATGATGCCTGAAAAAAAGGATTTACTATTAGGTATATAAATTGCAACTTTAATCAGTATTATAGTGCAGAAATAATAATGAAATACTTTTTTATGGTCTACATGTTTATGGTATTATACTTCTTATTGTCATTTCAGACTGTATGCCTATAGGTAAGTATGTGTGTGTATGTGTGCATGTATGCTATGAAACAGAACATTGATATTCTGAGGAAAAAATTGACATAAGCAATGAGATCTTTTCATGCTGTACTCAACCTTGCTTTAGGATATCCCTAAAGCCCCCAAACCCTTAAGCTATTGCCACTGCTATTGGTTGCATTCCAGAAGTAAATGGAAAAACCCTGTTGCTCAAGACAGAACATATCCCTGTCATTAATGGCCACACAACTGTATATACACATAAAGTGTTCTGATATATCAAGGTAATCACCTTACTTGTGTTCTTAAAAACTGGAAGAAAAGAGAGTCCATAAAAAAGATAAAGTACTTTCCCCTGCCTTGCATCTGGAAGCCATGCAGGAAATACAGTTTTAGAGATGTTCTCTCCCAACACTCAGAGATTTCACTGCCATATGTGTAAGAACTTGGCCAGTTAACACTGGGTTAAGCAGCACGGGCCACAGTTCCTTATCTCTAGAAATACACAGTGTAGCCTCCACAACTGAGAAATCATCACCTGAGGTACATTTGCTGTTAAGTGATAATTTTATCATTAAGTCTCCCCTATACTTAAAACTCATATTCCGAATCTTTGGAAAGCTCTCTTGCCTAGACTGCTTTAAGTCTAGGTATTTTGTCCTGAACTTTCTGACTACTGTTTATTATGATTTGGATAAATTTTCTCCAAAGAACTATGGGCTTTTTCCCAAGCCATGGCACATAAATAGATGATGGGACATTTAAAAGGTGTAGCCTAGTTGGATGAAGCTGATACCAGAATGTCCTTTCTTCCTGGTCTACTGCCATCCTTTATTCTTCCTTTAAAGTTTTAGCTGTCTTTCTTCTACTCTAGGGGAGGAAGAAAGGCCACTGGGGGCATGTTCTCAAAAGGTATACTGGTACCACAGCACTTCCCTGTCTCTCTCGCTACTTTTCAGCCTCAAGAAGTAGGCATACCTCTTCTGTCATGCACTCCTGACACAGTGTACTATGCAGAATAGACACAAAATAACAGTGACAACTATTCTGACAACACTTCCTTACACTGTGAGCCAAAGTAAACCTTCCACCATCTCTCTAAGGTATTTTGACACAATGATGGAGAGCTAACTAATGACACTAGGCAATTAGAAATTTATTGCAATCAACTAGATTCCATCATTCTGAATTATAGTCCCATGTCTAAACTTACCTTTAAAAAATTCTTTTAAAATGAATGTCTTCTCTTACTTAATTTGCCATATACATTCTTGAATCTACAAATATCTCATTCATATTTGTAAGTGGTAAAACAAATAACTTATGATACACGTCATGCTGATGAATTTAAAATATATTCTTGTTTTTGCTTACAATAAATAACCTTAAACAATGTTTCCATTTTATAACTGACTAAAGTGAGGATTTTAGTTGATGAAATATGCTTGGAATTATAATGCTATAAACCACCTGGGCCAGAGTTTAAGCTCTGTACATTATACTTTACTGCTTCCCTGATATCTAACTATGTGGACCCTATAGACTGGAATTTAAATATTATAGAAAGAATGTATTCTAGCAACCATGTATTTTAAATTCTAAAATGTTTAGAAAGGCCTCTTTATTTTGTGTTTTCTTCACCTTTTAAAATATCCATTTTTCAAACAATAGGTAAAATTATTCATTTTAAACTGCAAAAAAGATTTTGCAGCATATCTAAGAAATATTTGCAATTATGAATATGAGATGTGTCAATGTGTCCTCATCAAGAAAATGTAAATTTTGGGATACTAAATGACAACAATATCAGTACCATAATTTGAGGATAATGTGGCAGGGCAAAAAGATTATGGTATTGTTTTGGAGATGCACCCACTCAAAAATATCAGATGTGCCGGGCGTGGTGGCGCACGCCTTTAATCCCAGCACTCGGGAGGCAGAGGTAGGAGGATCGCTGTGAGTTCAAGGCCACCCTGAGACTACATAGTTAATTCCAGGTCAGCCTGGGCCAGAGTGAGACCCTGCCTTGCAAAAACCAAAAAAAAAAAAAAAATCAGATGTGACCAGTTTTCTATGATGAGTACCTTTGATTATTTTTATTTTAGATACAGGGAAGGTATCCCAGCATAAAATAGAATGAAGAGTTGTCATCAGTACATCATAGGTCTACCAGAATTTACTGATATTTTATCATTTTAATGAAGCATGTATTTTTAGTTCCAGAAATGTGTCCATAGATATTAAACAGTAAAAGTAAGTGAATTTTTAGTACAATATGATAATTTATGTTTCAAAATTATCTTAAATGCCTCATTGATCTCTCACAGGAAAACCAAACCTAAAAAACTATATGTCAAACTATAACTGAATAGCAAAAACATTTTCAGAAAGATAGTGGAAGCTCTCAAGAAAATGCCCACAAGCTTTTGTGGCACTGCCTTCATTCCCCCAGCTGAAGAGGCTCTCCATGAGAGAGAACTTGCCATTCTCCTTTCATATCACTTTTCCAAAGCCTGCAGACAAATCCACTTTATGGAATAGCTCAGCACACACTAATCTACACTGTGGACATATGGAAAATTAAACCTGTCTAACACTGACAGGGTTTAAAAGAAGGAGTTGTTTATTCTTCATAACAAGATAAAATTTATCAAGAAGTATTCCATGACCTCAGGAACCATCCCAAATATGTCTTCAGTATTTACACAGCTCTGTATCCTTTCAAAGATTTTTTTTTAAAGAATATATAACATTCAATTGTCATGATTCATATGATTTTGCTACATATAGGTTTTAAACAAAAACAAATGTGAATCTTAACAAAAGTTAGGTATAATACATAAACAAAATCAAAACACATGAGAAATTTCTTTGCAGAGGAGACAAAACATTACATCTTCTCTTTTTGTGGTCTCTGGCTAGGCCTGAGAATTAGACTGACCTGAAGCAGATTAACAGGAGAAAAGTACCCGGGTGTTTACATGCACATGAGAACCCCTGCAGCAGAAAGATGAATACACAAAGAAGTGACAAAGTCTAGTGCTCAGGTACTAGAATAAACAAAGGGAAACAACTCTGCAATGGCAACTACAATTTAGAAGTCCAGGGGAAGACAGGAGCTATTCAAACAAGCCTTGTATGTAGATTGCTCTGGGCTTGCCTTTCCCCCTTTCTTCCTTCTTTGGGGAGTAAATCTTTAATATGTAAGTTTTACATCTTTATTTTCCTTGCTTTTTTTTCAAATTTCTTTACTCAAACCATCCTTGTGGCACAGTGGCACATTCTGAACTGGCACACATTGTCACCTTCATCTTTCTCTTTTCTTTCTTTTTCTTCTTTTTCTTTCTTTCTTTCTTTCTTTCTTTCTTTCTTTCTTTCTTTTTGTTTTAGTTTTGGGTAACTTCCATCTTTCATTGGCAAACATTGTGAAAAAAAAATTATCCAAGGAATTATCTTTTACCAGAGCTTTATTATTGTTGATCACATAATATGGTGAACAGAGTGCAGATTTTGAAATCATGGGGACTAAATCTCTTTGAATCCCAGTTTTTGAAGTTCTATTTACTTCTGAGTGTGTCAATCTTAACACATTTAAAAATGTCACATATTATAATCTCTAGGCATTGTAATTTCTGCTATCCTAAGATGTCAACATTTGCTAAGCCCTTTTTTTAGAGGGCATCACCATCTGGTACATTATATGCCTTATACATTGCTTAGTATAAATCAATAGTTTAGCTTCAAATACTACATGCTAGCCTCTGAACAATTTCTCTTACATTTTCTAATATAAAAACGGTTTGACCTTTATACAAAACTTTCTTGTATTTGATTTTGAATACAACTTATTAAATTTTCCCTAGGGGAGGTAGTAAAATGGATTATTTCAATTTCATAGTAAATTGTGCTTGATAACAAAGATGAATTATTCCAATGCAAAACATGCATAAAGAAGAAGAAATGTGTTCTTAATTTCAGACACAGAGAAAACTGTGGAAAACTGAAGATGTCTTCATCAGCCATCTCATCATTCTACTTGATGCTTTCTGGAAATGGGAGCTCCGTTCCTCAGCTGTTTTACCAGCTAACTTGTTGAACATATTGTAAATGTGCTTCTCCACTGTCTTGTGGTCCTCTGTGTTGTGCAGGGATTGTGTAAATGTGACACTAAGGAACAGATACCCATATAACACATCTGAGAGTCAATAAATATTGACTGAACTTCAATAAATTTTAGCTGTCCTAGGTTTACTTTTCTGTGCAAAAATATATAACATACAGAAATTATGTGATATAAATCATATAACTCTTGGAATTTAGTCTTGGAATATCTATTAATTTCTGATGATTTTTGAAAAGATGAGAGAATATCATTGTCTGCAAAAAATTTCTTTGTAGGATTAAAGTTCATTTAAAAAAACTGATTAAATATGTAATAAATAAATGTTATTCAAGGTCAAATGTGAAAAAAAGAAACTAGAGACATAAACAATGGATGAAAAGTAGAAGTATAAGAAATTAACAGGAAAGGTCATTGTAAAGGGCAATTTAAATTTATAACAGAAAATATTCTTAAATTTAAGCAAAGATGTACAACTCTCCCAGGATAGGCTATACATTAGCTCTCTTTTTGTCTCTGCTGAAGTCAGCTTCAAGTTGCTGGAAAAAATAAATAAATAAAACCTGACCAAGAACAGCTTGTGAGAGGAAAGGGTTTATTTTGGCTTACAAACTCAAGGAGAAGCTCCATGATGGCAGGGGAAAATGATCACATGAGCAGAGGATGGACATCACCTCCTGGCCTCCCAAAACTGATAACCATACTTGATGTAAAATCCAATGCATGCAGTCCAACTTTAAAAGTCCCTACAGCTTTTATTAAGCCCAATGGTGCTCAGACATCCCCATAGTCCAAGATCTTTTAACTGTACTGTAATACCAAAAAATAATAAAATAATAATAATGGCACAGAATAAACATTCACACTGCAAAAGATGTCATTGGGGATAGCAAAGAAATATTCAACCAACACACAACTTAAACAGTGCAAACATCAAACTTTGAAGCTCCAAGTCCTTCAATTCTAGTCAGTGACAAGTCTCCAAGTCTGATAAATCTAACCAGTGGTGAGTCTCTGGGGTTCTAATTTCACCCCTCCAGCAATACTACTCACAGTCCAACAAAATTTCATCAGGTACGATAATCTCTCCTTGGCAGCTATCCCATAGTCGTGGCATCTCCACTGGGTCTCTACTGCAACCCACAGTTCATGCTTATGGATCAATCAAGCCTCCACACAGGTAATCCAACAAGCCTGTTTCACACTGCTCATGGTCGTTAATCCGGGGTTGGGGGGGAATAAAGCAGGCTTTGAAAAACAGGACACTCTTTCAGCATTCAGACCCTTTAAAATGACTCTGCATTCTTCCTGTTGGCCCAATGCAGGTCAGCTGACCCAATCTTAATGGTGGTAATCTCTCAAACAATTGCAGCTGAATGGGCAGAAGTTTCAGGCCAGAGATTTAATTTCTTTCTGTGCCATATCCCTCTGCTCACACCAGTCCATTTCTATGCAATGAAATCCTGCACATGTTCTCAGGACATGGGCATAACAGCAAGCATCACACACAAAGTTCTTCTAGCCCAGTCCAGACAAGGCTCTTTCTCACCCTTATAAGCCACACCTCACAGTCCATAGTTCTTACTGCATTCAGGTCTTTCAACTATGTCCAGAATAGTCCATCAAGCTGTACTGACATCACTTCAAGGCATCTCTTAGGCCAAGATTTCAAATTTGTCCACATTTCTCCTGCAAAGCATTTCCAAAAGGCCAAAGCCACAGAATCATGTTTCTAATAGCAATGACCCCACTCTTGATACCAATTTTACTGTTGTAGTCAGCTTAAATTACTGGCAGAAAACACCTGATCAAGAGCAACTTGTAGGAGGAAATGGTTTAGTTTGGCTTATAGACTCAATGGGAAACTCCATGATGGCAGGGTAAAACGATGGCATATGAAGAGGGTGGACATCACCTCCTGGCCAACATCAGGTGGTCAACATCAGCAGGATAATTTGCCCAACACTGGCCAGGGAAAACTGGCTATAACAACCATAAGCCCATCCCAAACGATACACTGCCTCCAGGAGACTTCATTTCCCAAATTGCCACCAGTTGGGGACCTAGCAATCAGAACATGTAAGTTTATGGGGGAAACTTGAATCAAACCACCACAGTCTTCTTTTGATTTAAACATTACATTTAAGTTTAATTTGAAGATTAATAAGTATGTACTGGAAGATGTGAGGGAATGGGAAGTATGTAGATATGTGTCCATCAATAAGAGCATGTGTGTGAGTTATCTTTTATAAATCTCCTTAAATAAGCTTTAAAGAAAATTGAGCTATGCATTTGGTGAGTTTCTATAATATTTAACTTTTAAGAATTTAATATGTACTTAGATGATTTTAACAAAAATGCACAACTTAGTGACAGATTAAATCTATGTTGCTCATAGGTTGGATTGGAAGGGTCCTTTAATTACATCTGAAATGTAATGAGCCTGTAGAAATTTCTTGGGGTGTTGAGCACGTGGATTCTGAGACCCCACAGGCTTCTAAAACACTGAAATCCTTGGTTCTCGTTGTCAAGTCAAAGACATACTTTGAGTTTTGGGAAGTGACTCCCCCGAACTGTGCTTGCCTTTTTGTTAGGTCCCATCTATACTTTCCCTAGAGGATAGAAAGTGGTCCCAAGGTTTTGTCTATCATTCATGAGCAGATGACTCCCAAATTTATATCTCTACTTCTAACCTCTTATTCCATGTCAGAAGAATATGGTCAACCACTCTCTTTGAGTGGCCACATAAATATATACTTACTATATTTAGTGCAAAATAAGTCTTGATTTTTTTCCACTCCAAATTTCCATATGCACAACACATCAATAAACCATGCTATAATCTACTTAGCTATATTAAGCAGAAACATGTAGATCACTCAGCAAATCCTATCAATTTTGTTTTAAACTGATTTACTTCTCTCTGCTATTTCTGTCACTAACCTTGTTCAAACCACCATTATTTGCCTCAATGACTGCTCTCTAGCCTTCTCATTCAGTTCTTGATTTCTAAATTTGGCCAATATAAATAATTCACTACTTAAAATCCACTCCTACTCTAAAACCACTTTAAGGACTTCACATTATACTTGTAATAAAAAGTAAATGCATTGGCATATCTCATTGGCCTGTAAAAATCACCTTGCATAACTCCCATGCTTCACTTCTCCCCAGTATATGTCTCTTTCTAGTCACACTGACTTCATTTTCTAAGCTGGCAGCATCCTCAGAGGCTTCTTCCTACTTCTCACATAACTGGTCCATTGTAGTCTTCTAATCTTCTGCTTTGATGTCACAGCTTCAGAGATGTTCATAAATACTATATCTAAAGTGTTAATATAAGTGACTTATTTTCTCCATCATATCCACTTTCCTGTTTTCTTAGTTGCTAAGTTGTTCACAATCTAAAAGGAACTTACAAGTTTGAGATACATCTCTCTTCTTTAGTGTATAATCCTGCTGGAGTTAATGCTTCTTTATTTCTTTTTTAATTATTATTTTATTTTTATTGAAAACTTCTTTAATTGTAGACAATATGGTACTTCTCTCCCTCCTCCCACTTTCCCCTTTGAAACTCCACTCTCCATCAAACCCTTCCCACTCTCAATCAGTCTCTCTTTTCAGTTTGATGTCATGATCTTTTTCTCCTATTATGATGGTCTTGTGTAGGTAGTGTCAGGTACTGTGAGGTCATGAATATCCAGGCCATTTTGTATCTGGAGGAGCATGTTGTAAGGCGTCCTACTCTTCCTTTGGCTCTTACATTCTTTCTGCCCCCTCTTCCGCAATGGACTCTGAGCCTTGGAAGGTGTGTTTGAGATGTTTCAGTGCTGAGCACTCCTCTGTCCCTTTTTCTCAGCACCATGGTGCCTTCTGAGTCATCCCAAGGTTGCCACCAGTTGAAAAGAGAAGCTTCTCTAACCAAAAGTGAGAGTAGCATTAATATATGGGTGTGGACATTAAGAGAAGTGTTTATTGGGCAGTTTGGTGAGCATAGTATATACATTTAGTGAGACACCAGCAGACATCCCAACCCTATGGCTCATGACTATCCCTGTTGTAGGTTTTCAGTATCAGGGATGTATTACCTCCCATGGAGCAGGCCTTCAGTCCAATTAGAGAGTGGTTGGTTTCCCCCATAACAGACATGCCACTGTTTACACCTGTTGACTCATTTGGCCTGGCTGGCCAAATTTAAAGCTTGCAGAGTTTACTGTTGAGTACCTTCACTGGTGTTTTCTCTTTCCCATTGAACTGCATGTAGCATAGCTTTTTCCAACTTTCTGTCAGCTGGTCCACATGAAGGAGGCTTTCATCTAGGCTCCAGCAGGATTTATCAGTGACCTTGCTGCCCAAGTATGTGTAGTCTTTAGCAATAGGGTCTTACTACCTATTTCTGATGGAAAACCAAGGGCCTCAGCAATGGCCTATAATGTTTTCAGGGTATCTGTCCTCTCTGGCCAACAACTCACTGAAAGGTATCCCATCTCTGGCACTGAAAATTTTCTAGTAACAATCTATGGCATCTGAGTCTTCTTTTGTCAAGAAAAGTAGGTTTCCATATGATTTATTTATATCCTCTTAGATTGTGATTAGACCTCCCTCCACCTTTCCTTTACTCAATCTCTTCCCCTGACCCCACTTAGGCCTTTTCACCCCGATTAATCTGTTCTTCTACTTATATATAGACAATACCATCCTATTAAGTCTCTCCCTCCCTCCATTTCTATTCCCTTTATGTCCCCTTTCTAGCTTACTGGCTTCTGCTACTGAGTTTTATTTTTTTCTCACATAGAAGTCCAATAATTTGTAGCTAGGATCCACATGAAAGAGAACATGTGATGTTTGGCTTTCTGGGCCTGGGTTACCTCACCAAGAATAATCCTTTCCAGATCCATCCATTTTCCACCAAATTTCACAACTTCATTTTTCTTTACTGCTGAGTAGAACTCCATTGTGTAAATGTGCCACATCTTCATTATCTACTCATCAGTTGAGGGACATCTAGCTATTTCCTAGCTATTCCATTTCCTAGCTATTGTGAATAGAGTGGCAATAAACATTGCCGAGCTAGTATCTCTAAAGTATTAAGACAAGTCCTTAGGATATATGCCTAGGAGTGGTATAGCTGGGTCATGTGGTAGATCTATATTTAGCTGTATCAGGAACCCTCACACTGATTTCCACAATGGCTAGACCAGATTGCATTCCCACCAACAGTGTAGAAGGGTTCCTCTTTTTCTGCATCTTTGCCAGCATTTATGGTCATTTGTTTTCATGATGGTAACCAATCTGACAGGAGTGAGATGGAATCTCAAGGTAGTTTTAATCTGCATTTCCCTGATGACTAGAGATATAGGACATATTTTTAGATGTTATATGCCATCTGTATTTCTTCTTCTGAGAAGTCACTATTTAGTTCCACAACCCATTTTTAATTGAGTTATTTGACTTCTTATTACTTAATTTTTTGAGTTCTTTGTATATCCTAGACATTAACCCTCTGTCAGATGTATAGCTGGCAAAGATTTTCTCCCATTCTGTAGGTTGCCTCTTTGCTCAGTGTCCTTAGCTGTACAAAAACTTTGTAATTTCATGAGGTCCCAGCAGTTGATCTGTGATTTTATTTCCTGAGCAACTGGGGTTATATTCAGAAAAGCTTTGCCAAGTCCAATATGTTGAAGGGTTTCCCCTACTTTTTCCTCTAGCAGTTTCAGAGTTTCAGGTCTGATATTAAGGTCTTTGATCCACTTGGACTTAATTCTTGTGCATGGAGAAAGATAAGGATCTATTTTCATCCTTCTACAGATACATATCCAGTTTTCCCATCACCATTTGCTGAAGATGCTGTCTTTTCTCCAATGAGTATTATTGGCATTTTTGTCAAAGATCAAGGGCTATAGCTCCCAGGACTGACATCAGGGTCCTCTCTTCTGTTCCACTGATCTACATGTCTGTTTTTGTGCCAGTACCATGCTGTTTTTGTTACTATGGCTCTGTAATATAGGTTAAAATCAGGTATGGTAATACCATCAGCCTTATGCTTCTATCTATAGCCATCTCTTCAATCTTACAGCTAGCTTTCCAATGTAATAAATATGGAATAATGTGTGAATTAATTTTATATATCTATCTGTGAGAACAACTTATGAAGAAAAGACCCATGGCACTTGATTTTAAAGATTTCAATACGTCCTCCTTGATTCTGGGCCCACGATGACAGCACCATGTCAAGGGTACATATGGAAGAGGAGCTGTTTCTCCATGGCATACAGGAAGAAGAGTAAGATATGGGGACTAGGAACCAGGTTAATCTTCAAAGGCACACCCTCACTGGCCTACTTCTTCTAACCAAGTCCTACTTCCCCAAATTTCCACTACCTCCCAAATTAGCACCATCAGCTAGAAACCAAACATTTAACACATGAGTTTTTGGATATATTTCATATTCAAACAATAGCTTATAAATATTTACTCAGCCAGTTTATTTGTAATTTATTTATCAGCTGAGAACAAGAAATTTCTATCCTGTAGTACTCTAGAGAACTTTAAATGGTAATATAAATATTCTAAGGAGGCACCTTTAACAACTGCATCATCTTCCCAGCCCAACATAGATATTACCACAGGATCTGGAGCATGTCAAATACTCCAGAAATACGATGAACCCAATAGCAAACAACCATTATCACACCAAATACACATGATACCTTTATATCCTGCAGTTCTTCCATGACAATGTTGATCACTTCTTGGAAAACTATGGATATTAGAAAAATAAAAAATTAATAATATTTCATGACACAAAATTATACAAAATTCAAATTTAAATTCTCATACATTTTGAAGACTGTAGACACATTCATATAGTTTTTATTTACATATTACCTATGTTTATTTTCTTGCTTGCAACAACACTGACTAAAAATGGCAAAAACCTTATGACCATGACTAAGTTGTCATGTAAAAATAGATTATATCTTTTGGAAAAGAGAGGATAAGGGAAACAAAAAACACAATTTCTTTGAAAAAACATAATAATATCTAATTCCTTAAAAGCTGATAAAAACAGAGAGATTATACAAAACCATGCTTATTTTCCTATAATGGATATTGTTTGAATCTCACTTTATTAATATATAAATTCAACTTAGCAAATGAAGTATAATTATTATTATGATTAAAATGCTCAATATACACATAGCATTTAATTTACTTTTAAGTACAACCATAGGAGGTAATAATATTAAAAACTCTCACAGCTTTTAAAGAATCTTAACTCCACTTCTTATCTATTAAACTATAAAACTTATAACAGCTACCGTTTTCATGATTACTTATTAAGTATGTGCTTATTCAATTTACTGTTCCTATTCACAAGTAGATATATTACCTACCAGTTAATTAGTTAACAAAGCTTCTGATGTTAGTGACAAAATGTCTTAAAAATATTAATGATCTCAAAATACTGTAGAAAATTCAATGATTTTAAATAATACATCTGAAAATATATATATAAAGAATGTACTAAAAGCATTCTTAGGACAAAATTTTCATGACAGAATTTAGCCTGCAGTGACAAAACCTTATCAGCTAAACTGTTTGCTGATTTAAAAGATGAGCCTACAACATCTATGTCCTATTGGGGAGCACAATTTACAAATGGTTTTATGAATAAGCAGCCCCAAATGGTTCCTTCTAGAAGCTGTGGAGTGGGAATACCTAACTCTTTCTCCTCTTCCTTCCCACCAGATTTAAATCAATTCCAGGAGCCTTTTCTTATTCTTCAAATGCCCCAGGGAACCATATATGCTATGTCTTAGATACTCGAGAATCCTTCCAAGTACATGTAGCATATCATGTGGTCATGTGCATTTTTATATTCATTTCCTCTGCTCATTTCAAGGAAGATTAATCTTTCTTTTTTTTTCTTTTTTCTCTAAATTGTCCTGAATTTATAAGATAATTATGGTGTTTCTATAATACATTCAGTGTTTCTAAATGTACCTTTTGTTTCTTCACTTTTATTCACATTAGTAGTAATGTCACACAAAATTGTTTTTCATAAACAGAACAAATCACAACAGATGGATTAAAACCACACTGAAGACTACCATAAATACAGACAGACTGAAAAACACTTAACTTATGGCAGGTTGATGTGTGGATTAAAAAAAAAAATCACTCAGCATGTGTGTGTGTGTCTAGGTGTTGGTTGATTTTCACCTTCCCGCTGTTCTACCTCATCTTTGAGGCAGGGTCTCTACTTTTGTTCAGTTCTCTACTTTACTTATGCTTTCTGGGAAATTCTCCTGTCTCTGCCTCCCTTCTAAGTGTACCAGCAGTAGATAAACCTGTTACATCTTCAAGCTTTTTTATTTATTTATTTATTTATTTATTTATTTTTATTTTTTTGGAGAGAGAGACACAGAGACAGAGGGAGAGGAAGAGGAAGACAGATAGAGATGGGTGCATCAGCAGCCTCTCAGCTGCTGCGAATGAAATACAGATGTGTGGGTCCCCTTGTGGTCAAGTGTGGCATTGCGCGCTTGCATTACTTTGCATCTGGCTAAACATGGGACCTGGAGATTGGAACTGGTGTTCTTAGGCTTAGGAGGCAGGCACCTTAACCCCTAAACCATCTCTCCAGCCCCATCTTCAAGCTTTTACGTGGGATTTGGGGATCCAAACTCAGGTACTCAGATTGTGCAGCAAGTGTTCATCCCACTGAGCCATTTCCCCAGTCCAGTGTGTGGATTTTCACAATTTAATATTGATTCATGTTCAACCCAGGAACTATCTGTGTTAAATTGTTAGCTCTTACTATCTCAGAACATGTCTTATTTGTAGCAGCATCACTGCCCATACACCTAATTTAGTCAGGGTTTCACTAGAGTATTTTCTGTACCTGATCCATCACAGATCCCCTTATGATGACAGAGATACAGAAGAGGACATCATGTAATAGAGACAGAGGTGGGAGGAACTTGGTCCTAATGGTTTTAGAGCAAGAATGGCCTGTGCCTTGAACTCAGAGATAGATGCATCTATTCTAACTTTTACCAGCCCATTTATTCAACTGAATGTATATGTCAATAAAAGTGGTGTGACTATGAAGAAATTTTTAGGTTAAGTCTCAAGATCCCCTACCATCTGCACTATCTAACTAAACCTTTTCAACCATCATACAATTTTTGATGTGACCATTATTCCTTGGCTGACCATTTAACCTACATCAGGGAGAAAATACTCTACTGACTAATAAACTTCACTTTCTGCTGCTACTTTCAGACAATAGCATCAAAAAAATTATTATAACTTAATGGTTGTAGTTCAGGAGGCACAGAGGAAGAGAAATGGAAGGAGAGAAAGAGAGAGGAGAGAACGATCTGCTTTATTCTGCTTTTAGGTAGTACAACAAAGTACTCAAGATACATTTATGAGGAACAGGAATTTATTTCTCACATTTCTGAAGGCTGGCAAGTTCAAAATCAAGGTGCAGGCCTTCAGTCTGCTGAGGGCCTTCTTGTTATATCTCCACATGGCAGAAAACGTAAGGGTAAGGAGAACTCAATATGAAGCTTCTTGAAAATAACCTTAATGCCTAATGAGGAGGTAACTCTCTTGGCCTGATAATCTCTTAAAGGCCCCACCTCGTCCACCTTTTTTTATTTTCATGAGGCTGAACTGGAATTTGCCTTGTGGACTGAACATCCTCTGAGTTCTGGGATTCTAGACATTCCCCACCATACCCAGCTTAGCCCCCCCACTTCCTAGTACATTGGAAACACCTGGATTTTGAAGAGAATATATTCAAACCACAGCAGTTGCTCCAATTATTAGAATGTGTGAGCTGTATATCAGTATGTTTTGTTTTTAGATTTAATGATGAAAATAACATAGGCACACAGAAGATCCATATATGTGATCACGTAGACTTTTCTAGTTCAGGTAGGAGTCATCAGGAAGCCAAAACAGAAATCCACAAATTGTTGAGAGAACAAATAGATTAAAAATTTGCTTTAATGGATAACAGGAACAAATCCTTGGCTTCAAAAAATACAAATTTCTGACTTCTGGCAACAGAGATTAAGATCTCTGAGCTGTCAGGGACAATTAGAGGAGGAAAAGGAGCCTTAACTATATGACTGTCAAAAGGAGAAGGTTAAGCAAGGTTCACATGTTGATTGTAGTTTGTGCAAAGATCAAATGTCAAGACCCCCAATCAGTGTGAGAAATGAGTAAAACATAAGAGCATGACTCATCCATTACTGAAAATATGAACCAACTCAGTCACTGCTTCTGAAACAAGCCTGTGCATGGGGACCCGTGAAGATAAACAGTGGCCACGGGAACCACAGACAATGCCATGCTCTCTTTCACAGACACTCTATAACACTCACTCACTTTGCCCAATTCTTTTCTTCTAGCAATATGAGCTCTGTGTTTAAATGGTCTTTAATGCAGGTTTTTGTTTGATTTTCATTCTTTGTCATTCCTTCCCACTTAGGAATTGCATACCTTTGAAAGTTAAAACTTCCTATAGAACCATGCATCTTGACAGGAATGCACCATTCCTATAGTCATCATGTAGATAATGAAAATGTCACTCCGACCTTTTTGTTGATATATATGATTTTCCTGGAATGCTGATATAGATACTATTTGGAAAGTCAGGAATTTTGTTTTATCTTATTCTGTTCTTATAAACAACTTATGTGACAAATGCATTGTCTTTTAATTTTACTAATAAACTAAAGCCCGTGTTCCTAAAACACTCTGCATTAGTTGTCCCATTATTAGTGGCAAGTTTTGGACATTGTCTTCATTATTGATCTATTTTTGTTTTGCTGGGGATTGAACGCTCGGCTCCTGACAAGCTAGGCAAGCTCTCTACTAGTAAGCTAATTCCCCAACCTATTGGGGATAATTTCAAAAAGCTTTGATTCTGGAATCAAGTAATGGGTCTACCCTGTAGTAGCATATGACCTTGAATGGGTTAAACTTCTAGACTTTATCATTATCATCTCTAAAATATGGATAAGTGTATAGTTTATGGTTATTATAGCTAAGAAGAATAGCATATTTAAAAACTTTGAACATGCAGAAACATAACAGTATTTATGCATACTACTATGTTCCAAATTAAGAGTTTACTACAAATTAACTACAGTTCCAAATTAAGAATTTCACACTTCTCCTTATGGTACATTTTTCCTCTTTCTAGTTACTTGGCAAAATGGGACTTCTTCTTTATCAGTACCTTGTCAGTTTCTTGAAGAACTGAACACAGTGTTTGAGAAAAGTCATATAGAGTTCTGCTCAACAATACAGAAGCCTGAAAGGAGAGCCAGGGAGACCTACTCACCTTGAACCCTTTGCAAAAGTTCCCTCAACTCTTCCTCAGTTTTCAAATTGGGGTGAAACATCAGGAGCCATTCAACTCTTCTTATTTTCCCAAATAAGCAGTTCTTTTGTATTTGGTTAAAGGTATAAACAGATTGCTGTCAAATAACATCACCATATCAAATGGCAAGGTGCACTAGGGCCTTAAAGGAAAAACAATTAGCCTTTGTTTAAAATGCACAGGTTGCCACTGCAGATTAAGCTGGCTCCAAAGGCTCATGGATCAGGGGGATTAGTTCATTCAGAGCTGAGGTCTTTGGTTGCCACAAAAGCACCTGGAAATGTATTACATTTCTTAGAATGTTATGAAATGCCTAGTGGCTGGTGTCTGTGCATCAGTGAGTTCTGGCCCACCCAGTTAAAGCATCTCTGGGGTTACAGAGCTGCCTCCTGGGTCAAATTTGCGGTGGCTTTGGGGTTAACCCATATACCTGTAAAAAGAAGCCAAGTTTTATTCATACACAAAAGAAATGTCTGTGGATAACAGAGGGGGTGGTGTGAGAAGACAGGAGAAGAAGAACGTTGGAAAGATGGCATATGACTGAACAGCTTTTACTGAAAGCCTGTGGTATTCCGTGGCCTGCATTCTGAGACAATACCTGCACAGACATCCCATCACCAGGACTCATTCCTTTGATGCTGATGTCATCTCAACCTGAAGCCAGGTCTTGATTTGCTCTTTCAGATGTACCCAGTTTGCTGTTGTCCCTTCCGGGAACCCTGTTTGCATTTTGCTTTTTAACTCAAAAAAAGATCTCTTATTCTATTCTCTTTTCTAGGATCACCCCCATATGAACTGTAAACTCTCACTGGAAGTTTTGTCCAGAGTGCATTTGAACAGTTCAGTTCAGCTGTCTTCAAAGTTATGCTCAATCCACTTCTGCCAAGAATTCATGTGCTTTCATAATCATGCTTAGCTTCAGACCATATGGGAAAGACTATGTGTGTGTGGTAGTATTTTATCTTTTGCCTTTGTTTGAGGTACTTTAAATGCTCCCTGCAGACCCATATTTGGGGAAATAGACATCACAGATGCAGTCTTCAATTGACCTTACTCTCAATTAAAGCTGTCTTTTAGAGGATACTATATTACATAAAACAAGGTTTCCAGAAAGGTCATTGCAGCATGTGAAAATTCCCTTGGTCTTCCTGGTTAATTAATCTTAATGACCTTCATTAGTTAAAAAGATTATCAGTAAAGACACTCGATTTATATGAGTCATAGCTTCTCAGATGTTCATTTGTATTGGCAAATACTATTTTGGGGTTCTGATTCTATTGTTCTCATCAAGACATCCTTTGCAGGACTGGGTAGTGTGTGTATAACTGTAGTCTACAAAGAACTAATGGCCTACTGTCCTGGGGTCCTGGTGCTCATTCACTGTATAGTAGCCAAAACTGATGTGGCTATATCTCTCTGTAATTGAATTAGGCTGTTTTCATAGAACCTAGCTATATAAATATGCTAGCTTTTGAGTGCCATCATTTAGGTGACAATATACCTTTTAAACATTTTACTGCGTTAAGGCAGTAGAGAAATATAAATTGGGGCAATTTTAAGCAATTTTATTTCTCTAAAAGTGATTACTCATAGTTTTATAAAAGCTACCCACATCAGCAATTTAAATATTTAAATATAAGTTTTAAACATGGAAATTAGCTGTGGTGGTCCATGCTTTTAATCATGTACTTACTTGTAAGACTAAGGCAAGAAGATGGTGAGTTCAAAGCCAGACTCTGATACTAGTGAACTCTTGTCTTGAAAAACAAAACAAAAAGCAAGGGGGATAAAGAGGAAAGAAAGGGGGGGGGAAGGTGGGGTATGGTGGGGCAGCCTTTAATGCCAGCACTTGGAAGGCAGAGGTCGGAGGATCACCATGAGTTGGAGGCCACTCTGAGACTACATAGTGAATTCTGGGTCAGCCTGAGGTAGAGTAAAGCCCTACCTCAAAATAAATAAATAAATAAATAAAAATGTACTTAAATTTTTATTTGGGTGTATGTGTTTATGCATGTATATGTGTATGCAGGCTTTGCAAACAAGCACTTTCATCCAACAAATAATCACTATAGCCCTGAAAATGCACTTTTATGCAGGGGAATAATCTGAATGCAAAAACTTAAGAGTGATAAATTAGATATTTATTGTCATTGATAGACAACTATAGATAGCTATATCATAAAAGGAGGAGTTGTCTTGTGAGTGCTGGGTAGAGAATGGATAAAAAAACGGGGATAAGAAACATTTCTTGGGTGTAAATTCATAGGTCTCAAGTGTGACTATAGATTAAAATTACAAGGCAATTTATAAATCACCTCAAGGTCCAGCCTTCACCCATAGAGTTTCAATCTTTAGATCTGATGTGCATGAAAGTCTGGTCTAAGACAAGTAGATGTGAAAAGACCTTGGCAATGGCCAATTCCTCAATGGCCTAAGAAACCACTGCCATGTTAATGAATGGTCAGTCTTCCAACTCAATAGCCAATTTACTCATGAAGTTAAGAGCCCCCTTCCAAATTCTAACCAATACTTCATTCATTCATCTCAACCAACTCCAAAATCTTTGCGGCTTCTGATAGTAGAGAGGGCAAAGCCAGGAAGGTAACCCAACCACCAATTATTGTCACCTTGGTGTTTTAATCTTGAAGTTGCCCCCAGGGAGAAGGGCAGAAGCATTTCACTGGATAAAAACTGAAAAGATATTATTAAATGGCACTATCACAAATGGTTAAGCAATTGTGACTCAAAGGAATCAAAAAAGCCAAAAATATGTTTGAAATTTCATTTATAGGAGAATTTGATCACTGAGTTTTTAAGCCTGAGTCATTCATTTACTCTTTGTTTCCATTAAGCACAGAGCAAAAGTCCTTATTTTGGTCCTGAATAGTTCTCTATCAAGGACCTACTAGATGTTTACTGAGTCTGAGAAGTGATTCTGTTGTCTCATCTAATAAGTAAAACTTGATGTTGGCTATATCAATGTTAGCATATTATTCAATAAAACTTTAAGAAAATTCCCTAATCATAATAGAGATAATGGAAGTCAAAAGAATCCTAAGTTACCGAGGACAAAGATAGCCACTTTGATAAAAAATGGTTACCAAGGGTCCAAAAATATCAACAAACAGCCAACTGAATAGGGCTGTCCTTGACAAAACACTTCTCATCTGCTTTCTTCCTAGTTCAGAAGGTTCTGCCTGGCTGGAGGTGGGAAGGGTCAGGATAAGTTCCCAACAGACACTTGTTACCACTTTGGTCAAAAGTAGTTTGACTGCACTGCAGAGATTTCTCAGTAGTTATGAGTGCTTACATACACTCGAGCACGAGGATCGAGAGAGCCTGAGCCCGTTCAAGTGCAATTTCCCTACAACCCATGTAAAAACCTAGGTATGGCCACATACTACGGTAACTCTAGTCTGTACAAGGTGCAGACTATAGAATGTTTGGGACTCACTGACCAAAAGTGACAGCTCCCGGCTGACAGAGAAACTCCATCTCAAGGAAGTACAGTGTTGTATGTTAGAGAAAAACACCCAAAATTCTCTTCTGGATGCTGTACCCACTTGCAAAGGTGAACATCTACACACACAGGAGCATACACCACATATAACACACTATACCACAATCCTGCACGTGCGCGCACGCGCACACACACACACACACACACACATGTTTAACTATAGAATTTTGAGGTATGAGAAGTTCATTCTCCATTTAAAAAGTAAATATTTTATTTTATTGTACTCATGGACAACCCAATATAATTTTTCCCTTCTATAATTTAAGGAGTTTATTTTTGATTTTTCATTTCTGTCCTCAATGAGGCTATTTGACATTCTGGAATTTCTGAGATGGAGAAAGCAACCATTATAAAATGGGATGGAACCCACAGTCGTGCCACAGACAATTACAAATGCTGGTCTTATTTTTATAAAGCTAAAATCTATAGAAGTTGAGGAAGTTAGGTTATCATATTGTTCAAAATCTTTTGATTTCTTTGAATGGAGAAAGATGAGATGGACCAAGAAATGGCAGAAAAATAATTCCAGAAAATAGACAAGAGTGTTTTTCCTGTCCAAGGCTACAAGTTTCTTTCAGTCTTCTGGAATGACACAGTGAATTATAACGTGAGGGGTTAATGAATGGTAGCAGATGAAACACGTGAAGGATGCGGAGCAGAGTTGGAACAGGAAACTGACCACCAGCAGTTTGGTTAAACAATACCCTCTTCTCACCTAGTATGCTACAGAGAAACCTATGTCCCAATAATTTTTTTGTTTTCTGGAATTTAAACTATTTCCTCTTACTACCCAGGGAATCTATGTTATTATTATTGTATTAATATTATTTACATTCATGATTTATTTTTGGCTTCCTTGAAGCTGAAGTTGATTTAGTAACCTTAAATTAGCCAAAGCTACAAATCCAAAATGCCAGCATGAAGACATGGTAATACTTCTGTTCCTAGTTCCTAAAGAAATATGTGTGCATGACCATTCACTTTTCTTTCTATCTTTCTTCTTCTTTTTTTAATTCCAGGAAGTATGGTTCTGCTATGGTAAATTATAAGGACCCTTTCAATCTCTTAATTGTTTTCGGGTTTTAGAAATATCTGTATTCTCAACCACCATTTTCATCAGCTTTAAGAAATCTAGACACCTACCTACCTTCCTCTCAGAGACTTGGTGAGCAGAACAGTCATTCTCTGCTTTCTGATGAGACAAGATTATCATTCATGTCTCTTTCCATTGGGAGAGCTACCAGTGATATTTAAAGTCCTAGTGCTGAAAAAAAAAAAAAAAATTACAACAGTAAAAGCAGCTTTCATTCACGAACTATTGCAATCAGGAAAAAGAGAACTCTAGAAGAAACTAGTCTCAGTTACAGAGACAACATGAACAAGCGAGATTCGACAACCACAGAACCACTTGTGGAGGCGAAAGTCAGTGGGTAGAGAAGAAGCATTTCTTGCTGAACTGTGTGAACACGGTTCTTGCTGAAGGCAGGCTTGGATGATAGCACATCACTGGAGGACTGTGATGAGTGATGCATCTAGTCACATATCTGTAGTATCAGAGGCGGAACACAGGGAATTCTCTCTAAATAGACTTAGGTGGAGCCTTGCCGACACTAGGAGAGGTCAGTCCAATGAGGATAGGGAGCAACATCTAGGGTCCAGGCCTAGGTGACATGAAGACACAGAACTAAAATTTGGTAAAAGAGACAGACTTTGTGGTGGCAAGGAGACCGAGGGTCTCCAAGCAAGAAGGTTATTCTGTTCACTGGTGAAATAACCAAACTGGATAAGAATCATTCATTTGCAGTGACTGTGATGCTACTCTAAGCAAAGTACTCCCAGGATGTTCTGCCTCCACGCCTCCATGATTAGCGTTTTCCCATAAAAGCTCTTCGGTTTTAGTAGACCTTTTATTTTACTCACCTAGTATGTTATCTTGGGGCCACAAAGCGGAAAATCTCACCAACATAATGTACTTGGGATGAAAACTTTGTTTAAGTGTAACTGTGATCTTGCTTTGAACTCCCCTTGACTCACAGGTCCCTGTGTTACTGTTTAAAAATAAAATTCATATGCAACCGGTAGAGTGCAGTGTAGATGACAGAAAGAGTTCATCAGAGGAAAGTGGAGCACTCTCTCAAGGGGCAAAAGTGGACATTGGCCAAAGGGTTTTCCCAATGTACCTTTTATGAGACTTATACTATGTCTGAAGTCTGCAGAGCGAGGGTTTGTTCCTGTCCCAGTGATTGACATGTTCAGGTGGACTGACTCTTACAGGAAGGGACAATGGTAGATCCTTGTTCTTCACTGGAAGGCCTGCTGATATGCAGCAACTTTTTAAGGTCAAGGGCTTCTAGAACACAGTTTTAATAATTATCTACTAATAACCTTATGGGAAGTGCAATGTGTCATTTCTCCTCCCAGTGTGAGAGAAAAAAACTCAGGTCCCAAACCT
This sequence comes from Orientallactaga sibirica, assembly GCA_036365145.1. Classification (NCBI taxonomy): domain Eukaryota; kingdom Metazoa; phylum Chordata; class Mammalia; order Rodentia; family Dipodidae; genus Orientallactaga; species Orientallactaga sibirica. The sequence goes on from JAEOAD010000003.1 coordinate 26,767,411, forward strand.
AGTAGTTAGAGTCCTAAAGTTCTAGTCCTTTTTTAAAAAAAAAAATTTAATTTTTTTTTTTTTTTTAAATATTTTTATTTACTTATTGCAGGGAGAGGGAGAGAAAGAGAATGGGCCTATCAGGGCATCTAGCTACTGCATGTGCCACTTTGTACATCTCACTTTACATGGGTAGCGGGGAATTAAACTGTGGTTGTTAGGTCTTTAGGCAAGCATCTTCATCACTGAGCCATCTTTCCAGCCCTAGTGCTTAGTTTTATGGGCTGTTACTTATGAAGTGAGGAGCAGTCCAGCACCAATGTGTCTCAGCCCTGCTAATATCTAACTAACTACTTAACAAAATGAAATAGTGACAGACTTGGTTCAGCTTTGGTAATAAACCTTATTCTTTAATCTAGATGTGCAAATATTTGAATCCCAATTTAGTCCTTTGACTACATCTCAAGTTACTCAGAATAGGTAGGCAATAATAAGTACAATTACTTACAACTTCAAAACCAAATATGGGGTTGGAGAGATGGCTTAGCAGTTAAGGTGCTTGCCCAAGGACCCATGTTCAACTCTCGAGATCCCACATGAGTCAGATGCACAAAGGTGAGGCAAGCACAGCATCATACACACCCATTAGGTGGGGCAAGCATCTGGAGTGAGATTGCAGTGACAGAGGCCCAGTGTGCCAGTTCTCTCTCTCTCTCTCTCTCTTTGTCTCTTGCTCTAAAAAATTAAAATAAATAAATAAATAAATAAAAGCATGGAATTTTTGCTGAACTACTTAAAAAACAACAACAAACAAATAACTCTGTTTTTATTTCTCTGTGGAGGATGGAACCCAGATTTCCAATACAGATGTTGCATGGATCCAAACAGGAGCTGGGTTAAAATCAACCCAGCAGAACAAGTGTACCAGCCACCTGGCTCAGGACCACCTGCATGTGTTTCCCATGGGTGAGTCTACCTTGTTGTTTTCACATATGGAGAAAAGTTGGATAGAGACACATAGCAGTGTAGAACATGCTCCAAGAATTAAGACACTTTTCAAATCTGGGATTGTCTAATAATAGTATTCAAAATCTTAATTCTTTTTTATTTCACTTTAAATGAAAAAATTATGTGACCACCCACTAGGTTAATGTATATATTTACATATATTTAACACATTAACATATTTACTTTCATGCTGTGAAAGGTTTTTCACAAAGGATAGAATCAAACTTTATTTTGAAAATTTTCTTTTACATTATACATTTTTTTAATTTTATATAGTCAAACCACTAATGGTGACAGAAATGTTTCATGAGTGATTTAAATGAACTAGTCAGGGAAATTTCAATTCCTAGAAAAAAAATAGTTCTTAAAATAAAATGAATATACACCAAGATATTTTTCTGTTAGGTTTTAGAAATGTTATAACTTGTCCCAAATATTTTTAATTATTTCCCACTGATGATTAAATCTTTGTTTCTTCTGTTTCTTCTTTTGTGATTAAATCTGTGGAACTAAAACATATCCTTAAGAGGGAAAAATTTCAAATGCACCAGAGGAATCTTGTAGGAATGTCTTTTCACCAACTTCACTTTATGCAGTGCAGCCCAGATTAGTAAGGCATCTCTGTTACTCTGAAGTTTTGCTCTTGCAGGACGAAGGGAAAAAAAAAAAAAAAAAAAAAAAAACTTTCTATTTGTGGAGTTGAGCCTGTTAACAGGAAACAGGAGTTCAGTCACTAGAAAGGCACTTTTTTTTTTTCCACCAACACCAAATTTGCCTTTGTGCCTTGATTGACAGCCATCTCACCGTCTATAAACAATCCACCCGTTGCCCCAAATCACCATTCAGTTCCTGCCTCCAACATTTAAACATTGAGTGGCTTTGCGCTCAATAAAATTCCTTTTCATTTCACCCTAGGTTGCCATGTCTCTTCAAACAGAGACAGAAAAGCAGCGGTCTGTGTCAGACAGATTTTAATTTTCAGTCCTCATCTATTTGGGGGGACTAGACACAGGCAAACAGACTCTACCCCAAAGCCTAGCAACCTGTGGTTTAAACAGCCAATGCATATGAGCCCCAGGATGGGGGCCTGGACCTGTTCACACACGAATAAAGAAGATTAAGATTTCCTTTCAAAGACCTGAAGCCTTTTTGACAGCCAGTGTCAACAGCGCTGTCTGCCTTCAATGTGAACCAGTCGTCTAGCACAGATTCCCACAGGGAGGTCCTGCCGATTAGCATGCACCACGCTACCATTCCATGTCGGTATTTAATTGAAGAATAAGGGTGTAAAGTTTTGCAAACTCTTACTTGCTCACAAAGAAAGGATAACTTACAGGAATTGTTGAAAGAAAATAGCAGTGAACATGAACACCTACAGGGAGCATTTAAAAAGTGAGGAATAGAGAAGGCAAGTGAAGAATAGTGGGGATTTCTATTATCTAATTGAGGAGATGTTAACACAAGCTTTGTAGTCAAGATACATGTTTTGAAATGCCCTCAAAAATTAGCTCTACTCTGAAAGGAAAACTTGAGGTATAACTTTTCTTTCCAAATAGGATTATACAATTGTATTAACCAGACATTTATTCTCAACACATTTAACAGATACTCATCTTTACAAATCGGTGAGAAATCTTTAAAGAAAAATTAAAATGTTCCTTAATATTTACTAAGACATATTACTACTTAGCATCTAGGTAGTTAGCAATGTTAAATGAGTGGACTAGGGCTTTATTGAATTGTGAGTTTTATAATACACTGCATAGCTTTAGCAAGTGCTACAAAGGGAAAGAGAGCATCATATCTACAAATGCCAGTGCCTTCAGTTTAATTCCACATCAATTACAAGTTCCAACAGTCATTTCTGCTTTGAAATGAAATCCTCCTATTATTTTACAAGTACTAAATTGTTTTTGCACAACTAAGAATAACTGAGTTAAACCTATTTACAAAAACATGGCTGTTCTGATTATGTGACTGGTGTTTACACAATTTGATGTCAACTGTTTATTCCTCAAGTCTGAATAAGAACATAAGCCAAAATGTGCAACTTGTATAGATGAATGCCCTGTTTCCCCACTAATGGTGCATACACCACAGTTGTTACAGCAGAGCTGGAGAAAGGGTCCCAGTGCTCTGTTTTCATTCCTAGAAATATTATATATTATAATATATATTAAATATTATATATACTGTGATTATGTATCATAATTATAAATAGCTACATTCTATTTCATGATTATAATATATTATATAATACATTATATGTATTACTTACACTGAGCACCTGTTATATGCCAGAATTTGGATGGAGCCTCTACTACTCTGGATCCAACTCCTACAGACTTGAAAGAACTGATTACACACAGCTTTTCCCAGCACAGATTGTGTTTGTTGTAAAGTGCTGACCACATGAGATCAGCTATGGTGGGAGTATCTATACCACAGTATCAGCAGCACAGCAAACAGGGTTGGTTTTTTACAAGTTGATTGCCAAACATTCACTAACATCTCACTGGCTACAGATGATTAGTAAAAACAGTTATGATTCCTCCCTCGCTTGGAGATTTATAGACAGGTGTTGCCTAGATAACTTTGCAAAGCATATCGAGAAAGAGAAAACTGTGGGTTATAGTAAAAGGACAGGAAGAAACTTCAAAGTAACTCAAAGTGCATTACTTTGCTCTCTGGGATTTGATCAGAGTGGACACAAAAAAGAGCATCTATACATTAGTATTCAACTAAATTAGATGGTAGGAACTAGCATCAAATCAGACACCCCGTTGTTGCCCAAAGTGTGACTTTAAGGATCACGAAGAGAGATTAAAAGCACCAGAGCCATCAGAAAAGGTTGCACTGAAAAGCTCAACTCTAAATCTGCATCAGGACAATGCTCTATGGCCCTTTTTGTAGCTAACAAGTATATCCTCTCCTCACCTGTTTCAGGCAGAATGAACAGCCTTATCTCTTACTTACTCATGTGGGATCCATGCTTGGCTGTGAAAACCCTCTCCAGCTTCTTGGGAGCCTCAGAAATATATAGATGTTGCAAATTAACCTGTCCTGTCTTCATTACCATTTGATCTTTATGGGGAAATGCTATATTTGGAAAGCATCTAAAGCTTCCTTTGAGCTTGCCGTCCTCAGATAATTACCTACAATAAATAAACACTTGTATATGATATGAAAATCACTCTTCACACACAGCATACATGTATTGCCGACACAGTGACCACAACCTACATTCTTCTGTGTGAACATCAATGATTATGCTCTGCAGGAGGAAAAGCACATGTAAAACCTGCCCCTCAGACCTCAGCCAATCTTTTTCTGTCAGCTTCCTAGATTTGTACTTAATGTATGTTACATGATCACATAATCAGTGTTTGTCATAGTCATTGAAACATAGATCAAAAAGGATTGAAGCCCAGTGTAGTGGTGCATGACTTTAATCCCAGCACTCAGGAGGCAGAGGTAGGCTGCTCACTGTGAATTCAGAGCCACCCAGAGATTACACAGTGAATTCCTGGTCAGCCTGGGCTATTGTGAGATCCTACCTCAAAAAACAAACAAAAAAACAAAACAAGTGCATTGATAGCTGGAAAAACAAACTAGAAAATATTCATTTCATGATGCAGCAAAAGATCAGAGCAATCTCTTAGTATGCTCTTTTTCTTTCTTTTTTTTATGTGCATGTGTGTGATTTGCATGTGTCCTTTGCGTTGTGTGCCAGCAAGAATCAGGATCATTTGTCTCTCCCTGCAGAGTCCTGAGATTACAGGAGGGTGTTGCCATGCCTGTCCAGCATTCATGTGGTGGTGAGGACCTGAACTCAGTACTCACATTTGCATAGCAAACATTATACTCCGTGAGCCATATCCTCAGGCCTGTTCATTCACTTTTAGTATCCCTCACTTACTCCTTACCTTTTCAGCTAGTACACCTCAGTGGTCACACACAGACTGGCTATGGATGAGTGTGAGCTCATCTGTAGGAGGAGGAAAATAACTATTAACACTGTCTTATTTAAGTGGACATCACTAGGGCCCATACAGATACAAAGACTAGGTGCAGCATGTGCCAGCTGTGTGAGGCAGGTTATTTTACATTTACTAATGTTGCATTATAAGCTGTGACCTCTCAGAGACCATTTACATCTCAAAGCAGAGACTACTCCGAAAGATAAATACATCTTACAAGCCCCAAAGAACCAGTTATAATGCAGAGTGAGAAGCAGTGGGGCTATGTTTTTGGTAATGGGGCCCTAGATGTAAATATCCTCCTATTTTAGTTAATTGCAAAATTAACTGAAGAGGTGACATAACCTCTGAATGGGTCGGATATATATATATATATATATATATATATATATATATATATATATATATATATATATATGAGAGAGAGAGGGAAAGTGAGAATGGGCGTGCCACTGCAAAGTCCAAACTTGTGTGCTGTGCATCTGGCTTATGTGGGACCTGGAGAATTGAACCAGGGTCCTTAGGCTTCACAGGCATGTGCCTTAACCGCTAAGCCATCTCTCCAGCCCTTGGTCGTTTTTTTGCTAATGTTTTATAAAAAAAATTGAATGTATGTCAGATGTTATGAAAAATTCAGCAAGTAGACTGAAGGGAAAAAAGAGGAGAAGAAATTCTGTTAACTAGATATAAACAAAAACTGAGAAGGATACCTGGGATGACAAGAATCAACAATGATCATCAAAGAACTTCCTCTTCAGATGGACTGTATGCAGTATTGACGCCTAACCTTCAGAAAGATCTGCCCGGCAGATGCTGCTGGAGAAATGCTTGAAGTCAGGACCTACTGTGTCCATTCTATTTTACTGTCTCCACTATCTGCATAAAATTTTTACAGCCTCAGTTTTACTGGGATTCATTTTAATTTAGGTTAACTCAAGAAAATTCGAACAAGCAGTTATTTATGTTGTGAACATGTTGTATAGAATTTCATGAATGAAAATTTAATTGAGAACACATTTTTCATCCATTTCACGTCATTTCACATGCTTCACAAATAAAAGTCAACTTATATTCTAATTTACTGAAGTAAATATGTCTAGACACAGAGAGATTATAGGGAAACAGGAAGATAAGCAGAACAGATCCCCGCATTCTGAAACTGGCTCTAGTCTCTCAGATTTCAGCTATTTATAGGAGCCCATTTGCAGACTGAGGAGTGGGGTCTGGGAGTAGTCAGAGACTTGTCAGTTTTAAATGAAATTTCTACCACAAATCAAAGTGCTTTTTATTCATTTCAATAATTTGGGCCAGTGAATTCAAACCAACTTAGAGAACCACATGTTTCGTTTCCACAACTCACACACCTTATAAAACATTACTCCTTCAATGTGGCTTGTGAATGACCTCTGCCTTACAGTTCCGGGAGAAATCAAAACAATCAGAATCAAGGAAAGTGTTTCTTTTTCCTCTCAAAATTGAAACTCATGTGGCTAAATTTCCATATATGCTTTTTTTCACTCTGGAGACCCTCTCTTTCTTCCCAGACAGCATCTTGGTTCTTTGTACATTATGGGTGCTCTTTCTGCCAGGCCCATCTTCTCCCTCATCCTCAGGAGAGGGGTTAGGTGATCTCTAGAGGGGTGTGTGTGCAACTTCCAGGGATTGCATAAGCTGTTCCTTAAGCACAACATCTTCAAAAGTCAAATTATAAAGACTTACAGATAATTTATAGAAACTCATCACTTTGTAATTGGCATTCTGTGCCTTTCTATGGCCTTTTCATGAGGTTCTAAGGCATCATCACATATTTCCAAGTTGAAGGGTGACTGTGTTCCCCCAGTTTGGTAACCATTTGTGATTGCTTTCTTTTTTTTTTTTTTTTTAAATTTTTATTTATTTATTTGCAACCAGAGAGAGAGAGAGAGAGAGAGAGAGAAGATAGGTAGACACAGAGAGAGAATGAGCACACCAGGGCCTCTAGCCACTGCAAACGAACTCCAGATGCATGTGCCCCTTGTGCATCTGGCTTACGTGGGTCCTGGAGAATCGAACCGGGATCCTTCGGCTTCACAGGCAAATGCCTTAACCGCTAAGCCATTTCTCCAGCCCCTGTGATTGCTTTCTTACACATATTTATGCATGTTCCATCTGATATGCAGGCATGCCACTTTTTATCTTCCTGTATATAATAATATCCATGGACGAAAATGTTTCAGTGCATGTTGTGAAATGACAAAGTTCATCACACAGGAGGCTGAGGCAGAAAGATGGTGAGTTCTAAGCTAGCCTAGGTTACATAACAAGACCATGTCTCGAATTTATTTTAAAAAGTTAAAGAGGGAACATTTCTCTCAGCCTTAAATGTAGATGGTACCAAAAGATATTCAGGATTCCTTGGTCAAGAAACAAACAAACAAACTGGCTTTCTTCTCTTTCAAGTGGCAGGAGAATGTGCACTTGAAATCTATGGGAGATGCTGCCTCAAGTGAGAGCCTGGGGGACACTCAGCACATCTGTCTCACACTCTGGATTAGTTAAAATCACCATGACAGGCAGGTGGGAAAATGCCATGCTTTCATTGACGGATATTCAGAAAGCCAAATGCGCCTTTGTCCCACTTTGGGCCAGTGGAAGGAGGTCCTCTGCGCCTGTGGTGAATGCAGGGCCGCAGGGCTGCAAGGGTTTTCTTTTCTCTTGTAGTAAAGTCAAAGCATTTTGTACTCAACAGCTCTACTGAACTTATTTTAATATCTCTTAAACTACATTTCATTGCACAAATTTATTTAACTTAAACAGAAAAGCAACTCTTTAGACACCTTCAAAGGCTACATAACAGTCATAGTCAAAGGCTAAAAGTTTAGAGCTCAACTTTTAGTTCCAAACTACCTATCTCAAGTTCAAAAATTAAACAGGCTATTATCTTTTGTTCATTGGTTATCATCACCATGTCAAATGTCACCTATACTTCCTGCATCCCAACAAGACCCTTCAGGAAAATATTGTACATTTGTCAATATCATGGATTCTTGAAATCCCAAAATGCTTCCACCAGTTGACCTGAAACTTCCTCCCTTCTCAGATTCCTACCTCTAAATACAATACAAACAAACCTTGGCTCAAATGAGCCCTTGTATAAGTTACTTGGGTCATTTGTTTGAGATCCACAAAGACTTCAAGTTTCTTTTCTAAATTTTAAGTCAGTCACAGCCAGATGATAGCCTGAACTCTCGCCCATAGCAGTCTCTGGTCCCAGTAGATTTGATCCATCGATTTGATCTCTGTGCTAACCACTGATCCTTTGAGAGGTATAGGGATAATATTTTAGTTGGATGTTATTCCAAAAATAGCTGTTAACCTGTACCACTTATAAGAATATAAAACCACTTGTCCTTGAGCCAACGTTTACGGAGGACTAATTGGTCATGGCGTTAGTGTGGTGAGACCTGCTAGTTCATGTTTGCCTGGCATCGGTTTACAAGGCTCAGATTTCATTTTGATCAGATAACTCTGCTATCATTTATCAAGTAATAAAGAATAATAGACATTATTGGGATTGAAAAATTTGAATTGACAAAGGGCAGTATGGAATATGAGAGTTGGCAGTTCCTTCATACCATATTCTGTATTGCCTTGGAAAAGAAGAAACATTTAGAAAAAAATAGAATATTTTAACTGCTCACATTTTTATAAGTGTTTAAAGCAGACATTCTGGTAAATGACTCAGTAATAATTCAGAAACAATGAAGTTTACATATATTTCTTTGTAAAAAAAATTTTATTTGCAAGCAGAGAGAGAGAGAGAGATAGAGAGAGACAGAGAGAGAAGAGATGTAGACAGAGATAGAATGGGCACACCAGGGCCTCTAACCCCTGCAAAAGAACTCCAGATGCATGTGCCCCTTGTGCATCTGGCTTATGTGGGTCATGGAGAATTGAACCAGGATCTTTTGGTTTGGCAGGCAAACATCTTAACCACTAAGCCATTCTCCAGCCCATATATTTCTTTTTAATAAAAATTTTATTTATGTATTTGAAAGAGAAGGAGGCAGATGAAAGGAGAATGAGAAAGAGGGAGAGAGAAAGAGAGAGAGGGAAAGAGAAAATGGTCATGTCAGGGCCTTCAGCCACTGCAAACCAACTCCAGACACATGTGTCATCTTATGCATCTGGCTTTACACTGGTATTGGGGAATTGAACCTGGGTCCTTTGGCTTTGCTGGCAAGCACCTTAACTGCTAAGCAATCTCTCCAGCCCCTACACATATTTCTTAAATTATAAACCATAGCATACAATTAATTGCACTTTTCTTTAGTTACTTTTCCTCATTGTCGTGTTAAAATTCCTGGCAAAAACAATTTAAGGAAGGAAGGATTTTATTTGGCTCTTGGTTTAAGATCACAGTTGATCATTGCAGGGAAGTCATGGAGGTAAGTGAGGGAGACTTGCTGTAGTGGTAGGAATGTGAAGTAGGAGGTCACATTGCATCCATAGTCAACAGAAAAGCAACGAGCACCTGTGCTCACTCAGTTCATTTCCTTTGGTTTTCCTTTTTATTCAGTCTGGGACCCACTTCACAGGATATCCTCCCCAGTCTTGAGAGTGAATCTCTTTCCTACTCACTTCAACCTCTTTGGAAATACTCTCACAGACTTTCCCAGAGTTGTGTCTTCTGGGTGATTCTATACTCAATCAGGTTGACACTAAAGACAAGCCATTACACACTTAAAAAATAAAGTTCTACTCTCTTAGTAGTATTTATTTCTTTAAAAAATAGTTTTCTTTATTTGTGAACAGAGGGGGAGAACAAGAGTGGGCACACCAGGACCTCTTGGCACTGCAAAAGAATGCCAGATGCAGGAACTATTTTGTCCATCTGACTTTTAGAGGATACTGCGACATTGAACCTGGACTATCAGGCTTTACAAGCAAGTACCTTTAACTGCTGAGCCATCTTGCCAGCCCCTCTTACTGGATTTTAGTAGATTTTGAATATTCTCTGCATAAATCAATAAAAGAATTAATGGATATTTTAATTAGCTTACTTTATTCATTTTACAATGTATACATAAATCAAAACATCATGTTGTATCCCACAAACTTACATAATGTGTACTTGTCATTTATTCCATAATAAAGTTGACAAAAATTAAAATAAGTTTGTGTCTCTCTGTGTGCTATGTGCACACATGTATGTGTGCATGTTTGTGTGGGGGTGAGCACACGCATGTGTGTGAAGGCCAAAGCTCAACATCATGTGTTTTCTTCAATCACTCCACACCTTAGTTTTTTTTTTTTTTTTTTTTTTTTTTTTTGAGACAGCATCTCACTAAACCTGGAGATCACTGATTCAGCAAGTCTAGCCAACCAGCAAGTTCTAGTCATCCTGTCTCTATCTCCCCAACCCTGGAAGTACAGGTGTGCTGCCATGCTCTGCCTTTTACATGAGTTCTAGAAATCCACACACAGGTCTGCACACAGGTGTGGCAAGCACTTTATTAACTGAGCCATTTCCTCCGCCCCTAAATTAAATTTTAAAAGTTAAAAAATGCCTGCTGTGGTGGCACACCTTTAATCCCAGCACTTGTGAGGCAGAAGTAGGAGGATCACCGTGAGTTCGAGGCCACCCTGAGACTACAGAGTAAATTCCAGGTCAGCCTGAGTTAGAGTGAGACCCTACCTCGAAAAACCAAAACAAAACAAAAGTTAAATAAATAAATCACAGTTCACAGTTTTACCTCTTATCACAGTAGAATAACTTGTTCCTTATATTATTTGCATAATTGGCATCATTCATGTAATTGAAGTAAAAATTATTCGGTCAACAAATATTACAAGAAGCCATTGTGTGACAGTTTGGAAGGTACATTAAGGAGGATAAGAAACTGCAAAGGATATTTCTGTTTATTGCACCTTTTTAAAATTTGAGTAGAGCTTTATAGTTTAGTGTCCCTAGAAAATTACATGAAATGCAGGACACTCTTGCTGCTACCTTTGAGCTGATGGGTAAGATGTATTGTCCTACCTCTATTCTGCCATGCTTCTCTCTGCCATAATAGAGTTTGCCCTCTAGACTGTGTAAGCTGATATAAAGCTTTTCCTCCCATGAGCTGCTTCTGATCTGGTGTGTTGTCCCAGCAATGAAATGTTAACTGCAACAGAATCTCTTTCCAAGAAGTCACTATACTGTACACCACAATTTCCTCTGGTCTACTAATACTTCTTCTTCTTGTCCTTCTTCTCCTCCTCCTTCTTCTTAACTATTATGTGTGTGTGTGTGTGTGTGTGTGTGTGTGTGTGTGTGTGTGTATTTTCAGGGTAGGTGTCATTTAGTTTTTCCATTTTACTTGTTATTTCCCATTGGAATTATCTCTCACAAATACAATGTCTCATGTTTAGATCAGCCTGGTGTGTGTACATGAGAAGAATTTGAATAAGTTAAGGAAAAGCAGTAAGGGCCCTATATGCAGAAAATCATAATATGATACTGCTTTATAGAACTTTGTTTTCCTTTCCCTCCAGAATCCAGAGATTTTTACTATCTCCTATCTCTGGCTTTTGTTTGTTTGTTTGTTTGTTTGTTTGTTTGTTTCTGTTTTGATCTGCTAGGGCAGTATTTTCTCTTATAATTTGCAGAGTTTCCTGAGTGATAGTCTTCCTTCCTACGGTCATGAATACATGTCCTTCTCCCCATTTTCTTTCTCCCATTCATACCCTATCATGCTCTGGATGTTGGTTTGTTTTCTCTTTCAAGAAAAAAAGAAAGAAAGAAAAGAAAAGAAAAGAAAAATATGGGTGATTCCAAATCATCCAAATAAAACCATCCAGCCAAGCAGCAGGACATGGTCCTTGAGTCCCATAGGTCATATTTTTGGCAGATGGCTATCTCCCACATACCCTCTGTCTAATGCACGAATGACTCTTTGAGGCTTTGGAATGTCCCATTTCAACATAATGGAGAGGAAAAGCACTTATTTTTCTACAGTGCAAGTGGGCAAAAATATATATTATGGAGGCTACAGAAGAAAGACATTCCCATCTTTTTCAGGTCTCTTGGGAAAGCTAGCTAGTCTAGGATGGAAAGAAGTCAGGATTAAAGCAGGAATCTTCCTTCCTATGTTATATTTCATAGCTGGGAAAACTCATTGAAATCATTTTGCTTTTTGTGTTCCAATAAAGCTACCCTAATTTGTTCAAAAAAAGAGGAAGAAAACTTTAAGAAATGATATTCTGAAACAAAATTAGGAGAACTTGAAGTATAAATGAATTTAAGTTTTAATAATATGGGTAATTATTTTTCATGTTTCTTAGGAAAATGCCATTTGAAACACATTTGAAAATCATCCAGACTTACAGATGAAAGACTGAAAAGGTGGAACCCTAGATCTGTGAGTATTCTAGAGCAAAACGCTGTGAGCCTGAGAATTTGAGTGTCCAGTCATTCAGTGGCTCTCTCAGGGCTCTCTCAAAGGTGCCCCACAATCTCCATTCCCTGCTGTGGGAGACTGCAGGAACTCAGGACCACAGTGGCTTTCAAGAGTGCACCCTTTGTCCTACCCACCTGACTTTCATGTTGACAATGCTATAAATACTGTTTTTTTATTTTTTTATTTATTTGAGAGAGAGAGAGAGAGACAGAGAGAGATAGACAGACAGGGAGAGGAAGACAGAGATGGGCGCGCCAGCAGTCTCTCAGCTGCCGAGCGAACAAAATCCAGATGTGTGCGCCCCCTTGTGGTCAAGTGCGGCATTGTGCCCTTGCGTCACTGCATCTGGCTAAACTTGGGACCTGGAGATTGGAACTGCTGGACATTGGAACCAGCATTCTTAGGCTTAGCAGGCAGGCGCCTTAGCCGCTAAGCCATCTCTCCAGCCCTAAATACTATTTTTACAATATTAGCCTAGGCCTTATAAGAATCTATGAATCCTCATACTCACCTTTTTTTTTCTCCTTAAATAAATCCAATAACTAAATCCAGTGTGTCTATGGAGCACATCCTAGAATATTGAAAATTCATGTCATAAATTGACAAAAATAAGTCATTGTAAAGGTATTATCATGCAGCTCATAGTTTATAAATGCCAGATGGAGCTCAGGTAATTAAAATGAATTATGGCTATAATACAAGATGAGCTGTGATGTGATAACTAAAATTTTGCAATAGAAGGATCTGTGATCCCAAAATAGACAAGCTTTTCAATACAAATACACAGACAGCAGAAATAATAATAGAAGGAAAAAAACAAACAAAAAAAAAAACAAACCTCTCTAGACCAGTATGCAAGCATCAAGGAGAGAAAACAAGGAGAGAGTGCAAGCAAACAATTCAGTGACACACTATTGAAATCATTTAATATTTTCTAATTAAAAACACTCCATTTTGCTTTGCTGTCTTGGGAGAGGGAGTTTTCAATATTTCTCTAGAAACTCTAAATCATAAACAATATATTCCCATTGTAAAAATGTTACTATGTTATAAATACCTTACTCGTAACCCAGATCCACTGTGAACACTGAAACTGCTCTTGTAATGTGTGAAGGGTCCTCATTAATACGTGCACGTAAGCACTTCAAACATTCAGTGTTTCACAACCTAAGACATAGGAATTCTTATGTTTGGGTAAAGTAAATTATCTAAAGTTGCTTTGTTGGTTGGTGTATATCTGTGACTGCTTCACACCTCATTTGACAGAAATATTATGAAGTTTGAGTTGTTAGTCGTGGACCACTTTCTATATTTTTCTCATGGAAAAAAGCCAACAATAATTTTGTCTGCCACTTTTTATGTAGTGTCTTGGAAAAATCCTTGCCAAAATTATCTCAGTGGAAGTCTAATCTTAGATGTCTAATCAAAGAACAGATATTGTGTGCAAAATGTGAGGTAGACAGTTAAAATACTAAGGCAATTTAATATAGGAGGAAGTATTAGAGACAAAGTCAAGATCATGGGTCTTTTCATGTGTCAAAGCAATAGCATTCTGTGTAAGTAGCAGGGTTGAAGTAAGGAACAGAAAAGAACCACGAGAAGAAAAGTAATTAGATTTTAACAAAATTCAGACCAAGTGTCAATAAATAGTGTGTTCAGAAGGCGAGAATATGCAGGGGAAAGCTTGTAGGAAAGTAGGTGAATTAAGAATTGTAAGACAGGATTTCACAAATGAGACAGTTGATACTTTCACCAGGGACTCACATGGGATTTCTAAATAGATGTGCTTAATTTCAGTCTCTTGTGTTGAATAATTCCTCCTGGGTCTCCAAAGAAAGATCTTATCTGAAGGTCCTGAAATAAGCAGACCTCATGGGGCACTCTCCATGAAGCTCCTTTGATCTTCAAGGCTCCATCATTCCTAACACCAATCATTTCTGCTCCTGCCTTCCTGCCTCTTTTCTTTGGTTTCTCTTTCTAGTGCCAGATCTAGTGAGAAGCCTGACCTTAGCACCAATGTGTGCTGAACATTGACCTAAACGAATGGCTTTTAGCCAAGACTGGTATGTAAGAATTTTATAGTGCTAGAATACATGTTCATAAATACATTGACAAAGCACAGTCGTTTTTTTTTTTTTTTTTTTTTTTTTTTTTTGGTTTTTCGAGGTAGGGTCTCACTCTGGCCCAGGCTGACCTGGAATTAACTATGTAGTCTCAGGGTGGCCTTGAACTCACGGCAATCCTCCTACCTCTGCCTCCCGAGTGCTGGGATTAAAGGCGTGCGCCACCACGCCCGGCCACAGTCGGGGTTTTAAACCAATAGATACTATCTCCACTGACCATTTGGCTCAGAGACAGTTATACTTTCTTATGGGAGGAATTGATTATTTGGCTTCTGGTTGGGTCATCTACCTTGGCTTTCTTTGTACCTAACCAGACATGATGAGACCACATCATCTTTCAAAATCTAAGATGGGAATATTTATTTTCTATTTCCAAGCAGACTCAAACACATTATGGAAATTTTTTTCAGAAAGTTTTCCCTTGGGGTTGAGAGATTGACTATGATGGTATCTTCTGCTTTATATAATTTATGAATTTCTCCACACACCTATTGTGTCCATTATTTTTCTCATCACTGTGATAAAAATACCTAACCACAACGACTTAAGGAAAGAAAGACTTCAGTCACAGTTTGAGGGCACAGTGTATAAGGAAGGTGTGGTGACAGGAGTGTGATGTGGCTGGATACCTCGCACTTACAGTCAGGAAGCCAGAAGAGAGGGATACTGATCTCAATTTGTTCCCTCAGACAATGACCTCAAACCATGGAATGGTAACCCCCATTTTCAGGGTGTGTCTTGCCTCTCTGTAAACTGCCTTAAAGAATCACCCAGAAATGTGTCTCCCAGGTGATTCCAATTCCAGTCATGTTGACAGTGAAGTTAAACCATCATAAAACATAATGAAATGGGATCTGAGCTTTCCTAAATATGACTTTTGCAATAATAAAATATCTAATATTAAAATATCTAAATAATATAAATATTACTAAATATTACTAAAATATCTGTATCAGTCTTACAGATAGATATGTTATTATCTCAAAAATAAAATATCTATCTGTATCAATCTTAATGATAGATATCTTATTATCTCAAAAATAAGATACAGGAAATACATATATTTGTTAAATATATATTTTCAAGCACTAAGTAAAAAATTCCAAACAATATGTAGAAAGCTATTTATAGCTATTCATAAATAATATGAAATGTAACATATGGTATAATTATCAGTCTTATGGAAATACAATAGCATTTTAATTAATCTTTGGAATAATATCAAGATACTTTGTTTTCAACATGTGATTTGTGCTTTATTCAAATTTCCTTTTGTCTGTTAATTAAACATTTATATATAAAGCTCTCTATGTACCCATTTATAGCTCTTTACACATATTTTTGAAACATGAAATATATATTAATATCTATATTTCCCACCACAGTCTTTCTTGTATACATCCGTGTTATATATGTGTGTATGTGCATGTGGGGCACACAGGAGTTTTGTTTCACTCATAGGCCTAACAAGATAGCCCACCACAGTTTCTTGGATGGTGGATGAGAAAGAAAATGAGATTACTAAAGCAAATACTGTTGATATTATACTACTCACTGTAGCTGCAGCCACCAGTATACAAGATTTGAACTTGTTCTTTGAACCAGTTCTCATGTAGTAATGCAAACCATGTAAAGACAGCTGATGCCTGTGTGCAGTGGGCCACGTCATAGAGAACAACTTGAATTTAGGGACCCCTAATCTTTTAGAAAGGACAGGAACAAGGCTTGTCTGACCTTTACTTTGAACAAAGACATTAACTTCTTCAATTGTAACCAAACCACCTTTTGCTCTGTAGTGTAGGGCTTTTGTTATTCAACTATCCGTGAAAATATAGTTGAGAACAAAAGCAACCAGGTACTGCTCACCAGGGTGGCACTAAGAAGCAGTGTGACAGACTCAGACCCAGGGAAATCTGTTTCCTAACTTCTCTTCTCATTGCAGTGTGGTCTGGCAGTCTTCAAACTCACTATGTGTTCAGGCTAGTGTCTAGCCAGTAGTCTCTCTCCTGCCTTAGTCTTTTGAAAGCTGGGGTTGCAGGTGTGTGCAACCTTGCTGGACAGATTGCTGTTTTTAAAGTGAGCTATATAGGCAAGGGTACCAACATATGAAAGAGCTTCAAAACAGAATTTCTTATTGTGGCTCTCTAAATTGCCTTCTTTTCAAATTAGAATGGAACCTACACTACTCAAAGCACAGAATCTCATTGTAAGCAAAGGAAACTCTTTCAAGAAAGGTTCTAAAGAACTCTTTTCACATTCTTACTAAGTGATTTAAATGACCAAACATAAGAAAACACCTATAATATGTCTAGCATGCTAAATACTATAATTGTACTGGCCAATAATCAAGACCCTTCCATGAAACAGTATGTTTTTGCAGCAAATTACTAAATGTTTTAAATCTTAAGTTACCATAACCATAGAATTTAATTAAGCATGACAGATTTTAATAGAAATTTGATTCCATGTTTCAAACAGTTGGTTTTGTTCAGGCTCTGTAATAATCTTGTGCCTTAAATTTATATTAGCCTGGCCTCAATTGTTCTCCCAATAATCTTTTACACACTGTGCTGCCAATAGATTTGCAGATATTGTCCCCAAGACATTAAAATGGCCACCAATTATTACTGAATTTTAAAAATAAATTCAAAGAAATAATTTTAGCTAAGAATGGATTGGCATTTACAGGTCACCAAAGACTTTAGGAAACTGTAAATGAGTTTCTAATGGAAAAAAAAAAAACTGCTTATAAACTCATAAGCTAAATACTTATTTTGAAAATTAGTATTAAGGTGAGTATACTTAACAATATCAAAACAATGCTGTCTCAGAAACTATTTAGAAGTTATAAAGGTGTTAGAGTCAGAATGGTGAACAAGGAAAAGAGAAAGGTGGATAGATTTCAGTGGCATGATTTCAACCAACAGATTCAATGAGTTGTGATCACTTTAAGATGTCTCAGTAAAATGGTAGAGCAGACATTCACTGATGAGAACATGCCTACCAAGTCTATTTCTTGCCTGTTTTTACAGTAATGTTTTGGGCTAGAGAGATGGCTCAGTGGGTAAATGTGATTTATGTGCTAGCTTGATTCAAGCATACGGACCTGAATTCACCTCCCAGTGCCCACAGAAAAGCTGGGTATGGTGGCTCCTTAAGGCATGAATCAGTGGACTTTAGGTTCAGTTTGAGATTCTGTCTCAAAAAACAAAACAAATAAAAACAAAAAGGATGGTGTAGAGTGACTGAGGAAAACATCCAAAATCAAACTTTGGCCTTCACATGCCAACAGGACAATTGAGAAAGACACTGATATTGATCTCTGGCCTCTGCACACATACGCATGCACACACAGGTATGCCTACACACATACCAGCATATATAATACACATGGCTCTCACCTCAAAGAGAATAAGAGATAGTTTATTCTGGAGCCAAATATGAGTGACCAGGGCCCACGAATGCAGATTAGGTTACCCCAAATTCCATATTCCAGTGCATTAACAATTTCATGAAGGTTTTATAGTTACAGAACAAAAGAAATTCAAGACACTTTTCAAATACGTTGCCTGACCATCAGGTAGGTGGGTTATAGCAAAGCAGGGAAATCGCCACCATAGGCCTCAGGTGCTATCTGATGACAGTCTTAGCCCTTGGGTTGGTGAGAGCTGGTGGTCTGTCAGTACATTCCAAAAAGGCCACATCTTATCAACTGATAATCATGTGGATGTTAGGTCAGACACAGAGGTGGGCAATAAATGGCTATTGAGGGGCTAAAAGTAGACCAAGGTAATTAGGCTTTGGTTTTATAACATCCCATCTCTCTGTGATGACAGTAGCTTTATAAGTCCATTCAGTCTTGCTAGAGGTAGGTGCAGCAGCACATATACTGAAAAGCAAAAGGAAGAAGTGATTTCTGGGAGCATATGATGCTCATTTATTTATTGTAAACTTCCATCTTGTTCCAATGGCAGAGCTCAACAGTTGCTAAGTCACAAACTGAATAGCAAATATGTTTACCTTTCACGGAAAAAGCTTCCTAACTCCCGCAATGGAGAAAATAATGTATTCTAAAGGTTGAAGCAACTTTCTGAAATTTCTGACTGATTTCAACAAAAAAGAAATGTATTGATGGCTATGGAGTAGCTTACAGACTGATGGAAGAATTGGATAGATGATTAAGTCTACCCATCCCAGGAATCCTGTCTAAAGTCATGTTGTGAACTGACAGAGTAAAAACTATTGCCTTGGCCAGTGCTAAGCATTAAATACTGCAGTTTACATCGCTATTAACATTAGCTCTACTGACTAAAGCCCTTCTTATCATCACCTCATCTCCCCAAGACTCAATCCACCTGTGACCCCTGCCTTTGCCAAAAGATTTCTGCAGTGGATGGGTTTGGCTCAGAACAGTTAGGTTGTATGTTTGTATCTCACATTCAAAAGAGTCACAGGCATTTAGTGCATTTTCAGTGTCATCTTTCTACAACCAAAGATGGGTTGTTATATAAAGAGGGACTCATACGTACCACTGTCTAACCCAATGACTTCATAGTTTCAGCTCATTTGAAGTTGATGGGGAGTGCTATAACTGAGTCAACTGGTTTTAAAAATGTTACCTATTACCATATAAAACAAAGAATGATAATATAAAATGACTCAAAAAGGAAGAGCCAAATATGGGTGCTAAGTCACTGAGATTGGCTAAAAATGGGACATGTAGGTGGCAGCGAAGCACAAAAGGACATAAAATCAGTTAAGGACACCTAATTGCAATTATTTGGCACAAAACTCCTTTGTATTTTGTTGCTGCTGTTGAGGAAATAAACTATCAACATGAGTAGAATTTCACGTGTAAGTTTGTAATATATAATCACTGTCATATGACTTACCGTATCTTAAGACTCTGTTTTTGTTAATATAGCTGCACAATGAAATGTAAAGGGTGTGAACACTGAGCAAATTACTTAGTGTGACTATTTTCATGTGCCCATTAACAGCCATGAAATATGAGAGCCTATATTGAATGGATTTATTTGATCCACTGGAAAGAAACCAAATAATATTAGAATAATGGAGTTATTGAAAATCTAGAAAGGGGCTATGGATTTGCTAATTTTATCCCTTAAGTGTGTAATTAAAATGAAAAACATAAAAATTAAATTATATATATATGATGCATGTAGTTCCATGGTCTAAAATGAAGTGTCCTTCAGTGCAGCTTTTGTAGGTTTCTTTGTCTATGAAGCCAATGGGTCAGAAACTATTACATTCTTTGCATCCCTAATGACTTCAACCTGATCATAATACATAAGGAATTCAACTATATATTTCAAAGCAAACAAATAATAATTTCTCAAATTTCTGATATAAAATTGACAAGTATTTTGAGAACAATAACAACATGAAATCTGATTTAAACAATCAATTGATGATAGAATAAAATGTACTACAAAAACATCAACTGAAAAGAGACAAGTTTAGATCTGTGACCTGGAATGACATAGAACATTAGGAAAGAAACATACAAATGTACAGTAAAGCATATATCACCTAGGTTTAAATTTTGAACATGAAAATTTCAAATTCCTGCTTTCTCAAGTAGTATCCACAATCTGGACACAAGTTATGACTCCATACCACAATTTGGATTCCATAAGACTTATCTGTGCAAGGCAAATGGTTCAAAATATTTTCAAAAATGTTTTTGGAAATGGTTATGGTAAGACAAGTCTGTGTGACAACCACTTTTCTCTTAATTAGAAATCATAACTACCACCATGCTCCAGTGGCTTAATTGGTTAGTACATGGTACTTATACCAAAATCATAACTGCTAATTGAAAGATTAAATGGAAGTGGTACATGCCATCAATAGTTTTGTAACCCATAGTAGTGCTTCTTTTCCTAATAAGCACTCAGTTAAAATTCTAGTCTTTAGTAGTAAAACTAACATGTGATCATTTGGTAAATCATTCCTGGAATATGAATTAGAACACTGTTGGAGTCATTAGTAGCTTTGTCTTTTAGGCATATATTTCTGACTATTTTTGGCACAAAATTGTAGTGTGCTGGCTCATAGTCTTTGGAGTTAAGTGTGGACAAGTGAATTGCTTTGACCAATGAAATCCATGTAAAGAATTTCCCCTTCTTCTTTTTTTTTCTGTCAGGCCATCTCTTCTAATTCTTCTTTCTTTCCCTTCCCTTCCCTTATTTCATTTCCTTCCCTTTCTAGTCTTGAATTGCAAGGATCACATCCAGAACTGCATGTGTGGTAGGCAAGCACTCTACCCAGCTACAGTCCCAGCTTACATGTAAATATTTAAGAGCCAAGTTGAAACTTGCCACCACCTTCCCATTGCTGGAGAACAGTAATACCTAAATGAAGGCTATGAGTTTCTGAGTCACTGACTAACCAAGATGAATGCCAATACACAAATTTGTTTTCTTTCTTACTCTGCCATAATTTAATGCATTATGACTGACACAACAACCAAGTAAGATATCCTTGTTTCAATTCCAACACCTACTTCTGCTTCATACTTTTCATTCTATTTCATTTTTTAAAATTTATAACATTTACCTAGGTCACGTCGAGGAAGACATAATACCTTTGTGAATGCATGAGTATAAGAGCATCATAAAGATTTTATCTCTAGGAGGATGACCTCCATACATTGGAAAATATATTTGAAATGTTTTCACTATATGAAGTAGTGTGCCCTGAAAAAAACAGATACTACCATACCTTTAAAAAAAAAATGCTCTCCTAATATACTTTTCAAACTCTCCTATCACTCCAGCTCCTTCAATTTATGTGTACGAATATGTTCCTGGCAAAATCACAAAATCCAACTCCCATAATTCATTTTAAAAGTCTACCTCTGTGCAAAATATAGAATCAACTAGAAAGAATAAAATCCAGGCTTAAAAATACCATTTCCATCTTGAGCATGTGCAAAGCAATTACCAGCTTTCCTTAGATTTCAGACCATTAGAGTCTAATGTTGAATCTACTTGCCAAAGTATTTTTGCTGTCAGCTTAGAAAAAGTAATAAAACACTGAAGAAGAATATGCAACATAGCCACAGTCTGCTGGTAGTTATGTTTTAAAGACCAAAAAGGAAGCATAAATGGAGCCAGAAAATGTATATTTTATCGTATACACCTCACCACTACTCTTTCCCAAATGGCTTTCCAATTTCTGTGTTATAAGATTATGTTTTGCCTTTTTCCTACATCTTTCTCAGTTTCATGGAAGAAAATATTTATTATTCATAAGGTAGTTTTAAGACTATAAATAATTCTAAATGCTTTGATCTTAATAGTTATATCTTTACTGAAGCCACAGAATCTGCTATCTTACACAGTAGGAGGTGATTCTGAAAGTTCAAGTTATACTTTTCCTAGAAGTTAATTACAGGAAACTGTGCAAAATTTCTTTTCCTTTGTTTTGACATTATAAACATCAACCACTGACAGATTCTGATTTTGAGGACATAAAGACACATTTCAGTCTATGATGAATGGGAATATTTTTGGTGGGAATTAAATATTTTTGTTCTTAAAACTATTTAAACTTACCTTTCTGTAACATAGAATAATTTATTTGTGATTTTGAAACTTTTAAAGTACAATTAAATAAATAATGTAGGCAAGCTAGCTGACTTATAAACCCAAGTAGAAGAATACAATAGGAAAAAAAATGGAAAACAGACTGATTAACTTAGACTATGAGTACCAGACCAAGTTTTTGTTGACCTGCATGCTTAATGAGATTCTTAATATGTTAGGAAAAAATCAGTTAATTTGATTTAGTAAAAATTAGAAATGGACTGGAGAAATATAGATAAATCATATACAACTTGGAAGTCATTTGGATTCTTGTTCTGTGCTTTTAAGCACTGTGAGAAATTAAAAATACAGAAAGCTTATCTTAGGAGTATAAAATGGCCCCTAAGAAATATGGAATGTATGGCAATGACTGCTGGGAACATTCAAAATTCATCCAAATGCTAAGAAGAACTGACTCTTGAGGCTTAGCACTAAATGAGAGACATCTATTGTACCCCCTTTGAGGCTCAGGTAGCATTGTGCAAGGGTGAACAGAGTATGTAAGAGCCGGAAGCTTGGGAAGAGTGCTGTGGAATACTATCTTCCAGACATGAAATGGCTATTGCATTCATGACATCATAGCACAAAACTTGGACAACACTGGGCACATCAACATTTTGTTATGGAGGGTGGAGGAGGGCAAAAATGAAAGGCATCAAAGTAGAAGGGGAACAAGTTGGAAAGAACTAGGGTTAATTGGAAAGGGATAAGCAGAGAGGAAACAAGAGAAGATAACAGGAGGGGATTATCATCAAAATATATTATATACATATATTAAAGTTATCAATAAAAAGTTCAAAGAAATATGGAACTGGATTAGTCAAGTCTTTATTAATAGTTTAGAAATATAGTCACTCACTAAGTTTAACTGTGGTGTGGAGATTTCTCTTTTTATTTTTTATTTTTTTGTTTTTTTGAGGAAGGGTCTCGCTTTGGTTGAGACTGACCTGGAATTCACTATGTAGTCTCAGGGTGGCCTCGAACTCACAGCAATCCTCCTACCACTGCCTCCTGAGTGCGGGGATTAAAGATGTGTACCACCATGTCCAACTGGTGTGGAGATTTCTAAGTACATGACAATGATACAAACATCCTTTTGTTGGTGGCTTGATTGCTTTATGTTTAAAGTTGTATGCCCTCATTGAAAATGATAATCAAAAGCAAAAAACTTTCAGGCAATATTTTAGCCTCAGTACTTTTCTTTGGAGCAGTATAGTCATTTTACAATTAAATTTTGTGCAGCTTTAACATGATTATGCAAACATTAACTTGGTAACATGAAAACCCTACAGGATTGTCTTTCCTGGTCTTGATCCCTAGCATGCAGACATTCCCAGTGAACCAATACCCACTTTCTTCCAAAAGGCTGTGTCTGGTACACTCCATCTTTTCCAGTCACTGGTGGGCACTCTAGAACATAGGTTTTTGTTGTTGTTGTTGGCCTTTTTTTTTTTTTTCAAGGTAGGGTCTCACTCTAGCTCAAGCTGACCTGGAATTCACTATGTATTCTCAAGGTGGCCTCAAACTCATGGCGATCCTCCTACCTCTGCCTCCCAAGTGCTGGGATTAAAGGTGTGTACCACCACGCCCAGCTTAGGACATAGTTTTTGCTGTGACCATTCCCTAGTGTGAAGCTTTACTAAGCAGTCTTTGGATTTGAGGGCCCATAGGTTAATCCTGCACCTCTGTCATTTTCCTCTGGTAGTATCTGTAAACAGAAACCTTCTCATAAGGAAGCTACCATTTTCCTGTAGAGAATAATACACAGTCAATGGAGTCACAGAAGCTACCTCCACCCTTGCATATCACCCTTCTTCTCCATGAGCACTGAAGTTCAATAAAACTTGGCTAGTTGAAACCAAATGAAAGAGAGTGGAAAGGACATTTGATTAAGGCTATGTCAAAATAAGGGCCTGGTATTTGAAATGGATCCAGTCTGTTTCAGTGAATAAAGATAGCCAAATAAAGCAACATGCCAGGAGAGATATTCAAATACAAATAAACTGCATTCATTATTACTCAACATTACCCAACAGCCCCTTCTTTTTCTTGACACCTACTTTGATAGCTGCTCAACTAGAAAGAGGCAAAACACAATGGAGCATAAGAGGGTAAAAATGTTTTTTTTTTTTTTTTATGAGCTTGATCTTTAGTTTTGTTATTTCTAAAGCAATGGTTTCTGCTGATTGGTCCTTTCTAGTTATCATTCAAGATTAATTAATAATTTATGTTCAATTAACCCTTTAGAAAAGGTTTTTGACAGATGAAAATAATACCTACTATTAGGTTCTGAAAAGAAAGTAAGAAGGCTGATTAATCTTGTAAGTGTATGGTTTATTGTGTGAACTGAAAAGATATTAGGATAGGCACAATGTTCCTTGCTTTTATTTTATCTGAAAATCTTCCACTGAGACTCACTGCCTCTATAAGGGCACAGTGACCATTTCAGCCTTTTAAATAACTTTCACTGTCAAAAGATTTAACTCTTACCTTTTACTATAAATGTATACTAACAGACATTGATGCTTGTTTAGTCTTAAAACTATAAAAAACTCACAACCCACTTACTTTAATATTTAAAAAATCTTATTAGGGTGTAACTTATTCACCACAAAAATACAATTAACAGTCACATTTCCTAAGTTTATGCAGGTGTACAGACACTACCACAATACAAATTGAGAATATCTATACAAATTTTCAATTATGTCCATTTTTAGTAAATATTGCTCCTATCACCAGCCTTGGGCAATTACTGATCCACCCTTTCTGTCTCTAGAAGCTTAGCTCTTCATATAAATAAATGTATGCAATGTTTTTATGTTTTTAGGAATAACTACTTCCACTCAGTGTCATGTTTTTAGAAATTTTACCTGTATTATTTCATTGTTCTTTATTAATAAATAATATTGCATATGACGATCTACATTTTGTGCATCTGTTCATTAGTTGACACATCATAACTGATTCCATTTGGTTGTGATTATATTAAGGGTGCAAGGAACATCCACATATGTGCCTTAATGTAGACCTATTTCTTCTCAATGTCTTAGAATATGTGGTGGTTTGAATTAGGTATCTCCCATAAACTCATGTGTTTTGAATGCTTCACCCATAGCTGGTAGAAATTTGGGAGGTGAGCCTGGTTGGAGGAGGTGTGTGGTTGAGGGCCAGCTTATGGGTGTTATAGCCATCTTCCCCTTGCCTGTTTTTGGCTCATTCTCATGCCATGGTGTTCCACCTGTTGGGGCAGAATTGACATGTTTTTGTGTTTGGACCACTCCTGTATGAACTAATGCGCATTCTTGAACAACAAATAATGCCCAAATGGGACTCCAGACTTTCTCACGTTGTGGTGGTTTCAATTAGGTGTGTCCCATAAACATGTTCTAAATGCTAGGTCCTCAGCTGATGGCAATTTGGGAGTTGGAGCTTTGTTGAAGGTATGTTTTGAGGACTGGGTATTATATATTATTTATATATATTACAGATATTATAGCCAGATTCCTTTTGCCAGTGTTTGGCACAATCTCCTGCTCCTGTTGTCCACCACATGGTTACCAGGAGGGGATAAGTTACAGCCTCTGCTCATGCCACAGTTTTCTCTACCATGATGGAGATTTTCCCTTTAAGTCTTTAAGTCAAAATAAACCCTTTCCTCCACTAGCTGCTTTTGGTCATGTGCTTTGTGTCAGCAATGCAAAGGTAACTGCAACACTCATTCATGAAAAGATGCCATCACAGCTAGAAATAAGTTTGTTTTCTTAGTTTGCTTGAATTCTTATTTCTTACAGTATTGCTTTAGAAACATATAGTCTTTATTGAACATAATAATTGGTTACTATTATTGTTGACTATTATTGTTCACATTTTTGAAATATTTTCTTAAGAATTTTAATATGTATGTTTATAGTATTGATTCTTAGGTAATTCTTAGTATAGATTGTTTTGAGTTTTCTCTTTTGTCAATTTAAAATTTTTATGTAAAAAAATACAGCTGTGTTATCTTTTGTGTTTTTTATTTATATAACAATTTTAAAGTATTTAAAACATTTCACTAGAATTTATTTGTCTCTGGGATTCTGAAATTTTATTTATTCTGAGCTGAACATATGCCTGGCACATAGCATTCACTTGTACAAAAACTGTGTTAGGATATTGGCATCATCTGTCCAGGCTGGCTCTGCCCAAAGAAAACCAGGGAAGAGAGACAATAATGTTGAGGAGCAGGGTTGAAGGAGAGCTTGTAACAGCTCAATACAAACAAACCAGGGATTTTTCAAATTGATAATGTACAACAGCATGTAGAGTATTTCTAGGGTCTATGCTGGGGGAGTGGATCTTGATGATTCTTGATGGTCTTTATTTTTAGTCCACAAATCAAATACAGCAATTGAATTAAGGGTCATACTTTTTCAGAGAATAAAAATATATGATGCTCACCTTCAGGATATTCTGAAGTCAATAAATCAAAGCCAAAAACATTAATGTAGGGATGGAGAGATGTCTCAGTAGTTAAGGCACTTGCCTTCAAAGCCTAATGACCCGAATTTGATTCCCCAGCACCCATGCAGAGCCAGATGCACAAAGTGGCACATGTATCTGGAGTTCATTTACAGTGGTTGGAGGCCCTGGCTCACCCATTCTCTCCCTCCCCGCCCCCATGTTGGGTGGTGAGGACCTTTAATCCCAGTGGTTGGGAGGCAGAGGCAAGATCACTGTGAGTTTGAGGCTATCTTGAGGCTATAGAATGAATTCCAGATCAGCCGGGGCTAGATAAAGACCCTAACTTGAAAAACAAAAGTAAATAAATAAATAATAATAATGTAAAGGGAAGGTTGTTCCTATATGAGGTGTATCAAACTTCCTTGAAAACATGCCCCAGAATCTATGCCCTGTCTTTGTTGCTGCAGGAAGGATGACACAGCATTGGCACAACAGCATTTTACAAAGGTCTTCATTTGACACAATGGCCTCCATACCGTTCTATAAGACAGCACTAACGTCCTTGGAAGCTCTGCTAATATGTCTTTCTTCTTTAATGTTCTCACTTCAGAACTATTACTAGTTTATGTCTCAGGATAAGTAATGGATGGAGTAAATCCTATAGGAACATTCAAGCAAGGATGACTGCTTCTGTCTAGGCTTGGTAATCAAAGTAGGCTGTTTATTTTTGAAGTATCTCTTTAGGCTTCTCATGGGAAAGTCATTTATTGCCAACTCTTCTTAAACTTTTCCCACTTACAACCACTTTCCATGTAAGAAATATTTTATGCAAATCTAGGTACACAGGTATATAAAAGTAGTATATACATCAAGCATTTCTGCTAATAAGTTATAAAGAAATTAATTTGAAATGAATTTTGGTACACATATTTTACCATTTATTAAAGACTAAAGAAAATTTGTATAATACTGGGACAGAATGTTCAATTTTAATCTTGGCTGAATATTTGAGCCTGTAAACCTAGAGCATTTTCAATATTTTTCAGAGTCAATCAGCATTTTGAATTAGTAATCATCAGTGCTGAGAAAGCCATTTTGAATAAATATTTAGTACAAAATGACAGATTTTTAGAGCCATTTCAGAAATTGTTGGAAATTGTATCCTATGTCTAATCCAGTTCATTTCACAATTTTTTTTAAAGTCAACAATTCAAACACTAATTGTTAAAATCAAACATACTAACCCAATACAACCCAAATAGATACTAATTTGATATTACATGCTAAGTCCTAATGGTAAGAAAATATTTTTAAAGTCTTTATTATCCTATTTTCCAAAATTAAGCCATTAAATTTCTACAAGCAGAAAACTTTGTATGTACAGTAAACACACTGCAGTTCAGAATTTACAGTACTCATGACTCTAAGCCTTAGTGTTCCAGGCAGTTTTCACTGGATGCATGACATGACACGACAACAGGAGTAGCGCAAATTACATAGGCTCTGCTCAGAATCAAGGCTGCAATGAAGTCCTGCCATCCAACACTGAAGGGCAATGGCAGAAACACCTCTGTTTCCTTATTTATTTGATTTTCACTTAGTTTTTGATTGTTGTACACGTAGAAACCTTTTATTGTTGCCCATTTTTTTCACAACCCTTACTTTCAGTTACATGATTCCATATGGAGTTATGGCCACTGTTTAAGAGGTGTGCTATCTGCACCATGCAGAATATGATCACATGTGCTTTAATCACTTAACACTACTTTGTTTCCTGCACCTAGCCTACAGCTTAAAGACAACATATGGTTTTTCATAATAGATTGAATAGGTTCACGGAATTCCTCTTTCAGTCAAAATAACCTTTCACTTTGATTCAACATATAGTTCTCCCAGTACAAAAATTGAAAATCTTGTGGTAAGTGTTAGGGACATTGTGTATTATAGCTTTCCATGACTCACAAGTGTCTGACACAATCATCTTACCAAAGAAAGAGAAAAGCAGGTTTGTCTTGGCTCACAGTTTTGGAGGTTAGTCCATGATTGATTGACCCTGTTGCTATTGGGATTGTGACAGCACATCATGGCAGCAATAAAAGATAAAACCATTCACCTTATGGCCAGGAAGTGAAGGCAAAGAAAGAAAAAGTGGCTGGGGCCTCAATATTCCCCTAGGGAATACCCTCAAGGACTGGAAAACTTCCATGTAGGCTCTATGGCCTAAAATTTGTACTGCTTCCAATAGCACCACAAGCTGGATCAAGTCTTCAATGCTTGGAGGACACTTACCCAAGCCAAAGCAGACACCAAGATGGATGTGGCATTCTCCCAGTATTATGGAGCTATTAAGGCATAGGTAAGAGTTGCATTACCAGCCAAGTTATATTCCAATTCTCAAATTGAATTTAAGGGCTCCTCAAAACAATCTTAGGTGCTGGAACTGGTCCCAAACATAGCCATTTAGACACACTAGATAACTGAGCTCCTCCTTTTTATTTGGAATATATTTTGGCTGGAAGTTAAGGACATTCCGGCTGAAAAATGTTTTGATACCGATACAGTCTCACAGACTTCCTGAGATTTAACCTAGATAGCTGGGAACCAGACAAGCATCTCAATTTTACTATGATTATGATTACTAAACTTTGTTTCTTTGGCAAATCTTAGAGTAATGTCACAACTGAGCAAAAGCAGCTGAGTGAGAATGCTGGTTTATGTTTCCAACACTTCAGCCCTAATGCTCATGCAGAACAAAGTCCATGTGCAGCGCGAAAGAGATGTTCACTTACACTGTGTCGCTATATAATGGAGACTTAGTAGAAACAGAGCCCTTTAAAGGACTTTTTTTTTTTTTTTTTTTTTCCTTGCAGATCTGCTCGGGACTATTGTGTTCTTCAAGTTAGCTGTCAGTTGATATTTGTAGTACTTTCTATAAGAAAGACCATTAAAAGATAATTGAGGTCCTGCTTACCTTCCAATACTGACAAAAGTCCACTATAGAACTTGGAAGATAGCTTAGAGGTTAAAGGTGCTTGCTTGCAAAACCTGTTGGCCCCATTTTGATTCATCAAAATCCAAGTAAAGCCAAACATTGCAAGAGACCCTCCCTTGATCTTTTTCTGTCTCTCAAACATACAAATAAAATTTTTTTTTCCCAAAATTTACCTTCTAAAAGGTAAACTTGACCATAATTTCTAGAGATATTAGAAGATATCTATCAGTGCCAAAACTAAAAACATGACTTTACAATCTATTATTATAGAATGCAAATATGCAATAGAAAGAAATATTAATAACTATTAGCAAAGATAATTGCCATATGTTTTATTCCTAATATATTCACTCAAATATTATGCAAAACTATATCATTATAATGAAATAATAAAATTTGCGACATTCTCTTATACCTCAATAATGACTGTGGGGTGTTATTTCATTGCTGAGTTTGATTGTTTGGTGTGACTTTAACTGCACATGAATGTAGCGAGTATTATGGTACACACACACACACACAACTCAAAGGTCTGTGGATCACCCACTGTGGTTTCCAGTGGAGTAAAGGATGCACAAAACACACAATCAAAACATGAGTGCTGTGATACCCATTTAAGAACACTGTAGTAGATGTGAGCTCTACTTTAAAAAAAAACTCCCATCCATGCCTCAGTTTGGAGGGATTTGCTCAAACATATTTATAGCTGCTCAATTCATAATAGCTAAGAACTGGAATCAACCCTGATGCCCATCATTAGACAAATGGATAACCAAGCTGCGGTACATCTACATGATAGAATTCTGCACAGCAGTAAGGAAAAATGACACAATGAAATTGAAGAAAAATGGTCAAACTTAGAACAGATTATTCTCAGTGAACTCACCCAAACACTGAAATACAATCATCGCATAGCCTCACTTATCTGTGGCTCCTAAACTTGATCTGCCTGAGATGCTGACATACCTAATAGGTATCTCAAGGACCAGACAATAGGAAACGTGGGGTGGGAGGGTAGGGTAAAGGTCAGCGGGGTCTCACAAAACTGGACCCAAATGGAACTGGTAACAAGAAATCCTATATCCTGAAAGACAGACTAAAAGGTTGAGCCCTTATCAGGTCCTTAGAGGGAACACCTGACTCAAAGGGCCCTGGAGAGAGTATGATGAAGAATAACCTTAATCTTCTCCTGTTTTTTTTTTCTTCTCTCTCTCTTTCTTTTCTCTTTTTCTATTTTAAATTACCTATCTTTTTCTTCCTTCTTTTGGCTCTGGCCTATAACTCCCAGTACCAGGATGTGGTTAACATCCACAATGAGCTGTTGATCAGAGAGACCTGCAAGGTTTCCCATAAGAAGACAGACTTTTTTTTTTTTTTTTTTTTTTTTTTTTTTTTGGTTTTTCGAGGTAGGGTCTCACTCTAGCTCAGGCTAACCTGGAATTCATTATGTAGTCTCAGGGTGGCCTTGAACTCATGGCAATCCTCCTACCTCTGCCTCCTCCTGATTGCTGGGATTAAAGGTATGCGCCACCACACCTGGCTAAAACAGACTTCTGTCAGAGCTCTTGACTACCCACCAAAAGTTAATGGTAAGACCCTACTGTGAAAGACAACATATGCTTTTGGTATGGAACATGGAGAGACCTGGCTGTAATCTGGAAGAGAATCAGTCCCCAGACAGTTAGCTTGTCTAGTGCCAGAAGGTGCTACATGAGCTATTGGGGGAAAATGGCCAATATCTATCCAAGCTATTCATGGTCTAAGCTACTCAGCAGCAAACAACCTGACATAATGCTCACACAAGTGCAGTAGTAGCTCACAGCCATGGTGGGTAACCAACTGCTCTTGAATTGGCTAACAAATCTGTTCAGTGGAATGAAACCCATAGCTGGAACTGGGAAACAAATCAGAATCATATACAAAAAATGTGTTTGCCCTCCAATATCAAGATCCCACAAATCTGGGGCTATAAGAGGGCCTATACCTATTAAATTCTCTCAAAACTAATAATGGCTACACCATTTATCTGATGCTGACTTCACTCTCCATTGGAGAATATGCTTCTTTTTTTCAGATGGAAATAGAACCTGAGGAGAAAAGCAGCCCATCACACTTCACCAGGGCCCCAGCTAATACCATAGAGTAATTGGGGGAAAGGAGCAAGAGTGCTGTTTTCATGGTGAACCTGGTATCAGCACAAGAGTAAAGGAGATAGACACAGAGAGCACTCAACTCCTACCAATCAGGAGATCCAGAGACACAGAGGCTCCCAAGACCTCATCACTGAAGTGGACCTAAAACAAACCAAACACAGCTCAGGGAAATTCAAGGAAGAGGGGGCGGAAAGATTGATAGAGCCACAACTTGGAACACTATGCCCAGAGATATTGCCTCTTCCCCATAACTGACCAATACCCCCACTATGAACCATCCACAATCCACATGGGGATAATTGGCATCCCCAAAGAGGAGGGTCCCTTCAGAGGGGAGAGGACAGGGAGCAGGCTAAGGATGGTACCAACATGTGCTATTTATACACTGAGTATGTACATAATAATAAAGAAAAACTAGAAAAAAGGATATCTGATTATCACATAAATAAATGCAGATCACATTCCTTTACCAGAGTAGATCTGAAAGAATACAATGAAGCAAGGCATTTCATCACTGGCTATCAGCTCACTACCTAGACCAACAGCAGGTAAAATAATGAAATAAAATAAAAAACTTTCCTGAAAGAGACACCAGACAACTTATCATTGTCATCATAAGAGTGAGCGGCCTAAAAAAGAGTGGGCAGTTGCAGTACTCACACTATAGGGCAATGTCTCTTCCCACAGTTGTCTTATTCTTCCCTATGTGTCCTCCACACACTGGAAGTGGTGACATTTTAAAGCCATGTTTTGTTTTCAGGAATAATCTGAAGTATCTGAAGTTTCTACTCCAGGAACAGCAGCTCTTTCATTGAGCATCCACAGGGTAAATGATCCATCATGGAGACAGGATTGGTGGGGCTCTATGGTCAGCCAGAGTAAATAAAAACTTTGTGAGCTTCAGGTTCTGTGAGAGATGCTGTCTCAAGAAAATAAGAGAAGGGAAAAGTCCAGCAGCAATAAATGTTGGCAAGGATGCAGGGACAGGGGAACCTCATCCACTGTTTGTGGGATTGCAGACTTGTACAAGCACTGCAGATATCAATACGGAGACTTCTTAAAAAGATGAAAATAGAGCTACCAACTATCCCAGCTATTCCTCTACTGGGCATCTGTGCTAAAGGTTCCACTCCTAACTGGAGAGATATTTGCTCAACCATGGTTATAGCTGCTCTATTCATAATAGCTTAGAATTGGAATCAACTTGTATGCCTATTGTTTGATGAATGGATAATGAAGATATGCTACATATACACAATGAAATTCTACTCAGCAGTATAGGAAAATGAAATAATGAATTTTTTTAGGAAAATGGCTGGATTTGGAACAGATCATTCTAAGTGAACTCACACAGAGAAAGACAAATGCTGTATGTTCTACCTCATTTGTGGTTCCTAACCTGGAACAGCTTCAGTTGCAGGCATACCTAACAGGTAACTCAAGGGATAGATAGAGAGATAGGGGTGGAAGGGTTTGTGTGGAGGGAATTGGAGGGTGTGTGTGTGGGGGGGGGAGAAATATACACAAAACTAAAGCCAAAATGAATTGGTACCATAGAAACCTTCTTCCTGGCTAGCAGACTAAAATATATAGCCCTCAATAGGAGTATGGGGGTAAGAATTCTTACCATCTGGTAAGAAGGACCCTGGAGATGGTGGGATGAAGCCTAATCCTGATAATTACCTCTGGCTCAAAACTCCCAGAAATTGGTTACAACATACATTCAGCTGTTGGTTGGAGAAACCTATGAGGTGCCCCAAACAAGACAGGCTTCTGTCAAAGCACTTGATTACCCACCTGAGGTAAAAAGTAACACCCTATTGCTGAAGAACTACATGCTGTTGACACAGAACATCTAAAGATCTGGCTAGAATCTGCAAGTAAGCCAGTTCCCAGATGGTTAGCACATATAATGATGGAAAACACTATATATTCAATATATATATATATATCTCCAACAATGTTGTGGTCAAGCAGGGAGCACTGCTATATGAAAGCAACCAGCCTGACAAGAAGTACACATCTCTGCAATTGTGGCACTCAGATTAGGTGGGTAACCAATGGCTCCCTGACTGGCTAAGAGATCTACTCAGTGGAAAGGAACCTATAGCTGGAAATGGGAACTGAGTCAGAATTCTATGGAGACCAAGATCGTAGACTCCAGTGAGAAGCTCCCACTAGTTTTTGGCCAAAAGAGAGGCTACACTCATCAAAATTTCTATAAATTAATAATGCTTATCGCCTATAACCCATACTGATCTCACTCTTTGTTGAAAAATCTGTTTTTCTTTTTCAGAAGACAGGGAGAACCAAGGACAACCAAAATCTCTCAACAAGACAAGAAAATATAGCTGACCCCCTGTCAGGAGATGAACCACCCCTTGCACATCAGCTAGGGCTCAGGGGAAACCACAGAGCCTGACAACCTGTGCCAGGGTGATAGAGACAGACACAGGATACTCAAATTGGACCAAAGCAGAAACTCAGAAGTTGCTGAGAGCTCAGCACTAAAGTGGACTTAAAACACATCCACTACAACTCAGGGAGTTTTGCTGAAGAGGGAATGGAAATAATGTAAGAGCCACTGGTGGGAGGGAATATCCAGGGGCATTGTCCCCCTCCCACAATGACTGACTGCTACTCTCACAATTCATAACCCACAACCCCATGGTTGAATACCAGCATCCCACTGAGGAGGGCCCTCACTGGAATGGTAGCAGGGAGAAGGGAGGGAAATTATAGTACCAACACATTATGTTTCCACACAAAGATTCTGTGTGATTAAAAAAAGAAAAAGAAGAGAGATTAATTGACACATGATAGCCTGTTCTGGCCTCCACACACATATGCACAGGGCATGTGCATCTGAAAACACATGCAGACACCACACACACAGGCATATACCATGAATACTACATACACAACCCCCAATATAAAAAATAAAAGACAGTACTAAGAATTTTTCATTTAACAAGTATCTATAACTGATGCATCATAAATTTCACTAACTAAAAAGCAGCTATCATTCTATATGCTTTCATTTATATTGACTTCATTATTTGTTCAATTTATAATCTACACTGCATCATGGTTTTTAAAGCATAGTCTCTTTAAAAATATTTTGTTTATTTACTTTGTTTGAGAGAGGAGAGAGAGAGAAAATGGGTATGCCAGAGCCTCTAGCCACTGCAAATGTATTCCAGATGCATGCACTACCTTGTGCATCTGGCTTACATGGGTACTGGGGAACTGAACCCAGGAAGTTAGGTTTTCCAGGCAAGATCCTTAACCTCTGAGCCATCTCTTCAGCCTGCATGCTGTATTTTAAATGGCAATAATAGTTCCATATACATACCCATACATACATAGAAG